>JAQQTO010000057.1:5000-627142 GCA_029884595.1 Ormosia semicastrata | reverse complement strand
AACCGTTGCATTTTGGTGTCTTTGATGAAATTATTGGCCGTGACGTTGTATTTGTTACTCACTGTTAATTGGCTTAATCTACATAAGTATTTATTTTTAGTTAGACATTATTTACCATAAACGCTTTATTTAATATTAAGCATACGTAAGATTGTGGAACCCATATTTATAATGCATCATCTCCAAAGAATCCTTTTATATATGTCAACTTAATATTAAGCACATGTAAGATTGTGTAACCCATATTTAGAATGCATCATCTCCAAAGAATGCTTTTATATATGTCAACTTAATATTAAGCACATGTAAGATTGTGTAACCCATATTTAGAATACATCATCCCCGAAAAATGCTTTTATATATGTGAATTAATGAATAAAGTGACTAAGAAATAATTTATTATACATTGCATACGTAAGAAATCCTCCGCATGCGTAGTTATTTCCATTGTGGTTATTTTTGGTGTCTTTGGCGGTGCATGGTTAAAAACTTTAAAACTAAGATAGCCTGATCATGTTTTTTATAAAGGAAAGTTAAAGGGGAATGTTACTGATGGAATTGGAGATAGAAAGGATTCTCAAGGTATTTTAGTGTGAGGGGTCACGGTGGGAAGCCATGGGAGAAGCTTGGGTGCTTGAGAAGGAGGAAAAATGGCTGAAATTTTACTGTGTGCAGAGGAAAACGCTCTGTCATACCATGTTGAACTCTCTGTAATATGGTGAAATGATTCACCGAATTAGTCTTATTGATCTATCATCAAAGTATTTATACAAGGATATACTCGTGTATGTGCTAACTGTTACAGTTACATCACATGAGTATACTCTACTATGACCTGTACATTCTAACTAATCGTATAACAACTAATTACAACAAACTCAAGTAATTATGTATACGTGGATGAGCTTGAGCACTCATGCTCAGGACTGCATGTGGATGAATCAGGAGCGGGTAACAATTATTGTATTTTTGGATAATTTTCGCAATTTTTCTTAGCATTGGCTCAAAATTCTAACTCACAAGTTAAAGAACGTATCTCCTAACCACTATCCTAATATCTTATTCTTAAGTATACATTTTTCTGTATTTGATTAAAGTAAATTTTTTTGGTTTTAATATCTCGTATAAATTAGAACAGGTAGAGAAGGGAATTCTCTATTCAAGTCGATAATTTTTAATAAATAACTATTATCAATTACAATTTTTGGAAAAAACTAATTCATCATTCACTGACATATTTTATAAAACTTTTCTGGTTCGTCAAAACTGTGTACACTTGACATTTGTATAATTACTAACCTAACATTACTTTAGTTGACCAGCTAAATGCACCCAACAATGCACGTGGATGTATCCGTATGTTATGAGTAGAAACAGGTCAGACAAGTTAGACTTTGACTTAAATAGGTTTAATCTATATTCTAATTATAAAGTCTGAACTTGACTTATAAACTTGTAATAAGTTAATTTTTAAGGTTAGGTCATACTTTATGATTCGACCTGACCTTTTTAAAAGTTTAGTCTGACTTAAAAATTTATTTAAATGCTTTCTTTATAATGAGATATTTAAATAGGTTAATATGCCTACATTTAAATAGGATAATATATCTTTATATAGGCTAATAAACTTACTTTTAAATAGGTCAATAAATCTTTATATAAATTAATAGACTTAAGTCTTGAAATAGGCCAACGAGCTTACTTAAAGCCAATAGGTCTTTGTTATAACTTAACATTTACCTTATAATTTTATAGATGTTCATCACTTTTTTACTTTAATCTTTAGTCGATGTGGGACTTGAAGATATAAAAAGTTACAAAATTATTAGAGATATATATCTCCAAGTCTCACATTAATTAAAAATTAAGAAAAAAAAATAGTAAACATCTATAAAGGTAATATGTGAGTATTAATTTATTATTTTCATTCTAATAAATATATTATATTAAATATATTAATAAATATTTTATTTTTATTCTAACTTATTAACTTAAGTTTTAGTTATTGACTTTTATTAAAATTTAATTAAAAAATATATCAATATATTATAATAAATTAATAATTATAATTTATAATTATTATAATAATATATATATTATATTATATATAGTTAAACATGTTAGCCCATCTGTTAAGTTTAAAAGACTTATTAAATGGTCTAGAACTTGATCTTTTTAATTAAATAGATTTTTATAAAAATCTTAACCTAAGTTATTTGATAAACAGGTCAAGTTAGACCAAGTCTCAGACAAGTCAGACTGTGGACCCTTGACAAATCGTCTAACTTATTTCTATTCCTATACATCGTTACTATGCAAATACTTTTTTAATATCAAATATCTTTATGTACTTTTTATTTAATAATTTTTCTTTAATTTCTTAATCAATAATTTTTGAGCCAATAAATTTCATATAAAATTGTGTTATTTTGAATTTGGGGTTGTAGATGAAATTTTGAAGTTGAGATTACTTAAGTACTTATCTTTTTCTCAAGGTTACTGATATTCAAAGTTAATTGTCAATTGTTTATTAATTATATTTAATAAAATTTTAAATATTTATAATAAAATTAATGATTAATATTAAACAACTGATCACTTCAAAGACAATCTTTAAAAATATTTATAATAAAACTAATAATCAATAAATATTAGACACGCAGCTCAAAACGGTATTCCTATTCTACCATAACAACTAAAAAAATAAAGAAAAAGAAAAACTTTATAACAACTCCCTTTGAAGTTGCTTGAAGTTATATTTTCCATTGTTTCTGTAATGATGCTGCTTTCCCTTACCAAAGAACATTCTGCATGGAAGAATGTGCAACCCGAGACAAAATTAAAGTGTCGAGCTTTTTTCTTTTCACGCCTTAGCTTTTTGGATCAATTTTCTATTGTTTTGTTTCTTATTTTTAAAAGCAACTGCTTGCATGATATTATTATAGAAAATGATGTTCATATATTATTTTTTTAAAATATTATTATTTATATTTTTTGTGAATAATAATGATTAAATGAGATAAAATGATAAAAATATGATATAATTAATAATATTAAAAAATATATAAAAATATATTATTTATAATAAAAATATCATTGTTGTATTATTATTCATGACTAAAGTCTGATGCATGGTTGAGGAAATTCAGAGTGATGTCAATTCACAATCACTACCAATTTATTAAATAATTTGAGTAATAATATTTCTACATCAATATTTATATATTATTTTTATATTATATTTTTAAAATAATAAAATAAATAAAACACATATTTTAATATACTTGTTTTACCTTTATTTACTTAAATAAGAAAAATATAAAAATAATTAAAAATTTTAATGTGTAAATATCATTATTCAAATAAAAATAATATTTGTACATTAAAATTTTTACATTATTTTTATGTCACTTCTTTTAAGATAATTAAAAATATAAAAATATATATCTTTACACACTCTTAATATGTAAATATCATTGCTATGTGGAGAAAGAGAGTGAGTGCGTGAGGCATAGGCCAGTTTTAATACGTTATATTATTATATTTATCAGCTAAGTACTGACACGTGTGAATGAATTATATCCTTCTTTAAGTCGAAATTCAAAAAATCAATGAATATAACTGAATTAAAAAGTTGTCCACAAAGTTTTAAACAAAGTTATGTTGATCGCATTGCATGCAAACATAGTTTGTTGTCTTTGTCACGTTATGCACACTGAGATCACAAATCTAAAACTACTACTTAGAGCGTATTTGAAAAAGATTAAATCTTTTTTATTTAATTATTTTTAAAAAATTAAATTATTTTGTAAAATAATTATTATGTTTGAATAAAAAGATTATTTTTTAAAATTTTTTTTACATGAAATTTAATGTAAAATAAATTTTTTTTTCAACTAATAATCATAAATTAAAGATTGAAATTTATGATTTTAGTTTATAAATTATTTCTTACACTTTGATATGTAAATATTATTTTATCCTCAATCAAATAATTTTTTTAATCATTTTATATCTATTTTAATAATTTAATACATAAAAATAATTTTTTATATCATCTAAATAAATCATATTAGCCTAAAATTACTTTATAACTAATACATCTAAACATAAAAATGAATCAATTATAATCGATTATAACAATAATCAATTATAATCGATTATAATAATAATCGATTAAAGAATTATAACAATAATTAATTATTAATATAATTTATAATTTTTAACTTTTTCAAATAAATCCTTACTAGCTGAAAAACTGTATGTCTCGTCACACTATGAGATATTTAGAATAGGATCCTACGAAGGAAAAAAAACCGAACTTAATTCCACTGCAGTTCGCATTTAATTAGGACGAATTCCACTATCACTCAGATTTAAAATGTTACTAATGACGCCTCCTTAATTAGAGTAAATGCTAATTTTATTATCCATATGGTGCACAGATTTGTTAAATTAGATGTAAAATTTTTTTAAATAATATTTTGTTGTTTATTATAATTTAATAATATAAAAATAGATTAATCATTTTTAAATTTATTTATCTCAAGAAAAAATAATATAACTTACAAAAATTAACATTATTATAAAAACATTTGACATATCAGTCATATGTCAAGATGTTAGAAAAAAATAAAACAATTGACATAAAAATATAAAACTTAAGGTATTTAATTGCTTGTCTTTAACAATGACGTGTTACTTCACATTTCACAATAATGGACTTACATAAGAAGTTTGTTGAGAACATATTTTATTAAAAAAATTGCTAAAAACAAACATAAAGCATAACTGAGGTCTTATCTACCTAAATTTAAGGAGTTCAGTAAACAAGAATTTATTTTGCTAGTTATTTTATGGGTAACCTCACATGGCATGGTGATACTCTTGTAATTGGATACATCATGTGTTAGTATATATCAACAAATTCAAATTATTTCTATCAACTATTTGGAATTATCTCTAATATAATAAATTTTTTTAGTTCTATTGATACTTTTGATGATGAATTAAATTTAAATTTTGAAAAGTTCCATCAAAATTTCTATAATAAGTTAACTAAATAATTAAAATATATGTAATTAAAAATATGATTTAAAATTTAAATCTCCGTCAAAGTTTTAAAATTTGAATAGTAGTTAATTTAAATTGATAATTATTTATTTATTTAGATAATTTAAAATTCCATTACAATAGAGTATGGATTGGAGGGAAAAATGCTCACAATGACTACCATGTATTATTGGTGGAACTTGCATTGATTATCTTTTATATAATATATATAGGCTATGTTAATTACGTTTAAATCATAGCATGCCATAGTCAAATTAGAAACTAAACGTGAAATACATGCATGTTAAATATATTATGTGATCACTGATCACTGTATACCGTGTAGTCATATCTACTACTTGTTAAATAATCGCTCTAAAAAGGTGACATCACGTCACTGATGGTGTGTTTATTTTTTATCTAACTTAACCATCAGAGCGTTATTTCTGGAATCCTACTTCGATGTCATCCATATTTCCATAAGCTGACTTTTTTCGTGCTTATGGCTACAGGTTTCTGACTTATATGGTAAAATGAAAATTATATGTGTCTAGTTTCTTTCTTTCTTGTCAATTGAGGTTACATGGTGCTATATAAATTCTCCAAACCTAACCTCAATGTTAAGGAGTTTAAATTTTAATAGTAATGCATTTAATCATGTTACATATTATTTTCTACCACTAAATCTTTTTAAAGCTTTTGGGAAATATTTTTTCTTTTGAACAAAATTTAGATTTAACTTTTAATTTCAAGTTTTGCTTCTAATCCCATTTAATTTCTTTCTATGTGTCAATTAATTTAATTAAATAAAATTAAAAATAACAAATTAAAAGAAATTAAATAGAATTAAAAATAAAGGTTAAAGTCAACTGTTGTAATCAAATTTTGTTCTTTTCTTTTTTAAAATTCTTGTGTTTCTGCTCTCTCTCTCTCTATATATATGTATTTGGCCTCGCCTGCTTAGCAGTATAATTTGTTGAAAGTTGTGTCAACTTAAAAGCTTATTATATATTATAAGGTGTTGATTACATGTATATGCGTGTGAATCAAATGATTGTCGTAGAATTATAGGATAAAATTGTTCAATATTTTAAAATAATTAATCAGAACAAAATTTGACTCTAATATTTAACTTGAATCTTTATTTTTAATTTTATTTAATTTTTTTATTTATTACTTTTAATTAAATTAAATTGAATTAATAAATAAATGAACAGAAATTAAATAAAATTAGAGGTAAGGGTTAAAGTTAAAGATTAGAGTAAAATTTGTTCAACTAGTTAATTCTTCTCACCCCAACGGTCTTTTTTTTTTAATTTTTTATTTCAAACAGAATAGACATTTCTTTATACTAAACAAAGAATAATTAGAGATGTAAATTTTATAGCTCTTCGTACATCCATGGCGTCCTGATTTGTTAATTACCATTAAGTGGCAACTTGATCAACTGTTAAAAATCTGAAGGTTGAGTTCATTCCTTACATGAGGGAATTTTGGAGAAGTACTAAAAAAGAGAATATTAAATGGCTTCCTTGTGCCACCGCCACAGTTACCACAGGTAACCTATGACACAATTAGGCAGACCCGGACATAGAATCCAAAGCTTTGGAGGTGAGGACAAAATCCAACACATAACTTGTTTCACATTTTCTCTGAATAATCCTTTGAAGTTTTTGTTTTGGCACACTTTGAAATTTGAGCTTATTGTCTATAATTAATGCTCGACATTTACTCATTAGACTTTAAGTAGGAGAAACATTTTTCAAATCAATCACAAACAGCTTCTTTGATGCAAGAAAAATGATGTTAGAAGCTCTAATGTAATGTAACAGAAGCAGATTCTGTAAGGCAAAGAGAAATTAGTATACGAAATCCCTACATAATTCTATTAATACATATTAATGCACCTCAGACTCAGTGTTGCATTCCATGTGACTGAATGGCTTAAGAGAAACATCAGTCAGAAATTAAGTAAAACTTCACCCAATGCAAATTAAATGCAATATCCTAAACTACACCCCTGGACAGATCGATATTATTTTTATGTAAAGAGAACTCAAACAGAAGAAACTAGAAAGTCAACGCTTATACAGCTAAGCTAATTAATAATTATAAGTAGTTAATAAATTAAAACACAGGCTAAATGAAATGAAATGGCGATTGGTGATATCGTACTTTAGGCAGTTGGGGGATTCGTTTTGGCTAGATTGTGCTTATTGTTGTGCATCCAAACCTTGAGCACTCTTCTTTTGACCCCAATCTCTTGGCAGAACTGTTGCACTACAGACTCCTCTTGCTTCTGAATTTTCCAACCAACCTTCTCAGCAAAGGTGAGCATTTTCTCCTTCTGCTCCTGGGTGAACTTTGTCCTGAACCTTTTCTTCACTAGCTGTGGGGGTCGACTAACCACCATTCCACCGGCCTCCTCTTGTTCATCAGATTCCGAAGGGAGGGACCCCATATTGTAGGGCATTATCATGTGGTGGGGTGGTACAGTTCTTGACGGTAGAATGTTACCTGTAGCTGTAGGGTAACCCAGAGCCTCAGGAGCTATGATGTTCTTGTGATGGCCTTGGCCCAGAAGGAATTTTCTCCCCAACCTGTTGAAATGGTGGTATTGATCACATGATGAGGAGGGCTCACCTTCTACTTCCTTTCGGTGGAAGTTTCTGTGGCAATGGCAGGCAGAGCAGTTCAAAGCTTCTATGGTCCCTTCTTCTCCACTTGGCATGAACTCACCACACCCATCAGTGGCATTCCCTCCCATGGCAGCTGCATGGTTCTTTAGGCATTCTCTGTACCTCACCACTTTCTTGTAGGATCCGGGTCCATGTCCATGTCCATGAACATGAACATGATCCTCCAGGCCTGCGCCATTTGAAGGGTTCTGGGATGCTGCTGAGGAAGAGATAATGTGGTTATGGTGTGCAGGGTCATGATGAATCATGTGCCCATGGCCATTACCATGTCCCCCACCACCATAACTACTGTTTATTGGGATTGGGATTTCTCCTTCCTGACTGGAAATTTCCATTATATTCCTAGCCTAGTGATCTTTTCTCTTTTCTCTCTCTCCCTCTTTCTTTCTTGGGGTTATTATTCTATTTGGGCCTTGTTTGCTTGTTTGGAGACCAAAAAAGAAATTACGAGCTAGGAGAGAATTAAAATAGGAGGAGTGCCAAAATGATTGTAATTCCAAGTGTCATCAACTAGTTATCTTCACAATTGTCAACTCTTTTAAAAGCAACAAACTGAAGATGAAAACGTTTTGATTCTTTACATCATTTTTCTTGGAACTCTTCTTAACAGTTCTCACTAGGGAAAAATAAAAGAAGCAAAAGGAGGCTTATAATTGTTATGATGGATGACAAGATCTGGCTTCAAAAGGAGTCAGCTAGCTGGACTAGCTAGTGGGGAGATTTATATATAAGCTGGTCAATAGTTTCTTTCAATCAAAAGGAAGATGCTAGGGAATGGGAAAATGGTTTTCAACCACTTGAGATCGATTTGAGTACCCGTCTCATTATCTTCGGGTGAATTAAGAAAGAGAAAGTAAGAGGAGGCAGCAAACTCAGAAATAGGGCATCCAGGATATGGCCATGAGAAGACAACTTTTTGAGCAAACAAGACACTTTCCCACTCTGGCCATTTTCTATCTCTTGAAAAGAAGAGAGAAGGTGAGAGAAAGAAAGATAAAGGGTCAACAGACAAACCGTGTCAAGCTAGCTCTAATGAGAAGATAATGAATATTGCAGACAGCTAGAAGTAGACCTTCTTTCTTGTTTCTAAGTTTCCACTACAGACGCAGATGGAGAGGAAGGAGCAAACTTTCATGAAGAGCATTTGAAAACACCATGCCAGTTAAGTACCAACATCAATTTGTCTTGGAGAGTCAGTCATGATAAGCTTAAACACCTTCAAATTCCATTGCAGAAAACATGGTTGTAAGCAAAGACAAGTTGATTTGGGTTAAAAGGGAAACGGAGAGAAAGAAAGTAGAATTAGAGTAAGTATAAGGCAGAAGGAGTTGAGGGAGAGAAAGAAAGACGAGAGTTTTGGAGGTGGGTTTTGCTTTGCTAGTGAAACACTAAACAAGAGCTTATAGAGGTAGTGTGGGGCAAAAAAGAAAAGAAAAGAAAAAAAGCAGATTTTTAACAGGCAAAGAGGAATGCACAATTGAGTTCTAGGAGGAGGAGATTAGAGACCAAAAAAAAAAAACAGGTGGGGTGCTTGCTTTGCTTGCACTATCAGCCATCAAGTTTACGCCATATAGAGGGGAGCAGTGTGTCAGAGAGTGGAGATAGAGAGGACAAAACAAGGCACAGAGAGACACAAAAACACACAAGGAAAGCCAAGCCTTTTCCCAAAGAGAATTAACAGAAACAAACGTTCTTCAAAAGAAATAGGGGATTTACAGTTGAGCAACATTTTCATAATTCATTTACAAAAAAAAATTGTTTTATTATTTAATTAAAATAACAACTACATGTGTGTTTGAATTAAATTTTTTTTATGATCAAAATAACTTATAGTAAAAAGCTTATAATAAATTTTTTAAAATATAATTTTAAATTAATTTTTTTAAAATTAATTAAAACCAAATATATGCTTAATTTAATTAATTAGTTCCTAATTATAAATAAGTTATCAAAACTACTCTTTAAATTTAATTTTTTCAAAGAAATAAGCAAAGCTTTTATTCTATACTTGGGATGAAAGAAATAAACCCTCCAAAGATATTTTTTTAGATTCTTGATTTAAATAATTATTATCACACTCGTTCTTATTATTAAGAGTGTAAACGAGTTGTATCAAACATTTAAAACTCAGAATTAATTTGTGAAAAAAAAAAGATACTATTTAAACTTGACTTATTTATTTAAACGAATCAAATTTAAAATTTATATTTGACTTGTTTAACTCATTTATAACTTGATTATTTTTTTTTTTTTACCAAATCACTCTTTGCAATATTTAAGTTTATTAATTTAATATTTAATAAACATATTTATGCTAGAAAATAGAGTAAAAAATTAAAATAAAAGATTTTCTTATTCATAATCATTACATAAAAAATTTGCGACATTCTTATAGAAGCTTTTAGTTACTAATAATAATAAATAAATTCTTATTATCTATACTTTTTATTTAAAATTATAATTATTTTTTTATTTAATTTTTAATATCTATATAAAATGAATAAGTAATATATATACACATATACATGAGTTATTCACAAACTTTTAATGTTAAATTTATAAAGTTTGAGTTTAACTCATTTATATAATAATCAATCATAAGTTTAAGTTTAAATATATTTGTTTAGTTAAACAAATGAACTTGATCAAACATTTTTTAATGTGTCAAACTCAAATAATTTAAGAATTACTCTATTCATTTACACCCCAACCTACCATAACCGTGAACTGAAATTTGCAATTACTATGCAAACCCACTAGACTACTCAAGGTAAATAGGATAACAAATGAGGATAAATTAAGTTAAGAGGTGAATAATAAATATTGACATTCTTTTGTACCCAAAAAAAATTTATTGACATTCAAATTTAATTTATTAGAGAATCATTCAATTTAAAAGAAGAAAATTAAATAGATGTTAAAAAAATATTGCTACCTTACCTTGAAATGATATTTTATCTTAATTATAAGAATGGAAGATGAATGAACTAATTATCTTAAAACTATAAGTTAAAAAGAGTTTTTTCCACTTTCCATCTCTTAATTTTTGTTACAATTCGATGTTCATGAATATGCTTCTACATTTAACATATAAAACTATGTATACTCCCATTCTTGTTCTTGAAGGTGAAGAACCGATGAATATAGGTGCCATTAGAGGCAAGGGTTATCAACATAACTTTTGTTTTTTTTATGTGAGACACTACTAAAAATATGAGTTTTAGAAACCGATTTAGAGAACGATTTATTTTGGTCTCTATAGAGACCGAAATAGAGACCAATTAAGAAAAAAAAATTAATTTGCAACCAAAACAAAATCGGTCTCTAATTCGGTCGCTAAAAAATTTTGAGACCGAATTAGAGATCGAATTAGAGACCAAAATTATGTTATAAAAGAAATTAAAAAATAAAAATGTGTCTTTATGTTAGAAACCGATATTTTGGTCTCTAAAAAATAAAATTAGAGACCGAATTTTCAGTCTCTAAATAAAAAAGTTAAAAAAAATGGGTAGAGACCGAAAATTCGGTCTCTAAAACTAATAAACGTATAACTCCCTATTTCTTTAGTT
This sequence comes from Ormosia semicastrata, assembly GCA_029884595.1. Classification (NCBI taxonomy): domain Eukaryota; kingdom Viridiplantae; phylum Streptophyta; class Magnoliopsida; order Fabales; family Fabaceae; genus Ormosia; species Ormosia semicastrata. The sequence continues at coordinate 615,822 of JAQQTO010000057.1, read as the reverse complement.
TTCACTTCTCCTCTCCCAAATTCGAAACTTCTCAGTTTTCACTTGTTCAACACAGCCGCACCCACACAGCCACCGTCCCAGCACACCCGGCCAGCCACCGTCCCAGGACACCCGGCCAACCAGCGTCCTATTCCTGTGGCTTGTCGTTCAGGAACCAGCTGCACCGGTCCCGTGGCTTGTCATTCCGGAACCAGCCGCACCGTTCCAGATCTCAGCAACCGTCGCGTGTTCCACCCAACCGCACTGTTCCAGAACTAGCCGCATCGTTCCAGATCTCACCTTTCCGGAACTGTGCCTCTCCGTTCCAGATCGCCCACTGTTCCAGCCGCACTGTTTCAGTCGCCCAGTCGTCATTCCAGATCGCCCACTGTGAACACCCAATTTTGACCGGCTTAAAAATTTAAAAAATAAAAAATAAAAAATAATAAAAAATAATAAAAAAATAAACAATAAAAAATAAAAAATAAAAAAATAAAAAAACAAACAAAAAATACTCACTCACGTTCCCGCTAGCACCCACTAACTCCATTTTTCTTTCTTTTCTTTTTCTCGCTTTGTTACTCATTTCCCACCAAATTTACACTCCACTATTTCCACGTCCTCTCTCTCTTTTTCTTTTTCTTTTTTGTCTCACACATAATGTCGCAACCCACTCACTCAACCTCTTTCCCGTAATTTCGCAATCATAACACCCACTACCAACAACTCTTCCTCCAAAAACGTGAGGGATCCATCCATAAATGTCTCTCGCCATCATTTTCTTCCGGGGGGCCGGACAACCCATTCCATCCATCTTCTCTTCTTCCTCTCATTTCCAATTTTTTCACTTTGATCATCCTTCATCCCATCATCATCCAAACCTCTCCATTATCATCACCTCCACAGCAACTTCCACGTGAGCTCCACCATAGCAGTGTCCTTCATTCCACATACCCAACCATCATCCTCAAGTCTCCACCGTAGCAGCCCACCACCACCTCCAAGCCTCCAACCGTGAACTCCACCAACACCATGCACCCATCAACACCCTCACCAACTCACCACAAATCACCTCCAAACCATTAACCTCCATAACCAACTCCATCTCCACGTAACCACCACCACACAACCACCTTTAACCTCCATCAAAACCAACCACCTCCCATCATCATCCTTCCTTGAACCACATCAACTCCATCTCCTCTTCATGCACACGTGAACTCCACCATAGCAAAGACCTCCATTCCACGTACCCAACCATCATCCTCAAGCCTCCACCGTAGTGCACCACCACGTCCAAGCCTCACCACCATTTCCTTTCCAAAACCGAGGCCACCACAAATTCTTAAGCCACCATCTTCATCTCCTTCACTTCCACCTCATAACCCATTCCTTCCAAACCAATACCCTCCCGACAACCAAATCCAACACCCATCATCAACCCCCATGCATACGTGAAAGCCACCCCTCTCCACCTCCATATTCATCTCTTCACCCTCCTCTCATCACTACCATTTACGTGATCACCATACCGAGTCAACTCAAAGCCCACCTCAACCACCATTCACACAAACCATCACTCCCCTACCAATCCAACACCCGTCCAGCCGCCCAAAGACCTCCACCACCGAGGTTATGCGGCCGAGAGCAACCACCTCGTAAACCGATCCGAGGCTCCGCCCGGCAAGAACCACGGTCCTCGCGAGCCGATCCTTCCACCGGCCACGAACCGCGGTGCCATCCACCGTGCGCGAACCGTAGGCCACTCACCGTGGTTGAGCCACCGAACCCAACCCCTAACTACCTTACGCCAAGCCAACCTCTCACCATCATCCACCCTTCCTCCAAGCCTCCAACCGTGAAGCATCCACACTCCTACCCAACCTTCCATCAACCTCACCACCCCACCACCGTGACCACCACAATCCTCCAACCCTCACCTTCCTCTTCCAACGTAACCAACCTACACCACCGTGAAGCTCAACACCCTCACCATCCATGCACCATCCATGCAAACCGTGAAACCACCACTCTTCACACAGCCTCCTCCACCATGAACCCTCACCTCTAAACCATCCAAACGCCCCCCATCTCATCAACCTCACCACCCCACCACCGTGAGCCACCCATCTCACCTCCCATCCACAACCGAGTCGACTCGAGAATCATCACCTTCACCCCATTAGCTACCTTCCATCCTCAACAACCCATGCACACGTGAAAACGCCATACACCACCATTCACCGAGTCTGACCCACGTAGTACCCAAATCCATTCGCTCCCTTTACCACCTCAACCACATGAAACCTTCTACCACCACCACGTGAAGAGTTGCATGTGGCGCCATTTTTTTGGCTTTGGAAACGTGAAAGTGGAGGAGTATGGAAGGTGAGTTCTTTTTGTCTTTTCTTATTTGTTACTTTGATATGTTTCAAATAAAAAAGTGATGAAAATGTAATAGTGGAGGTTCTCTCAAGTGTTCTCTTTTATTTTTTATTATTTTTTTCTTTCTTTCTTTCTTTAGAAGTAAAAATATGACAAGGGAAACAAATAAAAAATAAAAAAAAATAAAAAATCAGAAAGTAAAAAGGGGAATAATAAAAAATAAAAAAAAAGTTTTGAGTTTAATTGGTTGTGTGTGTTACTTAAGATTATTATTTGTTTGTTAGTGTTTACATAATTTATTTGTATATATTGTTTTATGTCTTGTGATTAATAGAAAAAAATGAAAAAATAAAAAAAATAAAAAATAAAAAAAAGTTTAAAGATAAAAAAGAGGAAAATATGTTTTGTGATGTTGTGCTTTTATGATATTTTGTTATATTTACTTGGTTCAAGAAAAATCATGTTTACTTGTTTGTCTTAGAGTATTCCAAAAATAAAACAAAATAAAAAAATAAAAAAAAATAAAAAAAATAAAATAAAAATCTTTAATCCATGCAATGACTAATGATGATGATTGAATAGCGAATGCTATCTTCATTATCTTTTGGATCATAAGGGTTTATTGAGTAGCCTAGTGCTAACTTGAATTCTGTACAAGAATGGATTCGCTTTCAAATAAAAATCTTTTTCATAATTAAAATCAATCAACCCACACTTATTTTCTAAAGAACTACGTAACTTTGAGTTCCCCATTGCACCAGGGGATACGTAGGAGCAGAATTTCATTTCTGTCAAGCCAAATTTAAATTTTCACAATTTTGTGGTTTCGCTTTTTAGTTACAATGTTTGCAAAAAAGGGGTAAAATAAATATTTTCAAGGATTGCTAAGAATTTGCACAATTGACTTAAGGTACCGTCTTAGATCGAGTGCAAGGGGTGTGGGATTAAGTTTCCACCCTTCCCTAAGCATAACCGACTCCCGAATCCAATCTGGTTTCAAAGACCATTTTCAAAGAAAGGTTTTCCAATTTTTCCAAATTCAAATAAAATTGGTGGCGACTCCATTTTCTCCATTTCATTTTCTATAAATCCAATTCGAGTTGCTGTTTCCCCCGCCAATGATCTCCTGTCATGCGACAGATGGCGACTACTGGGATATTTGGAGAGTCAAGCCTGTCGTTGTAGTTGTGCAAATTGTTAATAATTTTCATTTATTTAGATTACCTTTTTTATCCTTGTTTGTAAATGGATTTTATTTATTTTGTTCTATGTAAATATCTGATAGCGTTATCCCCGTGTTTGTTTTGACCTCGATATACTTGTATATAATTTGTACTTAATTGTGCATAATTGTTGAAACCTTAGGATAGATGATTGCTCCTGGTTATTGTATATATGTTTCGCAGTTGTCAGGTAGTTTTATCTTTTAAAATTTTTGTACAGTTTGTATGCTCCCTCACACACATCACCATCACTTACCTCACACACTTTTTGGGCTCTATACCCGAGTCCGTGCGAACTCGAGGAGTAGGAGGGGTCTCGCTTTTGTTATCGAGGGCTTTATGCTCACTTGACATTTGTTGAGACACCACTCAGGTTTGTTACCATTATCATGGACGAATCATATTGAGAGGGTTTATCCCTACTTGTGATTAATTCATGATTTGGGACCTTGTCTTTATAGATAAGGGCAATCTGGGAACCGTGACTTTTAGAAGTTTAGACTGTCCCAAAAAAATCTTGCACTGATAGGTTGAACATAGTGATTGTCAAATCTTAGGTTCCACTTGGCTAGGGCACAAAAGGGAGCGTATTTTCTTTTTCTTTTCTCTTATATCATTCATTCTTGCAAAAAAAAAAAAAAATCAAAAAGAAAAGAATAATAAAAAAAAGAAATTATTCATTGCTTGCATTTTCACAAACATGCTTAGCATTCAAAAAAAAAAAAAAAAAACTTGCATTTTCATAACATTGCATATAAAAAATCATGCATAACATCCCTAGCATTCTAAAAAAAATATATATATAAAAAAATAAATCATGCATTTCATTCCATGCATTTGAAAAGAAAATGTTTTCATTTCATTCATCTCATTTTATGCATGACATCCTTGTATGATGTTACCGTCTTCTCCATACGCATTATGAATAAAAAAAAAATCATTTAAAATTTGTACCATTCACAATGAGGTAGGTAGTGCCATTAAACTTTATCTAAGCACGTGGAGGTCACTTTTTTTTTTTTTTTCAATGAATACAACAATCAAAAATCTTGCAAGATGGATTTTATTGGCCTTCTTTATTCAAGGTCCGACACACCTTTTGCAAAAGTTGCATGAAATTGGTCAATAAAGTTTTGCTTTAAGATTCTCATCCGCACCTACTCCTTAGAAAATTGAGATCTAGGAGGCGCGTTTCTTTTGTTGTCAAACACGTGTATCTTGTGGGGCCATAGACATTGAGAATCCTAGGAATGGTATTGTACTTAAAGTTAATGGACCAAGACTCAACCATTTCTCGGAACGTCAAGTTGTTGAGTTCTCTGTGTTACTGGGTAAATGGCGGATAACTACTCCGTGACTCTCGTGTCGGTTTTGTTTTTCAGTTTCCCATAATAACTCGATTTCTTCTCCTTTCAAAATGGAGGTCATTCTCTCAAATCTAAGAAAATATTTTCCTTCTCTCCTCTAAATGCTCTAACAAAAGTCTATGAAGCTAGGTGTGAAAGACCGAGATTGTTAATGTATAAGGGCATCCCGAAGATATACGCTGGATAATCGAAGCAAAGGTTCGTTTAGCTAGTGAATCTTCAGATTCATTTGTCCCATACATGCCTGGTCTCGTAAAAGTTCATTTTCAAAAAGGAGAAGAGCAAAAAGAATGAAAGTTTGTTACAAGTGTGCACGTTGGAATTGCAACACGCGATGTCACTCTTTGGGGATGGTTTCTCGTAAATAGAGAAGATAAACTATTCTTCGTTAAGAATGGACCGAGTAAGGAGTCATTAGATAATATCTTATTGACTCTTGAGACGCATTCTTGTGGAGTTGTGCAACAGAACTTCTTAGTTTGTGGAATCTCTTCAAGGACGAACAAGAGCGTTACGATCTTGGGAATCGACTCAAAAAGACCCTGCTTGCCAATTTATAAGAAAATTGGATGGGAAGCTTATCCTCGACTCATAGAAGGCGTTTAAGCCGTTTCTCGGACGTGAAACTGCAGAGGAAGATGTGAGCCACAATCACAACAACATGTATATCTTATCTTTCAAAAAAAAAAAAAAAAAATGAAAAAAAAAAACAAATGAAAAAAATGAAAAGAGGGCGAAACTTCGGTTGTACTTGGTCTTTAATTAGATTAGAGCCCCCGCGTGGAGTGGCAGACCCGTCATTGACTCGGGTGGACCTTCGCACGCCGGTCGGTAAATAAGGTTCGTGTGCCATGCTCTCAGCAGAGAGCCGCGCAAGCATTCCTGTGTTTTAACCAAAGGCTCGCTTGTTGATGGACGAAAGAAGCGTCCCGTGTTTGCATTCTCGCGTGACAATGCCTCCGAGCCGAATCCCGTGATTTAATGCCATGGGCTCTTCAAATGACCTCTCACCGGCCGTGGTCGTTGGTGGTAGCCGTCGATTTACGATTACGCACTTTAATTAGTGGCGTCGTAGCTCAATCCAAAATATCCCACAAGCGGGAGGGAGAAGAATGCCCGATTGGTCGAGCCGTCTTGGTATTACTCGCACTCATAACGCAAAGATAAAGATCTCGCCATGAAACCCGTACATAAAGGTATGTAATCATTTTTCTATCTTTGTATGATTTTGTGGAATTTTGGTTTTGGACAGACGATCTTTTGATGGGATCCTTCTGGGGTTTCTAGACTTCTTTACCCTGATAATTTTCTTAAAAAAAAAAAAAAAGTTAAAAAAAAAAAAAAAAAAAGAAAAAAAAAGTTAAAAAAAAAAAGATTTTATGTTTCTTAAATTCAACCTTTTCTCGACAACAAATTGACCTACCCTTCTAGGTGCAATTATTTCCTTTCCATTCTTTTTCTTATTTAAACACTCCATCTTCTCCTTCATCTTCAACTCGAAACACTCAAAGAGAAGAAGGGTATAGAATGGGGCCTCGCTATTCGTAACCTAAGAAATGTCCGTGTTTTTGTGGGTCGAGTTATGGGAAGGGATTAGAGTTTAGAACGCAGCTAGTACTCTTGGTCGAGCACTTGTCTTCGAGGAAGATTCATCTTGTATATGGGGAGGTTGTCGTGGGTTAATGGGGGCGTTTCACTTGCCGCTCTTATAGGAGGCAAATGTTTTTAGGTGTTATTCCTAAACCTTTAGTGAAAGTAACATCACCGGCAAGACAATTGGAGAAGAAATTCGGTAACATCCATGCATGGACGCATGAAAATAATGGTCGACAATTCGATGCATTTCTTGTCTTACCAGGTGGTTTTGGTACTTTGGAAGAAATTTTTCAAATTGTCTCTTGGTTGAACTGAACATCCACCATAAACCCATTGGTTTGTTGAATGTAAATAATTTCTTTGACCTTTTGTTGTTTTTTCTTGACAAAGCTGTGGAACAGAAATTTATCACTCCTTCTAAGAAGACAACTTCTTATCTCTCGCCTCCACTATTGATGAGCTCATTGATAAATTGGAAGCTTTTGAGTATGTACACGATAAGGTATTGGCTCGATAGATTGGTCAATAGGAAGCAAAGGAAGTAAAAAGAGAAGCAAGACAGATCGACACTTTCTTTTAATCGGTTTGATTTTATTGTACTTTGTTTCTGAATTTTGTGTCCGCTTTCTCCAACAAGTAATTTTATCCTTTACTCATCTATATTTTAACATTAAGGACAATGTTATGATCTGGTTGGGGAGAAGGATGGTTGTGTAAAAAAAAAAAAAAAAAAAAAAAAAAAAAAAACAAAAACAAAAAAACAAAAAACAAAAATATTCAAAAAGAGTGTTTGTCAATATGTTTGTTGTGTTTGTCAAGAATTTTCTAAACCAAGCTTAAGGATGGCGAGTAAGGAGTAGTTTTTATCTTGAGACGATCTTAATTGGTGGCGAGTAAGGAGTGGTAGGGTAGTAATTAGTATTAAATTGTGGAAGTATTAAAGTTCTATTATCCGATTTCTTTTTAGGGTCGATGTGGCAATCGACAAGCAGGCTTCTTTCTTTCGCTTGGCATTGATTCACTTCTTATCGTGTTAGATGCAAAGACTGATCGTGTGTTTCATTTCTTTGGCGTTGATTCACTTCTTATCGTTTGTTTTGCTCTTTTCTATATCTCTCTTTCACATTGAGGATAATGTTATGATCTGGTTGGGGGAAGGATCGTTGTGTGCCTAAAAAAAAAAAAAAAAAAAAAAAAACAAAAAACAAAAAAAAAAACAAAAACAAAAAAGGTGTGTGTATGTATTAATATGTTTACATGCTTGTCATTAATTTTCTAAACCAAAAGGATGGCAGAGTAGGAGTAGATTTTACTCTTGAGACGCATTTTAGTTGGGGTAGATAACTAGTTTGTGTGGAAGTGGCAATTGAAATTCAGAAAATTTGCATGATTGAGTAAATTGTCTTCTTTCTTAAATCATATGTTTGGTTATAGATGTTGAATTGGTGGACCGAGAATGATAGAACTATATCTTGTGAGATCTTGAGCCTAAGAGATGGATTCAACATTTATGCCATCCTCTTCTTTCTTGTGTGATTTTCACTCATGATAATGATCACTCTAGAACTTGCTTTGATTCTTTTTGAGGCTACGTTTCACTTGCATGCATGAACATGATTGAGGCCCTCTTTCTTAGCCAGTTTAACCAAATAGCCAACCTTGTTTTCAATATGATATCAAGCACTCTTTTGACTTCTTGAAAATTTTCTGTTTCTTGCCAACCTTGCATATTTCCACTTGCTTAACCCCTTTGAGCTTATTTGACCATTCTTTGTTTCGAACTCATTATGTGCATTAAAAGCAAAACCATGTTCTAACCCAACCTTAGGGAATAAGAGAGCATTGACTTTGTTATTTGATGAGTTCTTGAACAAGTGTGGGGGTACATGTGCAGATTGTTTATATAAAAAAAAAAAAAAAGAAAATATGTTTCTATAAAAAAAGAAAATATGTTTCTGTAAAAAAAAAAAAAAAAAAAAAGAAGAAGAAGAGAGAGAGAGAGCTGATTATTGCTACAATCAAAAGAATGCACCATGTGATATATTCATACCTGGAATAAGGGTGGATGATTGGAAATAACAGGAATAGAAGGAGAATGTTCAAGCCTAAAGGAATTCAATCTACCAATTGATCTTTAACAAAACATTAGTTAGATATTGGTCATTGTCCTGTGTGAGAACAAACTAAGAAAATCTTAAGAAAGTTAGACTGAATGTTCTCAAACATATTCTCCACTCTAACTGTATCATGATGCTCTTCTATTCTCTTTGGTATTTAACATATCCATATTACTTCTACCTTTACCTTGACCTCACTACAACCTTGAATAAAGTCCTCATGATTTGTGTGTGCATGTGTTTTGAGTAGTGGAGAAGTAGAAGATAAGCAAGCATATGGTAGTGCAATTTTCATGGGTCGAATTGAGTGAAATACCTACCTTTAAACACTTGAGAGATCGAGAATAAATTCTCGTGAGGATCTATCATTCTTTACTCATGTTTTTCAATTGAAGTATCCTTGCTTGTTGATTTGAGATGTGAAGGTGTGTTATCTCATGAATGTTTTAATTACTTGAATTATAAATTGCTCTTCATTCTTGAATGTCATTGAGTCTTTTAGAGTTTTTACCTTTTGAGTTTGTTTTGTTTGTTCCCTAGTTTTGGTTTTTTCTGTTTTGCCCGAGGACGTGCAAAAGAGTAAGTGTGGGGGGTGTTTGATAATTAATGATGTCCAGATGTCAAATCTTAACTCAAGCGAAAAAAAAATCTTTTGATTTTCTTGCTATTTTATTTCCTGTGTCTTTAACCGTTGTAAATAATATCATTTCTGTAGTCAAACTTCTAAGAACAATCTGGAGGTTGTTCGTTTCTTTTCTGTTGTATTTTTTGGATTCATGAGTGTCTGTGACATAATGCTTCAGTAAAGTGACCATGAGTACAACACCATGATTTGACCATCTAATGGTAATTTCTTATTGACCAATTCAGATTGAAGAGATCTTGGAAATCCCAATTGGTGGAAGAGGAAGTACCCGAGCCAAAAAAAAAAAAAAAAAAAAAGCCCGTTAGTCTGAAAACCTGAAAGGTCGGTCTAAACAAAAGTTAGGGCAAAGGAATGGGCAAAATCTCAGAGGAAGTTGGCCTGAAACACCTTGAAGGGTGCACCCAAACTGGGGCAATTTTGAATTATGTGATCAGCTACACAGGGGGAGTTTTGTGTGCATTTAGTTAGCCATACTGGGGCAAAATTTTTGAAGGATTAAGGAGAAGCTGTGTTGAAGGAAGTAGCAACGCAGACAAGGACCGAGTTATCAAGCAGTTGCAGGGAATCAACTAAATGAGAGACAAGGTTAAACACTGGGGCAAAATTTTCTCTCAAGGAATCAGTCAAGCCATGGTTCATCCCATTTCTTGAAAGGAGAGTTGAAAGTGAAAAACAAAGAAAAAGAAGGAAAGGAGAAGAAGAAGGAAAGAAGTTTGAGTGGTCAAAGCTTTCCGAAGTCGTCATTAGTTCAAATGTTTTTAAATAAAATTTAGAAAAAGTAAAAAAAAAAAAAAAAAAAGAAATGAAGAAAAATCCTGCTTTTCGGGCATGATTGCCCATTGTCTTTTAAGTTTCGGTCATAGATTGCCCATTGCCTTTTAAATTTCGGGCATGATTGCCCATTGCCTTTTAAATTTCGGCTAGCTTGCCCATTGCCTTTTAAATTTCGGGCATAGCTGCCATTGCCTTTTAAATTTCGGGACTCGATTGCCCATTGTCATTTCGGGACTCATGGCCCATTGTCATTTAAATTTCGGGACTCATTGCCCATTGTCTTTTAAATTCGGGACGCATAACTGTTCAAGTTGTCATTTAAATTGGGACTCGATTGCCCATTGTCATTTCGGACTCAAAGTGGCCCATTGTCATTTAAATTTCTGGACTCGATTGCCCATTGTCTTTTAAATTCGGACCTAATTGCCCATTGTCATTTAAATTCGAACTCAGTTGCCCATTGTCTTTTAAAATTTTGAAAAAAAAAAAAAAAAAAAAAAAAAAAAAAAAGCAAAAGAGAAAAAGAAAACAAATAAAAAAAAAAAAAAAAAAGAAAAGGAGAGAAAAGCAAAAAAAAAAAAAAAAAAAAAAAATCTTTTTGATCAAGATGCTTATTCCATTGTCATTTAAATTTCGACTCATTGCCCTTTGTCTTTTAAAGTTTTCGGACTCAGTTGCCCATTGTCTTTTAAATTTCGGGTCATGATTGCCCATTGTCTTTTAAATTTCGGTCATATTGCCCATTGTCATTTAATTTTCGCATAGTTCCCATTGTCTTTAAATTTCGGGCCATAGCTTGCCCATTGTCATTTAATTTTGGGGACTCGATTGCCCATTGTCCTTTAAGTTTCCGGACTCACGGTTGCTTTTGTCTTTTTTACCTTTTTGAGCGCATCGGCTCTCTTTTTTACTTTTGAGCGCATCGGCTCTGTCATTTACTTTTTGAGCGTCGGCTCTGTCTGTTAAATTCTCGTCTTTTACCTTTTTGAGCGCACGGCTCTGTCATATTTACTTTTTGAGCGCATCGGCTCTCGTGCTCGTTAATTCCCTCGTCATTTACTTTTTGAGCGCATCGGCTCTGTATTTTACTTGTTTGAGCGCACGGCTCGTCTTTTAATTCGTTTTTAATTTCGAGCGACGGCTCCTGTCTTTTAATTCCTGTTTTTACCTTTTGAGCGCATCGGCTCCTGTTTTAAATTCCTGAAGAGCATCGGCTCCACGCATTCCATGCATTTTAATTTCGTTGAGCGATCGGCTCCATGTATTTTACTTTTGTTGAGCGCATCGGCTCCATGCATTTTTAATTACTGTGAGCTCATCGGCTCCATGCATTTTAATTTCGTCGAGCTTTTAGTGAGCGCATCGGCTCCACGCATTCCATGCATTCCATGCATTGCCATTTACTTTTGAGCGCACCCTACTCATTGCATTTTAACTTCCATCGTTGTTCCTGTTTTATTTTGCATTTATCCTTTCATGCATTCTTGGGACAAAATTGGAGTTCATGTCTTTACTGCTTCCTTACGACGATAATAAGAAGACCACAATTTTCTTATTATCTAATAAGAAACAAGTAAAGAGTGAATCAAAAGACCCATTTTGACCTGCTTAAAAATTTAAAAAATAAAAAATAAAAAATAATAAAAAATAATAAAAAAAAATAAACAATAAAAAATAAAAAAATAAAAAAAAATAAAAAAACAAACAAAAAATACTCACTCACGTTCCCGCTAGCACCCACTAACTCCATTTTTCTTTCTTTTCTTTTTTCGCTTTTGTTACTCATTTCCCACCACCGCACTCCACTATTTCCACGTCCTCTCTCTCTTTTTCTTTTCTGTTTTTGTCTCACACATAATGCTGCAACCCACTCACTCAACCTCTTTCCCGTAATTTCTGCAATCATAACACCCACTACCAACAACTCTTCCCTCCAAAAACGTGAGGGATCCATCCATAAATGTCTCTGCCATCATTTTCTTCCAGGGGGGCTGGACAACCCATTCCATCCATCTTCTGCCTTCCTCTCATTTCCAATTTTTTCACTTTGATCATCCTTCATCCCATCATCATCCAAACCTCTCCATTATCATCACCTCCACAGCAACTTCCACGTGAGCTCCACCATAGCAGGTCCTTCATTCCACATACCCAACCATCATCCTCAAGTCTCCACCGTAGCAGCCACCACCTCCAAGCCTCCAACCGTGAACTCCACCAACACCATGCACCCATCAACACCCTCACCAACTCACCACAAATCACCTCCAAACCATTAACCTCCATAACCAACTCCATCTCCACGTAACCACCACCACACAACCACCTTTAACCTCCATCAAAACCAACCACCTCCCATCATCATCCTTCCTTGAACCACATCAACTCCATCTCCCTCTCCATGCACACGTGAACTCCACCATAGCAAGACCTCCATTCCACGTACCCAACCATCATCCTCAAGCCTCCACCGTAGCAAATGCCCACCACGTCCAAGCCTCACCACCATTTCCTTTCCAAAACCGAGGCCACCACAGGCCTTAAGCCACCATCTTCATCTCCTTCACTTCCACCTCATAACCCATTCCTTCCAAACCAATACCCTCCCCGACAACCAAATCCAACAGCCCATCATCAACCCCCATGCATACGTGAAAGCCACCCCTCTCCACCTCCATATTCATCTCTTCACCCTCCTCATCACTACCATTTACGTGATCACCATACTGAGTCAACTCAGCATACCCACCTCAACCACCATTCACACAAACCATCACTCCCCTACCAATCCAACACCCGTCCAGCCGCCCAGCACCTCCACCACCGAGCTGCAGCTCCTGCGTCGAGAGCAGCCACCACCTCGTAAACCAGATCTGAGCTCCAGCCAGCAACCACGGTCCTCGCGAGCCGATCCTTCCACCGGACCACGAACCAGCGGTGCCATCCACCGTGCGCGAACCAGAGGCCACTCACTGTGGTTGAGCCACCAGAACCCAACCCCTAACTACCTTACTGCCAAGCCAACCTCTCACCATCATCCACCCTTCCTCCAAGCCTCCAACCGTGAAGCATCCACACTCCTACCCAACCTTCCATCAACCTCACCACCCCACCACCGTGACCACCACAATCCTCCAACCCTCACCTTCCTCTTCCAACGTAACCAACCTACACCACCGTGAAGCTCAACACCCTCACCATCCATGCACCATCCATGCAAACCGTGAAACCACCACTCTTCACACAGCTCCTCCACCATGAACCCTCACCTCTAAACCATCCAAACGCCCCCATCTCATCAACCTCACCACCCCACCACCGTGAGCCACCCATCTCACCTCCCATCCACAACTGAGTCAACTCAGTGAATCATCACCTTCACCCCATTAGCTACCTTCCATCCTCAACAACCCATGCACACGTGAAAACGCCATGCACCACCATTCACCGAGCTGCAGCCCACGTAGCACCCAGTCCATTCGTTCCCTTACCACCTCAACCACGTGAAACCTTCGGCCACCACCACGTGAAGAGTTGCATGTGGCTGCCTATTTTTTTTGCTGGAAACGTGAAAGTGGAGGAGTATGGAAGGTGAGTTCTTTTTGTCTTTTCTTATTTGTTACTTTGATATGTTTCGAAATAAAAAAAAGTGATGAAAATGTAATAGTGGAGGTTCTCCTGAAGTGTTTCTGCTTTTATTTTTTATTATTTTTTTTCTTTCTCTTCTTTCTTAGAAGTAAAAATATGACAAGGGAAACAAATAAAAAATAAAAAAAAATAAAAAATCAGAAAGTAAAAAGGGGAATAATAAAAAATAAAAAAAAGTTTTGAGTTTAATTGGTTGTGTGTGTTACTTAAGATTATTATTTGTTTGTTAGTGTTTACATAATTTATTTGTATATATTGTTTTATGTCTTGTGATTAATAGAAAAAAATGAAAAAATAAAAAAATAAAAAAATAAAAAAAAAGTTTAAAGATAAAAAAGAGGAAAATATGTTTTGTGATGTTGTGCTTTTATGATATTTTGTTATATTTACTTGGTTCAAGAAAAATCATGTTTACTTGTTTGTCTTAGAGTATTCCAAAAATAAAACAAAATAAAAAAAATAAAAAAATAAAAAAAATAAAATAAAAATCTTTAATCCATGCAATGACTAATGATGATGATTGAATAGCGAATGCTATCTTCATTATCTTTTGGATCATAAGGGTTTATTGAGTAGCCTAGTGCTAACTTGAATTCTGTACAAGAATGGATTCGCTTTCAAATAAAAATCTTTTTCATAATTAAAATCAATCAACCCACACTTATTTTCTAAAGAACTACGTAACTTTGAGTTCCCCATTGCACCAGGGGATACGTAGGGAGCGCAATTTCATTTCATCAAGCCAAATTTAAATTTTCACAATTTTGTGGTTTCGCTTTTTAGTTACAATGTTTGCAAAAAAGGGGTAAAATAAATATTTTCAAGGATTGCTAAGAATTTGCACAATTGACTTAAGGTACCGTCTTAGGACGGGTGCGTTAGGGGTGCTGTGGGATTAAGTTTCCACCCTTCCCTAAGCATAACCGACTCCCGAATCCAATCTGGTTTCAAAGACCATTTTCAAAGAAAGGTTTTCCAATTTTTCCAAATTCAAATAAAATTGGTGGCGACTCCATTTTCTCCATTTCATTTTCTATAAATCCAATTCGAGTTGCTGTTTCCCCCGCCGCGATCTCCGGTCGCGACACCCACCATTCGTCGTACCTAGAGTCGCCTAGCTGTCAGTCGACCCAGATTTGACCACTGGTTGAACCAGACCGACGACACCTAACCGGCGACTTCCTTCACTTTCATTTATTTTTTTGTTCTGGTAAGTCCATTTTACTCACCGTTGTTTTTTTTTTCTTCCACTTATTCGGTGAATATTATGGTTCACTTTGGACCTGAAACTTCTTCCGCTCAGCCATTTATGACCGTTGAGTCGTTATTGGCTATGAATCTATGATTGACTTCATCAATGCTAAGTCCTTGTCTTCTTAAGGCTAATTAGTGATTAAATTCATTTGTTGTAAGGCTTTTTTTCCTTTTTGTTTGGCTGTGATTTGTTGTTCTAAGTTCTTGAGCCTTATCTAGTGACTTGGTTTATGATTTTCTCTATGACTATTCTGCATTTTTGGGAACATGAAATCTTTTGTGGTTGTGGTAAAAATTAGCTGAAGTTGATTATGCATTTTACCTTTGCCTCATTATATTTTCAAATTGAAAATTGATTTTGGTAAGTTCATTAAGTTTTGTTTTGATTCTTCGTTATGTAGGACTTTTTCTTAATTTTGTGTTTTTGTCGGTGACTTGATGTTTGTTTTAAGGCTCGAATGTAGCTCTCCACTCCTACTCTGACGGCCAAAGAATACCTAGGTTACGCATAACAAGTCTTTTGATACTGATATGGGCGCCTAGGCGCTTCAGCTAGAGCGCCTAAGCGCTAATAGTGCAGAACGAGTGTGTTTCTGCTAAAAGTTAGGGCGCCTAGGTGCTTCGTGTAGAGCGCCTAGGCGCTCAACGTCCAAAGAAGAAAGATCTGCTATGGGTTTGGGCGCCTAGACGCTGCATCCAGGGCGTCTAGGCGCTTATCTAACAGCCTGAGCTCTTTGAATTTGCCTCCAAAAATACATCTCCTCCATCATTAGATGCTTCCCTGGAAAAATACATCAAAGTGATGAGGATTCTGCTTCTTCTAGCTTAAATATTCTCAATTACAAAACTAAATCAAACTTTGCAAGAACATTGAGAAACAAGCAGTAAAAAGAGTAAATGAGGAAGAATTAATTCAAATGTTCACGACAAAAATCACATCTTTTGCGTGCTCATCAATGTTCTATTCTGGGTGCTTCCAATTTCTTCGGATTAAATTCGGTGCTCCTAATCTGCGCTGGTCTAGGCCATAGCTCTTTTACCTACTTCTTTTTTTTATTTTAAATTTTTTACAATACCATTATTCAATTTCTTTTCTCTCAACTTCTCAAGTTTGAGTAATGAGTGCACTTACAGAACATATAGTGCACATTTTTTTCATAAATTTGGGATACGGTTATAACATGCGCTTCTGCACATTGGAGATCAAAAGGCAAAGTGCAATGGTTAGATTTTGGTGATCGTCGTTACATTAATACAACTTGATATCATTACCTTACCTTGTGACCCTTTGCTTCAATGCATTGCATTTCACCAATATAGTAATCTCAGTCAATCCAGGACAAAAGCATTGATTCAACTCAATCTATTTTTTTTACTACCAACAATTACCAAAGCACTACAATGCATAGCCATTCTCACATATAAAAACAATGGGATTTGGCTTATTTTTAGCATCAGCCCACTTATATGTGATTTAAACATTTTTAGGTCCTGTACTATGCTGGAAATTTATTTTTTTGAATTTTGTTTTTGTATGTATAGGTGCTTGAGGTTGAACTTTCAGGCTTTTGAGATAAGAGGTAAATCCTAATCTTTGATTTTGTTCTTCTACTTTAGGCTTGTTTTTGGTATTATTTTGTATGTTTAACTTGTTCTAGGGTCTAATATGCTTTGAAATGATAATGATTTTGAGGATGCTGTTGTATCTTAAATTTATATAATTTTTGTTTAAAAGTAATGAACTAATGTCTAATTTTTAGATTAGTTTTAGAAATTTGTTGCTTGTGGTTAGACTTAATTTCGCTTGTAATTTTAATATTTTATTTTGATTATGTTACAGAATATGGATATTCGGTAATATCGTTGTTGGATGTATAATAGACTTTTGCCGGGTAAGAAGGGACTTACTGATATGTTTGTAGAGGGGGTAGAACAATTTGTTTCCTTTACATGTCAACAAGCACATTTATCAAATAGAAATATTAGATGCCCTTGTTCTAAGTGCAAAAACCTGAAATACTTGACTCCTGAAGATGTTAAAGTTCATCTTTATAAAAAGGGGTTTAAACATGATTATTGGTATTGGACAAGTCATGGAGAAATTGATCTGACTTTAATTGGAGCTTTTAATAGTCATCTAAGCACCTCTACCACTACACAAATGGGTAATAAAGATCATTTAAATAGATTTGAGGCCATGGCTCATGATGCAGTTGGTCCAGAGTTTGGGTTTCATTACAATCAACCCTTAGAGGAGCCTCCAAATAAAGATGCTCAAAAATTTTATGATATGCTTCATGCCGCCCAAAAGCCTTTGTGGCCGGGATGTGAAGATGAAACTGAATTATCTGTTACTGTTGAATTATTGAATATCAAATTGGAGGGAAACATTTCTCAATGATCTTTTAATTAAATAGTAGCACTTATGAAAAGGACACATCCTCCTGGAAATCTCATCCCAGAAAATTTTTATAAGGCAAAAAAAATAGTTTCCAAACTAGGTCTTACTGCAAGGAGAATTGATTGCTGCATGAATGGTTGTATGTTGTTCAATGAAGAGGGAGTTACAACATACACATTTTATGGTGTGGCTAGATATAAAATTAAAGGGATTGGTAAGGGAAAAACCAAGGAGATCCCTGTAAAGAGGTTGATTTATTTACCTCTCATTCCTAGGCTGAAGAGATTATATGCTTCAATGAGTTCTACTCCGCACATGAGATGGCATTATGAAAATAGACGAGAATCGAGAGTGTTATGTCATCCATCAAATGGAGAAGACTGGAAACGTTTTGATGAAACATATCCTGAATCTAAAGCTGAACCAAGAAATGTTAGATTGGGATTCAGTGCTGATGGTTTTACTCCATATAGTCAGTCAGCTATTCCTTACTCTTGTTGGCCTATAATTGTCACTTCGTACAATCTTCCTCTAGAACTATGCATGATAACTCCATATATGTTCTTGACTTTGATTATTCCTGGGCCACATAATCTGAAAAGTAAAATAGATGTGTATTTGCAACCTTTGATAGATGAGTTGAAATTGTTGTGGGAACAAGGTGTCCTAACTTATGATATTTCAAAAAAATAAAATTTTGTAATGAAAGCTATATTAATGTGGACAATAAATGACTTTCCTGCGTATGGCATATTGTCTGGTTGGAGTATAGCAGGGAGATTGGCATATCGATATTGTATGAATCGAACAAAGGCTTTCACTTTGAAACATGGTGGCAAATGTTCTTGGTTTGATTGTCATCGTCAATTTCTTCCTATGGATCATGCATACCGCAGAAATAAGGATGCATTTTATAAGAATAGACAAGAGAAATCTGCACCTCCACCTAGGTTGTCTGGGGCCGAGGTATGGGAAGATGTTTGTGATGTTCCAAAAGTAACTGAGGTGGGTTCATGTACATGTGCTGACTTCGGGGTTACTCATAATTGGATAAAGCAAAGTATTTTCTGGGAGTTACCATATTGGGAAACTAATATAATCAGACACAATCTTGATGTAATGCATATTGAAAAAAATGTGTTTCATAATGCCTTTAATACAGTGATGGATATTAAAGACAAAACTAAAGACAATGTTAAAGCTAGAATGGATATGAAAGAGCATTGTAGGCGGAGGGAACTACAGTTACAAGAATTGCCTAATGAAAAAATTTTGAAGCCTAAAGTAAAATTTGTGTTGAAAATGGAGCAAAAAAGGGCTGTATATAAATGGGTTAGTGAATTAAAAATACCTGATGGATATGCCTCTAATTTGTGTAGATGTGTAAACATGAGAGAGGGGAAGCTAGTTGGGATGAAAAGTCATGATTGTCATATGTTTATGGAGCGGTTGCTACCAATTGCTTTTGGTGCATTGTTGGATCCAGTGTGGAAGCCTTTAGCTGAGTTAAGTAAATTCTTTAGAGATTTGTGTTCAACAGTGTTACGTGTGTCTGATTTGTTGCTAATGGAGCAAAACATCGTCATTACAACATATAAGTTGGAACGAATCTTTTCACTTGGATTCTTTAACTCAATGGAGCATTTACCTATTCATCTGTCGTATGAGGCAAGAGTAGGAGGCCCTGTTCAATATCAGTGGATGTATCCATTTGAGAGGTAATCACCTACTTTATTACGTTTTAAAATGTGGTAATCTTTTTATTTCAAAGTTTAGTAATTAATGATATCACGTTTCTTTTAGGTATTTGAATAGGTTGAAACAAATGGTTAAAAACAAATCACGTATGGAAGGGTTCATATGTGAGGCATATTTATGCCAAGAGACTTCTCATTTTTGTTCTTACTATTTTGAATCTCATGTGCAATCAATAAGAAATAGAGTTAGTCAAAATGATGATGGAGGTTTAGATGAGACAATCCAACCCACTTTATCACTTTTCAATCATCCTGGCCGCTCAGCTGGAACTTGTAATAGTAGGTATTTAATGGATAAGGAAGTAGCTGCTGCACATTTATATATCCTACTTAATTGTGAAGAGGTTCAACCATATATTGGGTAAGTGAACTAAATCATTCTTGAATTGTTCATTTTAGTATGTATATGTAATTGGTTCATATTTAGTAATCGTATGCATGTTATTAGATTTTTTGAGGAATATTTGAAAGCAGCTAATCCAAACATCAGTTGCACTGATGTTGATGGTATGATTGCATCTAAATTTCTAACTTGGTTCCGAAGTTACGTGAGTGTCTTAACACTTTTTTTTAATGATATAAATACTTGATAGTTATGTTATAAATTATAATGATTTTACTATTATCATTGGTAGGTTCACAATAAAAATAACTTGGTACAAAATTAATTTTTGCACCACTTAGCATGGGGTCCTAAGAGAAAGGTTTATACATGACCTATATACTTTGTCAATGGTTATAAGTTTCATACAGAAGATTGGAGTATCGGTAAAAAAACCATCAATTGTGGGGTTTGTGTTAAGGGTGATGACAAAGTAGAAGAAGAGAATTATTATTATGGCATCATTAAAGAAATTGTGGAAGTAGAATACCCAGGAGAACCAATGAAATGATTAGTGTTGTTTAATTGTGAATGGTTTGATGCTATACTTAATCATGGTGTGAAGGTTCATAAATAATATGGAATCGTGGAGGTTCGACATACTCGACGATATCCAAAATATGATCCCTTCATATTTGCTCAAAATGTAATTCAAGTGTATTATGCACCTTACCCTGAAAAAATAAAAGACAAGGCTAATTGGTGGGTTGTCATTAAAACCAAACCAAGAGGTACTGTTGATGCTCAATATGCATTAGAGGTTGCATATCAAGATGCTGCAACCTATGTGAATTTTATAATAAATGATAACCCTTTTGCCAACTTAAGAGATGAAGAAGGTGATCATCATGAAGTAGAAGCTGATGTCGGCGAGGATGAGGAGGAAGATGAGGTAGAAAGTAATGAAGGAGAGGATAGGGAGGAAGATGAATTTGATTTTGACAATGATTCTGAAGATGACAATGAAGATGAAGATCTTCAACAATATGAATTGCTTGATGATGATGGTGATGGCGATAATGGTGATGAAGGTGATGATTATGATGATGATGATGATGATGATGATGATCATGAATATGATTAGTGTTTCTTAACAAAAGGTAAATTAATTGTGTTTTGTATTTTCCATAAAGGAATTATTATTTATTTGATAAGCATTTTAATATACATTCCATTTGTGTTCATTGCAGATGTCTGAGAGAGCTCGAGGTAAAGGAAAAGTTTTTAAGAATCGCCCAAAAAAACAACAGTCGGTGCGACCGGTGGGGCATTCTACTTCTCACCCACCTTTAACCTCTGCTAGTTCTCCATCTCCTGTTACTACTCCATCACCCACATTACCCGCATTTACTTATTCGATCCCAAGTGCACTAACATCACCTCTTACTCAACCATCTCACCGTGTGGTGTCTCCGACAGAGGAGTCTCGTCACAATGTTGGATCATCTATCCCTCCAACAGATGTAGGATCTACACTTGGATTAAGTCATACTCAGGATACATCAGATACACCAGATACACAAATGCCTAGTAGCAAACCAATTTTATATCTAGAAGGAGATGTGTATGTATAAGTAATATTTTTTTAAATTACATTACTATGTTTGATATATTATAACTAAACACTTGTATTGTTTGTAGATTCTTGCCTTCGCACTTGGCAGCAAATGGAATCAGTGAAATCTTCAAGAGCCATTATTTAGAACCATGGACATTATGGAAAAGGATAGGTGATACAAGAGATATGTGGTTTGCAAAGTTTATGGTAGTTTTCAAATTTTTATTATTACAATTTAAAATTTGATAGATTTTTTTTGGTCATAAATAATTTGCTACTCATATTTATTGCAGAGGAAGTTTACTGTCATTCCCCCAGATAATTATTGGGCTTGAAGAAACTTTGAGAAACGGGGTGCAGCATTGTTGAAGAATGTTATGGAAAAGGCTTACAAGAAAATGGATAGACCAAGTTGGCTTGGGGATGACATATGGGATGCATTGTGTACACATTTGGAAAGTGAGACTTTCAAAAAGAAAAGTACAATTACAAAAGCCAATCGGGCATCTGATTGTGGAGGATATGGAGCTTCATATCACATCAGTGGCTCTATTACCTCATCTCAACATAGAGCTAATCTGGTTAAGTTCATTAAAATATCTTGCATTATTGTCGAAGTTGTCTAATATGGTTAAGTTTACTAATATGGTTTTGTTACAATTGTTGCAGACTAAGTTGAATGATGTTGTTCCATCAGTACCAACATTGTTTCATCACACACATCGACGTAAGGATCACACATGAGTGGATAGGAGATCAGAGCATATAGCTGTAAGCAATTGTTTTATCTAATTTGAACTCTTAGGTTTGAAATAATGATGTTCAGTAATTGTATTTATGTTTCTATCTTGATGTTTAAAAGAAACTCTAAATATAAGTCATAATAATTTTTTTTATATGTGTGCTTGCAATATTTTTTGACTATGTAGTGCATGGGTAATCTGGACTAAGCATCTTGGATTGGAATAGTGCATTAGCCTGGTAGCTATGTGGGAATGCGAGTAAGTTGTGGAATTCAGTCGTAACCATAAATTATAAAAAATTTCAGAAAGCTTCTTTCATAGCCTGAAACTGAGAGTGAAAATATAATTAATAGTGGTGACTAAATGATGAGTTGATACGAACACGAAAAGTTTAAGAGGTGCGAAATATAAAGCCATTAGGAAAGTCATGTCCCTTATTGTTTATTTCGATGTGCATATTTGAATCTCAAATAATACCATCACTGCTAATATCGAATAATAATGCATCTTCTCAATGCCATAGTTTAGAGAGAGAGAGAGAAGGATTCAGTTTAGTAATAGAAGTGAGTTAGGCGTAGAGGTGAGATTTTGAAGGAGTATATATAGAGGAAATGAGATAGCAAAGAGTGGGAAGAAGATAATAGACAACAAGTTATGGGAGGGAAAGTGTGAATGGAGAATGTGTTGCATTAAAGAAAATGGCCGTGCAAATGGTGGGGTAGTGGCCCAAAAAATTTGTTATTTTGGGTATTGGCTAAAGACGAAAGCTCATCTCTTTACACTCACAGAATGTATGAATAGGATTTCTTTCCTATTCTGTTTTTAATTATTTCTTTCTTTTTCTTATTGGCTTCTTTTTTATTTTATCTTTTTCTATATGCAATACGTGTACATTATGGTTCTTAATTTCTTATCAGCTTCTTTTTTGTTTTATTTTTTTCTATATCCGATACGTGTACATTATGGTTCCTAATTCAATCGACTTGTTATGATATCTGTTTATTACATGTCAAAAGTCCCTATTCTATTTTCAAAGAAGAATATTTTACTGTGTTATCATCTTAAATTGAAATTAAACAAGCCTGCAGCTTTTTAACATGTGATTGAAATCACATTTATTCTTATATTTTATGTCATGGCTTATATTATGTTAGTCTTATGTGCTGCTTTAACTTTTTGTATTAATTAGTGTCATATTGGTATTGACAGACCAAATTTGTAAACGAAATGCAAGAAATGACCCAAAGAGCATCAGAGCAGGGAATTCCTCCCCCAGATGAGTTGGATGTGTAGCGCAATGTGGCTGGAGTGAAAAAAGGTAAAATATATGATCTTGGAATTGAGTCAACTATAGTGGCTGGAAGACCACAATATCGTGGCTCAAGTTCTTCATCATCTGACTGGGTGCGAAGAGATGAACTTGAAGAATTAAGAAATGAGAGAAATGAGCTTCGGGCTCAAGTGGCAGATAATAGGAGACAGATTGAGGAGACAAACCGATTGGTACGAGAGATGATGCAGTCGATGAACTTTCAGCCTTCTCAAACATTTCCTGTGACTGATGGAGCAGAAGAGGAGGAGGAGGAGGACGTAGACGAGGAATAGTTTTTA
Source organism: Ormosia semicastrata (assembly GCA_029884595.1). NCBI lineage: Eukaryota > Viridiplantae > Streptophyta > Magnoliopsida > Fabales > Fabaceae > Ormosia > Ormosia semicastrata. The sequence goes on along the minus strand of JAQQTO010000057.1, from coordinate 592,381 downwards.
TTATTAGAGTTTAGTTTGTGTTGTATTCAACTTTCTTACATTTGAAATGTTGTAGTAATGAGATGTTGTAGACAATGCTTAGTTTAGTTTATTCTACAATGCCTTGATATTTAAATGAGATATTCTAAAGACTGAATTAGTTTAGTTTATGTTATTTTTTATTTATGTGTTTGGTTATATGAGATTGTTGATTATTGTTTATTAGGTATTTTATAAATTTGAATTTTAATAAATTTAAAAATAAATATAAATTTATATTACAAATTAGAGATCGAATTAGGGACTAAATATACAAAAATGACATTTAGAGACGATAAATCGGCCTCTAGTTTAGAGACCGATTTAGTGACCAATTTTGTAAAATGTATAAATATATTCAGCTTTTTTAGAGACCGATTTAGAGACTGATAAATCGGTCTATAGTTTAGAGACCGATTTAGTGGCCGATTTTATCAAATATATAAATATATTCAGGCTTTTTAGAGACCGATTTAGAGACTGATAAATCAATCTCTAGTTTAGAGACCGATTTTATAAAATATATAAATATTCACATTTTTTAGACTGATTTAGAGACGGCTTTAGAGACTGATTTAGAGACCGATTTTTTGGTCTCTAATAAATCGGTCTCTAATGCACTTTTTTTGAAAATAATTGACCAATTTTTGACTGACATTAGAGACCGATTATTTTTTAAAAAGCGGTCTCTAAATCGGTCTCTAAATTTAGCGACCAATAAGTTCAGTCTCTAATATTTAGCGACGAGCGTTTTAGAGACCAAATTAAATCGGTCTTTAATTATTTTAGAGACCGATTTTCATGATTTAGAGACCGATTTTTCGATCTCTAATGCCCAAATTTCTAGTAGTGAGAGTTATTGATGTGTGGATAAAATATACACATTTTGTGCTTAATTTGAGGTAGATTTAGGTGTATTTTAATTGATTTATGTTGGAATTTATATCATATTTAATCTAATTATTCTTGGTATCTCATGATTGGTCTTTCTATATGTTTTTAGGTTCAAAATAGCTGTTTTGACATGGCTTTATGAAACTTTGGATGGATTCAGTACAATAGAGTTGAACTCGGAATTTATATGGCCAATATTCGTAGAGTTTTTGACCTTTGCGCATAAAATGAGCATAACTTAAGCTGCAAAAGTTGAAACAAGGTGATTCCAGTGGCATTGAAAAGTTAAGAAAAAGAACTACAACTTTCATGAAGACCACTTGTCCAAAAAGTGACGTTTTGAGTGATTAAGGAGTTACACACGGTCGTGTGTAACTTGAGAAACACTTCTGTCAAGCTTACACGACCCTGTTTAACTTTAATGAAGCTTTTATGTGGGAGACACGGCTGTGTCTCTTGGTCACACGGTCATGTGACCCCTGAACGTGTAAATTACGTTATTTTTAAAGCTCACACGGCCGTGTCAAGCAATCACACGATCGTGTGGGGCTTTATGACGTGAAAATTAAGCTGTTTTGCCCCCAAATTATTATAAATAGGCAAATCCTTAAACCTAAAGGGGACTTTTTGGCAGAAACTTGTGTGACGGATGGTTTTGACATAGAGGCTGCAGGAGATTTTGAGAGGCACAAGGATTGGAGGCTAGGGATTGGAAGACAAGAACAAGAGTAATTGAAGTTCAACCATTGAAAACATCTTCTCCATCTTCATCTTCTCCATCTCTTTTTGTTTCGGAATCATGGTTGTTTCTTTAACGTTTATTCTTGTTTGTGCTACAAGTGTCATAAGCGGCTAAACCTTTTTTTCTAGGATTGAGATGAAACTCTCTATTTCTCTATGTTAAATTATTAATTTGATTCTTTGTTAATGAAATTATTACTCTTAATTCATTCTTAGTGTTCTTAATACTTGTGGTATGTTGCGCGCCATATTTACATGATCTTAGGCTATAAGTGAAGGATCAAAATATGAAATCTAATTGCTTGATAATCTAATAATTGAACTTAGGAATTGAGACCTAAACATAGACTTAAATCTTTCGAGGAATCAACGATTGTCATGAATCTTAATAGGTTGAAACTTAGATTAATTGCCATGAGAATGAGATTGATGAAGTTTTAGCACATTTTTAGTGCCAAGAAAGTGTGTTTTAAATAATTTAGGACAAATTGCCTTTAAGAACATAATTGAATATTAGGAAAGATAAGCTTATAATTTATCATAGGAGATAATGTAGTGAACTCCTAGTCTTTCGCCTTTAAACCTTGATTGAATCTTAACTTTTCTTGATTAAATTGCTTATCTAATTGTTTTGAGGTTTGTTTTTATTTTAATTTAGCTTTCACTGTTGATTTTGTTTGCTTAAATAATTAAAATTGCAGTAAGAGTTAGTAATTAATCGATCCTCATGAAACGATCTTTATTTACTACTTGTATAATTCGTGTGCTTGCAGAAAATTAATAACAGTTATCAACAAATGTTAGTTGAAGATATTTGTTTGAGTGTCCTTTTGTTAATTGTAGAGCTAACTTGAGTACTGCTTTTCCTTCATCATTTAAATTCGCTTATTGTATGTTCCAATTTAATTAATACCTTAAGCAAGGTCTTCCAAACAACTGAAAAGGACCAAAAAAAGAAAAACCTGAAAAGGGGAAAATTAGTGAAGTAATTAAAGTTGGTGATGATAAAATGCAAAGTTAAACATAGTATGTCCAACAGAGGTGATAAATTAGGTCTTTTGCTGAATATAGAAAGCTCGTTCATTAGTGGGGAGGGAGGGGGAGGGCCAGGGGTTCCTTCACGCGCTAGCTTTACTGCTGAGGGAAATAAATTAAAGAGTCTTTTTTATTTTTTAAAAAGAGGCCCTTCAATCTTTGTGATATAACAAAATCATTATTTCGAATGTATATATTTGCTTGTGGTGTTGTGTCGAGGAAAGTTCGCTCAACATGTCAATGATGTTCCTTTGGAATATAAACAACGACTGAATTTCATTCAGGTTTATCACATATGAGAGAGACAGAGAGTGAGTGAGAGTGAGAAGATAGTAAAGTACGTTTCATCTCTCCGTTTCATCATCTCTTCAATAAGATATACTAATGCCATTAATTATTAGTAAAATATAGTAATATGAATCTACGGCTATTGACTAATTTTTTGCATACTAAACTGAAGGAAGTCTTGGGGAATAGAATATGATTATGTAAGCAAGTTTTTATATACTTTTCATAACTTCTTGTTATTGAATAATAACTAAGCTCTATCTAAATATCTTCATATGCTTAAGTTTTATATACATAGAGAGCGTATTTGATGAGAAAAATGTTTATTATAAGAAGTGATATGTGTGAATTTTGACCATTGAATTATATATAAATGATCAAAATTAGAATATAAATATATATGATTTTTTAAAGTGATCACATGACTTTTAAATAACTTTTAATTTTAACTATTCATGTATGATTATATAGTTCAGATTTACTTCTCTCACCCTCTTACTAAATATAGGGCATGCTAGTGAGATTGATTTTTATTTGAGAGGGTGAGAGAAGTAAATATTGACCATACAACTATATATAGATGATTAAGATTAAAAGTTACTTAAAGATCATGTGACTACTTAAAAAAAGTTACATGCAATTATGATGTAATCTTCACCATTCATGTAAAATCTAATAGTCAAGATTCACTCTTCTTATCTCTTACAATAAATATTTATCTCTCCTTATATATATATATATATATATATATATATATATATATATATATATATATATGATCTTATTCAAATTGAGAGGAGTGTTTATTGTGAGAGGTGAGAGGGTGAATCTTGACCATTGAATCTTTTATGAATGGTCAATATTAGAAGATAAATGCATGTGACTTTTTAAGTGGTCACATGATCTTTTAGTAACTTTTAATCTTGACCATCCACGTATGGTTGTATGGTCAAGATTTATTCCTTCACCCTCTCACAATAAAAACTCCTCTCACTAGATATATATATATAAGAAAAAAGATCAATTTACACCAGTGTAAGTCTTTTTTCTCTTACACTCATTTTTAACTTTTAGTTTTATTTTTATCTAATGGTTAAGATTATTTCATTAAAAGTAACTATTAGATGAAAGTGAAACTAACGGTTGAAAATGAGTGTAAAAAAAAAGACTTACACTGATGTAAGTTGATCCTCCCTCTATATATAAAATCCTTTAAATATTTATACATTTGTCAATTTCTTTTCAAATATTTCATTGACAAAATTTGTTGCGGGCTTCTATCACAGAAATTTAATTAGTGAATAGATTTTATATTTGAAACATGACATGATCAATTAAGCTATAGCGGTATAACAGAACATTTGATCCTATTTCATAAAAACTAAATGTAGTAACTTAAAATACTTTTCTAACTGTCGTGAAAAATTTACTACGACGTCACGTGGCTCTCTAAAGTTGTTTCTTTTTTGAGAAATACTTATTTAGACATAGTCTATGCAAATTATATAGACTAAGTTAAGGAAAAAGATGATGTTATACCTCTTTTAGAGGTGTAGAATTACACATATTATTTTTAATGATGTGTGATTAAAAGAAAAAAAAAAAAAAAAAAGTAAGTATGATGAATAGTATTAAATGATATATAAAAAGAAATATATATATATTTATAGTAAAAATATCATAATTACTAAGTTAATTATAAATTGATATATTATTTTAAAAGTAAAAGACTTGTTTGACATAAATATTCATACATTTATTTAACATAAAATGATAATGTATTAAAGTATAATTAACTTATAGTCTACGTTAAGTCAAATCAAGAATTTCTCGTTCTTTTCATATTCAACTGGGAAGTAACTAGGGAAAGGATTCCCTTTCATATATTTTGTTTGTAATTTATCCAAATCACTTTATTCTTTTATTATCCTTGACTTTATTCCAGTCTCTACACCACACTTAGGACTTTATCGTTCTTTACAAATTTTGTTTTTATCCATGTTGTCTCTTCCTAATTCTGCATGGCTGTTACTTTTCCTTTGTTGCTTTTCTTTCTCCTTTTTGTCTTAGAAGTTAGAACAACTTATTCTCTTTAGTCTTTTCCAATTTTGTTTATAGAACTACCCAAAACGTATGATGCACTTAAAGTTTATGTTATAATTTTTTTTTTTACTCTTTCTGTTTATCCTTTTTATTTAAAAAAAAAATACTCTTTCTGTTTATCAAATAGATGTCGATGACATATACTCGTCGAAACATAGTTCAAAGTAACTAATTAGCTTTTTTTTATAAAAAAAATAAATAAATAGCGAATACTTCAAATATAGAGTTCTCAGAGCTTCTCTAAGAGACAAAAATATTGTATTATTCACACACACACACATATATATATATATATACACACTGAATCTTGGATATTTATGAGAGTTATTAAATAAGTAAATATATTTATTTATAAAGAATAAAATCTCTCATAGAATTTATCATAAATAGATAAATCAATTATAATAGATAATGATCTTATTAAATTCTTATCATAATTAATAATATTTAATATAAATTTAAACATGATTTTCATCTACTAAAATACTCCTATAAATACCACACAAGGTGGCAAATGTATAAATCTAACCCTAAACACTTTACCTACCTTATGCACTGTATAACTTGAGCGTCAAAGTGACTTTTGCAGGTACCTACCCCTCGCACAACTGTCCCAACCATCGTGCATCAAAAGAAACTACCTTCTTCAACCTCGTTCAGGTAATTATTTGAACCTCGTTCAAAACATTGACACCGTATGTGGAGATGATAAACTTCGATTCTTGTCACCACCATCATGGTCACTACTAGGCAAAACCACGCTTCTATCACTCAAAATCAACATTCTTCTAGCTACCATCTAGTCTTTGCTCTAATCCAAGATCTAGTTGTTGTCTAATCGGAACCTAGGCGAGATGGAGAAGAGACTTTACATACAACAAAAACCTCTCCCCTCAGGTGCGACACGTTCTGGGGACACAATGACTTGGTCCACATGGAGCCCCCTAGGAGAAACCAGATAATGTGTATCAGCATTGCAACATTTAGGAGCGTGGGAAAACACCGATGGGGTTCCCAATAGGGTGAATTACATCTCCCTGAGGTATCTTGAGAAAAACTGATAGAGATGAACACATTCATGATCTGGATAGAACTGTTAACCATGAAAAGGAGGATGAAAACCAGGTTCCCCATAGGAAACGTGATAACAGGAGGGAGTCAGCCCGTGCCGGGGTACGTAATCCAAAAAATTGAAGGATCACAGAACCTAGACAAATAGCTGAGAACCCAGTACATGAAAATAGAGAGCATGATCAAGGACGGAGAAAGTCGGTTAAGCAGAATCAACCTTTCTCTAATGAATTGATGGCCTACGAGATCCCTAGGCGCTTTAAATATCCAACTAATATTGAAGCTTATGATAGGATCATTGACCCTCAAGATCACCTAGATGCTTATGTTTCTGCTTTACTATTAGCTGGAGGGAATGACTCACTCATGTGTCATGCTTTTCCTATTTCCTAGAAGAAAACCACCATGAGATGGTTCACCACTTTGACTCCGAAGTCTATTTTCGATTGGGAAGACTTGTCCTCATTATTTTTGCTGCACTTCACCATAAGTAAGGTGCAGTCAAAATCTATTTCATGTCTCCCATATAAAGCAAGGAAAATGAGAGTCCTTTCGAGATTACATATCCTGGTTCAATAAAGAAGTAGCAAACATTCGTAACTGTGATGAAAGACTTGACCTACATTATATGAGGGAAGGCCTCCGCTTTGGGGCGTTTTCCATTTCATTGGCTAAAAAAGAGCCAAAGATGATGGACGAGTTTCAAGCTAAAGCTGACAAATATATCAATGCGGAGGACATTATCTGGGCTAGGAAACATCTGGAGAAAGGAGAAGATGTCAAACCTAAGCTCAGACAGGCTCCTCAGTAAACTTGGAATTCAAGGCCACCTTTAAAGGGAAAGAACAAAAGTTATACTCCCTTTAACATACCTTGGACTTAGATTTACCAAGAAATGATGAACACGAAATTCAGAGATGTGAAAAAATATTCCCCATTGAGAAAGCACGCACAAAAAGATAAGTCCAAGCACTGTGCATTTCACGAACGTTACAACATAACACTGAAGACTGCATCAACCTTCAAGACAATATTGCGTCTTTAATATGGGATGATCATTTGGGCCGATATGTTCATCAATCTGAGAATGATAATCAGAGGGGAAGAATGAATTATAGAAAGAGGAGTTACAATCCTCGGAGAAAACCATCTCCACCATATCAGAGAAGATGCTCACCACCAAGGAATGAGAATCTTAGAATAGGTACATCCCAGGATAACACTAGAACCAGGAAAGGGCACAATGCTGGGACAATTCTAATCAGGACAATGAACATTGCCACATGAAAATAACCTGAACAATCAATACCATTTCGGGGGGTTTTGCGGGTGGCAGTGAATCAGGGAATGCAAAAAAGAAAGCTCTCTGGGATGTGTTGAGCGTAACCTCTCGTTCAAGATCAAAGTCGGAAGATGGACCTAGGAAGACCCTGCTGATCCCTTTTTCAAATGAAGATTATGGCAGGCATAACTTACCAACGGATAATGAACAAAGTCTTTGAAAAACATATTAGCATAATGCTGGAAGTTTATATTGATGACATGATTTTCAAGACAACGAAGTTTGGTGACCATGAGAAACATTTGGAAGATGTTTTTGCCTTGTGAATGCTTATGTCCCTAAAGCATGTCAAATAGTTTTAGATGATAACAAAGGCAAAAGTGAAGATCAAGTGCAAAAGTGAAGATCAAGCGCAAAAGGAAAGATTAAGATCAAAGAAAGAAGTAAAGAGGTTTATTTAGTTATAAGACTTAGAACATTAATGTTAAATGCTTTCAAGATTTCTCAAATGGTTTTTTAATATATCATTTCAAAATAAATGGGAAGATTCAAAGCTAAACATGTTTTCCAAGAAACTTGAGTTTCTATCTTAAATCTAACACTCTTAAAAGGATTTATGTTTAATTAATTATCTTGAGGTGTTAGAAATGGCTTACAAGCTTTATTGGACTTGAAAAATGTGTTCAAAGGCTAATGTAATCGATTACATGATGTTTGTAATCGATTACACAACAAACAAAGGCCTTGTAATCGATTACATGAGCAATGTAATCGATTACAAGCAAGTCAGAGGCCATATAATCAATTACACAATTAATGTAATTGATTACAATAAGCCCAGAAAGGCAAAAACACGTTCAAAGAGTCATGTAATCGATTACATGGATATTGTAATCGATTACACAACAAGTCAGAAGTCATGTAATCAATTACATGGATATTGTAATCGATTACAAGCAAGTCAGAAGCCATGTAATCAATTACACCAATAATGTAATCGATTACACAGAGCCCAGAAAGCCAAGAACACGTTGGAACAACAATGTAATCGATTACATTTATTGTGTAATCGATTACACGCACCCTGACAACGTCCAACGACTATATTAAATGCATTAAATGCATGGCTAAAACCCTCCAACGGCTCCATTTATTGAGAAACTTATAAATACCAATGTTGGGTCTTCATTTGAGGTTGACCTTGAACTAAAAACTGATTACCAATACTTCCAAACGTGATTCAATCCTCAAATCCATTCTTGCTCTGTTTTTTGTGAAAAACGTGGGTTAATCTTTGAGAGCATAATAAAGCTTCAATTTGTAATTATCTATTCTAGTGAGAGCTTCATTCAATCAATCTATATTACTTTGTAAAGAGGGTGAGGCATCCCTCCAAAAGTGTAAAGGGTGAGGTATCCTTTAGTTGAAGAGACTCAAGCTCCAAGGGTGAGGTATCCCAAAGTGTTGAGTGCTCAAGGTTGTAAAGGTCATCAAGCACCTATTGAAACTTGAAGAAATAGTGGAAAATCTATAGCGGTTGCTTGAGGACTGGACGTAGATCACAAGTGGATTAGTGATTAAACCAGGATAAATCATTGTGTTTATTTTTTCTAAACCATTCTCTTTACATTGAGTACTATTTTATTGAATGCTTGAATATTGGTCCCTTTGGCTATTGCATTTATAAGTGAAAGTGTTTATCTCTTATATCAAATCATCTCTAATCATCAATTAGCTTCAACAAAAATTATTTATCAAACGATTTACAAAAGATTTGCAAACTTAGTTTTCATACTCAATTCACCCCCTCTTGAGTATTGAGGCCACTTGGTAACAAGTGATATCAGAGCTAGACTATTGTATAAAGAGCTTAGCAGCTTCAAGAGAAGTGATGGCTTCAAATAGTTTTTCAAATGAAGGTTTTTCTATAAACAGACCTCCTTATTTCAATGGGGATGGTTATGCCTATTGGAAAGAAAGGATGAATATTTTCATTGAAACTGTTGATTTAGATGTGTGGGACGCCATTGAAAATGGTGCTTTTATTCCAACATAAACTAAAGATGGTGTGAAAATCAATACACTTAGAAATGAATGGACCGATGATGATAAAAGGAAGGTTCAATACAATTTGAGAGCCAAGAACATCATCACCACATCCTTGGGGTATGATGAATTCTTTAGGGTGTCAAATTGCAAGACTGCAAAAGAAATGTGGGATACCCTAAAGTAACTCATAAAGGTACTAGTGAGGTAAAACGATCTCGAATAAATACTATTACTCATGAATACGAATTATTTAGAATGAACCAAGGTGAGAGTATTAAAGATATGCAAAAGAGGTTTACTCATATTGTTAATCATCTTATCTCATTGGGAAAGACATTTCCTAATGAGAATCTTATTAACAAAGTTTTGAGATGTCTAAGCAGGAATTGACAACCCAAAGTAACGGTGATTGCGGAATCAAGAGATTTATCAACAATGTCTCTAGCCACCTTATTCGGAAAGCTTCAAGAACATGAGCTAGAACTAAATAGGCTCAATCAAAATGAAGAGCATGACAAAAAGAAGAAGGAAATCGCACTCAAAGTCATTTTCTCTACAATTGAAGATGATGATGAAGATGGTGAAGAGGATGCTGAAAGTATTAAGCTAAGTAAGGAGAATCTTAGTCTCCTTGTGAGAAAGTTTGGAAGATTCCTAAAGAAAAAAGGATTTCAAAGAAGACCACCCTTTTATCAAAAGAAAGTGTATCACAAAGGAGAAGGATCCTCTACTCCTCCAAAATGCTATGAATGTGGAAAATCGGGGCACATGAAAATAGAGTGTCCTATGTATCTCAAGAAGACGGAGAAATTTAAGAAAAGGCCTTCCAAAGAAAAGAAAGGAAGGAGAGCATACATAGCTTGGGAGGACAATGACTTAAACTCTTCCGACAATTCGGAGAATGAAGAAGCTCATCTTTGTCTCATGGCTCAAGGAGAAGAAAGTGGAGAGAGCGACACCGAGGTAACTTCTTCTAACTCAGAATCTCTACCTTCATATAATGAATTACAAGATGCTTTTCAAGAATTGCATGATGAATCCTTAAGGCTCACAAAAATGGTTTTGTCCTCTAACAAAACAATTTCCTTATTGGTAAACAAAGTTTCTATACTAAGTAAGGAGATAAATGAGCTTAAGATTGAAAATGAGACCTTAGGACTTATTGATGCTAATTCACTATGCATGACTTGTTCCTCACATGATAACACATCCACATCATTACCTTATTCATCATGCAAAGCATTTGAAAAAAAAATTGAAGACTTGAACAACACTCTTGCAAAATTCACTTTTGGAAGAGACAACTTGAATGTATTGTTAGGGAAACAAAAATGTGTTTTTCAAAAGGCCGATTTGGGATTTAATCCAAACAACCATCAAAAGTCTTATAAGAATTTCTTTGTTTCCTCAAATACTTCAAGTAGTCCATTTATTGAATGTTTTCACTATGGTAAGAAAGGGCATAGTACATCCACTTACAATGTTAGATAGAACATAAACACTAAAGTTGGAATAAAAAGGGTTTGGGTTCCTAAAGGCACCATACCTAACTCTAACACACAAGGACCCAAGACATTTTGGGTACCAAAGGTTAAAACTTGAATGTGTGTTGTAGGTGTGCTTGAAGACCAAGAGCTCAAGTTGGTATCTTGATAGTGGTTGCTCCAAGCACATGACCGGTGATGGCTCCAAGTTCTCCTCCCTTACTCACAAGAAACATGGTCATGTCACATATGGTGATAACAACAAAGGGAAGATTCTTGGAATTGGGAAAGTTGGTAAGATTCCTTCATCATCTATTGATAATGTCTTGCTTGTTGAAGGACTTAAACATAATTTGCTTAGCATTAGTCAATTGTGTGATAAAGGCAATAGAGTTATATTTGATTCTTCTTGTTGCATAATTGAGGGAAAAGATGATAAGCAAGTTAAGTTTGTTGATCATAGAGTCAATAATATATATATGATTAGTCTTGATGATACTTCCTCAAATGATGTTAAATGCTTTATGAGTAACAAAAATGATTCATGGTTATGGCATAGAAGAATTGCTCATATTCATATGGATCACTTAAACAAATTGGTTTCTAAAGAACTAGTAATTAGTCTTTCAAAGCTCAAATTTGGAAAAGACAAACTTTGTGATGCATGTCAAAAGGGAAAACAAGTAAAGGTCTCTTTTAAAGCTAAAAATATGGTTTCAACTTCTAGACCTTTATAGCTTTTGCACATGGATCTTTTTGGGCCCTCTAGAACTATGAGCTTTGGTGGGAATTACTATGCATTAGTGATTGTGGATGATTTTTCTAGGTTTACATGGACATTATTCTTGGCCCACAAGAATGATGCTTTTCAATCATTTAAAAAGCTTGCCAAAGTTATCCAAAATGAAAAAGGTTTTTGTATTGCATCCATAAGAAGTGACCATGGTGGCGAATTTGAAAATCATGAATTTGAAACTTTTTGTAATGAACATGGCATTGAGCATAATTTTTCTACCCCTAGAACACCACAACAAAATGGTGTTGTAGAAAGAAAAAATCGATCTTTAGAGGAAATGACAAGAACTATGCTCAATGAGGTCAACCTTCCTAAATACTTTTGGGGCAGATGTGGTTAACACCGCTTGTTATGTTATGAATAGAGCTCTAATAAGGCCAATTTTAAAAGAAAACCCTATATGAATTATACAAAGAAAGGAAGCCAAATGTGTCATATTTTCATGTCTTTGGATGTAAATGCTTTGTTTTGAATAATGGAAAGGATAACTTGGGGAAGTTTGATGAAAAATATGATGAAGGAATATTCATTGGCTATTCTATACATAGTAAAACATTTAGAGTCTATAATAAACGAACAATGACCATAGAAGAGTCCATACATGTTGCATTTGATGAAACTAACCCAAATGAGCCGAGAAAGGAGCTTGTTGATGATGTTGCAGAAATCTTGGCAAAAATGCACTTGGAAAATCAAGAGAAAGAGTCCAAGAAGCAAGAAGAGTGACTCCTTGATCACTCATGGCAAAAAGATTCATAAATCTTGGATCTACCCAAGGAATGGAAGACTTTAAGATATCATCCTCTCGACAAAGTGATAGGTGATGTATCAAAAGGGGTAATCACTCAAAACTCACTTAGAGATGCATATAATCACTTAGTCTTTGTCTCTCAAGTTGAACCTAAAGACATAAATGAGGCAATTAATGATGAGCATTGGATCTTGGCCATGCAAGAAGAACTAAACCAATTTGAGAGAAATCAAGTTTGGGAATTAGTTCCAAGGCCCAATGATCATCCTATAATTGGCACCAAATGGGTCTTTAGGAACAAACTTGATGAAACGAGCTTAATAATAAGAAATAAAGCTAGGCTTGTAGCTAAGGGATATAATCAAGAAGAAGGCATAGACTATGAAGAAACTTATGCTCCCGTAGCTAGATTAGAGGCTATTAGAATGTTACTTGCATATGCTTGTATCATGGATTTCAAACTCTATCAAATGGATGTTAAAAGTGCTTTTTTAAATGATTTTATATAAGAAGAGGTGTATATAAAACAACCTCCTGATTTTGAGGATTTTGAAATGCCCAACCATGTTTTTAAACTGAAAAAGGCCTTATATGGCTTGAAACAAGCTCCTAGAGCTTGGTATGAAAGGTTGAGCAAGTTCCTTTTAGAAAAAGGTTTTTCTAGAGGCAAAGTTGACACCACCCTTTTCATAAAACATAAAATGCATGACATACTTCTAGTTCAAATTTATGTTGATGACATTATATTCGGAGCTACTAACAACTCTCTTTGTAAAGAATTTTCAAATATTATACAAAGTGAGTTTGAAATGTCTATAATGGGTGAGCTTAACTTCTTCCTTAGTCTCCAAATCAAGCAAACAAGAGAAGGAACTTTCATAAGACAATCAAAGTATTGCAAGGAGCTTCTCAAGAAGTTTGGAATGAACAATGTCAAGCATATGGCTACCCCTATGGGTACCTCTTGCTATTTGGACAAGGATGAAGGAGGTAAATCAGTAGAAATTACAAAATATAGAGGTATGATTGGCTCACTCCTTTATCTCACTACAAGTAGGCCTGATATAATGTTTAGTGTATGCATGTATGCTAGATATCAAGCTAATCCTAAAGAATCACACCTAAGTGCTGTTAAAAAAATAATGAAATACCTAATAGGCACATTACAAATGGGTTTATGGTACCCTAAAGGTGCCTCATGTAGCCTTATTGGGTATTCTGATTCTGATTTTGCTGGATGCAAAATGGATAAAAAGAGTACTAATGGGACATGCCACTTGCTTGGAAGCTCACTAGTTTCTTGGCATAGCAAGAAGCAAAATAGTGTGACATTGTCTACAGCTGAAGCTGAATATGTTGCAGCTGGGAGTTGTTGTTCTCAAATCCTTTGGATGAAACAACAACTCTTGGACTATGGTCTTGAGCTTGATCACATCCCCATAAGATATGATAATACTAGTGCAATCAATTTGTCTAAAAATCCCATTTTGCACTCTAGGACTAGACATATTGAAATAAGACATCATTTCATTAGAGACCATGTTCAAAAGGGCAATTGTATGCTTGAATTTGTAGAAACCACAAAGCAACTAATTGACATTTTCACTAAACCTCTAGCAAAAGAAACATTTTTCTATATAAGAAATGAACTTGGTATATTGGATTAATCATGCATAAATTAACTATTTGCTGCACAATCCTAAAACTAATGCATAACTTGTATTTTTCTGCATAATCATACCACATTACTGCATAATCTCTGAATTTTTCATCATATTTGAATCCAATATTGACTTGAGCATCAGAAATTTCTCTTAAGTTGTTTTGCAGGTGCTCCCTCATGCCCAAGACTCCCAAGCAACTCAACAACCTCACAATTTCACCAAAAATGGTGTAATTCTTGGTAAAAATAGTAATTTTGAACAATTATGTGAGTTGAATCATAATATGATTAGATTATATGTTCGCATGATGATTTGAATTGATCTAAGTTGCTTTGGAACAGATTTGAATGGATTAAAATTGATTCTATGCTGATTGGAATGTAAAATCTGAGTTAAAGTGTGTTGGTAATCGATTACAATGCCTTTGTAATCGATTACAAAGGTTCTTTCAAGCATGTAATCGATTACACAACTTTTGTAATCGATTACAATCAACTTAGAACTCAGGTAATCGATTACATCAACCATGTAATCGATTACAAGGTTCCCCAGAAGCATGGTAATCGATTACACCAAAAATGTAATCGATTACATATGAACCAGAACGCTTGTAATCGATTACAAACCCAATATAATCAATTACACAGGATTTTTTAAAAGGTTTCTGACGCGCGCAGAGCTCATTTCTCAGAAACTATTCAACTCCTTTGTCTTCCTCCTCTGCTCCCACGCAACCCAAACCTCCCAATCTCTCATTTCTCACTCAAATCTCCCTCAAAATCCTTTATTTCACCTCTATTTAACTCGAAAAACTCCTCTCCCCATAGCCCATCTCACAAATCCCCTCACATCCCTCACCCAAATCTCCCCATCACCTCTCACGAACCCCATCCCCATTCCTTTGCCCTAACCTCGTCCTCTCTCTCTCTCTCTCACTCATCCCTAAACACTTACCACTCATCCCACTCTACTCCTTCTCATCACATGGCTGAATCCTCTCATCGCTCAAAGCGCCCAAGAACAGGGGCTGCCATTGGAGGGTCCTCTAGTGGAGCTTCATGCAACATCTCTGGCCTGGACCTTACACGCCACTTCTCCACAGTGAAGAGAGCTGAGTTGTTCCGGAAGAACTTTCAGCTACGCAAGATCATTTCTCCCAGGTATCTTCCCATCACCTTCTGTGAGAGTGAACCTCTGGAGAGTTTTAGAACCATAGAGAACTTAGGATTGCTGGGTTTCCTGAGTATAGAGAAGGCTATCTACCCAAACCTAGTGAGAGTCTTTTATGCAAATTTGAAATTTGAGGACAATTGCTTGATATCTGAAGTGAAAAAGCAACAAATAAGGATAACTATGGCTGAGTGGTATAGGCTAATGAAACTCACTCCTGATGGAGCAAACTTCTATGGGAATGCAAATATCTGGGGGCATGAGTTTAAGCATAAGGCTACTCTTCTCTCACTGATTAGGACTGGTTACTACCCCCCAGTGATCCTAAAAGAAGAATCATGGTCACTGGCCTAACTATGGAGAACAGGGTTGATCAATCAATTTTGAGGCATTCATTATTGCTTTATATTTAGCCTAATTGATGATAATTGTATCCAATATTATGTTTATGAGTGAGTTTTAGATGATTGGGCCTCATTGAGCTTAGTTGTAAAAGCTTTATTAATTTTCAGAATTTAACTCATTTTGACCTTTCTGTCTTGTACAGGCCATATCTTGGATTACAAATGTCACATTTAGATGATCTTGGTGTCCCCTGAAAGCTGAGACGAAGATACACAATTTTGCATCTAAAGTAATTTTTCTAATTCAGCTAGATTCAAGGTGAAATTGAGCCTCAAATTTAGGATGCTGTTGCTGTTATAAAGTTTGGACCTTCCCTCACTGATTTGGGCTTAACTCTCTCAATTTAAGTCCAAATAAGGCAAATTATATGTCTCTGAAAAGCTTATTCAGAGGGATACAGTTTGGGCTAGGGGTAGATTTGGAATTACAGAATAATTTTCAATTACAAATAGGTTAAGGCAGAATACGAAAAGTACCTTTTTTTTGAATCCTTATTTTTGAGTTTTACGATTGGAATCAAGAAACCTTTTTCTCTCTTTTCGTTTTCTCTATTTTCGTTTGAAGGTTCTGTATCTTTTCAATGGTGATGGCCATGGAAGGCTAAAGATCCAATCAATCCAAGGAATTCAATGATTGTGGTTAGAGTTTTGAGTTCTTTTGTTTATTTGTGATTTCTGATTGTGTTCTTTCCTCTTCTCCTTCTTCAATTGATTTATGATTATGTTTTCAAAATTGAAGATAGATTTGGATTGATTAATCTGAATTTAATGGAGAATACATCATCGATTGGTAATCTATGTTAATTCAAAATTGTGTTTAATTTAATCTTAATCAAGAATTGCGATTGTGATTCTGTTTTAGTTGATCAAATTCTAGGTGATTATCTAGTTGAATTTGAATTAACAGAGGTAATTGCATAAAGAATTATAATCTCTTTGAACTATGATTAACTCTGCCACTTGAATTGAAGACCTTGGATTGGTGTTTTCAGTTTTGACTTTATTCTTAATTACTGTCGAATTTGCACTATGTTACTTGATGAACAAAACCCCCTACTTATTGATAACTTCTAATATACTTGAGAAATCTGAATTGATCCTTGGGAGATGACCTAGGTTATGCACTATGCTATATTCCATTTAAATCCTAGTATATTTTGAGGCGAGTACGACATCGTTCATCAAAATTTGGCGCCGTTGCCGGGGATCTTTTCGTTTTTAATTGATCATATTAAGTTTAAGTTGTAGTTGCATTTTGTTCCTATTTCCACATTCTATTTTTGCATTCTGTTTCGTACATTGTTTTTGCATTTGCATTCTGTTTCGTCAAAACAAATTCTGTTACATTCATGTAATTACATTTCTGGTGCATTATCCATTGTGCATTGTGTTTATTCTACCGTTTTTGCATTTTGCTATTTTTTTTCTCTCTGTTATAGATTCTGCATTCTGTTGCACTGTTACATTGGATTACTGTTGCATTGGATTTGTGTGAATTCCTTGCATAATTCACATTTTGTTTCCTTGTCCTACCTGCTGCTACCTTGCACTTTGCTGCACTAGTCACTGTTCCATTGGCTTAGCTTCATTCTACTGCAAATTTCGTGCCACTGTTACATTGGATTTTGCTGCATTCCATCATTCCTGTTATTGTGCATTGCATCACACAACATAATTGGTATTTCTGCTGCACAAGTAACACATTCCATTGGATTCTGCTGCATAATCTGCTGCATAACCTGCTGCATAATTTGCTGAACTGCATAACTTGATGCAGTTACTGTTCCATTGGATTTTGCTACATTGCATTCTGTTATTGTGCATTGCATGATTGCCTTATACTCGTATTGCATTACTTAGCATACCACATTGCTCATTCTGGTGCAATTAACACAATTGTTCGCATACTTGCAATTCTGCTGCATAATTACTATTCCATTGACTTTTGCTACTGTTGACCACCGTTTTATCGATCTTATTACCAATTGCATTACAAGACCTCATTGTGAGTGTTATGCATTTATTTTGGGCGTGTTCCTAGCTTCATACCACTGTTTCATATACAGCTAACACTCTCTTCCTAATTTCTGGTGCAGGGGAGAACAAAGTGCAATCTGGTCAACTTTGATTGAGCTGAAATTTGGTCTCCAAAGGTAAAACATCATTTGGAGCAAAGTGATCCTGGGATCAGGTACTCAGATTTTAGCCAACTTCCATCATTTAGTAAGGTTTTTGGGCAGTTTTGTAATTTTTGAAAAAAAATGGCCTAATTTTAGATTGAGCTGAGACTTATTACCTTGAACGAAAAGGGCATTTTAAGCAAGGCTTAGTGTTACTAAGGTCACTCACTTTTAAGCCAAATTTTTATCGTTTAAATCATTTTTTCAATTTTTGAATATTTTTTATTACATTTTTAAGTTCCTTTTTTGTGTAGTTTTTAGTGTGTGGTGGCCCCATAATTTTTAAAAATCATTTGATAGGTCAATTAGATTTATTTTAGTGTATTTTTGCTATTTGATAGTTAATTTTGCTTGATTTTGTGTTTTTGAGTTTTTCATGTTACATGACTAGGTCTAATCCTAGTATACTACATCTTTTTGATCCTGAGATAGATAAGACTTTTCATTCCTTGCATAGGTCTCATAGGATTGATTCTACACTTGATGAACATATAGGAAGTAGTCATCATAATAGTGATTCTGCATCTGAATTTTCTGATTCTGTGCATTCTGTCATTAATCCATCTTTCCATTCTGATTCTACTGAGAACACTGATATTATGGATGAAAGAACCTTGAAAGAGCTTACTGCACCTGATATTACATATTAGTCTTTATGCATTCAGTATCCTGATGTTGATGCTCCTTTTGAACTTAAATTTGGATTGATTCATTTGTTGCCTAAGTTCAGTGGTCATGCAGGTGAGGACCCTCATAAGCATCTTAAGGAGTTCCACATTGTGTGTTCAACCATGAAGCCTCAAGGCATTCCAGAAGATCACATTAAACTTCGAGTATTTCCTTTCTCCTTACAGGATGCTGCTAAGGATTGGTTGTACTATTTGCATCCAAGTTTTGTCACTTGTTGGAATTATCTTAAGAGGCTGTTTTTGGAGAAATTCTTTCCTGCATCAAGAGCTGCTTTAATCAAAAAAGAAATATGTGGCATCAGGCAATTTGATAGAGAGACAATATATGAATACTGGGAGAGGTTTAAGAAGATGTGTGCAAGTTGTCCTCACCATCAGATCAGTGACCAATTACTCATCCAGTATTTTTATGAAGGTCTGCTTCCTATGGATAGGAGTATGGTTGATGCTGCTAGTGGAGGGGAATTAGTAGACAAGACTCCTATGGTTGCAAGGAATCTGATTGAGAATATGGCCACTAATTCCCAACAGTTTGGCACTAGAAGTAACTCAGTGGTATTGACTAGAGGTGTCCACGAAATTGAGGCTTCCTATGCTGCAGATCACAGGAAATTGGAAAGCAAAATTGCTGATCTCGCATCTTTGGTGAGACAATTAGCTGTAAATAAACACCAGTAGCCTACTGCAATAGTCTCTGCCAGAGTATGTGGCATCTGCACCTCTACTGATCATCCCACAGATTCCTGTCCTACATTACAAGAAGGGGGGACATTGATGGTACCCCACAGGCCTATGTAGCAAATATCTATAACAATAGGCCTCAGCAGCAGCAGCAGCCGAGTTATGATCTGTCCTCCAACAGATATAATCCAGGTTGGAGGAATCATCCAAATCTGAGGTAGGGGAATAACTTTATATCATCTGCCCTTACTCAATTTAGGCAACAACAGCAGCTGTAGATTCCTTTCCAATCCACTACAGGTTCTAGTAGACCATATCAGCCACCTTTCCTACAAACGACAATGAGATATGCAAGCTTACTTACTACGCACCTCCCTAAATCGAGCCAACCTTGGAGGAATTGATGAAGCAAACAACTTGCAGTTCCAGCAGAGAACAGAAGCTACCATTCAGAATTTGGAGAACCAGATGACAACTTGCTAGTTCAATGAACCAATTATAGACACAAGATTCTGACAAGTTGCCTGCACAAACTGTGGTGAATCCAAGAAATGTGAGTGCCATCATTCTCAGTTCTGGTAAGACTGTTGATGCACCAGATTGTCGGTCAACATGGATTAGATAAGGAGAGTCAGGAGCAGCAAGCCATATCAGAAATTCCATGTAGCAGCAAAATAAAGAAAACAGATTATGTCCCCACTCCTAGTGTAGTTACTGATGAGTAGAAGCAATCCGTCCCACTACATTCCCTCAGAGGGTTGTGCAGCTTAAGAAGACTTTTGAGACTGACATAGATAGGGAGATCTTGGAGATTTTTAGGAAGGTTGAGGTGACATTCCTCTCATTGAAGCAGTCAAATAAATTCCAAGATATGCCAAGTTTCTTAAGGAATTGTGCACTCACAGAAGGAGGTTAAAGGGAAATGAGAAGATCAGTATGGGGAGAAATGTGTCTGCACTTATTCAGCCTACAATGCCTAAAAAATGCAAGGATCCAGGGATTTTTACTATTCCATGCACCATAGGCAATAGCAAATTCAAAAATGCTATATTGGATTTAGGTGCTCAATTAATGTTATGCCTATGTTTGTGTTTAACTCTCTTGCCTTTGGACCATTACAGAATACAGGAGTTATCATTCAGTTAGCAAACAGGAGTAATGCATACCCTGCTGGACTCATTGAAGATGTCCTTGTTAGAGTTAATGATTTGATCTTTCCAGCAGACTTCTATATTTTGGATATGAATGGAGAATCTAATCCAAAAAGGCTCCCATCATTCTTGGCAGACCTTTCCTCAAACCGCTAGAACCAAGATTGATGTCCATGCAGTGCACTCTTTCCATGGAGTTTGGAGATAGCGTGGTCAGATTTAACATTTTGGATGCCATGAAGCACCCCATGGAGGAGCATTCTATTTTCCATATAGATTTGCTAGCTGATATAGTTGATGATAATCTGTCTGAGTTCCTTACTGTTGATTTCCCAGATTTTGATGACTTTGATGATATTTACACTTGTTCTACTTGTATTGAGTCTGAAATGTGCAGTGTTTGTACTGAGATTGCATACTGCTTACATGATGATTTTGATGCAGATTTTACAGGTTTTGAACAGTTTGATGGTGGTGTAGTTGCGAATTCCATGGAGTCAGAATGCAGCAGTTTAGATTGTGTAGGGTTATAGGTTGTAGACACAATTCCTACCACCAGGATACTTCCATCTGTAGTTCAGCCACCTACACTGGAGTTTAAGCAACTTCCACAACACCTTAAGTATGCATACTTAGAGGATGATAAAAAGCTTCCAGTGATCATTTCCACTAACCTCCATGCTGAGTAGGAGGAGAGGTTGTTGCAAATCCTAAAGAAGCATAAGAGAGCTATCGGATGGACCTTGGCTGATATTCCTGGCATTAGTCCTTCTATGTGCATGCACAGGATACTTTTTGAGGATGGTGCTAAGCCAGTAAGACAACCACAGAGGTGACTCAACCCTTTGATCCTGGATGTGGTAAAGAAGGAGGTGACCAAGCTTCTGCAAGCTGGCATCATCTATCCTATATCAGATAGTGCTTGGGTGAGTCCAGTTCAAGTGGTTCCAAAAAAGTCAGGAATCACAGTAGTGAAAAATGATCGTGATGAACTGATTCCTACTAGAGTGCAGAGTAGCTGGAGAGTTTGTATTGATTACAGGTAGCTCAATCAAGCGACCAGAAAGGATCATTTTCCTTTGCCCTTTATTGATCAGATGCTTGAGCGCTTGGCTGGAAAATCTTACTACTATTTTCTTGATGCCTTTTCAGGTTATTTCCAGATCCACATAGCACCAGAGGACTAAGAGAAGACTACATTCACCTGCCCCTTTGGCACTTTTGCCTATAGGAGGATGCCTTTTGGCTTATGCAATGCCCCTAGAACTTTCCAGCGATGCATGGTAAGTATCTTTTCAGACTTTTTAGAGGATTGCATTAAGGTATTCATGGATGATTTTACTGTTTATGGTTCCTCCTTTGATGCCTGTTTGGACAGTCTGGATAGAGTTTTGCATTGATGCATTGAGACTAACCTTGTTCTTAATTATGAGAAGTATCATTTTATGGTAGAACAGGGCATAGTCTTAGGCCATGTGATCTCTCGGAAGGGTATAGAGGTAGATCCTGCTAAAATTGATGTTATTTCCCAGTTGCCTTACCCCTCTTGCGTGCGAGAGGTTCGTTCTTTTCTTGACCATGCAGGTTTCTACAGGAGGTTCATTAAAGATTTCAGTAAAAAGGCCCTTCCACTGTCCCATTTGTTACAGAAAGATGTTGTCTTTGATTTTGATGACAGGTATAGAGAGGCTTATGATTGCCTCAAAACAGCTTTGACCACCACTCCCATCATTCAGCCACCCGAGTGGACACTCCCTTTTGAACTCATGTGTGATGCATCTAACTATGCACTGGGAGCTATCCTTGCCCAGAGAGTTGGCAAGCTGCCTCATGTCATCTCCTACGCTTCCAGGACTTTAGATACTGCCCAGGCTAACTATACCCCCTATGAGAAAGAGTTGCATGCTATTGTATTTGCACTTGATAAGTTTAGATCATATTTGCTTGGCTCTAAAGTGGTTATTTTTACTGATCATGCAGCCTTAAAGTTCCTGTTGAAGAAGGCAGATTCGAAGCCTCGATTGATTAGATGGATGCTGCTTCTCCAGGAGTTTGATGTGGAGATTAGAGATAGGAGGGGAGCAAAGAATTTGGTGGCGGATCATTTAAGCATGATCGAAAGAGCTGTTGACCCTTCTCCTATCAAAGATGATTTTCCAGATGAGCAGCTTATGCAGCTGCATGACACCTCACTTTCCCATTAGTTTGCTGATTTAGTTAATTACTTGGTTGCATCTGTTTTTCCCCCTCATGCATCTAGATCACAGAGAGCTAAGCTTAAGAGTGATGCTAAATATTATGTTTGGGATGATCCATATTTGTGAAAATTTTGTAGTGACCAGGTGATTCGCAGATGCATACTTGACCATGAGATCTAGTCAGTTCTTCATTTTTGTCATGCCTCTCCAATCGGAGGATACTTTGGACCACAGCGGACAGCTAGGAAGGTGCTGGATTCTGGATTCTACTGGCCTACCATCTTTAGAGATGCGCATCAGGTTTTCACTACTTGTGAGCAGTGCCAGAGAGCAGGAGTGGCCATTACTCGCAGGCAGGAGATGCCCCAGCAGCCCATTCTTTTCTGTGAGGTCTTTGATGTTTGGGGTATTGATTTTATGGGCCCTTTCCCTGTTTCTTTTGATTTTGCTTATATTGTGCTTGCGGTTGATTATATTTCTAAATGGGTGGAAGCCAAGGCCACCAGGACTAATGATGCTCGAGTTGTTGTGGATTTAGTCAGGTCTAACATATTTTGCAAGTTTGGAGTGCCTCGCGCTATCATTAGTGACCAAGGGACTCATTTTTGTAATCGGACTATGGAGGCCTTGTTTCAGAAGTATGGGGTCGTGCATAGAGTGTCTACAGCATATCATCCCCAAACTAACGGGCAGGCCGAGGTTTTTAACCGAGAGATAAAGCAGATTTTGGAGAAGATGGTTCAGCCGAATAGGAAGGATTGGAGCGGCCGGTTAGAGGATGCTCTTTGAGCTCATCGTACTGCTTAAGATGCCTATAGGATGTCTCCCTTTAGGGTTGTCTTTGGTAAAAGTTGCTATCTTCTAGTGGAGATAGAGCATCGTGCATACTGGGCAGTGAAGAGTTGTAACTTAGCTTTTGACCAAGCGAGTTCAGAGAGGAAGCTTCAATTGCAACAACTTGAGGAACTTCATTTGGAGGCTTATGAGAATTCCAAGATATATAAGGAAAAGACTAAGCATTTCCATGATAAGATGATTTCTCGAAAGGAGTTCTCCATTGGCCAAAAAGTGCTTTTGTTCAACTCTCGCCTTAAATTCATTCCCGGTAAGCTCCGTTCTAGGTGGGATGGTCTTTTTGTTGTCACTAACATCTTTCCTTATAGTGTAGTGGAGATTTCAAATGAAGCTACCAACAAGAGTTTCAAGGTTAATGGGCACCGTCTTAAGCCATTTCTTGAGAGCCCCGCGCACTCCGCACTTGTGGAGGAGCTCTCCTTAGACAAGCCTACCTTTCCCCAAGTGCAAATATTTCCACCTTGATGAGGGTGTTCTCTTCCCTTACTCTTTTATTTCACTTGTCTACTTGTCTTTTGATTTGTGTTGCCATTGAGGACAATGTGTGATTTAAGTGTGGGGGAGGAAATTTTGCTGTTTTTGTTTTCTTGTTTTTGTTTTTTCTATTTTTTATTTTTCTATTTTTTTATTTTACTATTTTCTGTTCTATTTTTGTTTTTGTTTTCATTTTTTGTTTCTGCTATTCTCTTGTTTCTATTTTTACTATTTTTTATTTTTTTCTTTGTCATACAAATTCTCGCTTTTCTTTTTACTATTTTCTGTTCTATTTTTGTTTTCATTTTTATTTTCTATTTATGTTTTCTATTTTTGTATTTTGTGTTATTTTGCTATTTTTGTTTTTGTTTTCTTCTTTTAATTCTATTTTCTGTTAAAAAAAAAGGGCACACAAGTGTGTTTTGAGTTACTTTCCAATGATGTTTTGAGGCTTGTAAAAGTTGAAAAGTTTGAGACAATTGGAATTCAAAGTTCATAACATGATTGAATTTGATATGCTTGGCGGTGAATGTTTGATTTGGTGGATCAAGTTTGATAGATGCATACCTTGTGAGATTTTGAGCCTATTGGTGGATTTAACATTTGCACCATTTTCTTCTTTCTTGTGTGATTTTCACTCATGTCATTTGATCACTCTAAAACTTGCTTAGATTCTTTTTTAGGCTACATTTTTCACTTGCATGCATGAACATGATTGAGGCATTCTTTCTTGATTAACTACTTTGGTCAAATAGCTAACCTTGCATCATTTCCCTTTGTTTAACCCCCTTGAGCCTACTTGCCTATTCTTTGTTTTAGCTCATTCTGTGCCTTATGTGAAAAATCATGTTTTTACCTTTACCTTAGGGAATAGGAGAGCATTAGTTCATTTTCATTGGAGGAGCTCTTTTGATGTTCAAGTGTGGGGGTTGTGTACTTTGATGAGCAATGTGCAAGATGTCTGGTTGTGAAATTAAAAAAAATTGAAAAAAAATAGAATTAAGAAAAAAAAAGAAAAGCCAAAAAAAAGGAAAAAGAAAAGAAAAAGAATAAATTCAAGAAAGGTTGTGAAAGAAAAAGAAGAGAAGGAAATTTGTAAAGGAGAATGTGCATTAGTTGGAGTTGGGGGATAAAATTTCATGTTTGTTACTTATCATTTGAGTTCCTTCACAATGCTCTTTCATTCTCTTTGGTATTTATTTTGCCATATCCATATTGTTTCCTTCCCTTACCTTACCTTGGCCCCATTACAACCTTGAATAAAGTCCTCTTGATTTTTGTGTGCATGTGTTTTGAGTAGTGGAGAAGTAGAAGATAAGTAAGCTTATGGTAGTGTAATTGTTCATAAGTTGAATTGAGTGAAATACTTACCTTGTAAACACTTGAGGGATTGAGAGTGTATCTTGTGAGGATCTTTCATTCTTAATTCATGTTTTTCAAGTTGAAGCTACCTTACTTGTTGGTTTGAGATGTGAAGAAATTTTAATTCATGGGTGTTTTGTTCTCTTGAATCTTCTATTGCTCCTCTTGCTTGTAAGCTTTTGCATTCTTGAATATCATTGGAATTTGAGTCTTTTAGAGTTTTTTGTTTTTGAGTTTTTACTTTTCTTGCATTCTTGCATTTTGGTCTCTTGTATTTTGCCCGGGAGTGCAAAAGATCAAGTGTGGGGGAATTTGATCAATCAATTTTGAGGCATTCATTATTGCTTTATATTTGGCCTAATTGATGATAATTGTATCCAATATTATGTTTGTGGGTGAGTTTTAGATGATTGGGCCTCATTGAGCTTAGTTGTAAAAGCTTTATTAATTTTTGGAATTTAACTCATTTTGACATTTCTATATTGTACAGGCCATATCTTGGACTACAGATGTCACATTTGGATGATCTTAGTGTCTCCTGAAAGCTGAGATGAAGATACACAATTTTGCATCTAATGTAGTTTTTCTAATTTAGCTGGATTCAAGGTGAAATTGAGCCTCAAAGTTAGGACATTGTTGCTGTCATAAAGCTTGGACCTTCCTTCACTGATTTGGGCTTGACTCTCTCAATTTAAGTCCAAATAAGGCAAATTATATGTCTCTGAAAAGCTTATTCAGAGGGCTACAGTTTGGGCTAGGGGTAGATTTAGAATTACATAACAATTTTCAGTTACAAATAGGTTAAGGTAGAATACGAAAAGTACATTTTTTTTGAATCCTTATTTTTGAGTTTTGCGATTGGAATCAAGAAACCTTTTTCTCTCTTTTCGTTTTCTCTATTTTTGTTTGAAGGTTTTGTATCTTTTCAATGGTGATGGTTATGGAAGGCTAAAGATCCAATCAATCTAAGGAATTCAATGATTGTGGTTAGAGTTTTGAGTTCTTTTGTTTATTTGTGATTTCTGATTGTATTCATCCCTCTTCTCCTTTTTCAATTGATTTATGATTATGTTTTCGAAATTGAAGATAGATTTGGATTAATTAATCTGAATTTAATGGAGAATAGATCATCGATTGGTAATCTATGTTAATTCAAAATTGTGTTTAATTCAATCTTAATCAAGAATTGCGATTGTAATTCTGTTTTAGTTGATCAAATTCTAGGTGATTATCTAGTTGAATTTGAATTAACAGAGGTAATTGCATAAAGAATTTTACTCTCTTTGAACTATGATTAACTCTGCCACTTGAATTGAAGACCTTGGATTAGTGTTTCCAGTTTTGACTTTATTCTTAATTACTATCGAATTTGCACTCTGTTACTTGATGAACAAAACCCCCTACTTATTGATAACTTCTAATATACTTGAGAAATCCGAATTGATCCTTGGGAGATGACCTAGGTTATGCACTATGCTATATTCCATTTAAATCCTAGTATATTTTGAGACGAGTACGACATCGTTCATCAAGGGTTCTCCACTACTTTTTGGTCAGAGGATTGATTCCCAGGGGAGGGAATTACTCCCAGGTTCTCAAGGATAATGTAGTGTCCTTATGGGCAATGACCACAGGGCAGCCAATAAACTGGGGTTACTACATTATAGAGCATATGTTTGATGTAAAGAAAAAGAAGAACTCTGCTCTCCCATTTGCTATGTTGGTAACAACCATCCTAAAGCACTGTTGCATTTCCCTGGCTGAGGAGTCCAAGGACACCAGCTCGAAAGACCCACAATCCATTGGCTTGCATACCTTGAAGAAGCTCCAGCTCTACAAAGTGGGTGATAGGTGGCATTACATTGCTCATGGCACTTTTAGTCATATCCATCATGATCTGGATAGTGATGATGATGAAGAGGCTCAGCATCCTGCCCTTGCCCCTGCTCTTGCTCCTGCTCTAGCTACACTTGACCTCCTGCTCCAAGAGATGCGAAACCTGAGCGCTACTGTAGACACACGCATGGATCACATAGAGCAGAAGATAGATCACCTTGAGCTGAGGATGGACTACTCAGATCAGGAGCTTGCCTCCATTCGATCCCTCCTGGGTGGACCTCCTATTCCTCCGAGTGCTGCTGCTGCACCTCCCATATCCTCTGCCTCTCCAGTTCCCCTGTCCTTTGCTGGTCCATCTGGCGTCCCTGCTGATAATGAGGAGCTTCTAGACTCTGAGGACGATCTTGAGCCCGGTGATGATAACGTTGATCTAGAAGACATTGTTGCGGATCCAGACAGTGACAGCGAGGCTACTGATAGTGATCATGGCCCATTGCCCTGATGTTTTTGATGACTACATTGTATTTTTTTGTTTTGGCTCAGTTATATAACATTGGTATACATTTCTGGTGTTTTTAGTTATTGGCTATACTGGTTGTGATAAGTTACTTTGTACATGCTGATTAATGATATATGAACTTGTTTTAGCTTTGCTTCTATTCTTTGAATGTTTGACTTTTTGAAAAATTGATTGGACTGATTAGTCTATTTGGATTTCTTGTTCTGGCAAAATTTGGGAAATCATGAAATATAGCTGTCATGCTGTCCATTTTTTTTAAATGCTTATGTCTTTTTTATAATGCCAACGGGGGAGAGAATAGGAAAAAATGAAATGAAATCTAATTAAGGTTGCATGAGTACGGGGGAGTTATTGAGCTTTTGAGCTCTTAAGCTTTTTACATGCAAAATCTAACTCAATATCATGCATAAACTCCGGGGGAGCATTGCGCCTAAATGCCTATAATATACAAATGTAAAAACTCTTTCTTTTTCCTATGATCAATTTGTCATCATCAAAAATGGGGAGAATGTGAATGCTTATGTCCCTAAAGCATGTCAAATAGTTTTTGATGATAACAAAGGCAAAAGTGAAGATCAAGTGAAAAAGTGAAGATCAAGCGCAAAAGGAAAGATCAATATCAAAGAAAGAAGTAAAGAGTTTTATTTAGTTATAAGACTTAGAACATTAATGGTAAATGCTCTCAAGATTTCTCAAATGGTTTTTCAATATATCATTTCAAAATAAATGGGAAGATTCAAAGCTAAACATGTTTTCTAAGAAACTTGAGTTTCTATCTTAAATCTAACACTCTTAAAAGGATTTCTGTTTAATCAATTGTCTTGAGGTGTTAGAAATGGTTTACAAGCTTTATTGGACTTGAAAAATGTGTTCAAAGGCCAATGTAATTGATTACATGATGTTTGTAATCGATTACACAGCAAACAGAGGCCTTGTAATCGATTACATGAGCAATGTAATCGATTACAAGCAAGTCAGAGGCTATGTAATTGATTACACAATTAATGTAATCGATTACAATAAGCCCAGAAAGGCAAGAACACGTTCAAAGAGTCATGTAATCAATTACATGGATATTGTAATCAATTACATAGCAAGTCAGAAGTCATGTAATTGATTACATGGATATTGTAATCGATTACAAGCAAGTCAGAAGCCATGTAATCGATTACACCAATAATGTAATCGATTACACAGAGCCTAGAAAGCCAAAAACACGTTGGAACAACAATGTAATCGATTACATTTGTTGTGTAATCGATTACACGCACCCTGACAACGTCCGACGGCTATATTAAATGCATTAAATGCATGGCTAAAACCCTCCAATGGCTCCATTTATTGAGAAACTTATAAATACCAATGTTGGGTCTTCATTTGAGGTTGACCTTGAACCAAAAACTGATTACCAATACTTCCAAACATGGTTTAATCCTCAAATCCATTCTTGCTCTGTTTTTTGTGAAAAATGTGGGTTAATCTTTGAGAGCATAATAGAGCTTCAATTTGTAATCATCTACTCTAGTGAGAGCTTCATTCAATCAATCTATATTGCTTTATAAAGAGGGTGAGGCATCCCTCCAAAAGTGTAAAGGGTGAGGTATCCCTTAGTTGAAGAGACTCAACCTCCAAGAGTGAGGTATCCCAAAGTGTTGAGTGCTCAAGGTTGTAAAAGTCATCAAGCACCTATTGAAGCTTGAAGAAATAATGGAAAATCTATAGCGGTTGCTTGAGGACTGGACGTAGATCACAAATGGATTGGTGATCGAACCAGGATAAATCATTGTGTTTGTTTTCTCTAAACCCTTCTCTTTACATTGAGTACTGTTTTATTAAATTGCTTGAATATTGGTCCCTTTGGCTATTGCATTTATAAGTGAAAGTGTTTATCTCTTATATCAAATAATCTCTAATCATCAATTACCTTCAACGAAAATTGTTTATCAAACGATTTGCGAAAGATTTGCGAACTTAGTTTTCATACTCAATTCACCCCCCTCTTGAGTATTGAGACCACTTGGTAACATGCCTAAATTTGGAAACATAATATGAGATTAAATCTTGAAAAATGCACTTTCAGAGTATAGGCCAAGAAGTTTCTAGCGTTTTTACTAACAAATCGCGACATTGAAACCAACCTAGAGAAATGTCAGGCCATTCTCGATATGTGCAGTCCACAGCCTGTGAAAAAGGTGCAACAATTGACAGGACGGATAGCGGCCCTCACTCATTTTCTAATTAAGGCTGCCCAAAAGTTTGTTCCCTTTTTCATAACTCTAAAGAAGGGGAAAGACTTTGAGTGGACCTGAATGTGCAAGGCCACATTCTAGGAGTTGAAAAAAGTGTTGGCAACACCCCTAATCCTAACAAAGTTGGATCCTGAAGAAACTTAATATGCCTACCTCTCAATTAGCAATGAAAAAATCAGTTCAGTTATGATAAGAGAAACCTATAAAGGTTAGAAGCTAGTTTATTTTGTGAGCAAAGTCCTACAAGGCCCCGAGTTCAGCAATCAGAAGATCAAGAAACTAGCATTAGTGTTGCTAACCACTACTAGAAGATTATGACAATACTTTCAGTGCTATCCTGTGATTGTGAAGACGGATCAGCCAATCCATTAGGTATTGCATAAGCCAGACCTCGCTGGAAGAATGATCACTTGGTCGATGGAGCTGTCGAAGTTCGGTATCACTTATGAGCTAAGGCAAGCCATAAAAGCTCAAATGTTATTCTGACCATCCTAGAGCGAATTCATGAACCATCTATGTTGACAGTTCCTTGAATCTTAATGGGAGTGGTGTCGGGGTCATATTAGAAAATGAAGTCAGGCTCATGTTAAAACATTCTTTAAGATTTGAGTTCCTGACTTCAAATAACCAGGCAGAGCATGAAGCATGTATTGCGGGTATCACCATGGCAAAAGAAATAGAAGTCACAGATATAATCTTATGTAGTGATTTGCAGTTAGTGACGTCTAAGATCTGGGGTGATTATCATGCTAAGGAACCCCTGTTGCAGAAATACCTAGCCAAGGTGAAGAAACTAATAGAGGATTTTAACAGTGTTAAGGTGTAACACGTTCTTAGAGAACAAAACTCAAGAGACACTGCTTGCACCCAGTATCACTGGCTCCGAGGTCCTCCTACTGGAAGATAATGAAACCTCTATTACCAAGTGGCCTCAATACTCAAGAGGGAGGTGAATTGAGTTTGTAAAATATTTTCGTAATTCTTTTGCAAATCACTTGTTTATCAATTTTTGTTGAAGCTATTATTTGTTAGAGATGAATGGATAGAGAAGATAGAGAGCTTTCACTTATAGATCAATCAACCAAGGGAGATAATATTCAAGTAATTCAATAAAAACAATGCGCAAAGTAAGAGAGTTGAGTTTAGGAAAACAAACACAAAGCTTTATCCTGATTCAGCCACCAATCCACTTGTGGCTTACGTCCAATCTTCGAGTAATCACCCGAGATTTCCACTATATCTTCAAGCTTCAAACAGGTGTTTGACAACATTTACAAACTTGAGCACTCAACATCTTGGGATACCTCACCATTTGTGCTTGAACCTCTATTTTCAAGGGATACCTCACCCTTATAGATTTGAGAGATATCTCACCCTCTCTCTTACAGATTATACAAAGTGTAGAAAATAAGAAACTCTCTCTAGAGTGGATAATACAAATTGAAAAACAATGGATATCAAGAATTCACACACTTATAACTCAAAAACAGGAGATTGGAGAAATAGATAGTGAAATACAAATTTAATGTTCAAGGATGATTTTCAAATTGTTCTTCAACTTCTTTTTAATGCCCAACCACTTTTATTTATAGCCTAAACCTATTTAGATCCGTTGGTGGTTGTTGGGGCATTAGATCTGAGGGAGAGGATTAGCGAGCACGCACGTTCTACATACCCCACTTACTTTACAAAGATCTACCGGCTACTGCCTCAATGTTCTTAATAGAATCGTTGGGAAATGACTTCTGCTATCCCAGATAATAGGTTATTGGTTTTGCCTAACAAGTTATTTGTTTTATTAGAAAACACTGTAGCACTTAAATAACAGGTTATTTGAAAGCTCTAATCGGTTAGGAACATTTGAAAATCAAGAGGAAACGTTTCCAACATGCAAATAACCTATTATGGACTTTCCGTAACCGGTTATTCATTTTAAAACCTTTAATGGAGCGTTTCTGTCGCAACGAATAACCTGTTATGGATTTCAAATAATCAATTATTTGGAAACACATAATCAGTTATTAGTTTCAGATAGCCAGTTATTCAAAACACATAATCAGTTATTGGCTTACCAAAAAAATAAGATTTCTAAAGGATTTCACAACCAGAGTTTTCTAAATCATTTTC
The DNA here is from genome assembly GCA_029884595.1 of Ormosia semicastrata. Lineage (NCBI taxonomy): Eukaryota > Viridiplantae > Streptophyta > Magnoliopsida > Fabales > Fabaceae > Ormosia > Ormosia semicastrata. Next base: position 560,306 of record JAQQTO010000057.1, on the reverse strand, counting down.
CACAAACTTGATGAGTATTTTCACAAGTATAAAACATGATTTTCTTTTCATCCTTTCTAAAAACATTTTGCTCAAACTTGATCAATATTAAACATAATTTTGCAAAGATATTAAAGTTTAATGATGAACAAGAAATGAGCTAGTGTGAATCCTATTTACCATTAACATAAAATCTAAGTCCTATAAGCTATTCTTGAAGAACCTTGGGACTTGATCTTTGCACAATCATAACTTCTCTTGTTTGTTATCATCAAAACCATTGTCATTGCCAATGTTAATCACAACCTCTACCACGAGGAGATCGTCTTTGTTGTTCTTGAGGCAACAGAGATGACAGAGCACTCAAAATCTCTAAAGAGCTACTCTCTCCATGACTACTGTTTAATGTTCTCACCTTCACCATGATATTTATAGAAGAAAAAGTGAGGGGAAAAAGGGAATACCTTGATAATGAGGGAAGAAAAAGCTTGAAGGAAGCAAAAACCACCAAAAATTGCTGCTGAGACTCATCGAAAATCGCTTGAAATGCCGAAAGAATTAAATGGAAAATGCAGCAAAATGTGAAAATGGAAGGGAGGGGGAACCCCCACTCTTATTTATAGGTGTGGGGGTCACTTCTAATAACCACCACGCGCAAGGGTAAAATTATCCTTCTACATTTAATTTGAAAAATGGCAATCACAGTGACACGAAGATCAAACAACGACTTCCACTAACTTTTCGTCACGTGGCAAAATGTGCCTAACATAGCAGCCAAAATGATTGCGATCAGAGTTGAAGAGAACATGATAGAACAAGATGATATTTATGTCGAACCTTGGACTAATACCATAATGTTGTTGTAAATTCCTATTATGGATTACGATTTCATCTTCAAAAAGTTCACAATCTACAATGGGTCCCACTGCCTAAATTGATATAGGGGCAACTCAATATGAATCCCGAACAATGATGTAGCGACATTAAGGCAGAGTGATATATATTCGATCTCGTCCTAATTTATCAATATTGAGGGCATCCCGATTTTTATTTTTCATCACGAGCTTCGGCCCTTCGATAGAGACATCACGAAATCCAACATCTATATCATAACTTGGATTCATTTGTCCTATGTGTGCCGTTTGTTCCTGATAATCTCATATATCTTGACACTCAACTATCACATCTGAGCGCCAAGTGAGGGCAACTATTTTGGATCGAGTTCCAGGTTAGCGGTTCAGGAGCAACTCAGTTCACTAGAGTTGGATGTCAGATATTTATGAGCGACATTAGATAAGTAAATACACTTATTTATGAGGAGTAAATCTCTCATAAAATCTCTCATAAATAGATGAATAAGTTATAATAAATAATGACCTTATTAGATTTTTATCATAATTAACAGCATTTAGTATAGGTTTAAATATGATTTTTATTTATCAAAACGCTCCTATAAATACCACACAAGATAACAAAAGTATAGATCTAACCCCAAATATTCTACCTACATTATGCACGGTCTGACTTAAGCGTCAAAGTATCTTTTGTAGATATCCACCATTTGCACAACCATCACAACCACCGTGTATCAGAAGAAATCATCTTCTTCAACCTCGTTTAGGTAATTATCTGAACCTTATTCAGAATATAATATATTGAATTTATAGTCTCCATTTGAATTTTTTTTTCCTTATGACTTGAGTTGAATCTATATAATATTAAAGTGTATAATCTAATTACTTACGTGAAATTTAAAAAGTATACTTTACTTCTTTCGCTCGTATTGAATATTCTCTTTTTATCATTTTACGACGATATACTTTTCTAAAGATCATAACGATATTTTTTCTCATGTACGTAATCGACTTGTTCATTCTAATTTCACTCTTGGAGTTACAATATCTATAATCATATATCATTTATAGAAAAAAAAATCACTACAAAAAGACTCATATATCACATTTGTTGCAGAAAATGGAAAAAGAAAGAAGAAATATTGCCGGCTTTGATACGGGATTATAATCCTGTCCTCAAGGTGTTAATTGCCTCCACTAATTGCTGTCGGGTTTAAGTAATCCACCATTAAGATTAATTCAAAGTATCCCAAGAAGTCTTGAGGCAACAATTTTGAAGGCCTCTCTTCAAGAATTTTTCTAAAGAAAGAGAATGGTTATACATAGGCGTAAACGTAAAGGAGGAGAAGATAGAAAGTTGTGTTTTTCTCTTTTAATACTCAACCACTTATTTATAATAAGTGTGATGAACCATTATGACTCTTCATAGAGTCCCTTGGTTTAATTCAAATTAAAGCAATCATATCTATTTCAAACTATAAGATAAATATGATAAGTGTTTTTAAAATATAAATATTAAATAAATTATTTAATATATATCAAACAATTTATTAAATAAATATTTAAAATCACTCAAAACTTGAATACAATTAATATTTAATTTTCCTGCAAAACACTTAACACCCAAATATTAGTTTTGCAAATTATTTAATATTCAACAAATCCTCACTTAGTTTACAAAACTAATTAATCTCTCTAACTTATAAATTCATGCATATGAATAGGTATTTATTTCAATTTGAACCTTTCCTTAGTGTAGGTATTTCAAAGTTAAAACAAAATTAATGGTAGACTCAAGATACTTTGAACCATAATTCTTAAAGTTAAAACTGAAAATACCACATAGACGAACTTATATACTTCAAAAAAGCTTACAAAAACTTTATGAACTTATATGACTATGTGCTTCATTTTAGTGAACACTCCAAAGGTCAATCCTTTAAACCTTTGTTAGAAGCGGCCTCACTCCTACGTACATATAGGTGAAGTTCTCTTAAATCTTATCTACATATATAGATTTCTTGAACTTCATTAAGAGTTTAGTATTCACCCTCCAGTGTCCTTTAAATTATGCACTAGACTTGGAATGGGAATTTTTATTCTAGTGCCTCACAACCATGCATCAGTAACTTGTTTGTACTTAGTGAACCTTGACTAGATTGTACTATAGAAAAATGTTGGGTTTCCATTACTTGTGACTCTAGTTTAAGGATTTCAAACCTATTCCTATTGATGATTTTCTCGCTAATTCCGTTGTTAGTCCTTTAGAGAAAGGATCAGCCAAGTTTTCACTTGTTTTCACATATTGAATTGTGATCACACCACCACAAATCAATGTCTAACATATTCATGTCTAAAGCTAATATGTCTAGATTTTCCATTATATATTTTATTCAATGCTCTAAATATAGTAGCTTCACTATCACAATTCACACATATGGATGGCATTGGTTGTGGCCACAACACTATTTCTAATAATAAATTTCTTGGCCTTTTTGCCTCTTTTCCTAGTGTTGCTAGAGCAACAAGCTCATATTCCATAGTGAAATGAGTTATACACGTCTGTTTCTTGGAAAGCCTATAATATGGCTCCATCAGTAAGAGTAAATATCCAACCAGACGTAGACTTATTATCACTTGCACTGGCTATCCAACTAGCATCAGTATAACCTTCCAATACTGCTGGAAAATTATTATAAAATAATCCCAAGCATATTGTTCTTTTAAGAAATCCTATAACTCTACTAATTGCTTTCCAATGACTAGTTCCAAGATTACTAGTATTACCTTAAAAGTTTGCAAACTACAAATGATATATCTGGTCTTGTACAATACATTGCAAACATAAGACTACCAATACCACTAGCATATTCAACTTGTGCAATAGAATAGATCTTTCTGTATTTTGTTCTAACTTGTGTGAACTATCATAATGGGATATGATCAACTGCATTAGCTACTATTTACATGCTTTCATAGCTTCTAAACTCAACTACTAAAAAATAACTTTTTAACTAATTCACTAATAACTTATTATACAACTAACTAATTAACAAAGTTGTTATGTTGATGTGGCAGTAAGCTCATTGAGCGGCATGAGTTAAGACCCCCAAGCTGGAGAATGGATATTTGCCATTCCCAGCTTGGATACAAGAAATTGAAAGGACTTAGGAGGTAATGACTTAGTACATAAATTAACAATTTGTGTAGAAGTGTGAACAGGTAGGAGATGAACTAGGCCCTCTTGAACTTTGTCATGAATAATGTGGCAATCAATTTTTATATGTTTTATTCTTTCATAGAAGATTAGATTGGCAGCAATGTGGAAGGCAGATTGATTATCACAGTATAATAGAGAAGGTGATTTGAAGGATAGATAAAGATCCTAAAGAAGGTATGTTAGTCATTATAGTTCACAAGTGATTGCTGCTAAGGCCCTATATTATGCTTTAGAAGAAGATCTGGACATAGTAATTTGTTTCTTGGATTTCCATGAAATAAGGGAATGTCGAAGAAATATATAGTAACCAATGACAGATTTCCTGATGTCTAGACAATTTGACTAATTCGAATCAGAGAAACCTTTAAGCTAAAGAGAAGAAGAAGCTTAAAAAAATGCCTATATAGGTGATGCTTTGAGGTATCTTAGAATCCGAAAAGCTGTCTGATGATGAGAATTCATTAGTCTAGACAAAAATTGGCTTAGATAATGGATTGCATAATTGATATCAAGCCTAGTGGTGGTGAGGTACAAAAGTCTACCAATACACTTGTGATAGACTAAAACATCCTCATAAGGGTTATCATAATCTTTTTGAAGTTTCATATTTGGTGCTATAAGGGTAGAGAGAGGCTTGTAGCCAAGTATATCAGACTTATTTCGTGCAATCTCAAGGCTTAAGAATATTTCAGGTAACCAAGATCCTTTATTTTGAAAGAAAAATACAATTTTTATTTGACTAAAGATATCTCACAGAGATTATTTCCTACAAGGATGATGTCATCAGTATACACCAACAGGGTAGTGAAGGAAGCACCATTCTTTTTTATAATAAAAAGAATAATATGCCTTTGATTGATTAAAACTAGAAGCAAGAAGTGAACTGGATAGCTTTGAAAACCACTGTTTGCTTGCTTGTTTCAAGCCATATAATGGTTTCTACAACTTGTAGACTTGACCCGGATGTGAAGCATGAAAGCCATGAGGGAGTGTCATGTACACTTCTTTATTCAAATCTCCATGTAGAAAGGCATTGTTTACATCTAATTGATGTAAAAGCCAATTATGAGTGGCTACAATAGCTAATAATAACCTTATTGTGTATACTCTTTTGCCACTAATCTGACTTTATACATCTTTATACTGCCATCTGATTTGTATTTGATTATGTACACCATTTGCAACCAATCAGATGCTTACCAAGTGGTAAATCAATCAATATCCGTGTGTTATTATGCTCTAAAGCTTGCATTTTAGCTACCATGGCATTCTTCCAGAAATCATGCTTAGCAACTTACTTGAAGAATGTTGCACCAGAGCTGAGTTCATGAGTGTGCAGTGATAATCTTGTAAATAGGTAGGGAGTTTTCTAATCCTACTAGATTGCCTGAGAAAAGGTTCATTGGGTACTGAATATGAAATAGGTTGATCAATAGGAATAGAAACTGAATCAGAAACATTGTGATCAATAGAAGGCGAGGGTGGTAAAGCTGGATGGGTGGAAGAATAAAGATCAATGGAAAGAGAATCATAATCAAGGAGGTTAGGTTGTGGTAATGGTTAGGATGGAATATTAGAATTGGAGGGAGAAGAGTGAGACTGAAGTGGCAAAATGGATTAATGAAAAACTACATTTCTAGAGATGAAAATCTCTCTAGTATGAAAGTCTAATAAGAGATAGCCTTTAGTGCCAGATCTTTAACCTAACAACACATATTTTCAAGCTCTAGCATCAAATTTCTTCCTATGTACAACAAATGTGGAGGCATAACATAGAGATCCAAAAACTTTAAGGTATGCTAGTGATGTGTATGAAACAACATCATGTTTTGTTCTTGTTTTGCATGCATTCTTGAGCATTTTAGGCATTTTAGTTTCCCTTTTGGTTTGTTTTTCCCTTAGTTCGGATAACTGTGATGTTTTTGGTGTTCTTGTGCAGGATTAATGTTGAATTGGCCTTGGATTGAATGGAATGCTTGCATGTTTGAAGTTGGAGCTTAATGGATAGCAAAAAGGTGCAAAAAGACCATTCCAGAGGGATCCACGGCCGGCCCGTGGTTTCTACCACGGCCTGCCCGTGGTTTCTACCACGGCCATGGTTCGAGGGAGTCAAGAAAAGCAAAATCAAAATTTCAGAATCAACCACGGCCTGGCCGTGGTGTCCACCATGGCCGTGGTTGAGAGTCAGCTTGACAAACTTAAATCCAGAACTGACCACGGCCATGGTTCGCAGTGCGCAGCAGAATTTTAGTTTTTATTTTTATTTCTTTTGTGGGCTTTTTAGCCAATTAAAACCCTAGGTTATAAATAGATGTTCTGAATACAATGAGGGAGTTCGAATTTGGTTTTCAAGGAGGCACATTGGAGGCTTTGGCTCTTGATCTTCATCTTTCTCCCTTCTTCTTCCATTGTTACGGGTTTGAGATGTTTTTAAGTTTGATTTCTTGTCTCTTCTTCTCTATGTCTGAGTAGTTTCTTTTGTTTCTAGGATTGGGCAATGCCCTTTGATACATTGATAATGATTAATTGATGTTGTTTCCCCTTTTATTAATCTTGAATGTTCTTTGATTCAATCCTTATTGCTTTTATTCATGTGAATTTGATGGCCACTTATTTGCATCTCATAGGCATTTAGGGACGTACTGAGAGGTGAACTTAAGTATTGGAACCATAAGAATTGAACTTAAGGTCTAAATCACGAGAGTAGTTTTAGCCTTTCAAGGATTCAATGAATTACCACAAAGCGTAATGAGTTCAATTTAAATTCAATTACCACGAGAGTAGGAATTGGTTTAATTGGGCACGGATCTTGTATCTTGAGAAAGAACATTAACTAATTTAGGGTAATTCACCTTCAATTGAATTTCAGATTTAATAAAAAGGTTGTCAATTAGGATTTATCTTGTATCATTGTGGTATCCCAATCTTGGAAACTTTCTTGAATTTGAATACCAATCTTGATAACTTGCTATCTTTTTTCTAAATTCTGTACTATGATTTTTATTTTATTGGTTTGTTATTACGTTCTTCTTAATCAACAATCATATTCCCTTTTTGATTAATTTAATTGAATTAATTAATAAATTGGTATTCATAGACACAGTCCCTGTGGATTCGATCTTTTTATTACTTGACGACGAAACCGTAAACTTGTGGATTTCACACACCAAGTTTTTATTTTTATTTCTTTTGGGAGCTTTTTAGCCAATTAAAACCCTAGGTTATAAATAGATGTTCTGAATACAATGAGGGAGTTCGAATTTGGTTTTCAAGGAGGCACATTGGAGGCTTTGGTTCTGGATCTTTCTCCCTTCTTCTTCATTATTACGGGTTTGGATGTGGATGAACATGTTTTCTATTTTCTTCTTCTCAATGTCTGAGTAGTTACTTTTGTTTCTAGGATTGGGCAATGTCCTTTGATACATTGATAATGATTAATTGATGTTGTTTCCCCTTTTATTGATCTTGAATGTTCATTGATTCAATTCTTATTACTCTTATTCATGTGAATTTGCTGGCCACTTATTTGCATCTCATAGGCATTTAGGGACGTACTGAGAGGTGAACCTAGGTGTTGGAACCATAAGAATTGAACTTAAGGTCTAAATCACGAGAGTAGTTTTAGTCTTTCGAGGATTCAATGAATTACCACAAAGCGTAATGGGTTCAATTTAAATTCAATTACCACGAGAGTAGGAATTGGTTTAATTGGGCACGGATCTTGTATCTTGAGAAAGAACATTAACTAATTTAGGGTAATTCACCTTTAATTAGATTTCAGATTTAATAAAAGGATTGTCAATTAGGATTTATCTTATATCATTATGGTATCCCAATCTTGGAAGCTTTCTTGAATCTGAATATCTTTCTTGATAAATTACTATTTTTGTTCTTAATTTTGCACTTTAATAATTATTTACTTAATTGCTTGGTTACTACATTCTTATCAATCAACAATTTTATTCCCTTTGTTTAATTTAATTGAATTAATTAATTAATTGGTATTCATAGACACAATCCACTGTGGATTCTATCTTTTATTACTTGACGACGAAATCGTACACTTACGGATTTCACGCATCAAGTTTTTGGCGCTGTTGCCGGGGAGTGTGTTTTTCTTGAATATCAATTTAATTTTTAATTTAATTATTTTAAACCTTTTTATTTTTACCATATTATTACGTTCTTGTTTTCTTTTTGACTCTCTACAGGTAATTTCTCTGGTTTATGCGAAGTACTAGACGTTTCAAGACTCTTATTGAAGCTGATCCTGAAATTGAAAGAACTTTTCGTAGAAAGAGAAGACAACGAAGGCAAAGAGTAAGAGAAATATCTGAACCAACACTTGTCATGACAGCAGCTGAGGATAATAAATCGTTAAAAGAGTATGCAGCCCCTAATGCTCAGGGTTTGCGATCTGGAATTGCTCGGCCAGACATTGAAGCTAGGCACTTCACCATACCTCCTGCCTTATTTTCTATGATAAGGCAGAACCAGTTTGGAGGATTGCCTTCAGATGATCCTAATGATCATGTGGATATGTTCTTGGAGTTCTGTGAAACCCTCAAGATCGAATGCGCCTCTGTTGATGCTATTCATCTCCGCCTGTTTCCATTATCTTTGAGAGATCAAGCTAGAGCTTGGCTGAAGTCTGTTCCTGCTGAGACGATAACTAATTGGGACCAATTGGAGCAAGCCTTTTTGGATAAATTATTTCCACCTTCCAAGACTGCTCACCTAAGGACCCAAATCACAAGCTTTGTTCAGAAAGATGGCGAGTCATTGTCAGAAGCTTGGGATAGATATAAGGCTTTGCTGGAAGCCTGCCCACACCACAGGTTAGAGAAGTGGTTGATTGTCCACACCTTCTACAATGGATTAGAATATTCTTCGAAGGTGTCTCTTGACTCCGCAGCTGGTGGAGCTTTGATGAATAGAAGGCTCACAGAAGCTTATGGGATAATTGAGAGTGTAGCTTCAAATCATCACCAGTGGGCCAATGAAAGAGGCCATAACCCGAGAAAGCTCTCAAGAGGTAAGTTTGACGTTGATGGTGTTGATTTAATTATGTCAAAGTTTGATTCCTTGAATAAATGTTTTGACATGCTTGAGAAAGCTCATGTTAATGCCATAGGTGCCTCTAACAATTTTTGTGAGATTTGTGGAGCACAGGGATATATAGGTGCTGAATGCTAAGTTGGAATGGGTTCCTCACATGGTGCACTGGTGGAGCAAGTGGAATCATGCCATAATTTCCATGACTTCAACCAAAAGGGGAGGAATAATCCATATTCCCAAACTTACAACCCCGGTTGGAGGTTTCATCCTAACTTCTCTTATCGGAATAGTCAATATCAAGCTGGGCAAGGTAGTGCTCAACCCTCTTCTGGATTTCAACAGGTACAAAAATCTAGACTTGAGTCTCTTCTTGAGAATTTTGTTGAGAGTCAATCTAAGCAGAATGAGGAGTTTAGGCACCATGGGCAAGTTATGACTGAGGCAATTAAAGAATTGTCAGCTAAGGTTGATAATTTGGCCATTCATAATAAGATGTTGGAAACCCAGATTGCCCAACAAGCAAGCAATTCACATAGGCAACAAGGTAAGTTTCCTGGTCAACTAGAAATAAACCCAGGGAATGAACATTATAAGGTTGTCAGTTTGAGGAGTGGAAAGAAATTAGAGGATTCCAAGGGTAAAGGGAAGTGTGACAAAGATGAGGGGAATGAGGAAAAAGATACCAAGACACAACCCTTAGAGGAGGAGGAAACTAGTGAGAAATTGTCTAAGTATGTACCCCCTGAACCTTACCAACCCCCGGTTCCCTTCCCTCAAAGATTGGCTAAGACGAAGTTAAATAAACAGTTTGGAAAGTTCCTAGAGGTCCTAAAGAAATTGTACATTAATGTACCCTTCACTGAGGCGTTGAAATAAATGCCTACCTATGCTAAGTTTCTTAAGGACATCTTGTCTAATAAGAGGAAGCTTGAAGAATATGAGACAGTAGCTTTAACTGAGGAGTGTAGTACTTTAATTCAAAATAAATTGCCTCTTAAGTTAAAGGATCCAGGTAGCTTCTCTATTCCCTGTTTGATTGGCAACACAAATCTTGATAATGCTCTTTGTGATTTGGGAGCTAGTGTTAGTCTTATGCCTCTTTCGGTGTGTAAGAAGTTAGAGGTGGGTGAGCTAAAACCCACAACTATCTCACTACAATTGGCGGATCAGTCTGTCAAGTACCCCATAGGCATCTTGGAGGATGTTCCTATTAAGGTTGGTAAGTTTTATATGCCAGTGGATTTTGTTGTACTTGACATGGAAGCTGATGCTACAATGCCGATCATACTTAGGCGTCCATTCCTTGCCACTGGAAGGGCTATCATTGATGTTCATGAAGGAAAATTGACTTTGCGATTGAATGATGAGGAAGTAGTTTTTGATGTTTTTAAATCTAAAAATAATTATAATTCCTTAAATTTATGTAATCGCATTGATGCTACTAAAGTTGTGGATAGTATTGTGTTTTCAGGTATACAGGAATCAGTGACCGATGCTATGCCCTGCAAGGAAGGACCTAAGAAGCATAGTGACAAGTGTGTCGAGAAGCGTGAATTTAAACTCGGGGATAGAGTTCTTGTTAATAACTCACTTCTACGTTTCTGTCCTAATAAGTTATGGTCGAAATGGTCAGGACCATATGAGATTGTTCGAGTTCTATCCTACGGTGTGCTTGAGGTGAAGAAAGAAGGTCATAAGCCTTTTATGATAAATAGCCAGAGAGTGAAACACTTTGAAGGAGTGGGGACTAACCACTACTCCATTGACATCACCTGAGCACAAAAACTAGATCAGAGTCGAACTAATGACTTTAAACAAGCGCTTCTTGGGAGGTAACCCAAGTTTCTTTGTTTTTGTTTTTCCTTTTAATTTCTTCTTTTTCTTTTGATTTTGTGTGTTATTTTGTTGGTTTAATCTTTATCTTATGGATTTTGTCTAGGTTTGACCCCTTTTGAAGCTAAATTTAGAAAGAGAGTGAAGTGTGAAGTCAGAAAGTTCCACACCCAGCCCATGGATTGAACACTAGAAGTTTTTCCACCACCGCAGTGAGTTCTTTTCTTTTATCCCTTCTCTTGTTTTAGATTTTTACATTGGGGACAATGTACGTTCTAAGCTTGGGGGTATTTTTGTATTTTTATCTTTTCATTTTCATTAGTTTTATGCATTTTCATGTCTTATTTTGCATTGCATTTTCATATCATCATATCTCTCGACTTTTTGGTTGAACTTGTGCCCCTCTCTTTTGAGGATTTTGAGATGGTATTGATTTGGAACCCAATTTGTTGATCTTGTGATAGGCTACAGGCATTGTTTTAATTGATAGTAAATGTGATCTTTTGACAGTTGATAATTAGCATAATGTTCTCTGAATTTGTGCTTCTCATTGAATTTTTAAACCTCTAAATGTGAGTTTTGAGCTTATATGGGACTTATGCACTGTATGATTTTTGTTCTCATTCTTTGTGTTGAGTGATATTCCTCATTGATCATATGCTCTAGAACTTGATTTGAAACCTTTTTTAGGCAAAAATTTTGGTTGCATGCTTGAATGTGATTAAGACATTTTAGGTATTTTTTCTGGCCTTCTGAAATTGTTACACTTTCATCCTCTAGTTGCCCATTTTGAGCCTATTGCAAACTTGTTTTCATCATACCTATGCTGAAACATTATTGGTTATCATTTAGAATATTAAATGGAGCGAATTGGGCTTGAAAGTTGTTTGAAAGTTGTGTTGGGAATTATAAGTATTTGAGCTTCCTCTTTCTCAAATGAAAAAAAAAAGATCAAATAAAAGAAAATCATAAGATGAAAGCTTGAAAAAGAAGAGAAAGAGAAGAAGGAAAAGAAAGGAAGAAAATACTTGAAAATGTGGAGTTATGATCCTTTTTGAAAAAAAAAATACCTTTGCTCTATTTATGTTCTATTGTATTTCTGGTGATTATTGAAAATTTGGTTAGCCCTTTGTGCATACCTTCCTTTCTCTACCTTACCTAATATCATTCCCATGGCCCCATTACAACCCTTGAAAGACCTTTTGATTCTTGCATGCATGCTGATTATTAGTAGAAATTTGGTTTTTTATCAAGCATATGGAAGTGCATTTTCTTTGAAGGATTTTGAGCGTATGATTTTTACCTTTAAACACTTTGAGTGTGGTTGGTGGAGTGAACTTAATTCAATCAGTGAGGATGCATGATTTCTGAGAACTTAGCCTCTAATTGGACTTGATTTTGATTATCTCTCAGATTCTTGGTTTGCCTTAACCTATTGCTTGGATAATTGTTTTCTCGGGTTCCTCATTCATTATTGTCTCTTGATCCCACATCTTGGTTTGACATTAGTTATTGCTTAGGGACAAGCAAAGTCTTAAGCTTGGGGGGATTTGATGTGTGTGAAACAACATCATGTTTTGTTCTTGTTTTGCATGCATTCTTGAGCATTTTAGGCATTTTAGTTTTCCTTTTGGTTTGTTTTTCCCTTAGTTCGGATAACTGCAGTGTTTTTGGTGTTCTTGTGCAGGATTAATGTTGAATTGGCCTTGGATTGAATGGAATACTTGCATGTTTGAAGTTGGAACTTAATGGATAGCAAAAAGGTGTAAAAAGACCATTCCAGAGGGATCCACGGCCTGCCCGTGGTTTCTACCACGACCATGGTTCGAGGGAGTCAAGAAAAGCAAAATCAAAATTCCAGAATCAACCACGGCCGTGGTTGAGAGTCAGCTTGACAAACTTAAATCCAGAACTGACCACGGCCTGGTCGTGGTACCTACCACGGCCTGGTCGTGGTACCTACCACGGCCGTGGATCGCAGTGCGCAGTAGAATTTTAGTTTTTATTTTTATTTCTTTTGGGGACTTTTTATCCAATTAAAATCCTAGGTTATAAATAGATGTTCTGAATACAATGAGGGAGTTCGAATTTGGTTTTCAAGGAGGCACATTGGAGGCTTTGGCTCTTGATCTTCATCTTTCTCCCTTCTTCTTCCATTGTTACGGGTTTAAGATGTTTTTAAGTTTGATTTCTTGTCTCTTCTTCTCTATGTCTGAGTAGTTTCTTTTGTTTTTAGGATTGGGTAATGCCCTTTGATACATTGATAATGATTAATTGATGTTGTTTCCCCTTTTATTAATCTTGAATGTTCTTTGATTCAATCCTTATTGCTTTTATTCATGTGAATTTGCTGGCCACTTATTTGCATCTCATAGGCATTTAGGGACGTACTGAGAGGTGAACCTAAGTGTTGGAACCATAAGAATTGAACTTAAGGTCTAAATCACGAGAGTAGTTTTAGTCTTTCGAGGATTCAATGAATTACCACATAGCGTAATGGGTTCAATTTAAATTCAATTACCACGAGAGTAGGAATTGGTTTAATTGGGTACGGATCTTGTATCTTGAGAAAGAACATTAACTAATTTAGGGTAATTCACCTTCAATTGAATTTCAGATTTAATAAAAAAGTTGTCAATTAGGATTTATCTTGTATCATTGTGGTATCCCAATCTTGGAAGCTTTCTTGAATCTGAATACCAATCTTGATAACTTGCTATCTTTTTTCTAAATTCTGCACTTTGATTTTTATTTTATTGGTTTGTTATTACGTTCTTCTTAATCAACAATCATATTCCCTTTTTGTTTAATTTAATTGAATTAATTAATAAATTGGTATTCATAGACACAGTCCCTGTGGATTCGATCTTTTTATTACTTGATGACGAAACGTACACTTGCGAATTTCACACACCAAGTTTTTATTTTTATTTCTTTTGGGGGCTTTTTAGCCAATTAAAACCCTAGGTTATAAATAGATGTTCTGAATACAATGAGGGAGTTCGAATTTGGTTTTCAAGGAGGCACATTGGAGGCTTTGGTTCTGAATCTTTCTCCCTTCTTCTTCATTGTTACGGGTTTGGATGTGGATGAACATGTTTTCTGTTTCCTTCTTCTCTATGTCTGAGTAGTTACTTTTGTTTCTAGGATTGGGCAATGCCCTTTGATACATTGATAATGATTAATTGACGTTGTTTCCCCTTTTATTGATCTTGAATGTTCATTGATTCAATTCTTATTGCTCTTATTCATGTGAATTTGCTGGCCACTTATTTGCATCTCATAGGCATTTAGGGACGTACTGAGAGGTGAACCTAGGTGTTGGAACCATAAGAATTGAACTTAAGGTCTAAATCACGAGAGTAGTTTTAGCCTTTCGAGGATTCAATGAATTACCATAAAGCGTAATGGGTTCAATTTAAATTCAATTACCACGAGAGTAGGAATTGATTTAATTGGGCACGGATCTTGTATCTTGAGAAAGAACATTAACTAATTTAGGGTAATTCACCTTCAATTGAATTTCAGATTTAATAAAAGGGTTATCAATTAAGATTTATCTTGTATCATTGTGGTATCCCAATCTTGGAAGCTTTCTTGAATTGAATATCTTTCTTGATAAATTACTATTTTTGTTCTTAATTTTACACTTTAATAATTATTTACTTAATTTCTTGGTTACTACATTCTTATCAATCAACAATTTTATTCTTTTTGTTTAATTTAATTAAATTAATTAATTAATTGGTATTTATAGACACAGTCCCTGTGGATTCGATCTTTTTATTACTTGACGACGAAACCGTACACTTGCGGATTTCACGTATCAATTTTTTGGCGCTGTTGCGATAGACGGCTGTGGTGGGTACCACGGCCAGGCCGTGGTCAGTTATGGAATGGTCTTTTGCACCTTTTTGCTTTCCATTAAGCTCCAACTTCAAACATGCAAGCATTCCATTCAATCCAAGGCTAATTCAACATTAATCCTGCACAATAACACCAAAAACACCGCAGTTATCCGAACTAAGGGAAAAACAAACCAAAAGGAAAACTAAAATGCCTAAAATGCTCAAGAATGCATGCAAAACAAGAACAAAACATAATGTTGTTTCACACACATCAGCTAGAAGTGGAGCTTCTTTATGCAAAATGGTGTAAGGACACTGATTTGCTAATGAAGTGGAAAGAATTCTATTTATGAGAAATACTACATGAGCAATAGCATAAGACTGATAACAATTTGGTAAGTTAGATTGAAACATCAAGGATCGAGCGACAGCTAGAATGTATTGATGTTTCCTCTTCATAACACCATTTTACTGTGGTGACTTAACATATGTGGTTTGATGTATAATTCCCTTGTCCTTGTAAAATTTAGTATGAAAAAATCATAACCATTATTAGACCTAATGATCTTAATAACATCATTAAACTGAGTAGATACAAAGGATACAAAAAGATTGAATATGTGAAGTGGTTTCTAATGTAGCTTTTATGAAAAATAATCAAGTGTGTCTGGAATGATCATCTACCAAAGTTATAAAATACCTATGGCCATGAATAGATAACGGTGAGTGATGTGTGTAAAATAACATCATGTTTTGTTCTTATTTTGCATGTATTCTTAGGCATTTTAGACATTTTACTTTCCCTTTTTGTTTATTTTTCCCTTAGTTCGGATAACTGCGGTGTTTGTGGTGTTATTGTGTAGGATTGGTGCTAAATTGTCCTTGGAATGGATGGAAGCTTTCATGATTGAAGTTGGAGCTTTATGGATAGCAAAAAGGTGCAAAAAGAGACTTCCAGAGAGTTCCATGGCCTGGCCGTGTAACCAACCACGGCCGTGGAACTCAACAGCATGCAAAATTGGCCTGTGGCAGAGAGAACCACGGCCTGGCCGTGGAATGATCCACGGCCCCATGGAATACTGACAGCAAGTTCCACGGCCTGGCCGTGGAATGAACCACGGTCGTGGTTCGCGGCAGTATGACAATTTTAGTTTTTATTTTTATTTCTTTTGGGGCCTTTTAACCAATGAAAACCCTAGGCTATAAATAGATGTTCTGAATAGAATGAAGAGGAATTTAGTTCTAATTTGGTTTTGGGAGGAGGCACATTGGAGGCTTTGGCTCTTGATCTTCATCTTTTTTCTCTATTCTCTCTTGGATTACGGGTTTGGATGTTTAAGAACATGTTTTCTGATTTCTTCTTTTCTATGTCTGAGTAGTTTCTTTTGTTTCTAGGATTGGGCAATGCCCTTTGATACATTGATAATGATTAATTGACGTTGTTTTCCCTTTTATTGATCTTGAATGTTCTTTGATTCAATCCTTATTGCTTTTATTCATATGAATTTGCTGGCTACTTATTTGCATCTCATAGGCATTTAGGGACGTACTGAGAGGTGAACCTAGGTGTTGGAACCATAAGAATTGAACTTAAGGTCTAAATCACGAAAGTAGTTTTAGCCTTTCGTGGATTCAATGAATTACCACAAAGCGTAATGGGTTCAATTTAAATTCAATTACCACGAGAGTAGGAATTGGTTTAATTGGGCACGAATCTTGTATCTTGAGAAAGAACATTAACTAATTTAGGGTAATTTACCTTCAATTGAATTTCAGATTTAATAAAAGGGTTGTCAATTAGGATTTATCTTGTATCATTGTGGTACCCCAATCTTGGAAGCTTTCTTGAATTTGAAAATCCCTTTCTTGATAATTTGCTATTTTTGTTCTGAATTCTGTTTTCTTGATTTTATTTAATTGTTTTGTTACTACGTTCTTCTTAATCAACAATCATATTCCCTTTTGTTTAACTTAATTGAATTAATTAATTAATTGGTATTCATAGACACAGTCCCTGTGGATTCGATTTTTTTATTACTTGACGACGAAGCCGTACACTTGCGGATTTCACGCATCAAGTTTTTGGCGCCGTTCTTGCAGGGTGTGTTTTCTTGAATATTTATTTAATTTTTAATTTAATTATTTTAAACCTTTTTCTTTTATTTGGTTCTTACGTTCTTGATTTCTCTTTGACTCTCTGCAGGTAATTTCTCTTGTTTATGCAAAGTACTAAACGTTCCGAGATTCTTATTGAAGCAGATCCTGAAATTGAAAGAACTTTACGTAGAAGGAGAAGACAATATAGGCAAAGAGTCAAAGAAATATCTGAACCAACACTTGTCATGGCAGTAGATGAGGATAATAAACCGTTAAAAGAGTATGCAGCCCCTAATGCTCGGGGTTTGCGATCTGGAAGTGCTTGGCTAGACATTGAAGCCACGCACTTCACCATACCTCCTGCCTTACTGTCTATGATAAGGCAGAACCAGTTTGGAGGATTGCCGTCAGAGGATCCTAATGATCATGTGGATATGTTCTTGGAGTTCTGTGAAACCCTCAAGATCGAAGGCGCCTCTGTTTATGCTATTCGTCTCCGCCTGTTTCCTCTATCATTGAGAGATAGAGCTAGAGCTTAGTGAAGTCATTCTTTTGAGACGATAACTACTTGGGACCAATTGGAGCAAGCCTTTTTGGATAAATTTTTTCCACCTTCCAAGACTGCTCACCTAAAGACCCAAATCACAAGCTTTGTTCAGAAAGATGGCGAGTCATTGTCAGAAGCTTGGGATAGATATAAGGCTTTGCTGGAAGCCCGCCCACACCACGAGTTAGAAAAGTGGTTGATCGTCCACACCTTCTACAACGGTTTAGAATATTCTTTGAAGGTGTCTCTTGACTCCGCAGCTGGTGGAGCTCTGATGAATAGAAGGCTCACAGAGGCTTATGAGATAATTGAGAGTGTAGCTTCAAATCATCACCAATGGGCCAATGAAAGAGGGCACAACTCGAGAAATCTCTCGGGAGGCAAGTTTGAGGTAGATGGTGTTGATTTAATTATGTCAAAGTTTGATTCTTTGAATAAACGTTTTGACATGCTTGAGAAAGCTCATGTTAATGCCATAGGCGCCTCTAACAATTTTTGTGAGATTTGTGGAGCACAGGGACATATAGGTGCTGAATGCCAAGTTGGAATGGGTTCCTCACATGGTGCACCGGTGGAGCAAGTGGAATCATGCCATAATTTCCATGACTTCAACCAAAAGGGGAGGAATGATCCGTATTCTCAAACTTACAACCCTGGTTGGAGGTCACATCCTAACTTCTCTTACCGGAATAGTCAGTACCAAGATGGGCAAGGTAATGCTAAACCCTCTTCTGGAATCCCACAGGTACAAAAATCTAGACTTGAGTCTCTTCTTGATAATTTTGTTGAGAGTCAGTCTAAGCAGAATGAGGAGTTTAGGCACCATGGGCAAGTTGTGACTGAGGCCATTAGAGAGTTGTCAGCTAAGGTTGACAATTTAGTCATTCATAATAAGATGTTGGAAACCCAGATTGCCCAACAAGCAAGCACTTCTCTTAGGCAGCAAGGTAAGTTTCCTGGTCAACCTGAAGTCAACCCAGGCAATGAACATTGTAAGACTGTGAGTTTGAGGAGTGGAAAGAGGTTAGAGGATCCTAGGGGTAATGGGGAGAGTAACAAAGATGTGGGGAATGAGGAAAAAGAGACTAAGACACAACCCTTAGAAGAGGAGAAAACTAGTGAGAAAGTGTCTAAGTATGTACCCCCTGAACCTTACCAACCTCCAGTGCCTTTTTCTCATAGATTGGCTAAGGCCAAGTTAGATAGGCAATTTGGGAAGTTCCTAGAGGTCTTAAAGAAATTGTACATTAATGTACCCTTCACTGAGGCGTTGAGACAAATGCCTACCTATGCTAAGTTTCTTAAGAACATTTTGTCTAATAAGAGGAAGCTTGAAGAATATGAGACAGTAACTTTAACTGAGGAGTGTAGTGCTTTAATTCAAAATAAATTGCCTCCTAAGTTAAAGGATCTAGGTAGCTTCTCTATTCCCTGTTTGATTGACAACACAAATTTTGATAAAGCTCTTTGTGATTTGGGAGCTAGTATTGGTCTTATGCCTCTTTCGGTGTGTAAGAAGTTGGAGGTGGGTGAGCTAAAACCCACAACTATCTCACTTCAATTGGGGGATCGGTCTGTCAAGTACCCCATAGGCATCTTGGAGGATGTTCCTATTAAGGTTGATAAGCTTTATATGCCAGTGGATTTTGTTGTGCTTGACATGGAAGCTGATGCTACAATGCCGATCATACTTAGGCGTCCATTCCTTGCCACTGGAAGGGCTATCATTGATGTCCATGAAGGAAAATTGACTTTGCGATTGAATAATGATGAAGTAGTTTTTGATGTTTTTAAATCTAAAAATAATTTTAATTCCTTAAATTCATGTAATCGCATAGATGCTACTAATGTTGTGGATAGTGTTGTGCTTTCAGGTGTACAGGAATCAGTGACTGATGCTATGCTAGAAAAGACCTTGCCTAGGGGTACTACAAAATTTGAGGAGTCTAAGCCCTACAAGAAAGGACCTAAGAAGCAAAATGACAAGTGTGTAGAGAAGCTTGGATTTAAACTCAGGGATAAAGTTCTTGTTAATAACTCGCTTCTACGTTTCTGTCCTAATAAGTTATGGTCGAAATGGTCAGGACCATATGAGATTGTTTGAATTTTATCCTACAGTGTGCTTGAGGTGCAGAAAGAAGGTCATAAGCCTTTCATGATAAATAGCCAAAAAGTGAAACACTTTGAATGAGTGGGGAATGAGCACTACTCCATTGACATCACCTGAGCATAAAAACTAGACCAAAGTCAAGCTAATGACTTTAAACAAGCGCTTCTTGGGAGGCAACCCAAGTTTCTTTATTTTCTTTTCTTTTCTTTAAATTTCTTCTTTTTCTTTTGATTTTGTGTTAGATTTTTGGTTTGATGTTTGTCTCATGGATTTTGTCTAGGTTTGACCCTTTTTGAAGCTAAATTTAGAAGAAAAGTGAAGTCAGAAGGTTCCACACCAAGCCCATGGAAAATTCCATGGCCATGGATTGAACACTAGAAGATTTCCCACCACCGCAGTGAGTTCTTTTCTTTTCTCCCTTCTTTTGTTATAGATTTTTACATTGGGGACAATGTAAGTTCTAAGCTTGGGGGGTATTTTCATTTTCATTTTCCTATTTTCATTTTAGATCATTAGAGTCTCATGCATTCTCATGCCTTGTTTTGCATTACATTTTCTTATTCATCATATCTCTTGGGTTTTTTATTGAACTTGTGCCCCTCTCTTTTGAGGATTTTGAGATGGTATTGATTTGGAACCCAATTGTTGATTCTTGTGATAGGCTACAGGCATTATTTTAATTTGATAGTAGAGGTGATCTTTTGATAGTTGATAATTAGCATAATGTTCTCTGAATTTGTGCTTCTTATTAAATTTTTAAACCTCTAAATGTGAGTTTTGAGCCTATTTGGGACTTATGCACTGTATGATTTTTGTTCCCATTCTTTGTGTTGAGCGATATTCCTCATTGATCTTGTGCTCTAGAACTTGATTTGAAACCATTTTGAGGCGAAATTTTTGGTTGCATGCTTGAATATGATTAAGGCATCTTAGGTATTTTTTTAGCCTTCTGAATTTGTTACACTTTCATCCACTAGTTGCCCAATTTGAACTTATTGCATATTTAATTTTCTTGATGCCTATGATGATATATTATTGGTAATTATTTAGAGTATTAAATGGAGTAAAGTGGGCTTGAAAGTTGTTTGAAAGTTGTGTTGGGAATTATATGTATTTGAGCTTCCTCTTTCTCAAATGAAAAAAAAAAGAAAAAGAAAATAAAAGAAACATCATGAGTTGAAAGCTTGAAAAAGAGGAGAAAGATGAGAAGGAAAAGTAAGGAAAAAAATTCTTTGAAATGTGGAGTTATGTTTTAGATTGAAAAAATGCCTTTGCTCCATTGATGTTCTATTGGATTTCTTGTGCTTAATGAAAAAAAATTTGATGAGCCCTTTGTGTATACCTTCCTTTCTCTACCTTACCTAACAACATTCCCATGGCCCCATTACAACCCTTGAATGACCTTTTGATTCTTGCATGCATGCTGATTATTAATGGAAATTTAGTTTCTTATCAAGCATATGGAAGTGCATTTTCTTTGAAGGATTTTGAGCGTATGGTTTTCACCCTTAAATACTTTGAGTGTGGTTAGTGGAGTGAACTTAATTCAATCAGTGAGGATGCATGATTTCTGAGAACTTAGCCTCTAATTGGACTTGATTTTGATTACCTCTCAGATTCTTTGTTTGCCTTAACCTATTGCTTGGATATTATTTTCTCGGGTTCCTTATTCTTTATTGTCTTTTGATCCCACTTCTTGGTTTGGCATTAATTATTGCTTAGGGACAAGCAAAGTCTTAAGCTTGGGGGGATTTGATGTGTGTGAAACAACATCATGTTTTGTTCTTGTTTTGCATGTATTCTTAGGCATTTTAGACATTTTAGTTTCCCTTTTTGTTTGTTTTTCCCTTAGTTCGGATAACTGCGGTATTTGTGGTGTTATTGTGTAGGATTAGTGCTAAATTGGCTTTGGAATGGATGGAAGCTTGCATGATTGAAGTTAGAGCTTTATGGATAGCAAAAAGGTGCAAAAAGAGACTTCCAGAGAGTTCCACGGCCTGGCCGTGTAACCAACCACGGCCGTGGAACTCAACAGCATGCAAAATTGGCCTGTGGCAGAGAGAACCACGGCCCTATGGAATTCTGATAGCAAGTTCCATGGCCTGGCCGTGGAATGAACCACGGCCGTGGTTCGCAGCGCGCAGCAGAATTTTAGTTTTTATTTTTATTTCTTTTGGGGCCTTTTAGCCAATGAAAACCCTAGGCTATAAATAGATGTTCTGAATAGAATGAGGAGGAATTTAGTTCTAATTTGGTTTTGGGAGGAGGCACATTGGAGGCTTTGGCTCTTGATCTTCATCTTTTTTCCCTCTTCTCTCTTGGATTACGGGTTTGGATGTTTAAGACCATGTTTTCTGATTTCTTCTTCTCTATGTCTGAGTAGTTTCTTTTGTTTCTAGGATTGGGCAATGCCCTTTGATACATTGATAATGATTAATTGACGTTATTTTTCCTTTTATTGATCTTGAATGTTCTTTGATTCAATCCTTATTACTTTTATTCATGTGAATTTGCTGGCCACTTATTTGCATCTCATAGGCATTTAGGGATCGAATGCAACGGCGCCAAAAACTTGATGCGTGAAATTCGCAAGTGTACGGTTTCGTCGTCAAGTAATAAAAAGATCGAATCCACAGTGACTGTGTCTATGAATACCAATTAATTAATCAATTCAATTAAGTTAAACAAAAGGGAATATGATTGTTGATAAAGAAGAACGTAGTAACAAAATAATTAAATAAAATCAAGAAAACAGAATTCAGAACAAAAATAGTAAGTAATCAAGGATGGTATTCAGATTCAAGAAAGCTTCCAAGATTGGTATACCACAATTATACAAGACAAATCCTAATCGACAACCCTTTTATTAAATCTGAAATTCAATTGAAGGTGAATTACCCTAAATTAGTTAATGTTCTTTCTCAAGATACAAGATCCACGCCCAATTAAACCAATTCCTACTCTCGTGGTAATTGAATTTAAATTGAACCCATTACGCTTTGTGGTAATTCATTGAATCCTCGAAAGGCTAAAACTACTCTCGTGATTTAGACCTTAAGTTCAATTCTTATAGTTCCAACACCTAGGTTCACCTCTCAGTACGTCCCTAAATGCCTATGAGATGCAAATAAGTGGCCAGCAAATTCACATGAATAAGAGCAATAAGAATTGAATCAATGAACAATCAAGATCAATAAAAGGAAAAACAACGTCAATTAATCATTATCAATGTATCAAAGGGCATTGCCCAATCCTAGAAACAAAAGAAACTACTCAGACATAGAGAAGAGGAGACAAGAAATCAAACTTAAAAACATCCCAAACCCGTAACAATGGAAGAAGAAGGGAGAAAGATGAAGATCAAGAGCCAAAGCCTCCAATGTGCCTCCTTGAAAACCAAAATTGGAACTAGGTTCCTCCTCATTCTATTCAGAACATCTATTTATAGCCTAGGGTTTTCATTGGCTAAAAGGCCCCAAAAGAAATAAAAATAAAAACTAAAATTCTGCTGCACGCTGCGAACCACGACCGTGGTTCATTCCACGGTCAGGCCGTGGAACTTGCTGTCAGAATTCCATGATCCACGGCCAGGCCGTGGTTCTCTCTGCCACAGGCCAATTTTGCATGCTGTTGAGTTCCACGGCCGTGGTTGGTTACACGGCCAGGCTGTGGAACTCTCTGGAAGTCTCTTTTTGCACCTTTTTACTATCCATAAAGCTCCAACTTCAATCATGCAAGCTTCCATCCATTCCAAGGCCAATTTAGCACCAATCCTACACAATAACACCATAAACACCGCAGTTATCCGAACTAAGGGAAAAATAAACAAAAAGAGAAACTAAAATGTCTAAAATGCCTAAGAATACATGCAAAATAAGAACAAAACATGATGTTGTTTCACACACATCAGTGAGAAAAGACCCCATATATCCATGTGAAGGAGATGAAAATTATGTTTTGATCGTGTAAGACTATTAGGATAAGGTAATCAATTTTGCAGGAGGACAGATTTCACAAACTTATTTTGAATTAGAATGAAAGGAAATTGTTTATGTAATACACTGAGTTTAGATTGAGACGGATGGCCTAATCTGTAATGCCATATGTGAAAAGCTATAAGATTTACATGGTTTACAGTATCATGAAAAGAAACATTTTTACAAGATTGCTACAGCACATAGAGTCCATTAGTGACCTCAGTAGATCTAATCTTTTTCAAGAAAGTGGTGTCTTGTATTATGCAACAAGTAGGAAAAAATGTCAGTTGACAAGAAAGGGAATTGGTCAACTTGGTAACTGATATCAAATTAAAAGTAAAATTTGGCAAATATAAGACATCTGTAAAGACTAGAGTATCAGTAAGATACATAATACCAAAATTGGTGGTTAAGACTGGACTGTCATTAGGAAGTTTTACTGATATTGGTGAAATATACTTATATGAGGTATAAAAACTCAAGGAAAAATAGATGTTATCTGTTACCCTTATGTTAAAAATCCAAGCTAAAGGTTTCGAATGACAAGCTAAAGCTAGGGGGCTACCTTTTCCAAATTCAGTAGATGGTTTAATGTTTGGGACAGGTTGAGTAGTTACATAATTAGCTATGTGCTACTACTATGACTATTGAAACAAATACATAAGAGTTTGATACTACTTAAGAGTAAAACCAGACTTAGCAATTTCAAATTGACTTGTGACTCATCAAAATAATCTAGTTGTTCATCATTCATCAAGTTAACATTGTTAGCAGTATGATTAGGATTCTTGCCTTATATCCTTAAGGGAAACATGTTTCATGTAACATACATCAATAATGTGGCAATTCCTTCCATAGTGTGTACAAAATTTGTTTCCAAAAGCGAATTGTCCTCTCCTTATTAAAGCTTTTCCTTTAAAGGTTTTCTATAACCAGATCCTTCACCATTATTAGCTACAACTAATACTTTAGGTTCTTCAATCAACTCATTTGTTAATTGTCTTTCTTGTTGCATAACAAGAGAAAACACTTTATTAATTGGTGGCAATGGATCCACCAACAAAATTTGAGACCTTATGTGAGAAAATTGATCATTCAACCCCTTTAAAAACCTCATAACATAGTCTTTTTGCCTATATGAGCGAACGTAAAGGCCAAATCATAAATACATGGAAATAGGCATCTATAATTGGGGATTGGCCTTAAGTTCTCTAATTCTTCTTATAAATATTTCAACTAAAAGCTCACCTTACTTAAGAGCATACAATTCTTCCTATAATGCTACAATTTTGAGTTTATCTTCTTGGAAAAATCATTCTTTGAGATCGCCCCAAATCTCTGTAGTTGAGTTCATCCACATAACACTTTAAGTAATATCTTGAGACAAAGGTCATGTGAGCCATGAGATGATCATTGTATTACAATGCTCCCATGTCATGACCCAATCTTAGGCCATGAACGGCGCTCAAGCTAGTAATACTCAGCACTCAACTAATATGGCAAGCCTAACTATACAACATCAAATACAGAAAATAATTTGAAACTTAGATAAGGGCTACTAAGAATCCGACAAAGTTTCTCTAAAAACTGAATAAATCACACATTTTATTTAGACCTGATCAACAATACATATCCAGATCTAACACAAACATAAGCATCGAGTATCAGTCATAAGTACAATCTGATCAAGCTATACAGAAGGGACATATCAAGACTTTATGGTATATCAAAAGAAAGACATAAACTTTATCTCCTATAGCTGCAAAATACTGAAGTCGACATGTAACACTAGCCACCAATGGTAATGAAGGCCTACCAAAAGACAAGCACTCCAAGGTAGAATAGCAAATCTCAGGAATTCATTACTCAACAACCTGCAAATCTGAAGGGAAAAGGAATGGGGTGAGTTACATTGACTCAGTGATGACATAATAAACATAGTGAACAGAAAGGGGAAACAAGTAATAACACGAATATTTAAGCTTTGCAAAATAACTCAAAACACAATAATCAAATAGATGAAGTTTATAAATAAAATCACTAGTCACATGCTTTCTTTTCCAGAAGTAGATTTATAACTATAAAGGAATTCAACTCTACTTAACAAATCTCATTTCATATCTTAAACAAAATCTCCACATCTATTATATGCACATTAGCTGTTATATCTCTTCGCCACAATAGGCGAAACACACGTCGTTATCTCTCTTCACCACAGCAGGCGAAACACACGTCATTATCTCTTTTGCCACGGCAGGTGAAGCATATGCCGTTATCTCTCTTCGCCACAGCAGGCGGAACATATGTCATTATCTTTCTTAGCCACAGAAAATAGAACATATGTCGTTATCTCTCTTCTCCTTGGCAGGTGGAGCATATACCATTATATTTCTTCGCTAATGGTGAACGGAGTTTTAACACACAACCCTTATAGCTCAATTCTCATACCAAAAATTCAAAATCATCATAGATTAACTTTCAGGAATTACAACTCAATAGGTCACAAGGTCAATAAAATATAACTCTAAAAGTATAATCATCATAAAATAATTTCATAAGCTAGCTTAAAGATTTTGTTTCCCCAAAATATGAAGCTTGAGGCTATAAATAAAGTTATTATAAAGAACTCCAAATTTCTAAATCTTAAAAATAATAAAGGAAATTTGGTTTGAATTACTATTAGAAAAAATATAAATATGTGACAAGAGGTTTAAGCTTTAAAATATGTCACAGTCCATCTACTTACAAATATGAAGATCCAACTCAATTGGTCCCCATGACACTCGGAGGAGCAAATTGTGTAGTGTCCACTAAATCTAACTATAAACAAATATTTTGACAAGTCAAGATAAATGAAACAATGACTTACATTAAGAAGCAACCTTAAATGAAAGCATTTTCCCTTAAAACTTAGAGTTGCCCACTAGATATTAAGAATTTAAAACACAAGCACCATGAATAAATAAAATACCTACACTATAATTACAATTTGAAATTGATAAGGCTTTAGAAATTTTATTTTAGAGTTGAACTAACAGAGGGGTAAAGAGATTAGATAAAATCCCTGATTATAGGGTTTATGGTTTTCAAGAAACTCATAAGAAAAATCAAAATGTGGCTTCTTCATTCCATCTTTCTAGAGGCTAATCTCCTATACCCTTAGATTTTTACTCAAAGCTCCAATATACACACCCACCATTTTTGAGACAGCAAAAGCTTGAGGGAATATGAGATTTGACATAAAGCAAACAATAATAAAAAAGTACAAACTTACCTCAAGCTCTTGGTGCAAGTGCGTGCAAGGATTTGGTGTCAAAATGAGGGAAATGTGGAAACTTGGTTATGGCTCCAAATGTAGCAAAGTGTTGAAGATGAAGGAGAGGAGACAATCTCCTCTGTTTCTACCATTCTTCCTTTTTTAAAACCATTTGATTCCTTTTTTTTTAACTTAAAGTAGAGAAATTACCCAATTGCACTTAAAACTAACTTTATTCCCTACCTTATCCCCATTGGTCCAAGATATTACATCCCAAGGCAAGAATAAAATATCTTCAGGATTTGGAATTGGAAGAGAGCCATCAACAAAACATAACTTATTCTTTATCTGCGATGCCATTTTCAATTACCGAAACCAATAGTGGTTATTACTACCCAAAAGAAGAGAAGCAACGTGATGATCCATGAATCAAGAACAATGAATCAAAGAAATGAGGTAATAGAATCAGAGGCAAGGTGCAACAGAGCTTTACCATAACAGAAAATATTTTCTTGAGAAAGTGACAGAAAAAGAATAGAAGGAAGAGAGAAAGTTGAGTGAATTCTTGGAACTGAATTAACTTCTGAGTTGTGATTAACTACATCAGCTATTATTTACATGCCTTCAGAGCTTCTAGACTTAGCTACTAAAAACTAACTTTTTAACTAACTAACTAATAACTTATTCTACAACTAACTAACTAACAAAACTGTTATGCTGATGTGGCAATAAGCTCATTGAGCTGCATGAGTTAAGAGCCCATGATGTTTGCTTACTTTAATACCCAAGATAGTATCTAGTATCTACCTCTCCAAGATCTTTCATCTTAAAATTAGAGGATATATATTTCTTAGTTTCATTCACACTAATCATACTTGTCTCAATAATTAGCATGTCATCTACATACAAACAAATAATAACACAATAATCATGTGTTTTGTTTAGAATATATACATTTATCTACATTATTATGTTTAAAATCATAGGACAAGATTACAAAATCAAATTTTTCATGCTACAGATTGGGTGCTTGTTTTAAACCATACAAAGACTTAACTAGTTTACATACTTTCTTTTCATTTCTTGGTAATACAAACCCTTCAGGTTGTTCTATGTATACCTCTTTATATAATTCCTCATTTAAAAATACAGTTTTAACATTCATTTGATGAACATATAAATTATAGATTGATGCTAAAGCAAGAAGTCCTCTTATGAATGTTATCTTTGCTACTGGAGCATATGTATCAAAATATTTATTCCTTCTTTTTGTTTAAATCCTTTTGCTACTAACATGTCCTTAAAAGTCTTATTAGATCCATTAGTATTATATTTTTTTCAAAAAATCCATTTACAACCTATAAGTTTTGAACCTGAAGATAAATCTACTAACACCCACGTGTTATTTGACATTATAGAATCCATCTCATCGTTTATTGCTTCTCTCCAAAAACTAGCATGATACTACCTCTCTAGAGCTTTTGGGATCTTCTTCATTATTTAGCAACATTGCTATTGTTTCTAAAATAGAATCTGTATTACTTTCAACTAGGAAAGTAATTTGCTGGGATGAAATAAAATCCGAATCTAAAAGTTTTACTTTTCTTGCCCTTTCACTACTCCTTCGTTCATATAAAGATTCAAGATTTTTTTCTTTCCTCACTAAAAAATATATTTGTCATTTTTAGGGGACTAGACATAATAATTTGATCTGAATTAAAGGAATCACTAATAAACTTATCTTCAAAAAATTCAGCATCTATTGATTCCACTATTACATCAAATTATAAATCCAATAACCTATATGTTCTAGAATTTTCTGCATATCCCACAAAAATACCTTTTAAAGCCCTTGACCCTAACTTATTTCTGTTTGGATTTGGGACTTTATAAAATGCTAAACATCCCCAAACTTTAAAGTATTTTAGACTTGATTTAATACATTCCATAATTCATATAGTATGGCATTTATCACTTTAGAGGGACTCTAATCAATATGTGGCAAGTGGTAAACAAGGCTTCTCCCAATAAATTCATGGGTAATCTTGAACTCAAAATCATTGTATTAACCATATCTATCAATGTTCTATTTTTTCTTTAAGCCAAATCATTTTTTTTGGGGGAAAAAGATGCATTGTAATACCATTCTCTTCACGAAATTGGATAAACTCAATTGAAAAATATTTCCTACCTCTATCACTCCTTAAAAATTTTAATTTCTTTTTCTATTGATTTTCAACTGAAAATTTATAATTTTTAAACATCAAAACCTGATTTTTTTTATTTTCATTGGATATACATAAGTGTGTCTGGAGTGACCATTAATAAATATGATAAAGTACTTATTTCCTCCTTTTTTTATATAGAATAGTATTCAATTCAATTCACATATTTCACAATGCATAATAATTAATAATTTACATATGATTTTAATATACACTCACTCCTTCAGGAAGCTAGTTAAATGATCGCGCTGAGAGTTGCTAGGATGGAGGGTCCACATGAATAAATAGTGTTGATGACACATGACACACTATTTATCACAATTTTCAAAAAGTTTCAGAGCCCCACAATAGTTTTCCTCTTTCATTTGGGGAAAACACGTGGATTGCAGTCATCCGAATAACTGCCAACCCTATTCTCTGCATTATTATTATTTAAAAAATACTATCAACACGTATTTAAAAATATTTTTTTTATTATTAATTCAAAAATAAATATTATAATAATTTCTTTCATAATAATTATTTTAAACATATATAAAAATTATTAAAAAATTATTAAAAAATCTTAAAAAATATATTAATAACATTATTCTTATTATTTCTAATTATGGATGAACTTTATACTTACACACGCTTTAGTGATTTTATAATCGATCTCATTATTTGTTTATTAAAAATATTTTAATTTTTTTATTTAACTTATAATTTATATTATATTTTGTGAAAATATTATAATTATATATAATTTAATTTGATATTTTTTTACATAAAAATATGATAAAAAATTAGATATATTTAATTGTAAGAAAAATATTTTCTTTTTATAAAGAACTGGAAGTACTGCAGATAAATAGTGGCAACAATGTCGTGTTTCCCATTTCCCGCTAGTAATTAATTACTTCCTTATAATATTTTCATGTAAAGAAAGAAAGAATGATCTAAACATAAAGTCCCTGTATATTAATGGGTGTAAGCTTGCATTATAAGTTCTGTTCATGGTTCATGGCATTGTTTAGAGGATGATTCACAACCCAAAACAGCATTACTAATAACCTTTGGATATATTATTATGCTTTTTCAACAAAACACAATTTAAGATTAACGTCTATATTTCACTCAGGACTCACGACTTTTGCTAAAATTGGTTTTATTCACACGCTACTTTAACTAATGAAAATTTTGCCATTCTACATAAGTCAGATATTATTATTATTATTATTCAGATAAGAAAATTTATTATTATTTATCATGTTATTTAACCATATTCCAAAAATTCTAGTCCCAAAACGAAGAAGCCATATTCCAAATTAATCCTAACAAGTCTGTATTCCTAATTAATCTCAATAATTTTAAATTTTTGTTATGGTACTCGAAAAATAGACAGCACCGTGCTCAATGGCGGAGGAAGAGGTGGGGTTAGAAGCACATGTGCTACTTCTCACTTCCTCCTTCCCTTTAACATCAAAACTTATTTTAGCCATGATTTTTTTTTTTTAATGTCCCTCTTCGATAATTTTATTTTTTTGGGTTAAACCCTCTTCAATAATTTTACCTTTGCTTTTATATATAAAAAAGAATTATACACAAAAGAATTATGCTTATATATATTTTAAATGAATTTCAGATAATCACCTTAGTAAGATTGATGTAGGTGATTTCTTTCGATGTACGGTAGTTACGACGGTAGTATTATAAAAGACATTTAACGCTCAAGTTAGACTGTATATAAGGTGGATTAAGTATTTGAAATCAGATGCATACATTTGTTACATTGTGTGGTATTTATAAGAGTTTTTTAATAGACAAGAATCATATTTAAATTTATATTAAATGTTGTTAATTAAGATAAGAATATTGTAAGATTGTTATCTCTTATAATTATTTCTTCTAGTTATGAGAGATATAATTGATTTTTTTTTTATTTATGAGGGATTCAATTAAAGATTTACTCCTTATAAATGAACATATTTACTTATCCAATAGCGCTAATAAATATCTGAGATCTAACTTTAATGGGTCGAGTTACTCCTAACACTGTGGTTGGATGTTTTTTATTAATGGAACGAAATGAAATAGATGAAGATGGATCGAAAAAGGAAGTGAATGAATGAAACATAGTTACATTTCTCTTTGTTTGAAAAATTAATAAGAGAATGAAACGGAATTTTATTAACACATGTGTTCCTCCCATTCTATCTTAATTTTAGGAAAAACAAAAATTAAGCCTTTGAATGGAAGAAAAAGGAAATGATTCCTCATGTGTTCTTTCCACTTCCCATATATTTTAAAACTCTCAAATAAAAAATATTATTTTCCTTCTCCTCGTTCTCTTTCTCTTACCCTCATTAGCTATCATCCAAACATAGTGTAAACCGTTAACCCAGAACTCAGTACAAAACTATATATATATATATAATCTTACTCAGGTAAGAGAATTGTTTATTGTGAGAAGTGAGAGGAGTGAATCTTGACCATTGGATCTTTCGTGAATGGTCAAGATTAAAAGATAAATGTATGTGACTTTTTTAAATGGTCATATGACTTTTAAATAACTTTTAATTTTGACCATTCATGTATAGTTGTATCGTCAAAATTTACTCCTCTCACCCTCTCATAATAAAAACTCTTAACTAGATATGCCCCATATATATATATATATATATATATATATATATATATATAGAGAGAGAGAGAGAGAGAGAGAGAGAGAGAGAGAGAGAGAGAGAGAGAGAGAGAGAGAGAGAGAGAGGGAGGGAGGGGAGGGAGGATCAACTTACACTGGTGTAAATCTTTTTTTCTTATACTCATTTTTAACTATTAGTTTCACTTTCATCTAATGGTTACATTTAATGAAATAATCTCAACTATTAGATGAAAGTGAAACTAATGGTTAAAAATGAGTGTAAGAAAAAAACTTATACTAATGTAGAAATGATACCTCCTCCTATATATATATATATATATATATATATATATATATATATATATATATAAGAATGATGCTGACTATACACATACAAAATCACAACCAAACTTTGTAAGTCATTGACCTAATCATTAATTTCAAATAGTAATTATTTGCAAAGAAAATAATGTCAAAATTAATTGGAGTGTAAATTTATTATGATAAATTAAAAGTGTGAACAAGCCTCTCTACCCCGTTGTTCGTAGTCCAAAAAACAAAAACAAAAATAAAAAACAAAAAACTCTGAACAAATGACAACAAGAAAGAGAATAATAAGAGACTTCACATCTCTAAAAGGAATAATTAAATTTATTTATAAAAATTAAAATAATCATTAACCACAAAATATGAATAGATAATTAAAAATTTCATATCACAACCCCGTACAAAATATAAAATAGGGTTTAAATGGAATTTGGGAAATCCATAGAACAAGATATAATATGCTTTGTTGCATCATCCAAGATTCAAAGGTTTAGTGTTGATTACTATCTCATTCTTTTCTTTTTGCAAACGGACAAGAAATGAAAGGAATATTACATAAAGAGTAGATGTTCTCAATGAAAAGTTAAGACTTTTCCCCTTACATTAAAAAGCAAATTATTCAATGAACAAATAAACAAGAAAAGCAAACAATTATCTTTCCTTTTTTTTTTTCCTAATAGAAAAGCAAACTATTCTTGGTCAACTAGATTTTATCCTCATGAGTAATTTACAAGATGTTCTTCCATTTTGCTTTTTAAGATGCTGGACTTCCAATTATCTTGCACCATACCAACCCGTTTTCCTAGGTGCCTTGTCTTAGGAAACCATGCTTACCTTTATTATGCCAATCATTTTCCATTAGCGATTCAAATTACTTAAATTAGCTTCTTCTTCTTTTTTTTCCGTTCTTCCTTTGGATCATTTTCTTTAGACATGCTTGTCATGATCAAGACAACTAGTATAATAATTCATTTCCATTTAAACATAGTAACACGTGTTTTAAATCATGGACTAGTGTTTGTTCTTTTGGGGGATTTTTTTTTTTTCATTTTTGATTTTGGGGGGGAGGTGGGAAAGGGTTTCTTAACAGAATTAGTGGCACACTGAAACTGTGGCCTTTATTTCCCAAGCACTCAACAGTCAACAATGTGTTTCTGCAACAGATATCAAATGCAGAAGAGCACTCTGCAGGGTGAGGCCACCACCATAATATAATGGTATCATTCTTGCTAACTTCCTACTCATATGAGCAACTTTTCTCTTTCTAAGAGGAAGGGATCATTTTTCACTCTTTCAAAAGCATCAGCAGCACTTCAACGGGTTTGGTTCCTTAAACTTGAAATGTTCAGAGAATAGATAATTTCTTTCGATCCCTTTTATTGTTAGGATCCGAAACCGCCAGACTGGACTATCATTTTAACTCAGCCTGTACTCATTATGTAGAAAATACTTTTGTCATTCTTCTCTCTCTACCAACTCTTTTCTTCCTTCTTTCCTTTTTCTTTAGTATAAAAATCTCTATTAACTTTGACATTAATGTTCTAGGTACAAAAGCTCGAACAAATTAAGCACCAAAAGCATGCGTTCAAAAGCAGATTTGTGGCTTCAATTTGCATAACAAAATTGGTAGTTCTTTTCATGCTTAGCCATGTCTCTTTCATGTCCATATGGCTCATTCATTTCGACTCAGGGTAGGCTGTGCTTTCTGTCGTTTGGGCCCCCTCTGCTTATGATAGAATCTGTATGTGTTTCTTTTAGTTTTAAAAAACGACTAAAAAGCAAGGACTAGCCGTTGGGAACATTCCCACTGCTTTAATTTTTGTCTCAAGTAATACCCAAAGGCCACACACACAAAAAGGGCAAAAGATCACCCACCAACATTCTACATGGCCATACAAGGCATGAGATTCAAAGTAATGTCATTACCAATCAATAAAGAAAAATTATAAGGAAAAAGAAAAAAGACAATACCTTTCCTTTTACACAACTCGTTTTATATCCCTTCCACTTTTCTTATCTCACCACCATCTTCTAGAAGTGTAATAGAAGGAAGAAGAATTTGAAGAAAAAAATCTTCGAATCCATGTTGGCATAACTCTATTTGGTCATGGATATTCCATATTGATGATATTTTCCTAGATAGTTTTCTTTAAATTCGAAATTTAATTTGGCAACGACTTATCTGATAGTTTTAAACAAATTAACAATAGTTCCTTATAGGATGGGTTTGTATAGGCACATCTTGCTCTTCTAATATTAGGAACAAACAGCACAGGATGCAATATGACAGTCGATTTCCTAATGATAAAATTTCTCTTGGCATATTCACTATATCTCTCGGTCAGGGGGGGCGGGGGGAAATAGACTTCTGATAGAAAATGAAGAAAGAAGGGTGGCCATACAAACGAACCAATCTCATTTAATGAATCAATTATATGGCTGTTGAGGTGTGAAAACAGTTGAAATTAATATTATTGGTTTTCCCTTTCCATAACAAATTTTTAGGCAACGTTGTATCACATTACTGTTGTGAAATCAGCCATTTATATTGGCGGTTATTCATTAGTAAAAAGTGGGTGTTACTTCAGTTTAAGTTCGAAGTTCAAACCTCCTTATATATATATATACAATGACGGAACTATGTACATAATCAACAAGCTTCTCCCTCAACTTTATAAAATCTCAAATATCATAATGAAGTTAAAGTTAAAGTTTTATTTTTAAATAGTTAATCCCATTAAAATTCACCTTCTCCCAAACTTTATATTCTAGTTACTCCCCTGTCCTTATAGACAAAAAAAACAGGTTGATTTTTTGAAATAGTTGGTGACTTATTATTGTTACAAACCCAAAACCCAAAATCCTAATATAGATTTAATTTTGTGCAAAGAGTTATATATAATCAGTTAATTAATTATATGGAATTATTTAATTTGTTTAAAAATTTGAAAATGTTTATAATAAATACAACTTTTAGTTGATAATTACAATTATATCTTATTACTTTCTTATTGATTATTAAAAAAAGTATAGAGCATTTTATATCTGAATCAAATTTAAACTTTTTACAGATCACATAACGAACTAAACAATCTAGCTAGATTGTTTCTAAACACCTAAATCCAGTAGTCTCATGACCAAAAACAATTTAGATCCAGTAAGCCATTTACCTTGCTGTGCGCCCAAGAATCTTCCCATGCATAGTAGACAGTCTTGCAAGAGCCAATTTATATCAGCAGGCCAGTAATATATTAAATTACATGATGGATTTTCAAATTTTTTTAAAATTTAACTAGCTCTGTTATTACTGGATGCATATCCTGACGAAAAAGTGGACAGAATTATCTTATCTAGATTTAATGATAAGCAAGAGTCATGCATGAGAGGGGAGCTGATGGGCTTGAGACACTGAACATTTTGATTCAGTTGGGGACCATAAACAGCTCACAACCCAATACATGAATAATCTCATTCTTGCATTTATGCCCAGTGAAGTAAAACATGACCTGCTTTCTCTATACATATGAAGTCATTTATTAAGATTGAACTAGAGAACAACATGACCACTTAATTTCTTTACGTGATTTTATTCTCTTTTATTGTTCTTCATCACTTTCTCCTCCATTTGGCATGATATCTAAAGTCACAAATCCATTCAGGGCAGTAATTAATACCTGGTTTCCCATGTCCTTTTTGTTGTAAGTTGATCTGTAACGTATTAATTAATTTTTTTTTTAAAATTTAATCCTGTCACGTAATGGCAATGAAATTAAGTGTCAATTGGTGGTGTACTTTTACTCCTAGGAACCTACAGCACGTGAGGCCTGCCTGACGCAAATAAAAAGGGAAATGTCTGGTCGAGTGCTCATGACCTAGCCTGATTCGGCCTAATAACTCGGTCAGATCCAAAGTTTATGTGGTCAGATTGAGTTCTTAAATTTTAACTCTCCCGTATTTTTTTTAGTTAAGTTTGAATCACATTTTAGGTTAATTTAATTTAACCCGATATTATATAATATATTAAAATTTATAATTTTATAAAAATTAATAACAAAGTGTGTGTTTAGTTCAGATTATCTAAACTATCTAATAGTTTATTCTTGAAAAAAATCTCTTGTACCGCTGTTGTTTTATGTTTGGGTACGTGATATAAAAAAATCAACAACTTTTTTCTCAAATTTTTTTTTTGAAAAAAAAATTGTTGGAGGAGAAGCTCATTCTTAAACAATATTGAAAAAGTTATTGAGATGATTCTTAATAGTGAGATGTAAATATCATTTTATCTTTAATTAAATAATTTTTTTAATCAATCAAATAAATTTTTTATTTATTCTATACTTATTTTGAAATTTGAAACATAAAAATATTTTTTTTATACAATTTAAATAAAACAAATTAACTTAAAATCATTTTTTAGTTAACATATACAAACATAAAATATTTTTCTTATAATCGATTATAATAAAAAAATTTATACAATAATCAATTATTAAAATAATTAAGTTTTTACAAATTATCCCAAATACGCACAAAGTATAAGGCTTCTTAACTTAAATTAATATTTTTTACATTGATATAATTTATTTCAAAATATATATTGCATAATTTTTGTTTCATATTACTTTTAAAATTTTATGATTTAATTATATATAATATTCAAATTTCTACATTTATGTAAATGTTGAGTTAGCCCGATTCTAATCAATCACTAATTGAGTCATGATCGAGTTGGGCTTAAGTTTAAAAATTAGGCCAGATGAAAATATTGGATCGAGATCAAGTTAGGTTTGAGTCTAAAAATTAGACTTGATGAAAATATTTGATCGGGATTAGGTCATTTTAAACTCGACTCATAAATACCCGTAATATTTGGTACGTAAATAATGGTAAACTCTCTCTCTCTTAGTTCGACATAAAACATATGAGAATTTAAATATAAAGTAAAATGATAATTTGGTCCTTAAATTAAAAAATATTACTTGCTGTATGATTCAATCATTGAACTATTCAAACGATTTTTTTTGGTGCATCTATTCAAACTAATTTTATGTTAGTTATTAGAGAGAGAGAAAAAATTAACTTAAAATGAGTTTGAATAATTTAAGGATTAAATTGACATATAATTTAAATTAATGACTAAATCTCAAGTGAAATAGATTTTTACGAGCTAAAATGCTGATTTACTCATTTAATATGTCTATGTTTGATAGCGTACTTAAAATTCTTGAAGTTGTATGATTTCCTTGTTCGAAGCGCATATGTATTTAAAAACTAACTTGTATACCTTATTTAAAAATATTTTAATATTTAATATCAGTGTGCTGTTATTATAAACAAAATAATTTTGATGTAATAAATATAAGCATCCAATACAAAGTTACAAACAAATTCCAAAGTATTTTACATGTCTATGCGAAGATAACTACACATCTTATCAAGAATTATGTCAGGAATTTAAGTGTGAGTTTTAAGTGTATTTGTAAGTAAAAAAGTTTTACATTGTAAAAGAATAGATAAAGTAATGACTTTCAACTTATAAATTTAATATCTTAAGATTTTAAGTTAAGATGTTTGTTCTTCTTTAAATTTATTATTTCATATCTTTCCAGTATTTTAGGTTCTCCTCTTTCTAATAAATGGTATGAGAGTCGTTAATTAATTTGGGCAAGTATCTTTATTACAGCTATTGATGTTCTCATATTTCTGACCGCACCAATTACTCCGCTTGAGAGATAGTGACCATTTGTATGGTGTTCTTGTGTGTAGACTCGCATGTAAATGAGAGATTATTGAGAATTCAAGTGTTAGTTCCAAGTATATATGTGGGTAAAGAACTCTCATATTGTTAAGGAATGAATTAGATGACTTTATAAGTTGTTAGACCTATACATTTAATATCATAATATTTTAGGTTAAGATATGGTATCTGACCTACTATTGTTGTTCTTCTTAAGTCCATTGTTTCAAATCTAAAAATAATATGATTCATTTTTATCATAAAAAATATATGATTTTATTTAATATAATTAAACTAATCTATTTTAAAAAATATATATATTTTTCTAGTTTTTTGAAATGTAAAGTTATTAGTTAATTAAATTTTTATAATAAATTTCAACTAACATTTATTTTTCAATTGATAATATAACTAATCCATTTAATCTTTTTTGAGACATTGTTGTTCTTAGCTAAGATTTTATTAATTTCAATTTTGAAAAACTTCTTCTACCAAAGCAACCATTACAAGAACCGTTAACATTATTACATAGTAATATATGCATTTAGAAAAAAGAATGAAATCGTTTTTATATGATTGTTTATCAAAAATATTATATAAGTATGTCGATAAGAGTAATATACTCAACTTGTACGATTTCTCTTAATATTTTCAATTTTGAAAATGAATATAAACCATTAATGTTAAAGGAATTAGTATGTTTTAAGGAACATTAAGGTTCACAGTTCCTTTTCAATCTCCCATTGTCTGAAAATCAATTATGATCTAAAATTGAAGTTTTGTGCACTTTGCAAATGCATGATCAAAGATTAAGGATGTTAATGGGTTAGGCTGGGTCGAGTTTAATATGACCCACTATCAAGTTGATATTTTGATTTGTTCAACTTTTTGGATTAAAGTTTTGGATTAAGATATGATGTCTGACTCACTGTTGTTGTTTCTCTTAAGTCTATTGTTTCAGATTTAAAAATAATATGATTCATTTTTATCATAAAAAATATATTTTATTAATTAAACTAATCTTTTTTAAAAAATATTTTTCTAGCTTTTCAAAATGAAAAGTTATTAGTTAATTAAATTTTTATAATTAATTTCATCTAACATTTATTTTTCAATTGATAATATAACTAATCCATTTAATCCTTTTTGGGACATTGCTGTTCTTAGCTAAGATTTTATTAATTTCAATTTTGAAAGACTTCTTCTACCAAAGCAACCATAACAAGAACCGTTAACATTATTATATAGTAATATATGCATTTAGAAAAAGAATGAAATCTTTTTTATACGATTTTTTTATCAAAAATATTATTTTTATATGATTGAGTATGTCGATAAGAGTAATATACTCAACTTGTACGATTTCTCTTAATATTTTCAATTTTGAAAATGAAAATGAACCATTAATGTTAAAGGAATTAGTATGTTTTAGGGAACATTAAGGTTAACAGCTCCTTTCCAATTTCTCATTGTCTAAAAACCAATTATGATCTAAAATTGAAGTTTTGTGCAGTTTTGCAAATGCGTGATCAAAGATTAGGAATGTTAATGGGTTAGGTTTGGTCAAGTTTAATATGACCCATTATCAGGTTGATATTTTGATTTGTTCAACATCTTGGACTAAGTTTTAGTTTGTTTATGACCTAATTAATGATCAAGTTAGGATTAAATTGGCTTAATAATTAATCAGAATATATAAATTTTGACATTATGTATAACTAAGTTATAAAATTTACTAAGAATAAAAAACTTTTTACATTAACAATATATCCAAATTAAATATTATGTAATATTGGATCAGCCAAGCCAACTCTTACCATGCCTTGAACCTAACAGAAAAAAAAAAAAGAATCTAAATTTTAAGACCTGACACCAGTCTAATTAGTTTTGAACCTAGTCAAGTAATCAAGCCCGATTAAATATTGAGCACCACTAATCAAATTATGTAACTATGTAAGATAGAAAAAAAGCTACATGATTGAAGCTTTTAACAAAACAGAGCTCCCAATTATTAGATAATATTTACATCAAGAACTTGTTGGGGTTAAGGGTGAAGAACCTTTTTGGTTAATTAAAACAAAAACTTACAACTATTATCCTTCTTTCTTCATTCACATAGCTTCCATCCTTTTTCAGCAAATTTGAAATGACAACCTCACCTCGACACACAAGCCTTCCCAATTTTTTCTCCTACATTGGCATAATTAAGTCAATGAAATAATAATAACATGTACTAAATATCATAGGTTCAATCAAGTTAAGTGCATAGTCACAATCTTTGAAAAATAATCCATTTATCTAAAACTTTATCCTACTTGTAGTAACATACATTTCACAAGTTTTCCTAGCATTACGTTCACTCCAGCCAGCATGAGAGACTTTAAGCTTCTTCTGATTCTTTGCATTTTGTGAGCATATCTTCTGCATTTGCTAATAATTGTCAATGTATATAAAGCTTAATTGCATAAATAAACTTAGTGAGTAATTATAAAAAAATTACATTAATCTTATCTTCATTATAATGATGCACAAAAGTTGACAACTCACCATTATCTACTCCAGGAGGGGGATTAGCAAGTAACTCTTCCATGGTTTTATACAAGTAGAAGTACTTACACCTTAACTTTTGTTTGTTAGCCTTCCATCTATCACCCAACTTTTCCATAACCCATTTGCATGCAGCAAGATAATCAAATAAGAAATTACGCTTAAAAAAAATGAAACGAGATTAGTTCCAGACAAATAATGGATGCAATAAGAAAATAAGCTGTTGGAAGTCATGTGATTGTTACCTCTATCATTCTCCATAGTTGACATCTTTTGTTTTTAGGCATCCAACGCTAATCAAAAGTGTGTATAGGACAAAGAGATGGGTTTTGAGCAAGTAAACGTAAAAT
This sequence comes from Ormosia semicastrata, assembly GCA_029884595.1. Taxonomy (NCBI): domain Eukaryota; kingdom Viridiplantae; phylum Streptophyta; class Magnoliopsida; order Fabales; family Fabaceae; genus Ormosia; species Ormosia semicastrata. Next base: position 519,718 of record JAQQTO010000057.1, on the reverse strand, counting down.
CTAACAAATAAATTCAACTCATTTACTTGGCCATGACCGTTGACCTCCACAATCACCTTTGAATTTTTTTCTATATGCAAAACTTGATTTGCAATCATTTTTTGGATTGTGATTTCATTAGTAGTAGTATCTATCCATGTATACATAAAGCACAATTAACAAACCTTAACTCTAGTTAAAGAAAAATGAAAATGATAATGATAATATTATATTATTAACTAATTAAACATATTACTCTTACCTATTATCTTCGCAAGTAAATGGTCTTCCTTCTGTTATGGTTGGGTTTGAGTGGTGGTAGAGAAAGAAGTTAATCCATCATGCAGCATTGGACTACCATCATTAGATTCAGAGATTGAATCATTAAGACCATCTTCAATAGGTTGTAAATTATCCTAGCTATTATGGTTTTGCTACTGGGAATCTAAGTCAATTGCATGATTTTCATCTTCTCATAGTTCTGCCAATAATGCTTGATTTGAACTCTTTCTTTTTCGACCCATTTTAAATAAGAAACTTGAATATAAACATTGAACAAGTATAGAAATATTGACCAACAAAAATAAAAAAAAGTAAATGAACATTTATACCATGTATGCTAAAGAAAACTAATGAAATTTAAAAGTAATATACATATGTTCAAACTTAACAATAAGCATTCAAAATTTAAAACTAATCAGATATCATTTCATTATCATCTCTATCAAGATTATGATGATCATCAAATAAAGATTGATTTGGTTCTTGTTCATTGACATCATCCCTCACTAACAGTATTTGATCAAAGTTTTCTAAATTTTGTTTAGGAAATGGTATATCCTGAATAGATTCTTCTGAATTCACCATGTTCAAATCTCCCATATCATATAATTAAGTCTCTTAGTGTCATGTGACAAACAGAACTCCATCCTTCTTCAATTGCATCATCCACATAAAATATCATACAAGTATCAGTTGCAAGGACAAAAAGGTTCATATATTTCTTGTGCACCTGCATGTATTAGAATGGAAAAATTTATATTTGTGATTCCAAATTCATCTAGCTTGATTCCTTTATTTGGTGTGGTATCAACCCAATCACATTTGTATAACACAATCCTTAATTGACCATAGTAATCTAATTCTAATATATCAACCAATCTCCCATAATACATTACTTCACCCAAAGTTGGATTTCCATCCTTATAGCTTGAATAACTCATAGTACTTGCATCGATAACAACACCACTATTTTGTGTTTTCATTCCTTGTTTTCTCCCTTTTGTATAAAACTTAAACCCATGTATGTTGTAGCCATCAAATCTTCTTGTAATAGAATTTAACCCTTATGCAACTATCTCAATTTTAGGCGTGGTATCCAAGTCATCTTTTTCTGCAACCTAATAAATTTTAAAATGAATTAGGATATACTGCTCAAGAAATTAGAAAAATGAACTCAGGATTATACCTTTGCATGATCTCTAAGCCACTCATGAAAATTTGTGTGCATATATTGTTCTATCTCCTTAGATAGCATTCTTCTATGTCGATTCATTCTCTTGACTTCAATTTTGAACTTCCTAATCAATCAAGCATTATCTATTATATGCATATTTAAGTAATTTACAATAAGAAAAGTTTTAGGATTAAGATTATCTACTTACTCAACAAACTTGTCAAGTATTTTATAATTAAATAATACATAGCGATGTACTTGTATCATTTCTAATGGTTGCAAAGTAATTGTCTTCACTGCACTAATAGGCTTTCCCAATGTTGGAAATTCATATGTCAAAGCAAAAGAATCACCAGTAAAATTGACTCCATTGTCATCATCATTATGTCTAGGCTAATTAAACCTTATTCAATGTCTTCCATGTATCTAGAGCAGAATGTTAGACACTCTTCTAAGATAAATCCTTCTTATATACAACCTTCTAGTGCTGCCTTATTACGAACATATGATTTGAAATGGCTAAGAGTCCTATAATAACACATCATCATATGAACTCCACAATGAAACACATAAGTAATATTATGCATTAAGTAGAAAATAAACAAAATCTTATCTGATCGTACCTTTCAATTGAGTACATCCATCTAAAATGCACTGGGCCAACAAGCATCACTTTCTCAACAAGATGGATAATGAAATGAACCATAATAGTAAAAAAGGATGGAGGAAATATCATTTCTAGGTGACAAAGTGTTAATGCAATTCAATCACATAATTTTTCCAAATGGTTAACATTTAAAACTTTGCTTGACAATTCTCTAAAGTAGTTAGACAACTCAATTAACACTAAAGTCACTTCATGAGGAAAAGCTTTTCTAAAAGCTATTGGAAAAATGTGCTCCATAAGAATATGTGAATCATGAATTTTTAACCCTGAGATCTTACGCTTCTTGTAATCAACATAACTTGAAATATTTGATGAGTAGCTATCAGGATCTACAATGCTTTTAAGAACCTTGAAAAATATGTTTTTCTCTTGATTGTTCATTATAAAGCATGCATGAGGAAATTTGAAAGAATTAAGATAAAGGTGAAGTTCTTTCCTTAATCCCATGGCTTCTAAATCTTTACGAGCTTGAATATTATCTTTTGCCTTACTCTTATCATCTAAGACAGTGAACAATACATTATCACATACATTCTTTTCAATATGCATCATGTCAAGACAATGTCAAATAGAATTGTGCTGCCCATAAGGTAGTTCATAAAATATACTCTTTTTCTTCTATTGTATTGGACCATCTTCACTTGTGCCTTTATAACGAGGCCTTTTACTACTTTCTTCAATTTGTCTTAAAATAGCAAAACCAACTTTTGGAGTAGGAGCTGATCTAAGTTCAACAGAACCATCAAAAGATTGCTTGTTATACCTAAACTTATTATTAGGTACTAGATATCGACAATGTCCTAAAAAATAATTTTTCTTGTCAAACTTCAACCTTTTAGAGTCTGTATTAAAATTATAAGTTGGACATGCAAGCAATGTGTGTGTATTCTAACTAGACAAATTGTCAAGTCCTAAAAGGTCACTAATAGTCCACATTAATGTTTCACGCATTTGAAACATTTCATTTAAAGAGACATCTTAAGCATCTATATCATTATTCCATACTTGTAATAATTCAACAACAAAGGGCTGTTGGTAAACATCAATACAATTTCCAGGCATTTTAGGACCAAGAATTATCATTTACATGATAAGAGAGGTTTGTTTCATACACATCCATAGAGGCAAGTTATAAGTATATAGCATGAGTGGCCAAATACTATTGCTAGAACTCATAAGTCCAAATGGCTTAAAACCACCAGTAGCTAAGGCTAGTCTTACATTTTGAGGATCTAAAGCAAACTTCCCATGTAACAAATCAAACTTCTTCCAAGCTTTGCTATCTCTAGGGTGCCTTAATAGCCCATCTGGGTTCGCATCAGTAGCATGTCATTTCATAAGTTCACCAGTTTTAGATGACATGTACAACCTCCGCAATCTAGGTATAAGTGGGAAGTAAAGCAAATTTTTTGCAGGTTTCCTTTTTTTTTCTTTTGATTACCTACATGATCTTTTTTCCACTTAGAAGTATGGCAAATCTTGCATTCATGCCTAGACTTGTCTTCTTCATTTTCCCAATACAACATGCAGTGATTTGGACACGCAGGAATTTTCTCATAGTCAAGACCTAACTTCTTAATAATCTTTTTGGCCTCATACAAAGATGCTAGTAGTTTAGCATGTTCAAATGCATCTTTCAAAAGATCAATAATCATTGAAATTGTTTTATCACTAGCACCATACAACACTTTTATGTGATACAAATGGACAATGAAAGATAACTTTCTATATTTTGAGCAACCATGATATAGTTCTTGATTTCCATCTTTAAGTAACTCTTTAATTTTTTTTTTGATATTCTTCATTATTTACAGCTCCTACACCCCTAGTTTCATCATCGCCAAGTTGAGATAATGGAATAGAATCTTGAAACCCATGATCCTCAAAGACACCAAATGCATCATTTAATAATTCCTGCATTGGATATTGTCTAACTGGTTCTGCTTGTGTTTGGGCTATCGGTTTCTCATCAGGTTCATCAAAATTCTCGCCATGCATATACCAAGTAGTATACCTTCTAGGAAACCCTCTCTCAAGTAAATGAGAGAACACATTAGGTCTATTTTTCATAACACGAAATCTGTAAGAAGTACAACGACATATGATTTTTCCATTCACAGATGTATGTGAAAAAGCAAAGTCCAAAAATTGTACTGCTCCATCTAAAAATTCTCTTGATTTATTTGACTTCTCAATCCAACTCTTATCAATCATGATTTATTATATCTGATTTCATATTTAAAACAAACTATTAAATCATATATATTAGGATAAGAATCTTTAATCATATTTAATATACTATTTAGTATACCAACTCATATATGCAACTAAACAAATAAAGAAGCAATGTTTCTCTAGAAAAAGTTTTCTAATCTATTGGACTACTATTATCCTACATTTTAAATAGGCTTTAACATTAAGTTCATAGCAAGAATAATACAATCAAGATAGGAAAAATTACAATTAAAAAGGCTAAAATGCCTGAGAGAGTTGAACTTGCTATAAAAGAAGTCGAACTTGTTGTAAGCTCAAATGACAGCTAAAATCCAAAGCCTTTAAACTCCTCAATATCAAACCAGAAACAATTGAAAGGGCACAAGAGAAGTTATGTTTAATGACAAAAACACTTAACATACTGCATATACAAGAACATTTCAAATATTAGTTTACTCATATAGCTAGAAAAGTTATATTGTCGAATAATAATAGTGCTTAAAGCAAGAAAGCAAATGAAGAGATAACTACAAGATACACTTAATATTTTCTTAAAGCAAAAGGTGGCCAAGGTTCAAATCCCATTAACCGGGTGGTGTACTATTTATAAGAAGAGTATAGACTTATGTAGCCTCCAACAGACTTTAAAAAAGAAAGAAGAAGAAGAATCCAATTGACTCCCTAAGGAATGACAACATGCAAATTAATCGAAAAAACAACATTGAATCTTCTTACTTTTCAATATCAAATTGAAGCCTACTACTAAGGAAGGTTAGATCTTAATAATCATTTAAGGCATAAAATAGAGCCAAACAAGTCCATATAAGATTAAAGTAAGACAATGTCACACACCATTTGGCAATTGGCAAACAGTAAGAGCAAAACAAATCCATTATAATGCATAAGCTTTATCCTCTATGTTGTATCCTCTACTATACTTGCAATCTTCACTTGCTTTTAAGAAAAAAAACCATAAAATTAAATTAACTCACTATGACTTACCAGAATATGGCACAAGCCAAATCACCCCAAAGCATAAAAATGAAATTTCAAAGAAAGGAACATGATTGAATATTCCAAGCACTATTATCTTTAATCAAGAACAAGTAGGCGCAATGCTATGGTACCATCTCATTTTTCCTTTTTCTTCTACTTTTGCATTGATCAACAATTGCTCTAAAAATTATTTAAAAAAAATGATTAGATTTTGGTTTTGGAAGAGGAAGGAGGATATGGATTAATGGAAATGAAGGTTGTCTTTTACCATAGGAAAATTAAAAGGGAATATTTTTATTGAAAAACCAAGAGATCAACCAGCTCAATTGCATTTTTTAGCTACTTTGGCTCAATGTTGTGTTCTCTTTTTTTTTTAGGAGGATTTCTTTACCTCCCTCAGATGTAATTTCCATAATTTATTCTAATAAAATGTTCTTCTTTTATAACAAAAAACATGCAATAATTCCTTTAATATAACCACATAAATATAATGTAAGAGACATCTGTTAGTCATGGCAACCATTACCCAAGAGGGGTGGTGAATTGGGTATAAAAACTTTTTCACAAATGCTCTTAAAATAAATACAAATATTTAAGCTATTTAAATAAACGCACGTAAGAACGTGATGAAGAAAAGAAACTTTAAGAACAAATAAAGTAAATGTGCATAAAATAAAATTACATAAAATAAAGAGATTAAAAAGAAGAAGAAAGCATTACACGATATTTATCCTGGTTCGACCACCAACCACTTGTGGTCTACGTCCAAATCCCCGAAACACGCTCGAGATTTTTCACTATGTATACAAGCTTCCAACATAAAATGCTTGCAACCTTTACATAAGAGAGCACTTTTCACACACATGAGAAAACTCTACCCTTGTGCTAAAGTCTCACTACTGATACCTCACCCTTATACAAACCTTAGAGGGATACCTCACCCCCTTTACAAATCTTGAAGGATACCTCACCCTCAATGTAGAAGAACAGAAATATAGATGAAGAGAAACTCTCACTCAGAGCAAATAATACAAATTGAAGTGCTAAGAGGCTCTCAAAGGATATCTCAAAGTTTCAGCAAAAAGAGCATAGAAAATAGGCGTAAATAATAAATCACATCTTTCAAAATAAGCACAAATTAAACTGATAGCTGGGCTCTGTTCAGATGAGACCCACGGTCTCTATTTATAGACTTAGAAAGAAAATAGCCGTTGTAAGAAATTAATTCCGTGATTAATATGAAAATATGTCCGTTAGTTTCTATATCCGGAACAGTATTCACCGTGTTTATTCGAATAAGCCTTTGGCTATTCGAATAACACGTTCTTTTAAAAACGTTTCTGAAACTGGTTATTCGAATAACCATCGTGTTATTCGAATAACGATGCCAAAAAGAATTCCATTAGAAAACAGGTTATTCGAATAACGATAGTTTTATTCGAATAACATTCGTTAAAACACATTTCTGGGAAACAGCTCTATTCGAATAACTAACGAGTTATTCGAATAGCTAATATGAAATAAGCCATTCTGAAAACTCTTATTCGAATAACAGAAGTGTTATTCAAATAACACTTTGATAAACAGAGGCACGTAGCAGCCAAGAACAGAGATTTATTCGAATAATCAATGATTTATTCGAATAACTCAATTTGTAAAACAGTTATAAAAACTTGAAAAAACATCCCAGAAAGTTTATCAAAAACACCAAAACATTTTTAAGTTATTTTCAAGATCAAAACAGTTTTGGTATAAGTTTAAGAAAAACATTTTTGTTTTATCTTCATGCACTAGGAGATATCCAAAGAGATCCTCGAACAAAAAGACTTTAAGTCCTAAAGCTATCCTTAAAAGATCTTGGACTTAGTCTTTCCATCATGTGTGTTATCATCAAGACAAATCTTCAAAGACATATGCTTAGTCACATTCTCCTTGTGTTGAGCTTAATAGATATCTATTGCTTTCTTGTTGCAAGCTCACTCTTGGTACTTGGACTATCCTACAAAGTATCACTCACTTAAACAAGCATAGTTAGTCCAAAAACATAATTTAATATCTTCATATGCATGAATCATAAATATATAGCTTTAGTTAGTTTAACATGCATATAAGACATTCATAGACACATCCAAATAAGATATTTATTAAATATTAATGGATATGCTCTATATAGAATGCAACAAAGAGTATAAGCAAGATATTCTTTTTGTCTTGTATTTGTCATCATCAAAACTTAACATATAAAACCATTTGGGGCAAACTTATTTCCACAACATCTACAATAACTTAACCTTAAGTCATTTTGCATTGTACCATAATAAATAATATATTTACCAAGCTACTATAATCCCAATGAGCTTAATCTAATTTGTCCTGGTGTCTGAACTCTATTTTTGGGAGATAGGGGAAGGTTATACTCATTAAAAAGGAATTCATATTCAACTTATAAAACCTACAACCATGATTATAAAGTTAAGTAATCAGAGGATTCCAATACAAATGGAATAAACTTTGCAACTTGAATTAACTTAGATTTAAGTGTAGCTTTAGTATAAAGCTATTGAGCAATATTATTCACATCCTCTCTCCTAGAAAAGTGACTATCCAACTTTGCTCTGTCACTTGTCCAATTGATATCTCAAATTCAACTCCTTCAATATGGCTAGTATGCTAGACATAATTTAACCCAAAAAGTGATATTTGATACCATAAAGAAGAAATAAATATGTTACTTTCAACTTATGGTGAAAGCATTTCAAAATGAAAAATGAAATCATTTTACTTTGTCAAGTCATCACAAAATAAAAAAGAAAAAGGGAAAAAACTACATATTCACCATTTTTAACATCTTTACACTTATCAAACACACCCCAATTCTTCCCCCATTAAACGCACTTGAAATCCCTAAATTTTAGACCTTGACATACAATTGTAACAATTTTGCATAAGCATCTATCTGCAACCATCACTAAACACACACATACATAGGTATACCAAGAGTAGCTCCTTTGAAATACAAACAAAATACACACACAAAGACAGAGCAACTACTAATAAGCCTATATTTTATAGTCTTATACTGAATAAATTGTAGTGATTTACTTATGTTTATTAGTGAATTTTGAATGGATCCTTATTATTGTCTTTATTTTTGTAGATTGAATGAAATTTATCACATTTGGAGGAAAAACAGGTGAAGACACCGCGTTTTCGAAGCAAAAGAAGATCATTTTGGCTTAGGCAGGGTCTTGTGAGCGATTGATGAGTTAGACAGTGCCATGTCTAACTTGAAAAACGCTTCTGTTTGGTCTTTTTTTAAGAGACATAACTGTGTCTCTGTGTCACACGGTCGTGTTTCCCTTATACGTTGAAGTTACGTTATTTTTTAAGCTCACACGGCCGTGTCGAGCTTAGACACGACCGTGTGAGGTCTCTTAAGCTTAAAAACGACAGTTTTGCACCCTAAACATTATAAATAGAAGCAGGTCCCTAAACATGAGGCACACTTTTGCGATGACAGACTTTGAGAAACAAAGGCAGTTTTTCCTCAACCAAAGATTGGAGGCTAAGGTTTTGAAGATAAGTGCAAGAGTAATTGAACTTCAACCATTGAAAACATATTCTCCTTCTTCATCTTCTCCATTTTCTCTTTTTATTTTTTCTTTTCTATTTTCTCAAGATAGAATCATGGTTGCATCTTTAACTTTTATTCTTGTTTGTACTACATTAGTCATGAGTGGCTAAATTTCTTTTTCTAAGATTTGGATGCAACTCTCTACTTTTCTATGTTGAATTTGTTAATTTGATTCTTTGTTAATGAAAAATTATTGTTCTTGATTCATTCTTGGTATGCTTAATGCTTGTGATATGTTGTCGGCCATATTTACATGATCGTAGGCTTTAGGTGAAGGATCGAAAGATGAAACATAATTGCTAGATAATCTAATAATTGAACTTAGGAATTGAAACCTAGACATAGGCTTAAATTCTTCGAGGAGCAAACGATTGTCATAAAACCTAATAGGTTGGAACTTGGATTAATTGACATGATAATGAAATTGATGGAATTTTAGCATGTTTTTAGTGCCAAGAAATTGGGATTTAAACAATTTAAGACAAATTACTTGCAAGAACATAATTGAACATTAGAAAATATAGGATTACAATTTATCATAAGGGGTAGTGTAGTGAATTCCTAGTCCTTAGCCTTTAAATCTTGGTTGAATCTTAAATTTTTTAGATTTATTTGCTTACTTTATTGCTTTGATTTCTGTCTTGATTTTAATTGAGATTTCACTATTGTTTTAACCACTTAAATAATCAAAATCGTTGTAAGAGTTAGTAATCAATTGATCCTCGAGGGAACGATCTTTACTTTACTACTTAAACGATCCGTGCGCTAGCAAAAAATTCACAACAAGTTTTTGATATTATTGCCAGGGATCGTGTTGATATTAAGATAAGCGGTAATGTGGTTTATTTAAGCTTTTTTATTTTTTTTATTTTATTTTCATCTTATTTTATAATTTATTCTTTGAATTTTTAGGTGTTATTTCTTTCTTATGCGTAGAACGAGGAGTCAATAAGATCTTATTGTCCCCCTTTATCTTGAGATCGAGAGGCACTTCGTGATATTAGAAGGGAAAGAAGAACACTAAGAGTTAAGGAAGACCACATAGCGAACAATAATAACCAAGTTGCCAATCAAGAGCGAAGGATGAGGAATTATGGACCCCCCAACGCTAACACTCATCAGTCTTCCATTGTAAGACCACAAGTAGAAGCCAACAATTTTGAGATCAAGACGTCACTAATCCAAATGGTCCACTAATTACAATTTAGCGGGTCAACAACTAAGGACCCAAATCAGCATTTGGATGAATTCTTGGAGCTATGTGCCACGATAAAGATAAATGGAATTTTAACTAATGCTATATGGGTCAGACTTTTCCCCTTTTCTCTTAGGGAGAAGGCAAAGAAGTAGATTCACTTGGAAGCCCTAAATTTACTTACCACATGGGACTCGATGGAGCAAGCTTTCTTGGACAAGTAATATCCAATTGGAAAAATAATCAAACTTAGTCATGACATTATTACCTTCTCCCAAAAGAAAGATGAATCGTTTTATGATGCATGGGAGATGTATAATGATCTCATTCGCCAATGTCCATATCATGGCTTACACAATTTTTTTGTTATGAAAACATTCTATACTGGGTTAACTTTTTCTACAAAGGCAACTCTTGATGCCGCAGCTGGTAGTGCTTTAATGGCAAAGACTCCAACAGAGGTAAGGACTTTGATTAAGGAGGTCACTTCGAACATTTATTTGTGGCCAAGTGAAAGATCATCTTCAAAGAAGCAAGTCAGAATGATAGAGCTTGATGCTATTACTATGTTGAATGTCAAGTTTGATGCCTTGACTAAGTCACTTGAGAAGCTGAATGTCAATGCTATCGCTACTCCTAACATAACTTGTGAAATATGCGGAGGAGGGCATTTGGCTTCGGAATGCAATGTAGTAGAAATGTATTCTCAAGACCAATCTTTGGAGCAAGTGAATTATGTGCAAAATGGTAATTTCAAGGCTCAAGGAAATCCCTTCTCCAATGCATATAACCCCAGATGGAGAAACCACCCCAATTTCTCATATAGTACCCAACAAAACCAAGGGGCTCCATCCAATAATAGACCCCCACCTGAATTCCAATAACCTCAACAATCTACTTAAGGAGCGAAGTCCAATTTAGAAGCCCTCATGGAAAATTTCATAGTTACTCAAAAGGAACAAAATCAATTCATTCAAGTACAAGTGCAACAATATGGGGAATCCATCAAGCAAATCAATACTCGCATTGATCAAATGGTCACTCACTCCAAGATATTTGAAACTCAAATAGCCCAACAAGCAAGATTGTTCAACATGATTCAAGGGTGCATACCAAGTCAACCGGAAACTAACCCAGGGGAGCACATTCAAGTAATTTCATTGAGAAGTAGTAAGTAACTTGAAGGCCCCACAAGGGAAGAAAAGCTTGAAGATAAGGAAATCCATGAAAAGGAGGAGAAGCGAGAGAAGAGCAAGGATAAATAAGGAGATGAAGAAAGCACTAAGTATGTTCTTCCAAAAGCATATGATCCACATTTGCCCTTCCCTCAAAGGTATTAAAAGGCGAAGCTTGATCATCAATTTGGAAATTTTTGGAGGTACTTAAGAAGCTTTACATTAATGTTTCTTTTACCGAAACTTTCTCCCAAATGTCCTCTTATGCTAAATTCTTGAAAGAGATTCTCTTTAATAAGAGGAAGCTTGAGGACTATGAAACCGTTGCTTTGACGGAAGAATGTAGTGCAATTGTTCAAAACAAGCTTCCACCTAAGCTTAAGGATCCGGGTAGCTTTTCAATTCTGTGCTTAATTGGGAACATGAATATTAACAAGGCTTTGTGTGATCTTGGGGAAAATGTGAGTTTGATGCCCCTTTCTATTTGTGATAAACTTGATATTGGGGAGCTCAAACTAACCACCATCTCTCTTGAATTAGCAGATAAGTCAATCAAATATCCTATTGGCATATTAGAGAATGTACCATTGAAGGTAAAAAAGTTTTACATACCGTTCAATTTTGTTGTGCTTGAGATAGAAGTAGATGCTCAAATCTCAATCATCCTTGGACGTCTTTTCCTTGCCACTAGAAGGGCAATGATTGATGTCCAGGAAGAGAATTTGACTTTGCGATTGAATGATGAGGAAGTAGTGTTTAATGTTTTTAATTCTAAAAAAAATCCTAGTTCCTTTGATTCATGTAATCGCATAGATGCTACTGATATTATGGATAGTGTTGACCCTTTATATCTGCAGGGATCTGTGACTAATGATATACTAGAGAAGACCTTGTCCAGGGTTGTCACCAACTTTAAAAATGCTAAGCTTTCCAAGCAGAGAACAATGAAGCGACACGATGTCAGTTTAAGTTTGGGGATAAAATTCTTGTCGATAACTCACATCTACGTTTTTGTCCTAGTAAGTTATGGTCAAAATTGTATGGACCATATGAGATTGTTTGAGTCTTATCGTACAGAATGCTTGAGGTGAAGAAAGAAGATCAAAAGACATTGTTGATAATTGACCAGAGAGTGAAACATTATGAAGAAGGAGTGGGGACTGAGCACCACTCCATTGGCATCACCTAAGTATGGCACAAGCATATAGTCAAGCTACTGACTATAACTTAGTGCTTCACAGGAGGTAACCTGTGTTTTTATCATTTGCATTTGTTTTTTTTAGTTGTTTCTTTTTGCTTTGTTTTTCATATATATAATAAAAAAATTGTCTTGACCCTTTTTATTTTTCTTGTGCAGTTTTAGACAACATGTCACCGCTTAGTTAGACTAGATGTTTGAGTTTATGGCTCACACCTCTCTTTGGCTCCACCTCTCCTACCACCTTTGTGATCTTGCATTTTCATTTTCAGGGAAGTTTCGTTGTCCATTGTTCTGTTATTTTTCTTATTTAACATTGAAGACAATGTTTATGTTAAGTGTGTGGGGGGTACTTTTATGGTACTTTTATTACAATTGATGAAAATTTATTTAAAATTTTTTGAAAATTTTTGTGAAATCGATGAACACTTTAGTATTGTTGGTAATCAAACTGGAATTGTGTGTTAATTTCTTAATTAATTCTAAGCTGATAGAAATATGTTTGAGAGGAGTGTCCATTACTCATGAGCTACTTTTATGCAAGGTAATCTTTTTCAATTGAGTATTGAAACATTTAGCATCTTATTTAAAAATTAGTCATGTCTGCTTGCATTTGATTTCTTTACTAACTTAGTCAGAAAGTGAGTTTTGAGCTTTAATGTATGGATCTTTCATAATAAAATCTTATTTTTCTTCTGGAGTGAGATTTCTCTTGATTGATGTGCGCTAGAACTTGCTTTGATATCTTGTTGACACTTTAATGATTCACATACATACTTGAACATGATTAAGGTAATTAGGCTTAATTTTTTCTTCACTTTTAGAGATGCATTGATAAAACAATCCCTTAGTTGCCCCATTTAAGTTTGAAATTGATTTCTATGAATACATAATTGAATAATCAGGTTGGATTCTTTGGAGCAGCTAATGTGTTTATTGAAAAGTCATAAAATGTTGTTTTTGTCTTCAAGGGTTTATTGCTGAAAAAAAAGAGAAAAAAAGAATGGAAAAGGAAGAAGAAAGAAAAAGATTGTTGGTAAAGAATAATGAGAATATTGGGTTGAAAGTGAGAATATGTTATACCCTTGTGCTTATGTTAAGTTATCTTTTCAACCTGATTCTGTTTTATATCATTTTATCTATGAATGTTCTTTACCTTTATTTATCTTTTTCCCACCTTTCATTATACCCTTATCTCGGTTACAACCAAAGAAAATTCTTTTGATTCTTGTTATGCATGTGAACTTGTAAGTGGAGATGAGATTGATAAAAAAAGCCTATGGTATTGCATTTTTTAAGAGAACTTTGAGTGATCTCTTTGTCCTTAAACACTTGAGTGATGGAAAGATGAGTGACCTTAATTGATTGGTAACGAGAAAAAATGTAAGCTAGACCCAAGCCTCTAATTGTTTTAAGTGCTAAATGATATTACTTGATTAGATTTGATTGCTGAACTTGATTGAATTTTTAAATTGTGAAATTTCCCTTGATTCATATTATTGCATGCTGTTAGACCATTTGTGTACCATAAGTGTACGGGTCATTCAAGTAATACAGTGAAAAATAAAGTTTGTTCTCATGAGGATATTAGCTTCCAAAGCTAAGTATTAACTAATAACTTAACTAATTCTATTCAAGAACATAAAAATAGAGAAAGTACAAACAAACTAAATCTAAACTACAAAGCAATAAAGATAATGTTTAGAGCTTTAGAGAATCCTTCTTCACCTCCTATTTCAACTAATGATATGCAATCCTTACAAGCAATATCAATGAATTGTTAAGTTAGCTTGAGAATCTGATTTAGTTAAAAGCCTATGTCTAGGTCAATCAACCATAGTTTCATTTACCGAAAACTCCTTAGTTTGATGCAAAATTCACTCATGAACGATCTATTCTCAATCACACACTATGCATGGCTAAAATGTATATTTCTATCCAGTTAGTGAATCAATTTATCTAAGCCAATTGAATGAAATCAAACATACATTAACCATATGTATGATCTACGATCCAAATTCCTATGTCTAGGTTCATCAGATTTCAACAAATTACTCAAAAGCTGATCAAACAATCAAGAGCATTAAGAACCATATGATTGAAAAAAACCAAACATCAATATATACTCAAAAAATTACAAAATCATTAATATTCATAGGAGGATTCAAAGTTTTCCCTAAATACAACTTAACTAATCATTAAACATGAAAATACAACCACAAAAATCATGTTCAAGATAGAAGGAAGAGAGAAAAGAGAAATGAGAAGGAAGGAAACTCATGAATTTGGCTCTTTGATGCTTGAATCTTCTTCCATGAAGAAGATGACCTCCAACCTTGCTTCCTTAGGCTTCCTCAACCTCCAAATAGTAAAACCTAGCCGCAGCTTTCTAAACCTAATAAAGCTCCATTGCACAAATCTTATAAAACAGTATTTATAGGCTCAGAAATACAAGGCACGTCGCGGCGCGCTAGATATTTAGGTCACCTCCATCGCGACATTCATTCCCTTGCGCTGCAACGCTTTGGCCTTGGGTCCTTTGTACTGAAGCAGGGAATGCACCACGTCATGGCATTGACATGCCTAAGCCGCATCGTTATATGTTGGAATATATATTTGGCTTTCTTTTCCACATTTTGCTCAAATGCTCCAAATTTCAGCTTGATTGGAGCCCTTCCTGTAATAGAAAAAACACCAAGTTAATCACAATTACAAATTCACTTAATCACTTACCAAATAAGCACAATTTACTCAAAAACATACAGGAAGATATCCAAATTAGAATATGTTAAATACAAGCTTAAAACCTTTCAAATATGCATCATAAACAAGGACTAAACATTCTTTATAGCACGAAAATAGGGCACAAATAACTACATTTTATGGAGTTATCACACCCCAAACCTATATTTTGCTAGTCCTTGAGCAAAACAAAATAGGACTAAGTAAACAGCTTAACAATTCATTCTCAAATATCATTCAGCATCTATTAAAATTTCAATTTTTCATTTTAAATCACAACCAGTATAT
The DNA here is from genome assembly GCA_029884595.1 of Ormosia semicastrata. Taxonomy (NCBI): domain Eukaryota; kingdom Viridiplantae; phylum Streptophyta; class Magnoliopsida; order Fabales; family Fabaceae; genus Ormosia; species Ormosia semicastrata. Next base: position 504,174 of record JAQQTO010000057.1, on the reverse strand, counting down.
AATGATTGTATAGCCCTCAAAAAGTACAAATGTCTCAAAATCAGCTCCACAGATACATAATCCTTCACATGCTAATAATCCAGCTTCCTTTCATGCAATTCATATTTTTTCACAAACATGCAAGATAAACTTCTGTTAGTCACGTCATACTCATTCAGATAAGTTTATAAACCTACATGTATATAAATTATAAAATCCAAAAATTGTAATTCAACTCTCTCTCTACTAATATAAATCACACACAATTGAGGATCAAAAGAGACTTCAATAGCTTATAATGTAAGGCCAATGATATGGGTGGAAGAACATAAAGGATATGATTTAACACAAATATTGAGAAACATCAATATGTTATTTCAAGTCTTGAGTTACTAAATGATATTAGCAGGGTATTTAACAGTGAAAGTAGAAAACTCGCCAAAATCATTTTGATGCTTTTTAAACTTTATTTTTCTTTTGCTTTGCTTATTCTTTTTCTCTTTTCTTTTGATTTTTTTTACAAAGCAATAACTTCTTTTCTTTGACTGCATCTGGTTCCTTCAGATTCATTTTGTATTAAATATTCATTAACACCCCTAATTATTAGACTCACTTCAAGAAATAACATATCATGTACTCAACAAACAATGATGGAAGAAAGAAAATGCAAAACTTTTACATGCATTAAAATGGTTAACAGGTTAACGAACACAATGGTTATGAAAAACATATAAAGCCAAACATATATAAAGCTTCAAAAGGGGACCTATGATAAGACCATTCAAGGTAAGCTTGAAAGACTCAATTAGCCCAAACAATGCCTAATCATTTCCCCAATCATGCATAATCTAGGATTTCACCTCAAGAGAGTTTAAAAACAATTTTTAGAATAATTGAAACTCTACATGTACATCCATAAACATTCTCTAGACATGCACTCTTATCATTTTCAAAGTTACACTTGCATCTAAGTGAAATGTAAATCATATATAAAAAATAACTAAATTATTTCACATACTTCAAGATCACATAAGGTTTCACTAAAAAAGGAGCAAATAGCAACCTTCTTTATATCATTGAACAACCATAATAACACCAGTAATTTTGTAACATATCATGCATTCAAATATATTCAACCTTTTCAATTCAAGCATGTATAACATCATTTGCATAATATTAAAAATTAAAAAATTTTCTTTTTCAAACCCATCAGTAATAGCCAAAGCAATATAGAAACATGATAACATGATGGCTATCACTTCTGCATACAGAAAATATCATCACATGCATACTTAATACATCATAATTATCAAAGCATGTAATGATACTCCTCCAAACCTAAGTGAGACAATATCCTCACTTTCATTGGCACAAAGGTACCTAAATTTATAAAAAAAATATGTACATTGTTAGTCTGAGCATACTAAAATAAGAAATAACATGAAAGATAAACAAACTATGCACAAAACAGAGCACAACGTTGCGGCATTGATATGCCTGCGTCGCGGCGTTCAGCTCATCTGCAAAAAAATCACTCAAACACCACGACGTTGAGTGACTTGCACCGCGGCGTGAGAGATCAGCCTGCACAATTATGCAGCGAAAACAATTTTGCTGCCAAATTTGCTTCAAAGAGGTCTCCAGCACCTATAAAACTTGTTCAAAAAATTACATTACTATATTTATAACACAAACATAATAAAATCACAAAATCAACATATCAACATATATAAAACTTAAAGCATAACTAAAACATAAAATTTTACAAAAGCTTAAAACTACCCTATTAACTTACTAACATATTAACATATATAAGTAATAACATAAACAAGACTTAAAACATAACAAAATCAACATATTAACTAAAAAAAAGTATTAACATATAAGTATTAACAGACAAAATCAATATACTACCTATTTATACAAAAAGTAAAGACAAGAATTAACATAAACTTGGGTTTTCTCCCAAAAATAGCCTAATATACAATCCTGACAAGACTTTGTCTCTAAAATGGTTTGCGCGGATGAGTGGTCTTCTTTGACCTTGATCAAAGGTTTTCCTTATTAGGAGTCACGAATTCCTGTAAGGACCTCGTATGATTATAATCATCTGGCTTCTTTATTGAACCTAAAGCAAAAACATAAAAAGAACTTAAATTAAAACAAACTATATACAAATTGAATTAGAACTAACTAAACTCATTACTGATATTAGTTATATAGAATTAAACTATATCCCCGGCAACGACGCCAAAAACTTATTAGACCATTTGTGTACTGCAAGTGCACGGGTCATTCAAGTAATGCAGTGAAGAATAAAGTTCGTTTCCACGAGGATATTGGCTTCCAAAGCTTAGTATCAACCAATAGCTTAACTAATTCTATTCAAGAACATAAAAATAGAGAAAGTACAACTAAACTAAATCTAAACTACAAAGCAATAAAGATAATGTTTAGAGCTTTAGAGAATCCTTCTTCACCTCTTATGTCAACTAATTATATGCAATCCTTACAAGCAACATCAATGACTTGTTAAATTAGCTTGAGAATCTGATTTAGTTAAAAACCTATGTCTAGGTCAATCAATCATAATTTCATTTATCGAAAACTCCTTAGTTAGATGCAAAATCCACTCATGAATGATCTATTCTCAATCACTCGTTATGCATGTCTAAAAGGTATATTTCTATCTAGTTAGAAAATCAATTTATCCAAGCCAATTGAATGAAATTGAACATTTAGGTTCATCAGATTTCAACAAATTACTTAAAAACTGATCAAACAATCAATAGCATTAAGAACTATATGATTGAACAAAACCAAACATCAATATATACTCAAAAGATTACAAAATCATTAATATTCATAGGATGATTCAAAGTTTTCCTTAAATACAGTTTAGCTAATCATTGAACACAAAAATACAACTACAAAAATCGTGTTCAAGATAGAAGGAAGAGAGAAAAGAGAAAGGAGAAGGAAGGAAGCTCATGAATTTGGCTCTTTGATGCTTGAATCTTCTTCCATGAAGAAGATAGCCTCCAACCTTGCTTCCGTAGGCTTCCTCAGCCTCCAAACAGTAAAACCTAACTACAGCTCTCTAACCTAATAAAGCCCTATCACGTAAATCTAATAAAATAGTATTTATAGGCTCAGAAATACAAGGCACGTCGCGGTGCTAACATGCCTACATTGTGTGTTTGGACGTATACCTTTGAAGACTTGTTTTGATGATAACAAACATGAAGACAAAATGAAGATGATAAACAGACCAAGTCCAAGTTTATATATGATTAGCTTTAGGACTTAGGATCTGTTGTACGGAACTCACCTTGATATCTCAATGTTTTTGAAAGAACAGATAAAATTGAGGGTAAAAAGAAACTTGAATGTTTTAAAAATGTTTTCCAAGAACTGGTTTTTTAATAGTTTATTCGAATAGCAGCTTTTCTATTCGAATAAATCATTCCATCCTTTTGTGTCTTTTAAGCCTTTATTCGAATACCATTTGTTTTATTCGAATAATAACTTTCAATCCCTGCTACGTGCTTAAGTTTTTCAAAACATTATTTGAATAACATTTTGGCTTTTCGAATAAAAGGAGTTTTCAGACTGATTTATTAAAAGACATCATTCAAATAAGCCAGCAGTTATTCGAATAAAGCTCTTCTTTCAGAAACTCTATTTTTAACTAAGTTATTCGAAACACAATGGTTATTCGAATAACCCATATCAGATAGCTTTTTCACGATGGTTCAGGAACAGTGTTATTCGAATAGAATGTTAAGCTATTCGAATAAACACAATGGTTACGAACACTAATATGGAAACAAACAGCATTTTAATTTAGTTAAATTGCTTTTAATGCTACCCAACGACTATTTCATCTGTTTTTCTCTATGAATAGGAACCTTGGGTCGCGACTAATTTTGCCCAATACTCTGAATTATTTTCTGCTTGCTCTAATCTGTGAAAATTATTTTTTACGCTCTTTTTGATTAAAAACTTTGAGATATTTCTGTGAGAGCTCCATTAGCACTTCAATTTATATTACCTACTCTGAGTGAGAGTTTCTCTTCATCTACTTTCTGATATTCTCGTATCGAGGTGAGGTATCCTCAAGGTTTGTATAAGGGTGAGGTATCCCTACAGGCTGAGGCTTTAGCACAAGGGTAGAGTTTCCCTGTGTGTGAAAAGTGCTCTTTTGTGTAACGGTAGCAAGCACCTATTGAAGCTTGTATACTTAGTGAAAAATCTCAGCTTTCGAGGACTGGACGTAGACCATAAGTGGGTTAGTGGTCGAATCAGGATAAATATTGTGTCTGCTTCTCTCTCCTTAATCTCTTTATTTTATGCAATTTTAATTTACTGCATATTTATTTTCCACTATTTTTATTGTTTCTTTTCTTCTTCTCGTTCCTTCTGTGTATTTACTTATTAAGTTTTTAATATTTGTTTTTGATAAAAAGAGGTTTTAAAAAAAGTTTTATACTCAATTCACCCCCCTCTTGAGTACTAGAAGCCACTTGGTAACAAGTGGTATCAGAGCTAGACTCTTGTATAAAGAGCTTAGCAGCTTCAAGAGAATATGGCTTCTTCAAATGGTTTTTCAGATGGATCTTCCATAAACCGACCACCCTTTTTCAATGGGGATGGTTATGCATATTGGAAAGAAAGAATGAAAATCTTTATCGAAGCTATTGATCTAGATGTATGGGATGCTGTCAAAAATGGCGCTTTTATACCCACACATGAGGTCGATGGTGTAAGGACCGAAACACCAAGAAATAAATGGTCTGATGAAGACAAAAAAAAAAGTTCAATATAATTTAAAAGCCAAAAATATTATTACTACTGCTTTGGGATATGATGAGTTTTTTAGAATTTCAAATTGTAAAACTGCTAAAGAAATGTGGGACACTTTGCAAGTTACCCATGAGGGTACTAGTGAAGTTAAGAGGTCGAGAATCAATTATCTAACTCGTGAATATGAATTATTCAGAATAAACCAATGAGAAAGCATTTAGGAAATGCAAAAGAGGTTCACCCACATAGTTAATCATCTTGCATCTTTAGGTAAAAAATTTTCTAACAAATATTTGATTAACAAAGTATTGAGATGTCTTAGCAGGATTTGGCAACCTAAGGTAACAGCTATTTCAGAATCGAGGGACTTGTCCACAATGACTCTAGCTACCCTCTTTGGAAAACTTCATGAGCACGAACTGGAACTGAGCAAATTAAGTCAAAGCGAAGAAAACGATAAAAAAAAGGGGATACCGCTCAAAGCCACTTCATCAATATTCGATAATGATGATGAAGAAAATGAAGAAATCTCAGAGAACATCGAGGTAAATGAAAAAAATCTTAGCTTGTTGGTTAAAAAGTTTGGTAAATTTCTTAGGAAAAAGGGAACGCAAAGAAGACCTCCCTTCCCTCCGAAGAAGACTCATTACAAAGGTGAAGGAGCTTCATCGACTCCAACTTGCTATGAATGTGGTAAACCTGGTCACATGAAAATGGAGTGCCCAGTTTACCAAAAGAAGAAGGAGAAATTCGAAAAGAAACCCTTCAAGGAAAGAAAAGGAAGAAAAGCCTATATAGCATGGGATGAAAATGACATGGATTCAACTGACAGCTCAGATAGCGAGGAAGCTCAACTATATCTCATGGCCAAAGGAGAAGAAGAAGAAAGCAAAAATGAGGTAAGTTCTAATACTACTCTATTGCCTTCTTACGATGAGTTACAAGATGTTTTTGAAGAATTACATGAAGAATCTTTAAAATTCACAAAAATTATTTCTTCTTCTAAGAAAACAATTTCTTCTTTAGAAAATCAAATTCTTGTCTTAAATAAAGAAATAGAAGAATTGAAAATTAAAAATGAAACTTTGGGAATCATTGATGCATGCACAAATCATTCTTCACATGCTTCTACTTCTTCATCTTGTTCTTCATGTCATATGCTTGAAAAAGAAATTGAAGACTTAAAGAACACTCTTTCTAAATTCACCTTTGAAAAGGATAACTTAAATATTTTATTAAAAAGACAAATAGTGATTTTTCAAAAGGCCGGGATAGGTTATAACCCGAAAAATCAACAACAATTCTATAAAAATTTCTTTGTGCATTCTAGTGTTTCAAACAGTCCTTTTATTAAATGTTTTCACTGCGGAAGAAAAAGACATAGTGCATCAACATGTAATGCTAGGAAAAACATAAATACAAAAATTAGAACAAAAATGGTTTGGGTTCCCAAGGGTACTATACCCAAAACTGACACACAAGGACCCAAGAAAGTTTAGGTACCAAAGGTTAAAAACTAAACATGTGTTGTAGGTGTGCTTGAAAGCCAAGAGTTCAAATTGGTATCTCGATAGCGGCTGCTCCAAGCACATGACCGGGGACGATTCAAAATTCACCATGCTTATTCCCAAGAATCATGGACACGTTACGTATGGTGATAACAGCAAGGGAAAAATTCTTGGAATCGGCAAAGTCGGTAAGAACCCTAACTCCTCTATTGAAAATGTGTTGCTTGTTGAAGGTTTGAAACATAACTTGCTTAGTATTAGCCAATTATGTGATAAAGGAAATAAAGTTATATTTGATTCAAATTGTTGCATAATTGAAGATAAAAATGATAAGCATGTTAAATTCATTGGTCATAGAGTAAATAACATTTATATGATTAGTCTTGATGATATATCTTCAAATGATGCGAAATGCCTTTTAAGTAAGAATGATGATTCATGGTTATGACATAGGAGAATTGCACACATTCACATGAATCACTTAAAGAAGTTGGTCTCTAAAGAGTTAGTAATTGGACTACCCAAGCTTAGTTTTGTAAAATATAAATTATGTGATGCATGTCAAAAGGGTAAATAAATAAATGTCTCTTTTAAAGCAAAAAATATAGTTTCAACTACTAGACCTTTATAACTTTTGCACATGGATCTATTTGGACATTCTAGAACTATGAGCTTTGGTGGGAATTACTATACTTTAATGATTGTGGATGATTTTTCTAGGTTTACATGGACTTTATTTCTTGCAAATAAAAATAATACATTTCTAGCTTTTAAAAGACTTGCCAAAGTTATTCAAAACGAAAAAGGTTTTCAAATCTCTTCTATAAGAAGTGATCATGGTGGCGAATTTGAAAACAATGTTTTTGAAAATTACTGTGATGAACATGACATTAATCATAATTTCTCTGCCCCTAGAACTCCGCAACAAAACGGAGTTGTAGAAAGGAAAAACCGTTCTTTAGAAGAAATGGCGAGAACTATGCTTAATGAGGCTCGCTTCTTCCTAAATACTTTTAGCGGATCTTTGTAAATACAGCTTGTTATGTAATGAATAGGGCCCTTATAATGCCTATTTTAAAGAAAACTCCATATGAATTGTATAAGGGAAGAAAGTCAAATGTCTCACATTTTCATGTTTTTGGTTGCAAATGTTTTGTTTTAAATAATGGAAAAGATAAGTTAGGCAAGTTTGATGCTAAGTCTGATGAAGGTATATTTCTTGGTTATTCAAATCATAGTAAAGCTTTTCGTATATATAATAAAAGAACTATGACTATTGAAGAATCTATACATGTTGCATTTGATGAAACTGACCCAAATGGATAGAGAAAGGATCTTGCAATTGATGATGTTGCAGAAGTCTTAGCGGAAACACATTTAGATAGCAAAGAAAAAGAAATCAAGGAGCAAGAGGATAAACAAAGACAAGAAGATTCGCAAGCCTTAGAACTTCCCAAAGAATGGCGAACTTCAAAATATCTTTCCCTTGATCAAATAATCGGTGATGTATCTAAATGTGTAAGTACTCGTAATTCTCTTAGATATACGTGCAATCACTTAGCTTTTGTTTCTCAAATTGAACCTAAGGATTTAATTGAAGCTTTTGATGATGAATATTGGATCTTAGCTATGCATGAGGAATTAAATCAGTTTGAAAGAAATCAAGTTTGGGAATTAGTTGCTAGACCTAATAATCACCCTATAATTGGCACTAAATGGGTTTTTAGAAACAAACTTGATGAAAATGGGTTAATAACTAGAAACAAAGCTAGGCTGGTCGCTAAAGGATATAATCAAGAAGAAGGTATAGATTATGAAGAAACCTATGCACCTGTAACTAGATTAGAAACTATTAAAATGTTACTTGCTTATGCTTGCATCATGGATTTCAAATTATATCAAATGGATGTCAAAATTGCTTTTCTAAATGGATTTATTCAAGAGGAGGTATACGTTGAACAACCTCCAGGTTTTGAAAATCATGAACTACCCAACTATGTTTTTAAACTTAAAAAGGCTTTATACGGTTTAAAGCAAGCTCCTAAAGTTTGGTATGAAAGGTTGAGTAAGTTCCTTTTAGAAAATGATTTTTCAAGAGAAAAAGTCGATACTACCCTTTTTATTAAAAATAAAAAGCATGATATTCTTCTTGTGCAAGTATATGTGGATGATATTATCTTTGGTGCTACTAATGAATCCCTGTGCAAGGAATTTGCTAAAACAATGCAGAATGAATTTGAAATGTTGATGATGGGAGAGTTGAATTTCTTTCTCAGACTTCAAATCAAACAAACGAACGAAGGGACATTCATAAGTCAAACCAAATACTGTAAGGAATTGCTCAAGAGATTCGAAATGGAAAACGCTAAACACATGGCCACTCCGATGGGCACTTCTTGCTACTTGGACAAAAATGAAGGAGGTAAATCAGTAGAAATAACGAAATATAGAGGTATGATTAGATCTCTCCTTTATCTTATTGCTAGTAAGCCAAATATAATGTTTAGTGTATGTATGTGTGCTAGATATCAGGCAAACCCTAAGGAATCTCATTTAAGTGCTGTTAAACGAATAATGAAATATCTAGTAGGCACTTCACAAATGAGCTTGTGGTACCCTAAGGGTGCCTCTTGTAGCCTAATAGGCTATTCTGACTCTGATTTTGCTGGGTGCAAATTGGACAGAAAAAGTACTAGTGGGACATGCTACTTGCTTAGTAGTTCTTTAGTTTCTTGGCATAGCAAGAAACAAAATAGTGTGGCCTTGTCTATCGCTGAGGCTGAATATGTTGCAGCCGGGAGTTGTTGCGCTCAAATCTTATGGATGAAGCAACAACTTTTAGACTACGGTCTTCAGCTTGATCACATCCCGGTAAGATGTGATAACACTAGTGCAATAAATATCTCTAAGAATCCCATTCTGCATTCCAGAACAAAGCATATAGAGATAAGACATCACTTCATCAGAGATCATGTACAAAAAGGGGATTGCATTCTTGAGTTTGTTGAAACATCTAAGCAACTTGCAGATATCTTCACTAAACCCTTAGCAAAAGAAGCAATCTTTTATATTCGAGGAGAATTGGGCATAATTGATCAATCCAATATATAATTGCATGTTTTATTGCTAAATATTATCACATGACCATATGCCTTGAATTTCACGAACGTATGCTTTTCTCTGTTTCTTTGTTAGTTTTATTCGAATAAACAGGCTTTTATTTGAATAAACTTCTCTACTGCTTGTTAAAAATGTGTTGAATATCAGTTTTATTCGAATAAAACTTAGTTTATTCGCATAAACTGGCTCCTGTGTTAAAACTTGTTTGTATATCTTCTCTGTCTATTCGAATAAATCCCCCTTTATTCGAATAACCAGACTCCTTCTTTTATCAGTCTTTGTTTTTGCCTTCTGTCTATTCGAATAAACCTCAGGCTATTCGAATAACCAGAGCCTCGTTTTATCAGTCTTGACTGATGGATTTTAGTCTATTCGAATAACTTCTACAGTTATTCGAATAAAGCCTGTTGTTTTGCCAAAACGCTTGGCTTTCCCTGATGATCTATTCGAATAGAAACTTCCACTATTCAAATAAACCCTAGCAAATTACCCTTTCAATAGCTCTTGTGCGCCTGTCCTTTCAGTTTCCAAACAAGGTTTAATCGAATAAACCTCTATTTATTCGAATAAACACGGGCCTCCCTTTAAATAACTCCTGTGCGCCCAACCGTTTCACTCCCTCTTCTCTCCTTTCTTTTCTTCTCTGCTTTTCACCTTCCCATCGTCACTTCCTCTCTTACTCTCCTCCACCATCTTCGTCACTTCCTCTTCCTCACTCCCAATCACCATGGCCTCCTGCTCCAGCAAGCGCCCACGCACGAAGACTGCTCCATGCAACAATCTTCTTGACTTGAGAAGGCTCTCGTCCAACGAAGGGCATCGTGCCCGCTTCATTACGCACTTCTGGGAGCGTAACCTAGTCCAACCCAAGTATCTTGACCTCTCTTTCTTCTAGCAACACCATGGTTTCGACTTTCTGACCCTGCTGCAAAACCAGGGAGTTCTAAAGCTTTGCTCTCACCGGGCCACTCTCTATCCAGCTCTGGTGAAGATGTTCTTTTGTAATCTGGAATTTGATGGCCAGAACCTTCTCTCCGAAGTCTGTGATTAGAACATTGTGATCACACCGCTGGACTGGCAGACTTTGTTTGGGTTGCAGTTCACTGGTGCCCTTGTTAAAGATGGTGACAACCCTTTCCTTAAAGAGTTCAACAAGTTTCAAGAGATTGAGGACCTGCTGAAGGCTGGTCTAGCCTTTCCTGATAAGGGTCTCAAGGGTGGCATGCTGAAGAGCCAAGATAAGCTTCTACATTACGCCTTTGCTCACATCTTGGCTCCCCGCGGTGGAAATTACGCCTACCTAAGCGAGGATGACATCTTCATGCTTTGGTTTCTGAAGAATGGCCATCAGATCAACTGGCCTGTGTTTATCATGAAACACATGATGAGGGCCAAGGGCAAGGAAAAATCAGACTTGCCTTATGGTATTCTCGTCACTACCTTGCTGAGCAAGTATCCTCAGGTCTTGGAGACTGAGCAAGCCATTGCCCTGACTCACCACAATGTTTTTGGCTCCCACACCTTATGCAAAATAAAGATGATCCAAACTGATGAAGGCTGGGTGTACCCAGATGAGGTTGCTGAGGATGAGCTTGACCCTGCTGACGCTCTTGCTGCCCCCGTTGATGTACCTGCTGTTGCTCCTGCTCCGGTCACCTTAGAGCAGATCATGGCCACCTTGCATGATAACAGAGCCTATATGGAACATACCTTTTTCTATTCTTTTTGATAGAATAGAAGGTGTTGAACATGAGGTTGCTGCTCTCCGGTCTGCTTCACCTGCTCCTGCACCAGCTTCTTCACCACCACCTCTGGATACCTATTTCTAAGAACTTTAGTTCTTAGGATCTCTGTTTTTGCCTTCATGTTATTTATTTCTGATTTTTGTAATTGAATCTTTTGATTACTGCATAAATATAGTTTCTTGATGATCTATTGATATGAGTATGCTTCCTTTTATGCACTTATACTTAGATATATGTTTATGGGACTTACCCCTCCTTTTTGCTCATGACAAAAGGGGGAGAAAAATTTGATTATTTGAATTTAATTGAGAAAAAACAGGTAAACTTAAAATGAGATTGGATTCAAATTGAAAAGGGGAGCTGCGCACATATCTGATATACATTACCTCTTATAATTAAAGAGGGGGAGTAAGCTTTTATACCTCTTTGTGAATTCCAATTATATGCATTAACTCTTTTCTCATTGATAGTTTGTCATCATCAAAAAGGAGGAGAATGTGTTTGGACGTATACCTTTGAAGACTTGTTTTGATGATAACAAACATGAAGACAAAATGAAGGTGATAAATAGACCAAGTCTAAGTTTATATATGATTAGCTTTAGGACTTAGGATCTGTTGTATGGAGCTCACCTTGATATCTCACTGTTTTTGAAAGAACAGATAAAATTAAGGGTAAAAAAAAACTTGAATGTTTTTAAAATGTTTTCCAAGAACTGGTTTTTTAATACTTTATTGGAATAGCAGCTTGTCTATTCAAATAAATCATTCCATCCTTTTGTGTCTTTTAAGCCTTTATTCGAATACCATTTGTTTTATTCGAATAATAACTTTTAATCCCTGCTACGTGCTTAAGTTTTTCAAAACATTATTCGAATAGCATTTTGGCTATTCGAATAAAAGGAGTTTTCAAACTGATTTATTAAAAGACACCATTCAAATAAGCCAGCAGTTATTCGAATAAAGCTCTTCTTTCAGAAACTCTGTTTTTAACTAAGTTATTCGAATAACACAATGGTTATTCGAATAACCCATATCAGATGGCTTTTTCACGATGGTTCAGGAACAGTGTTATTCGAATAGAATGTTAAGCTATTCGAATAAACACAATGGTTACGAACACTGATATGGAAACAAACAGTGTTTTAATTCAGTTAGATTGCTTTTAATGCTACCCAATGGCTATTTCATATGTTTTTCTCTATAAATAGGAACCTTGGGTTGCAACTAATTTTGCCCAATACTCTGAATTATTTTCTGCTTGCTCTAATCTGTGAAAATTATTTTTTACGTTCTTTTTGATTAAAAACTTTGAGATATTTCTGTGAAAGCTCCATTATCACTTCAATTTGTATTACCTACTTGAGTAAGAGTTTCTCTTCATCTATTTTCTGATATTCTGTATTGAGGGTGAGGTATCCCTCAAGGTTTGTATAAGGGTGAGGTATCCCTGCAGGCTGAGGTTTTAGCACAAGGATAGGGTTTCCCTGTGTGTGAAAAGTGCTCTTTTGTGTAACAGTAGCAAGCACCTATTGAAGCTTGTATACTTAGTGAAAAATCTCGGCTTTCGAGGACTGGACGTAGACCACAAGTGGGTTAGTGGTCGAACCAGGATAAATACTGTGCCTACTTCTCTATCCTTAATCTCTTTATTTTATGTAATTTTAATTTACTGCATATTTATTTTTTGCTATTTTTATTATTTCTTTTCTTCTTCTCGTTCCTTCTGTGTATTTACTTATTAAGTTTTAAATATTTGTTTTTGATAAAAAAAGGTTTTAAAAAAAGTTTTATACTCAATTCACCCCCCTCTTAAGTACTGGAAGCCACTTGGTAACACATCGAGGCGCGCTAGATATTTAGGTCACGTCTGTCATGGCATTCATTCCCTTGCGTTGCAGCGTTTTGGCCTTGGGTCCTTTGTACTGAAGTAGGGGATCCACCACGTCGTGACATTGACATGCCTACGCCGCGACGTTATATGCTGCAATGCAAATTTGACTTTCTCTTCCACTTTTTGCTCAAATGCTCCAAATTTCAGCTTGATTGGAGCCCTGTTTGTGATAGAGAAAACATCAAGTCAATCACGATTACAAATCCACTTAATCACTTATCAAATAAGCACAATTTGCTCAAAAACATATAGGAAGATATCCAAATTAGAATATGTCAAATACAAGCTTAAAACCTTCCAAATATGCATCACAAACAAGGACTAAGTATTCTTTATAGCACAAAAATAGGGCACAAATAACTACATTCTATGGAGTTATGAGAAGCTGAGTTCAATCTTGTTTTTAATGCCTATTCTTTGCTTGAGGACAAGTAAAGTTTAAGTGTGGGGGGGTTGATAAGCCTGTATTTTATAGTCTTATATTGAATAAACTGTGGTGATTGCTTATGTTTATTATTGAATTTTGAATGGATCCTTATCATTGTCTTTATTTTTGTAGATTAAATGAGATATATTATATTTGGAGGGAAAATAAGCGAAGACACCACATTTTCAGAGTAAAAGAAGATCATTTTGACTTAGTCAGGGCCCTATGAGCGACTGGGGAGTTAGACAAGACAGTGTTTAACTTAGAAAATGCTCCTGTCTAGTTTTTTTTTAAGAGACACGATCATGTTTCTATGTCACACAATCGTGTCTCCCTTCTACGTTGAAGTTACACTATTTTTTAAGCTCACTGACAACTGTCGAGATTACCAAATTTAAATCAATTTATAACCGATTTACCAAAACTGCTTGTAGCATAAGGTAACACCGGGTCGAGCCCGTAGATCACTCTAATTATGAAGTCAGATTAAGAGGTTAATAAATAGGGGGAAAGAGTTTTGCAAGATTAAATAACAAAGAACAATTAAAATGAGTAAACAAGTTTGAGAAAACAACCAATCCAAGAGAATTAATAAATCTTGATTTTAATCCATCCTTGATCTTTATAGATCGATTCAACTATCAACCAAATCCTTGGTCTTAGATCACATCAAGACGCCTCTCAATGATCCATGGATCTTCTACTAGAAACGCTTCTAGAATTTAATTAATTAAGGTTAGACAAATTAAGCATCCATCCAAAACCCAAATTAACTTAAAAATCAAGATCCAACCAAGCTAAATATTTCATCAAATACCTTTAATAAATTATTTAACCTCTGAATTCATCTCTTGACATATGACAATTACGCAATTAACATATGCAAATTCCAATCAAATTAAGCATTAAATCAAATTTAAACAAGAGAAGAAGAGAAAGAGAAACTTGATTAATAGATGAATATATAACAATTAAAACAAAATCTCAAGATTAATCATCAAGACTGTCAATCTCTTGGATTGATTAAAGAAGTTTAGCTCTCCATAGCCATCACCATTGGAGAACCTTCAACAACCATACAAAATGAAAATAACAAAGAGAGAGAAGGAGAGGAAGAGAAGAAGAGAATTCTCCAAAATGAAACACTAAAACTTTAATTATAACAACACTTCTACATAAAAGCTCTACATCTTACAATGATCTGTATAGCCTCCCTTTTATAGAGGGCTTAGAGGTACAAAATGTCAAAAGGGGGCTGAGTCATGGTGGTTGAGTGGAGTAGGTGGATGAGTGGAGTAGGTGGATAAGTGGAAAATGTTGAATGACTTTTGGTGAGTGGAAAATTATGGAGATTCTTTGTCTCTGAAATCATGCAGCTCTAAAGTCATTGCATTCGTCATTTGTGAGCCAAGTGGTCTTCATGAAGATTGTAGGTCTGGATCTTAGCTTTCAAATGGCTTTAGTTTGAGCCCAATATCATTTTTATAGCTCCAGATATGTTCAAATTACTGCACACTGCTCAGGTCCAAATGCAACTCCTCTGTTCTGACTTCCAAGCCCAATATCACTTCCAAGGAGTCTGAATCGGGAAAAGTGTACAACATGAAAGTTGTAGATTTGAGTCTTAACTATCAACCATCAAAATTTCAGCCCATTCTACAACTTTCACCACGAGCAGTATAATGAACAGTACGCATAGTTCATTCTGCCAGGAGCAACACTTTAGTTCTTGATTCAATGCCAATTTGAGCCATCCAAACGTGTGATTGAGTCTTTGATGTCTTCATGAAGATTGTAGAGCTCTCTCTTATCTTTAAAATGACATAAGATTCACCTTAAACATCCACCTACAGCCCAAGATATGACCCAAATACAGGATTAGTGTAAGACGTAAATCATGCTAAAAAATTCAATTAAATCCATTTTGAGTTCAAAACATACAAAACATAATCAAACTTAATTTATTAAGTGCACGGAGAGTGTAAATGACTAAAAATGAAGGCTTATTAATGCATCAAATATGTGAACATCAAATTCCCCACACTTAGCTTTTTTTGCACTCCTGGGCAAAACACACAAAAACAAAATAAAACAGACTCAAAAGTTAAACATTCTAAAAGACTCAATTTCTAATAATATTTAAGAATGAAGAGCAATTGATAATTCAAGTGATCAAAACATTTATGAGGTAACACATCTTCACATCTTAAATCAACAAGCAGGATACTTCAATTGAAAAGCATGAGTAAAGAATGATAGATCCTCACAGAATTCACTCTCAATCTCTCAAGTGTTTAAAAGGTAGGTATTACACTCAATTCAACTCATGAAAATTGCACTACCATAAGCTTGTTTATCTTCTACTTCTCCACTACTCGAACACATGCACACACAAATCATGAGGACTTTATTCAAGGTTGTAATGGGGTCAAGGTAAAGGAGAAGGTAATATGGATATGACAAGTTAAACACCAAAGAGAATAAAAAAGAACATGAAAATTTGAGTTCAATTATCAATCATGAAAGTTCATCCCAACTTCATCTAATACAAATTCCCTTTACATATTATTTTCCATTCCTTTATTGCCTTGTTGACCCTTTTTTTTTTTTTACATATATATATATATATATTTTTTTTTTTTTTTTTTTTTGAAATTTTTTTTTATATGTATATATTTTTTTTTTCTTTTCTTTTTTTACAAAAAGAACATCACAAATACATTTTTCAATCATTCTGCATATACACCCCCACACTTGTTCATGAACTCATCCAATGGCAAAGCTAATGTTCTCTTATTCCCTAAGACTAAGTAAGAACATGGTTTTTTTTTTCATTTAAGAAACATAATGAGTTCGAGACAAAGAATAATCAAATAAGCTCAAAGGGGTTAAGCAAGGGAAAATATGCAAGGTTGGCTGTTTGGTTAAACTAGCTGATTAAGAAAGAGGGCCTCAATCATGTTCATGCATGCAAGTGAAACGTAGCCTCAAAAAGAGTCAAAGCAAGTTCTAGAGTGATCATTAACATGAGTGAAAATCACACAAGAAAGAAGAGAATGGCATAAATGTTGAATCCATCCATTAGGCTCAAAATCTCACAAGGTATGCATCTATCAAACTCAATTCATCAATTCAATCATCCATAACCAAGCATATCAGTTCAAGAAGGAAGAAAAGTTATTCAATCATGCAATGAACCCTTTTTTTTGTGTTTTTTGTTTTTTTTTTTTTTTTTTTGTTTTTTTTTTTTTAACAACAAAACAAAACAAAAAATGCTAAAATCTCTTCCCCACACTTAATATAACATTGTCCTTAATGTGAAAGAGAGAGATAGAAAAGAGCAACACAACCGATAAGAAATGAATCAACGCCAAGCGGAAAAGAAGCACACTTTGTCGGTGCCATCATCGACCTCTCCACCAATTAAGATGCATCTCAAGAGTAGAATTACTCCTTACTCGCCATCCTTAATCTGGTTAGAAAATTACTGACAAACATACAAACACAATAAACATATTAATATATACACACATTTTTTTTTTCACAACTCTACACACGACAAACATAAACACACTTAAAAAAAAAAAATTTTTTAGTCACACAACTATCCTTCCCCCCAACTAGATCATAACATTGTCCTCAATGTTAAAAAAAAAATAGAAAGGAAAAAGATAGAGGATAGTACATGTTCTAAATAATTACGGAAAAGAGAAACCTTACACAAATATAAACAGAAACAAAGTACGATGAATAAAACTAAAGAGAAAGGAAAGTCATAGATGAAGTGTCAGGTCACACTGTTGTTTCTTGCTGCCTCCCTTGTTGTTGTCTCGCATGCTGCTGTCTCCTGACCAATCTATCTGGGCTGTCACTGGATCAAGTTCATAAACAAAGGCTTCCAATTTATCAATTAACTCATCAATAGTGGAAGCCAAGATAAGGAGTTGTCTTTCAGAAGGTGTGACAAATTTCTGTTCCACAGCATGGTCAACAAAAGATAACAAATTATCAAAGAAATTATGAACATTCAACAAACCTATGGGTTTATGGTGGATGTTCAGTTGGGCCCAAGAAACAACTTGAAAGACTTCTTCCAAAGTACCAAAACCACCAGGTAAGGCTATGAAGGCATCAGAGTTGTCAAGCATTGCCTTCATTCGTTCATGCATAGATGATACTTGAATTTCTGTCCAATTGTCTTTCCAACGAAGTTCCTTCGAGTTAAAGGTTCGGGAATGACACCTAAAACTTGACCACCTCTTAGAAATGCGAGACGGTGATACGGCCCCCATTAACCCAAGGCAACCTCCCCCATATACTACACGAATGTTTCTCGTAGTAAGTGTTCTACCAAGAGTGGTTGCTGCGTTGACAAACTCTAAACTCTTCCCATAATGTGTCCCACAAAATACACAGATACTAACAAGTCTACGAACGAAGAAGAAGAAGCTCCCTCCATCTCTACACTCACACTCTCTGTGAATGATTAAGAGTTGCAGGAAAGTGAAGAAAATGGAGTGTTTAAATAGGGAAGAGAATAGAAAAAAAAAATAATAGCTCCTATATGAGTAGGTTGGCTGTTGTCAGAAAACTTTTGAATTTTTTTTTTTTTTTTTTTTGTTTTTTTTAAATAATAAATGCATAAGATAATATATACAGATTGTTGTGATTGTGGCTCACATCTTCCTCTCGGTTTTACGTCCAGAAACGCTTAAACGCCTTCTATGAGTCGGGGATAGGCTTCCCATCCAATTTTCTTATAAATTGGCAAACACGGTCTTTTTGAGTCAGATTCCGAAGACTATAACGCTCTTGCTCGTCCTTGAAGAGATTCCACAAACGAAGAAATTCACGCTGCACAATTCCACAAGAATGCGTCTCAAGAGTCAATAAGATATTATCTAATGACTCCTTACTCAGTCCATTCTTGATGAAGAATATTTTATCTTCTCTGTTTACAGAAACCATTCCCAAAGAACGACATTGCGTGTTGCAATTCCATCGTGCACACTTGTAACAAACGTGCATTCTTTTTGCTCTTCTCTTTTTCGAAAATGAACTTTTACCGAGACCAGGCATGTATCGGACAAATGAATCGGAAGATTCACCAGCTAAACGAACCTTTGCTTCGATTATCCAGCGTATATCTTCTGGGATGCCCTTGTACATTAACAAATCTCGATCTCTCACACCTAGCTTTGTAAATTTTGGTTAGAACATTTTTATGAAACAAAGGGAAATACTTTTTTATATTTGAAAGAATGACATCCATTTTGAAAGAAAGAAATCGGTTATTATGGGAAATGAAAGACAAACCGACTCAAGAGTCACGAGTACCGTTATCCGCCGTTTAACCTGGATGAAAGAACGCAAAAAGAAGAAACAAATTAAAATAAATTCTACTCATAACAAGGATTAGAAAGGGATATGGATTCTACCTCAACAGCTTGATGTTCCAGAAATGGTTTGAGTCTTTTTGCTTTATAAAATTTTTTATATTTTTTTAATATTTTTTTTTGTGCATCATTTATTGATTCCGCAAGTCATGCAAGTGCAATTTGCGTAACTTAAGAGCATCATTTTTTTTTTCAGAAATGGACCCCAATTTTTGACAATGTTCGCAACTTTTGTAAAAAGTATAACTGCCCTTGAATAATATGGCCAATAAAATCCACACTGCAAGATTTTGCAACTGTTTTCTTTGAAGAAAAATGACTTCCACATGCTTCTGAATGACAAAATTCAATGACACTACTTACCTCATTGTCGGGTACAAATCTCCAAAAGATTTGATCAGGACAATAATTGAACAAATATGGGTCAGCACAATAGAAAAAAAAAATTTTTTTAACTCAATCAATTTTTTTTTTTGTCCATTGAGGCGGCATCTTACTCATCAAGTGGGGTAGACGACTT
Source organism: Ormosia semicastrata (assembly GCA_029884595.1). Lineage (NCBI taxonomy): Eukaryota > Viridiplantae > Streptophyta > Magnoliopsida > Fabales > Fabaceae > Ormosia > Ormosia semicastrata. Next base: position 484,780 of record JAQQTO010000057.1, on the reverse strand, counting down.
CTTGCAAGTGGACCTCCTCCAAAATATCCTCTTGAGCTCCCTCATAAAATGGTTTGAGGCGATGTCCATTGACTGTGAAAGCTTTTGTAGTAGTCTCACTTGTAACTTGCACAGCACCATAAGGAAAAATCTTAGTAACAACAAATGGACCAAGCCACCTAGATCTGAGCTTTCCGGGCATAAGTTTGAGGCGGGAGTTATAGAGAAACTCCCACCGGGGTCCCATTGCTTGAAGTATAATGTCCGAGACCAAGTTAAGCTTGAAACATGACTGGAAACATGACTTGAAACAGGAGAGCTTTCATCGGGGTCCCATTGGCCTTCCTTAATTCCTTTGGCTTCAGCACTAGAATGCAATATGTATACTTGATCATCTTGATTTTCCTTGTTTATATTGGACCATGGCTCAAAAATAAAATCCACCACAAGTAGTGACCGCCATCCTATCGGTTTCTTCTTCTCCTTTTCTCGAAAATTCTTCAATGGCTTTCAACTCAAGGGTAGGTGGTTCTTTGACCGAAGGTATCAAGCTAGTTGAAGAAATTAATTTTGCTGATTTAATTGCAGCATCACCTGTAATATGTGTACAATCTTGCAAAACAACATGATCATAACTCTTAGAATAAGGAAATTTTGAACATGTAGCAGTATCTCCCACAACAGTAAAAATTTCAGAACATATAGCACACAACTTATCACCATCACAAGAAGCACAAAAATCACCATACACAAAGTCATCAAAATCAGCAATCTCAGGAAACTCCTCACACAAGTTAGCATATGAATTATCAACCAAATTATCAATTAAATCAACATGAAAAATAGAATGTTCTTCATGGAGCTCTTTATCCTTCTCAGCCTCATGTATCTTTTTGGTCTCAATGGCTCTCTGTGGAAAGGAAAGAGCCACCGCAGGCTATTGCTGCTTGCTCATGGGCAACAATGATTTCTTCGACCCTCAGATTCTTGGGCAAGTTCATCAGAAAATGTTTCTTCTACTGGTTGATGCTTGCTGGCTAGTTGAGGCTCAGATGATGCTTCTACAGATTTTTTAGACCTCAAAGATAATGGCTCTCACATTCCCATTTGGATTGGGAATTGTTTGGGAATGGAGTTGGCTAGAACCTTGGGCACATTCTTGACTCGATGAGGAGGCCAATTGTCCAATCTGGGTTTCTAAATTGTGTGTGATTGCCTCATCCTCTGTTGGAATTGAATATTGTTAGTGGCCATCCGCTTTACCAAATCTTCCAATGATGGCTCGGGTTTCATGGCTACTTGGACTTGGTTGTTGCATAAATTGTCTTGGTATGGTGGTTTACTAAGAAAGACACTGTTGTAGCAACAGATTGATATGGAAAAACAGAACTACCATCTTGAAGTGTATGACATGCATATGTGGGATGAGATGAACAAGAACAAATGGCACACACAATTGCAGCTATTTGCACAGGTAATTGTTGTCTCACTACTAACTGTCTCACCAAAGAAGTCAATTCCTCTAGTTTGTACTCCATTATGCAAAGTCATATCAATCTCAAAATCAATATCAAGTAATTGCCTAGCAAAAGACCTAGTCATGCATTATCCAAAGCACATAAAACACAAAAATAACAAACAAGCGAATACACTAGACAACACTAAAAATCTACCAAAATAAATATAATTCACCTATCTAAACATTTTTAAAAATTATGGGACTTGTACAACATAAAAAACTACACAAAAATGAAACTAAAAAATACAATAAAAAATATTAAAAAATTGAAAAACTGGTCTAAACAATGGATTTTGGAAAAACCAGGGGTGACCTCACAATTTATTGTGAGTCTTGTTTATTAGGCCGTTTTCCTTCAATGACCAAGTTTCAGCATTCATTACATTTTAATCGTCAATAAAATTCTTGTAAAATGACCCGTAATCACCCGTTTTCTCCTAAAAATCACCAAAACAAAGCAACACAAAGGTTAGTGAGGGATTAGTAGTTAAATATACTCTTAATAAGATTGAACATAATCTGAATGATCCCCGGCAACGGCGCCAAAAAATTTGACAACTGTCGAGATTACCAAATTTAAATCAATTTATAACCGATTTACCAAAACTGCTTGTAGCATAAGGTAACACCGGGTCGAGCCCGTAGATCACTCTAATTATGAAGTCAGATTAAGAGGTTAATAAATAGGGGGAAAGAGTTTTGCAAGATTAAATAACAAAGAACAATTAAAATGAGTAAACAAGATTGAGAAAACAATCAATCCAAGAGAATTAACAAATCTTGATTTTAATCCATCCTTGATCTTTATAGATCGATTCAACTATCAACCAAATCCTTGGTCTTAGATCACATCAAGACGCCTCTCAATGATCCATGGATCTTCTACTAGAAACGCTTCTAGAATTCAATTAATTAAGGTTAGACAAATTAAGCATCCATCTAAAACCCAAATTAACTTAAAAATCAAGATCCAACCAAGCTAAATATTTCATCAAATACCTTTAATAAATTATTTAACCTCTGAATTCATCTCTTGACATATGACAATTACGCAATTAATATATGCAAATTCCAATCAAATTAAGCATTAAATCAGAATTTAAACAAGAGAAGAAGAGAAAGAGAAACTTAATTAATAGATGAATATATAACAATTAAAACAAAATCTCAAGATTAATCATCAAGACTGTCAATCTCTTGGATTGATTAAAGAAGTTTAGCTCTCCATAGCCATCACCATTGGAGAACCTTCAACAACCATACAAAATGAAAATAACAAAGAGAGAGAAGGAGAGGAAGAGAAGAAGAGAATTCTCCAAAATGAAACACTAAAACTTTAATTGTAACAACACTTCTACATAAAAGCTCTACATCTTACAATGATCTGCATAGCCTCCCTTTTATAGAGGGTTTAGAGATACAAAATGTCAAAAGGGGGCTGAGTCATGGTGGTTGAGTGGAGTAGGTGGATGAGTGGAGTAGGTGGATGAGTGGAAAATGTTGAATGACTTTTGGTGAGTGGAAAATTATGGAGATTCTTTGTCTCCGAAATCATGCAGCTCTGAAGTCATTGCATTCGTCATTTTTGAGCCAAGTGGTCTTCATGAAGATTGTAGGTCTGGATCTTAGCTTTCAAATGGCTTTGGTTTGAGCCCAATATCATTTCTATAACTCCAGATATGTTCAAATTACTGCACACTGCTTAGGTCCAAATGCAGCTCCTCTGTTCTGACTTCCAAGCCCAATATCACTTCTAAGGAGTCTGAATCGGGAAAAGTGTACAACATGAAAGTTGTAGATTTGAGTCTTAACTATCAACCATAAAAATTTCAGCCCATTCTACAACTTTCACCACGAGCAGTATAATGAACAGTACGCATAGGTCATTCTGCCAGGAGCAACACTTTAGTTCTTGATTCAATGCCAATTTGAGCCATCCAAACGTGTGATTGAGTCTTTGATGTCTTCATGAAGATTGTAGAGCTCTCTCTTATCTTTAAAATGACATAAGATTCACCTTAAACATCCACTTACAGCCCAAGATATGACCCAAATACAGGATTAGTGTAAGACGTAAATCATGCTGAAAAATTCAATTAAATCCATTTTGAGTTCAAAACATACAAAACATAACCAAACTTAATTTATTAAGTGCACGGAGAGTGTAAATGACTAAAAATGAAGGCTTATTAATGCATCAAATATGTGAACATCACTCACACGACCGTGTCGAGCTTAGACACAGCCGTGTGAGGTTTTCTGAGCGTAAAAATGATAGTTTTCCACCCCAAACATTATAAATAGAAGCAAATCTCTAAACCTGAGGCACATTTTTGCGACGGGAGACTCTGAGAGGCAAAGACAGTTTTTGCTTAACTAAAGGTTGGAGGCTAGGGTTTTGAAGATGAGTGCAAGAGTAATTGAAGTTCAACTATTGAAGACATATTCTCCTTCTTCATCTTCTTCATCTTCTCTTTTTATCTTTTTCTTTCCAATTTTCTCAAGATAGAATTATGGTTGCCTCTTTAACTTTTGTTCTTGTTTGTGCTACATTAGACATAAGTGGCTAAATTCATTTTTCTAGGATTATAATGCAACTCTCTACTTTTCTATGTTGAATTTGTTAATTTAATTTTTTGTTAATGGAAATTTATTGTTCTTGATTCATTCTTGGTATGCTTAATGCTTGTAGTATGTTGCCAGCCATATTTACATAATCTTAGGCTTTAGGTGAAGGATCGAAAGATGAAACCTAATTGCTAGATAATCTAAGAATTGAACTTATGAATTGAGACCTAGACATAGGCTTAAATCCTTTGAAAAGCAAACGATTGTCATAAAACCTAATGGGTTGAAAGTTGGATTAACTGCCATGAGAATAGGATTGATGGAGCTTTAGCACATTTTTAGTGCCAATAAATTGAGCTTTAAATAATTTAGGATAAGTCGCATTCAAGAACATAATTGAACATTAGCAAAGATAGTATTACAATTTATCATAAGGGGTAGTGTAGTGAATTCCTAGTCCTAGGCCTTTAAATCTTGGTTGAATCTTAACTTTTCTAGATTTATTTGCTTACTCTATTGCTTTGATTTTCATCTTGATTTTAATTGAGCTTTCGCTATTATTTTAACTGCTTAAATAATCAAAGTCGCTATAAGAATTAGTAATTAATTGATTCTCAAGGGAACGATCTTTATTTACTACTTGAACGATTTGTGAAAAATTCACAACACTACACAGGGAGATCAAAGAAGAGGATGACAACATACTTCAAAAGGTAACCACGTTATGGACGAAGAGGATGATGATGCTGCCATTTCTCTGATAATGATGTTGGCGCTTCTAAGACGACGTCATTCTCCAAGTCTTAGCCAAGAGGTTCTACGACATGCTTCTCTTAAAGAAGTTCTAGAGTGAGGATTTTATGATTGTGTGAGAAAAAGAGAAAATAAAGCAAATGAACACTAATTATAAATAATAAGGAGGGAAATGAAAAATAATAAAAAAGGAGTGGAAAAAAGAATGGCACGCTACTTTGCCATGATGCCCTGGCCGCAATGTCTAATTCGTAGCAGATTTAGACTGTTTCGCTTGGATTTGCCATAGTTACATTAACTGTGGCAATAAAATAATCGGTCACGCTATTTGTCCATCTAAAAGATGTCCAACTATTGTCCACCGTATGCTAATATTTTCATTTCAAATTTCTCATTTTTCGCTTCTTAGATTCACCAGAAACTGATATAGATTAACCACTTATTTCTAACGTATTAACCAATTAATTTGGCTTTCACCAATTAATGAGATTCATCACACATTACGTAAAAGTGGTTAATCACTATAGGTTTCTGGTAAATCTCATTAATTGGTGAATCCAAATTAACTGGTTAATACATTAGAAATAAGTGGTTAATCTATATCAATTTCTGGTGAATCCAAGAAAGAGTTCCCAATAATGAATAACTGGTTAATACATTACGTAAAAGTGGTTAATCACTATAAGTTTCTGGTGAATCTCATTAATTAGTGAATCCAAATTAACTGGTTAATACATTAGAAATAAGTGGTTAATCTATATCAGTTTCTGGTGAATCCAAGAAAGAATTCCCAATAATGAATAACTGGTTAATATATTACGTAAAAGTGGTTAATCACTATAGTTTTCTGGTAAATCTCATTAATTGGTGAATCCACATTAATTGGTTAATACATTAGAAATAAATGGTTAATCTATATCAGTTTCTGGTGAATACATGAAAGAGTTCCCAATAATGAATAACAACAACAATAACCAAGTCTTTTCCCACTAGGTGGGGTCGGCTACATGGATCAAACGACGCCATTGTGCCCTATCATAAACCAAGTCTTCAGATATGTTATTCAGATCTAAATCTTTTTTAATCGTTTCATCTATAGTCTTTCTTAGTCTTCCTCTACTTCTAGCTATTGGGCTATTATCTACCTGATCTACTCTTCTTACAGGGGCTTCTAAGGGTCTTCTCCTTACATGTCCAAACCACCTAAGGCGAGATTCTCCCATCTTTTTCACAATAGGTGCTACCCCTACTTTCTCTCTAATGCATTCATTCTTAATCCTATCTTGTCTTGTATGGCCACACATTCAACGCAACATCCTCATCTCCATAACACTGATCTTATGCTCTTATTGGCTTTTTACCGCCCAACATTCAGTACTATACAACATCGCGGGCCTTATAGCTGTGAGGTAAAATTTACCCTTAAGCTTGAGAGGCATTTTTCTATCACAAATAACTCTTGAAGCACTCCTCCATTTCATCCATTCAGCTTGAATCTTATGGTTTACATCTCCCTCTATCTCTCCATCATTTTGTATGATAGATCCAAGGTACCTAAATTGTGTGACTTGTGATATTGTATGATCTCCAACTTTCACCGCTAAGCTAGCATTAACATGCCTCTTACTGAACTTATATTCCATATACTCCGTCTTACTCTTACTTAGACGAAGGCCATGTTCTTCCAGAGTTCGTCTCCATAGCTCTAACTTCCCATTTGTTTCCTCTCTCAACTCTCCAACTAAGACTATATCATCTGCAAAAAGCATGCATTGTGGCACCGGCTCTTGGATATGCGCAGTAAGCACATCCAAAACCAAGGTAAAAAGATATGGACTCAAAGCTGACCCTTAGTGCAATCCTATAGTTATAGGAAATCTTCATGCCCCACCTTGTGTTCTCACACTAGTTTTAGCCCCATCATACATATCTTGGATTGTTCGAATATAGGCGATACTGAACTCCTTTCTTCTCCAAAGCCTTCCACAGACCTCTCTCGGTACCCTATCGTAGGCTTTTTCCATATTAATGAAAACCATGTGTAGGTCTTTTTGCTTCCTCCGATACCTCTCCATTAATCTTCGTAGAAGATAGATTGCTTCCATGGTTGACCTCCCAGGCATAAAACCAAATTGATTCTCTGAAATATGAGTCTCTTGTCTTAATCTCCGTTCAATTACTCTTTCTCATAACTTTATGGTATGACTCATGAGCTTAATTCCTCTGTAATTTGCACAGTTTTGTATATCTCCTTTATTCTTATAAATAGGGATTAAAGTGCTTCTTCTCCATTCGTTTGGCATTTTCTTAGACTTCATTATCTCGTTAAACATCTTTGTGATCCAACTTATACCTTTCTCTCCTAGGTACTTCCATACCTCAATAGGTATATTATTCGGTCCGACCGCTTTTTCATTATCCATCATCTTCAAAGCTTCTTTTACCTCAAACTCCCTGATTCTACGATAAAAGGTTTTATTTTGGTCCTCCTCTCTAGTGTTTAGAATGTCCGAGTCTCCTAATGTCCCAAGTTCCTCATTAAATAACTTGTGAAAATAACCATTCCATCGATCCTTAATGTCTTGTTCTGTAACCAAGACTTTACCCTCTTTATCTTTAATGCATTTCACTTTATCCAAGTCTCATGTCTTCCTTTCCCTACTTTTAGTGAACCTGTAGATATTCCTTTCTCCGTCTTTGGTGCCCAACGATTGATATAACTCGTTGAACGCTTTAGTTCCCAATAATGAATAACTGGTTAATACATTACGTAAAAGTGGTTAATCACTATAAGTTTCTGGTGAATCTCATTAATTGGTGAATCTAAATTAACTGGTTAATACATTAGAAATAAGTGGTTAATCTATATCAGTTTCTGGTGAATCCAAGAACCGGAAAATGAGAATTAGGAAATTAACTGGTTAATACATTAGAAATAAGTGATTAATCTATATTAGTTTCTAGTGAATCCAATAAGTAGGAAATGAGAAACGAGAAATTAACTGGTTAATACATTAGAAATAAGTGGTTAATTTATATCAGTTTCTGGTAAATCCAAGAAGCAGGAAATGAGAAATTTGAAATGAAAATATTGGCATACAAAAAAGTCAACAAACATATGTACGAAAATATACGGTGGACAAAAGTTAAAGTATTTAGTTGGACGAGAAACGTTTTCTCAAAACAGTAGCTAAACACCAATTTTTTTATAGTAATTTTTCTAATAAGGACATTTTTAAAAAAGTCAAAATAATTTTTTAAATAAAATAAATAATACTTTTTAAAAAAATAATACATTAAATATTTTATTTTTATAAAAAATATTTTAACTTTTTAACAAGTACGTTAAAAAAATTCTAAAATTAATGATAATTTTTAAAATATATATATACATTTAATATGCTCGAAGAATACGTTAGAATTTATCTGTAATGGCAATTTTGGGAGGGAGAAGTGGGAGCCAAGATAACAAAGACAGACGTACGCATACTAAATCCCGCATGATCAACGAGTGAAAGGCATGTCTCTCCGTATTAATATTTTCTTGCAAAGTGTGCGTATTGGTGGGTCCCACCAACTTGTCCTCCTCATTCTCCTCTCCTTCGGTGTTTGCTACTACAGGTTTGATCAGCCATACCCATATCCATTTTTATCTCATTCTAATTAAATCTAATTTTATCATAGTTTTATTATATCTTTTTTTTTTTAAATTAATAATTTTTTAATATTAAATAAAAAATATTTAATAAAAAATAAATATATTTAATATGTTAAAAATATAAAAAATATTTAATATTTTCTACATTTAATAATTAAAAAAATTATGTAAGAAAATTTAAAATTATTCTTTTCGTCACCATATAGCCATGTTATGTCCAACATGACTAAACATACTTAATGGCGAATCGCACTAAGTAAGTTGATCAGGAAACTTGTAAACATGCAAAGCTACCTATTTTTGAGGAACTTGTACAAATTATTACAATATCTTATTACTAAATTTTTATACCGAATGAAAAGCCTGGCATGAAAGTACCAATTATCGTATTAGCCCAAATGAGTAATAGTATGGCTTTGATAGCCATGTTATAATTAATGCAGTCCAATTTCATTAACTCTCTAGAAAAATGAAAATCCTTACTTCACAAGTGCTTAGTGCTTTGATGTTTATGATTTTACTATTACCGTGACCTAGAATTTTTGGCATGAAGCAATAAGTAGCATCCGCAAGATCTGCTGGGCCATAAAACGCGAACCTCCTTTCCCTCCCTCTCAGCCAACTACGCATTACACGCTACTGACTTTCTTGATGTGCTGCTGCTGCCGATTCTATATTCATGTATGCGCAGTAAAAGGGCTTCTGTTTATGCAGCAGTTTTGCAGGTAGTACTACAAATTTAACAAAACCCAATTCCCCATGAATGAAGAAACCCATCTCTGCGAATAAGCCAAATGGGTTTGGTGTGCCTTGTAGACAGGTGCTGATATGAGCATGACAGTATAGTAGTGTAGTGTTACCATCATGAGAATCTCACGCAATCATTTACTTAAAGGGTCTGAAAATTTTCTGAAGTGGATAATAGATAGATGTAGCGTGTAAGAAAACCCCCAGAAAAATGAGCGTGACAACAAAGGTACATCTGTTAAAATTTCAGGCACTTTTGCATGTTTATGGATGCCTGTAATGTGGCTTGTACCCACTGTTCTCTCTCATAAGCTAGCAGTGATGGGGGGTTGAGTTACTCAGGGTAAAAGAAACTGACCCTGACTCATTCTGATCTCATAGAGCAGCAGCATGATACACCACAACCTGACCTTACATTACATTACAATTACATAGTTATTTGTAGTGGCATAATTAAGATCAGAAAGCTGTCTCTAACGCATTCTGTCAACCTAGCTAGCCTGCTCAGCAGCAGAGTTGGTTTCTGTTCTGTTAGGTAGCCAAAGCAATCAGAAGCGCAGACTTTAAATTTTGGCAGGAGATAATAATTCAAGTGAGACGGAAATAATTGCAAGAAGAAGAAGAGCAAGCTCTGTTGTTATTTCATTTCATTTCATGCTCTGATTTTGTTTGACGACTCTAGTCTCTAGCGTACATGTAACGGTGAAAGGGCAGAATTGGCACAAAGCCTATAATCTATTACACACACACTAACTATCATATTGGCACAAAGCCTATAATCTGTTACCATGTGATTTTGCACACACTCTAACTATCATATTGGCACAAAGCCTATAATCTATTACACACACACTAACTATCATATTGGCACAAAGCCTATAATCTATTACCATGTGATTTTGCAATCCATTTGATCACACTACCATTCAATCAGTTTTGACAAATAAAATATCAATCAATGGTAACTTAAATATAGAAAAACTCTTATATTTAATTAATTGCAAATATACAAGGTTTGGAAAGCAGAAATTTTAATGTGGAATTGTTTGATAGCAAGAAAACTTTAGCTTGTGGTAGAGCATTGTAAAGGATATTATAGTGTAGCAAGGACTAGATAAATCTCTGAATTTGAAGGAAAAGAAAGCTGACAAGAAGACAGATGAAGAATAAGAAGAGTTTGAGACAAAGACAGGTAATAAATCGGGCTGTGTTTGACATTTGAGGTAAAATCCAGTGTTCTAAATGAAAATTCTGCCATTGATTTATGAAATAAATTAGAAAATATGTATACGTCTAAGTTTTTTAGAAACCATTTGTTTCTATAGAAAGAATTATATCAATTAAAAATAAATGATGATTTAGACATTAGAGATCACATAAATTATTTTACAAAGTTAATTATACAAATATATAGCATTCGAATGAAAGTTAAGGATGAGGATAGAACATGGTTGTTATTAATTGTCGTCTCTTCAACATTTTTATGAGAATTTAGTGACTACATTGTTGGTTGAAAAAGCGACACTTAAGGTAGATGATATGATAGGTATGTTATTGTCAAATGATAAATTTAAGAAGCTCGGTATTTAGTCTAAGGGAACTATTTTTGTTGTTAGATTTAATCATATGGTTGGAATGTGTCTCATGACAATAATTCTGGTTAGGAGAATTCAAGCTCAAGTTCTTGGCTGAGATCAGAGTATAGAAATAAGGAGTGCCATTATTACTGAAGCTTAAAAAAAAATATGAAAGAATTTGAGAATAGCAAAGAAAAAAGGAAAAGAAAAGTTTGAAGATATTACAATTCTTGTAGAAGAACCTTAGAAATATGAAAGTGAGTAAATGATTATTGAAAAAGATAATAGTACCTCATATGATTGTTAGTTCTTAGATCATGCTTGTTCTATTCATGTTTATTTTAAGAAGAAATGGTTTGACACTTACGATATCTGGTGATTGTTTGAATGTTGTTGGAAATAGTATTTTAAAAATTAAGATGTGCAATGGATTAATGGTAGTGTGAAGAGACTTTGTGATGTAAGGCATATGCCTATAATTGGGAGGAATATAATTTGTTTACGTAAACTTGATCCATTAGGATACGAGATATTCTGTAAGAAGTGAAATTATGTAAATTTGTAAAGATTTTTTGGTGATGATGAAAGGTAAGAAAACTAAAAGTAATTTATCCAACCCAATGTGAATTTAAGCTTTTAACATTTTAATCTTGCAATGACTCTTGAAACCTGTAGATGTCTCGGCAAATAGCAAACGACTTTAAAGAGAGTGAGTGTGTGGTGTGTTAGATTTGTTTCTAATAAAGTAATAATAGTAATCAAATGCTTATCCTACAAGACAAATCGACATGCCCAACTTGCATTTGTTTGAATGCCCAAGCTTGTGGACTTCATTCAACTAGCACTTGGTTTTCATAATTCCCAATCTATTGGCAATTTTCTTGTCTCCTTCTTAGGTAATTTTCGAAACACTGTTGATTTTATTTATGTGGATTGAACAAATTTTGACATTGGAAATTCTATATGGTAGTTTGGAATTATATTCCTTTCTTTATATGTGCTTTTGAAATTTAGTAAGACAAAGTTCTTGTAATTGTTGGTGCATCTTGAGCTTAACTTCAATCCCTTCTCAGCTTGGTTTCAACTTGGTCTAAGCTTAATTTCAACCCATTTCAAAACTTGAGTTTGAGTTTGAGAGAAGGAAATTGCCCAAAGATGATGTTAGATCTTAGATGTAACAAAAAGGATAAAATGATGTTAGACAAAAATAATATCAGGACTTTATTCATGTTTCTAATAACCTATAGATCTTTTGCTTGTGAATAAGTTTGAAGCTTATTCTATTTGTGATAATTTTTCTCTTAATTGTCGAAAAGGTTTCTAAAGATTCACGATATGTTGTTGTATCATTTCTTATTTGAAATGATTGAAGATTAGAAGATGGAAGCTACTGCCACAACTAGAAGTGGTGCTCGGATTATTGTTAGAGAGGCTACTATTTCAACATTGCTAGCCTGATTTATATTCTTATAGAAGTGGAAGGAAATAGTCTAAGCTTCCCTGTTTGTGAAATAGAGTTTCACAGAAGGCCACATTACAACAATTGAGATTCAGCACTTCTACTGTGAGGTTAATTTTTTGTGCGTTGCAAAATGAGCACATGAAACTTCTCGAGACTGAGGTGCAATTCAGCCACCGAAATGTGTTCGTTTGAATTTATTGTATGATGTTATGGGAGTTTCATATCCTAGAGTTGTCTTTGGTAGTAGCTAGTAGGAAGGAATAGTATAGCATAGATTCTGCACTCGTAGAAATTACAAATTACATTTAGTCATTGTTCAAGGTCATTGAGATAAATATTGAGATAAATGTAACATAAGCATTAGTTTTACATTTTTTTTTTTGGGGTAAGTGTTAGTTTACGTTGTACATAGGATAGCAATGTGAACAATGTACTCAATTCTTTCATACATGAGCAACGACAACATTGTTTAAGGTATCAATATTATGCTACTCAAGCATCTCAATACTCATGCTACTCAAGTAGCTCGAATGGCACAAATTTGAAAAATTATATCAAATTACATGTGAGAAAGTTAAATTAGTTCTTGATAGGTTTTATATAATCGATGGTTTTATATATATACATTTTTTGGCAAGATAAATGGGTTGAGGCGCAATTATGTTTGTATTTAACAAATAAAAATGATTATTTATTTGTATGAACTAATTATTTTTTGTGAATGAGAACTACAATACATTAATAATTATTAGATTATGCAATTAATTATTTTTTATATGAGTTTATTATTTATAAAAATTTTCATTAACAAAAACATTAAATATATTCTTATTATTTATTTATTTTAGATTCATTTACTAAAAATGAATAAACCAAACGTATTTTCATCATTTTCAGTTTTTGAAAACAGAAAACAATAAATCAAACCAAAACATGTTTCTTAAAATTTAAAAATCAGAAAATGAAAATCGTTTTCAAAAAATGAAAATAAGAAATTAAAATAGAAAACATTTCCTTAAACCAAACAGCATTGCCGATCCTTGTGTTCTTGTGTTTACTTATTTGCTTGATTTATGTGAGTGAGATATTTTTGTCCCAACATAAAGTACTAAAATTAAAAAAAAAATAGAACAAATTACATGAACATCTCCTGAAATTTGACCAAATTACATCCGATATTATCTTTTTTTCAAAAATTATATCAATTTTTTTTGAGATTTATATTGTCATTACACTTACTTCTCATATTCGTCTATTTTAAAGGAGGTCAATGTGTATTGGTGCAAACAAGAGAGGTAGTGGGTGTAATTTTGTTAAACCTCAGGAGAGGTTGATATAATTTGTCCAAAAGATTATTAACAATATCTCAATAACCCTATATTACTAAAAAAATAGAAAATTATAATAAGTTCTCATATACCTATTAATCCTAAGAGCGTAGAGGATTTTAAGAATAAGCTTAATTTTATTCCACTGTTAATATAATTTTTTTTTACTATTATTATAATCGTATATTATCAAATTATTTTAAAAATAAATAATAAAATTTTTAAACAATGACAGATACTCATAGTAACGTAAAATTTATAAAATCTAACTCTGAAAAAAATTTAATAGTTCATAAAAGATGTAAAAATAGTCAATTTGTATTTGAAAAAAGAAATTACTAAGATCACAAATGAAAACAAATTTCCTAATTAAGGGAGTTCCAAACACAGGCACGTGAAACTTAGGATCAATACGAAAGTCCTCACGTTTGACTTGATTTCTTTTTTTGGATCTTTAATCTCACATATTACAGGACTTGTAGCATAGCAGTCATTAACTAGGATTTGAGTCTTCCATATGGCTTCGTTTCAACTTGATTTTGTCCCCATTTTCCATTACATTAACAATATTTATTATGGAGTTCAGCTGAAAAGGGTAAAAACTCGGTTACAAAGGAAAATGAAAGGAAAGTAGCCGTAAAAAACAAAGAAAAAAAAAAGAGCAGAGGAGGTATTCAGTGAGTGGAACTAGAAGATTTTAGGTGGGGTACTAAATACATATTTATATATACACTAAGATTTTCAGTGAGCAAATAACATCTATTGGAGAGAGTTTGTTTCAAAATTATTATAAATAATAATTAAGGGGGAAAAAAGGGAATTCCTTCAGTAAAAGGGAATCGGTACCTTGTTAACTTTGCATAATATTATTAGTTGATTTTATAAAATATTTTATGAGTAATAACTTGTAACTTGATAAATTGATTCATACATATATTTTTTTATCATGTGACTTGTTCTCATTTTTAGTAATAAGTTAGGTAACACAACAAATGAGGATTTTAAAAATAAAAAATGTAGAATAGAAAGTTGAAATTTGTAATATTAAAAAAATGAAGTCAAACTTAAATTAAAAAAAGTTAAAATAAAAGCCAACTAGAGTAAAAAATTTTGGGCCTTTCTCTAATACAATTTTAAGGGTATCGGTACCCTTTCACTTAAAATGCGTTGTTTGTATTCATCTATCAAATGACATTTTATTTCAATAGATTTTATTTTTTTTTATTTTAAGTTTGACTTTGAATTTTAATATTATAAATTCTAACTTTTTAAAATTTTAACTTTTTATTATATAATTTTTATTTTTAAAATCCTCGTTGACTGTGTTACCTAACTTACGAGGAAAAAAAAAAGTTACCCAATCAAAAGCATGTATATGAACTAATATATCAAATTACAAATTATTATCAATAAAGAATTTAAAAAAATTAATAATATGATACCAAGTTAGCAAGGTACTAGTACTTTTTAATAAATAAGAGTACCGAAGGAATTCTCAAAATTTATTCTATAGATGAATACAAATAGCATATTTTAATTGGAAGGATACCAGTACTAAAAAAAGGCCAGGAAAAAAAAAGTTTGAAGGTTCGGTTACCCATACAAGCAGTTGTGTCTCTGCCGTAGGAGGTATTTAACCAATTTTAGGTATCATCTAAGAGAGACAGAAGAATTAAACTCTTCCGGAAAGGAAATGGAGAAGTACAAATTCCCTGCGACATCCCCTTCGTTCTTAGTTGTAAAAGCAACATTAATAGTAAGATGCAGAGGCGCCTTCGGTCAAACAAGAAAATCTATAAACCCCTACCGCTGAAAGAGCTGGGAGCTATGATTGCCGTACATACTTCGATTTCTCATAACTTATACAACATTTTGTACATAGTGGTTACCAAGTCTTCATCAATTTTGGTTCATGAGTGAAAATATAATATTTCTTTAATATGGGTGATGCGATTTGTGTGTAGATGCTCGTTAACGCCAAATCACAAGGGTATTTTAGTTTAACAACGGTTTTGGCGCAAGTTTGATTTCAAGTGTTAGTAAAGAATAAATTCGATTGCTTACTCTAAGCGTACGGTTAACTCCCCACGTGTATCATGTATGCCAATATAATCAATGTTAAATGAAAATGCGAGTCAAGTATCTGATGAGAATTCTCTTACCTACAAGACACATTTCCATCATCTACCTCCTTTAGCTAGGATCGAGGAAGGTTTCTTCTAGCTTTTCATACCAGAAAACATGCACCTGAGCTCTTTAATTTTGACTCCACTCGTCTCACATAAAAATCTATTATCCCATTCGTATCATAGCGAATTGTAATATGAAAATTTCAAATACGTACCATGCAGAGCCGCAATCAAAACATATTCTGAAAATCAATTGTAAACAGTAGACACATACTTACCTGGCAGACTAATCTGAATAGTATGCAACAGAACAAAGTGACTACTTGAAGACAGATAACTCCCATACTTTCCACCCTTGTCAAAAACATTTGACAGATAACAAACATCTTCAGAGTTACAAATTAGTGGTGCTACGAGAAACATAACCCTTAACGAATGAACATCTTTCTGAATTCATCATTGGATTTTGGCTTTTCATCCCTCTCTTCCACTTTTGGTTTATTTGCAGGAAAACCAAGTGGTCTGACATTTCTAGGCACGGCAAAAGTATTCTTCCCTTTAAGCTGGATGTTGTCACTTCCTGGCTTTCTAGAAGAGAACTTCGCATCCTTTACGTCTCCCTTGGAAGTATCATCAGTTTCTTTGGACACTGAACCTTTTTGACCAGAACAATCAGTGGCATATACTGAAAATTTGATTTCAAACGTTAGAGAAACAATATTACATCAACATAAACAACGCCAAACCTTAAATAAACCAGAAAAGGAAAGGGAGCAGTTGTAACAAATGTCAGTGGAGGATTCCAGAAGAGCAACAATGGCTGAGAAATATAAAAATATAAGCTTCTTGTTGTGTATGTCTAAAGAATCTGCCATGAGTTGAGATTTCCCAACCCAAACTAATTACAGCCCAAAACGTAAGTTATACGTTTGATATAACTCCATAAAAAAGTTACATAACTAATATGGTTAATTGGAATTACTTAACAGCAACAGCCTATATATCTATACAAAGTGTTATGCATATATCAAGATCACTAGGTCACAAAAAGTTAGCAGGGAGGCTCCCATGCACATTTATGTATGCACCTGTCCAAAGTAAAAACATTGAGTCCACTTCACTTACCATGCTCTTTCAAGGCTTTCGGATCAGAAGATTCCTTTCCACCTCGCTTTGGGTCAGACCGAGCAATACTTAGCTTCTTCCCAAGTAACCTGTGCTTGTTCTTAGCTACTGCTGCAGCAAGGTGCTTATCGTCCGTGAAGTCCACATATGCTAGTCCCTTCATCAATATCAAAATAAACATTTGTAACTGAAGTTATGGATACAGTGAATGGGCATATAGCAATCATTTGCCATAATGTAACATGATCTGTGCACTTGGTTACATGGAGTGTGTGTGTTGATAAAAAACATGGAGTATAATATATGTCAGTTTTCCCATGCTATGGCAATATACTCCCAGACCCAGCTAAGCCAGTGACTAACGTTTATATGTACTCGTTAGGAATACAATTGAGTCAAAAAAGTCCCACATTGGAAAAAATGGAGACAAGGACAATATAAGTAAAAAATCCCATGAACCTAATGCTTTAAAGTTTTGGGTCAAGGTGTAGTGTTAAGCCCATAAGTGTGTTCCCCAACCTAACAGTAGTTGTTGCGATCGGGATCACAACGGGAGGCAATAAAAAATTTAAAAACTAAAAAAAAGAACAGTAGCCACCAACTTTATTGAGTTAGGAATAAGTTGGAGAACCCCAAAAATAATTTTGGAAAACCAGTTTGTGCAAACCAAAGGTCAGAGAATTAAAACAGTTAAAACCAAAGGAATTACAACTAAAAAAGAAATTGATGACAGTTAAAATAGCTACAAGCAATGTAGAAATCAAGAATTAAAACATTCAAGGTCAAAGAACAAATTAAAAATAAAATAAGTATAAAAAATTAATTTACAAAAATTTACAATTATAACTATTTACATATAAATCAAATAAATTAAAATCAAAATCAAAATATTTACAAATGAAAATTTAAAAAATTTTTTTTTTGCTTAACTTTCGACCTACATATCCCATAAGTGCAATGATAAGTTCCAAACCAACGTAGTTCTTTAAAAAAAATGTGTGGGTAAGTTAGTTTTAATTAACTTTAACACCAACAAACTGTCGCAATTAAGCTGGCCTTCCAAAAAGTCACGGGATTAACAAGCTGTCACAACTCAACTAACCCCTCTTTATTATTGAATTAATTTTAAAATATCTAAAAAAATCAAGAACTAATAAATAAATAAATAAACCAAACTAACCAATAAATAGGCTAAAATGAACAAATATATATATATAGGAAAAAAATAATTACATAAAAAAAGAAGAAAAAAAAGAAAGAATAAACAAACTTACCTCCAAGGCGTGCAAACACTATGCTTGTTACACAGGGTCCCACGTGCTCTTACAAATCAAATCTTAAAGAGTAGCCAAAAAAAATATTTTTACTAAAATCCTCAAGCTCTATACTTACTATTAAGCCCAAGTGTGTAATTTTCTAAATGACTCAAACACTTAAGGATCAACTCTTTTGTATAAGAGGTAGGAAGGGTAAAGAGCATGATTTTTCTGATGTGAGACTAAGCAGGGAGAATAGTTTATCGATGTGGGACTTTTAGGCTATGTTTGGGAGTGAGGGTTAGAAGGGAAAGGGAAGGAAGGGAGGGGTTTGGAGTTGAGAAACCCTTGTTTAGGAGTTTTGGAAATAAGAGGGAAGGGAAAGTGGGATTTTCGAATGCCCTCCAAAGCCCCCCCATTTCAGTTCCCCCAAATTGGAGGGTTTTGGTACGAAATTACCCATTTATCCTTCATCCCAAATCCCTAACCCACCCCACCTCACCGACACAGCCACTCATCCCTCGAAGCCTCGTTTCCCTGTGCTCGAAGCCTCATCTCACTGCACTCGTCACTGCACTCGAAGCCTCATCTCGCTGCACTCATCTCTGCACTCATCTGTCTAGGCTCGTCCATCTGCTCGTCTCTACGCTCTCCAGTCTCCACCTTCACTGTGTCTCTCCGATCTGCGCTCCTCTCTCCGCTCGTGCTCGTCGACGTCGTCGTCTCGCGTCATCGTGGACCTCGTGGCTGTGGACAGCGGATGTTGGTGGTCAACGAGTGCGTCGCAGTGGATGGTGGTCGGCGCATGACGGCGTGAGGGTCTATCACAAACTCGCGGTGGCGGTCGACCGAATCAGCATCGCACAATAGCGGCTACATTATGAGCGGTGGTCCAGTGGTCATTGTGTGACGGCTTGGGCAAGTGTGTCGCGGACTTGCGGTGGCAGTCAACAGAATCAGCGTCACACAGTAGCTACTGCAATCTGAGCGGTGCTCTCCTAGCGATCGTCCACAGTAGCGATTGCGTTCTCAACTTGATATTCATATCTCATTTGGATGAATTGTTTTAGATTAAAAAAAATATTTTTAAATGTTTTTATTTATTTTTAATATATTTGAATGAATTTTTTTTAAAAATAAGTATCGAAAAAGCATAATTTGTGTTTTTTAGAAGATAAACTTTGGTTTTTTTTTTTAAAAACCTTTTTTATAACGTAAATTTTTTTATCAAATATCAAAAAATACTTCTCTAATATTACATTTAAATATAACATTTACTTTTTTAAAAGACATTTTATAAATAAATCACATAAAAAATCTTAATTTAGAAGTGAATCCAAACAAGCTCTCACCATCTAACACATTTCTTCCGAGTTAGTTCATTTGTTTAAGAATATTAAATTAAAACAAATTATAATTATAATATTATATTATATTTAAGTTTAATAATTCAATAATATAAAATGTTATATAATAATAATAATAATGATAATAATAATAATAACCAACAAGGATTTAGTGCAGTAGTAAACAAATTTTACTCTCAAGAAGATAAGTTTTTTAGAGAGAGAAAAATTGTAGTGAGAGAAATTTTAGACAGATTTTTTTTAGTTTTTCACATTAATATGTTTTATAAAACATTAATTATGTTATTTTTTTAATAAAGGGTAAAATGGTAAAAAGCATATTCTAAACCCTTTATTTCCTTCTTCTCGTATATTTCACACTTCCAAACAAGAGGAAGGGTAAACCTCTCATTTTCCTTCTTTTCCTTCTCCTTTAAACCCTTCCCCTTTCTTTCCCTCCAAACTCCCAAACACTCCCTTAGGTGCAAAAGAGATGAGTGCGTATTTTTTCCTCTTTCTTTTTTTTTTATTACTTATTTTTTTTATTTTATCAAAAAAACCCAAACAAAATTGGGTGCTGACAGTAGTTTTATCGTTAACACACAGATGGTGATCATGTAAGTCAAAATCCCTGAAATAGCAAGGTTTTCAACTGAAGGAGGCACCAATCCAGCCCAAACCCCACTCCATGCATCCCACTGGGGAAACCGGGCAAGGGGGCCTTTCACCATATTGAAGTCCACTTTTAAGTTTTTAAGTCAACAGACCAGTTTACGTTTGAAACCAATAAAGGCACCCAAAAAAAACACAGAAAGAATAAGTGAATAATACCCTTGATTTTCCAGTGAACTTGTCATGAAGGATACGGATGGCAACAACTCCACCAACATCACTGAAGAAATTACGAATATGTTCATAAGTTGCCTGCAATAACACAACTCATTAGTCACTAACACACACACACAAACACACACAGATAGGGAGGCTGAGAGAGTACTATCTACCGTAGGGTTAATATTTGATATAAAAGCAGTGCACTGATCAGAGTATGCCCTGTTTTTTCTGGGACTAGACTGTTGCTCACTTAAGTTATCATCAGATTTGTTATTTTTCTTATTGATCCCTTCCACTTTTGTCACCTGAGAAGAGTTCTGCTCTTGATATTTATTCTCCTCTGGTGCTTTCTTTGGGTTTCTACCAGCATCTCTCTGTCGCTTTGCTGGAGGCTGTTCGTCAGTTATATCTGACCCCAGCTTTCTCTTGTCACGAGCATTTCTCTTTGGATTATTTTCATTTTCCTCTGCCAACTTGGATTCCTGCTGCCTCCTCAATAACTGTAACTCTTCCAGACGAGGGGTAACCTTAGGAAAGGCAGTCCCCAAAAAAATAGATTAGCAGACCCAAACAATATTAGCTATTCTTCTGCACATCCAATTTATAAACAAGTTCATAGAGTAGAGTTGACCATTTCATTAACAGCCACATTAAATGGCAAAGGAAGGTACCAGAGTAACCGTTATTATGAACATTTCATTTTAATAAAACTAAGGTCCCCAAGAAGTCAACCTTACTGATAGGGATCAAGTCTGCCAAATGCTTCACAAAGGGCATTCCTTATACTCTATAGTCCAAATAATAGATACGTACCTTGTCAGAACCACACCACAAAAGCTAAACATTAAGGTTGGAGAGCCCCAGGACATATAAACCCCACATTAGAATCACATACTTCAGGAGTGGGACTCGAAAGTCTCATACCTTGCAATTGGGTCAAAACATTCCACCATGCTGTGTAGCCCCGACGCCCAGGCAGGTGGGCTGTGCACTAGCCCTCTGGCTAGTCCTGATGAACACTGCAATGCAGACATCACAACCCATGCTGCTCATTTGCAACTGAGAGACATGGTGGAAGGCTCTGATACCAATTGATACAGACCTTGGGAAAACCATACCCCAAAAGCTAGCCATTAATGTTGGGGACCTCAAGGCCATATAAACTCTACATCAAAATCCCGTACTTCATATGTGGGACTCAAGTCTTATATTTTGCAAATGGGTTCTAACAATAACACAATAAAAATTTCAATATATAGTAATGTATTCACTTTTGCTTGAATTACAAATCAATCTTCTAAGTAAAAAGCTATTAGAAAAATTTCCTTGTATATTTTACAACAAATTTAGTTTGATTGAAAGAACTAATCGCCTACAGAGGAAGACATTAGGATATCATAAGTAAAACATATCTTCCAAATAATCATTGGATAATTCTCTCCAACCCTGCAATAAGATTGTCGAAGACCACTCTCCTAAAAGCTTAAGCTGTTAATCGGAGGCCAGTTTTATATATTTAACAAAGATATTTCAAATAAACTGAGATAATGCATAGTTGTAAACAATGAAACTGAAGCTGAAGAGGAAGGAATGTACCTTTTGTAAAGCATGATCAAAATCTTCCAACTTGCCAAACTCCCTCTCAAAGCGTAACCATGAGTGGCATATGTCCTGAATGATTCTGTTTTTTAGGAAGGGAAGGTATCATCTAATCCAAATAGTATTACACAGCAAGTAAAATAACCCGTAAATGTTGGCTAAACACAATAAGCACAATCTTTTCAACATTTTCTCAAGAAAAAAAATAGAAAAAGAAAAACTTAAATACTGTGGCTATGTTTTCCCAGTTTCACACCATGGAGAAGTGAGCAAAGGAGATCAATGATTTCACTTTAGTAGTTTTCCTCCCCATCTTAATATGCATATATTACTGTGATTTCCCGAAGCTTCAGATCAGGAGCTACTGTCTTATTACAATTTCCCTCAAGCTACCAGGCTTTATTTGAGGGTGAGCCTTGGCGCAACAATAAGGTCGCTGCCTTGTGACCTGATGATCACAGGGTCTAGCTGTGGAGACAAACTCTTTGCTCATGAAGGTAACGTTGCACATATCTAACCCTCCCTAGACCCCAACAGCCACATGCACTGGGCCTCCCTTTTTATCAGGCTTTAATTGTGACCTTCAGTAACCCCTTTTTCAGCAGCAGTGCTGAATCAAAGTTTGAATTGGAACTTTGACAGATAAACATAAGTAAAAATATTTCAAAATTTTGTCCTGTAAAAATTCAGGTGCTAAGAAGCTCCATCAATTGTCTTATGCAACCAAGATTTATCTGTCTCTACTTTCTTTATATAATTAAGTCCTTCCCAGACAGGCAAACTTTTAGGTGGGTACAGCGCCTAAATGAACTTAACCACACAAACTAAATTAAATATAACAATAACCAAATCTTTTCCCACTAGGTGGGGTTAGCTACATGGATCAAACGACGCCATTGTACCCTATCATAAACCAAGTCATCAGAAATGACATACAAACTAACTAAATTAAATAGCTCTGAACTAACTAAATTAAATAGCATCAAAAAAATTTAGATGTAAGAGAAAGCTGATTATACCTCTGAACCAGTCCCAGAAAACCTTTTACTGTAGCATCTCTTGTATATGGACCTTGCTTCATTTATGTGACCCAATTCAATTTCCATTGTTACATAACCTTTCCATGCCTCCAACATTGAACCACTGCACCAAAAAAAAAAAACATAGTCAAAATGTAGTTTAAAATTAAATACGATGGATAAAACAAAATCAAAGCATTTAATTTAGAATGATTTAAATGAACACTATCAAACCAGATCTTCAGAAAATTCTCCCAAACTCCACGAGCTGCAGTTATATCTTTTCCAAGTTTTGTTTCTAAATGGGCCCAATAAGCATGTAAATGTAACAAACCCTCTGTATTCTTCAAGTGTGGTGACAGGTAATCTGATGCACGCTGGAAATGGTAAATAGTCAGCATACAGGTCTATTCACAAATAATACATAAAATTCTAAAGGAGAAATTTTAGCTAATTCACAACAGCACAGTTGATTAGTTGGTGCAAATGGGCGACAAGGCTAAGTTTAGGCTGTGGAATAGATTAATATCACTTTCCTGAGAAAAGCAACTTCGGTAATAGGAACTTTAAGCTTCAAAAGACATAATTATTAATAAATGCCATTGATTTTTTTTTCCTCATAAAAGTTAATAAGTACTTATTTCAAGTTACTCCCTTGCTAAATGCTAAATTTACGTTAACAAGGGGTTTCCTTTTTTTTTCCTGATAAAAGTTAACAAGGGGTTCTTCCAAAAATAAAAAAACAGAATATCAAATGTGAAGTAGAACTTTAGAAGGCTCAAACAAGAGCGGCTATCACATTATCATTGACATCCTTCCTCAAGTGTCCAATTGAGGCCCTAGTTAAATTAACCTAACTTCAATATTTGAATAATCTGTGGCGTGTTCATTCTTTCAGTTTTCAAAAAATGTTCATAATCTATAATAGAAAAACGACACTTATAACAGCAATAATAAATGACTTAAGATCAAAATTATTATGGACTATTCCCATTTATTTTTTCTCCTGCAGCTATTGCCTTGCTAGGAATTTGGCTTAACAAAGATGCTAAGATGGCTATAAGGACACTAAACAGAGCAGAAGTACCACTGGACCATTTAACTTTACAACTTCAACTTAGCTTTACAGGAATATTTTAAATGAAGAGACCAAGTAACCCTTGGGCAGGATGTGCATGATTTATAGGTCTGAAAATAAATACAACCAACCTGGAAGGTCTCCCTTATTATTTTATAATCCAACAGATCCGCTTCACCAGTGGATGCCATTCTTCGCCTTAAGCCATCTACCCGGGTGAGAAACAACTCAAGATACTGAAACAAAAGTTTATATTAAACAGTTTATAAATGCAATATATTTTAGAGAGTTATGAAAGTTAAGGGAAGTGGGGGAAGGGAATTAGAACACGATAACATTACAAGCACTATAGAGAATGAAACAGACAAACTAAATCAAATATTGGTCATACCTCATCAAGAGTTGAAAAGGTACATTGCAGGGACTTCTCAAAGACCTGAAATCAGTGGCAAAATTGACTAAATAACTCAGGCAAATATGAAAAACTCTACCTTCACAAACACCATCACGCAGTTCAGGTCTAGTAAGTTTGACTCAATTTATACTAAGTGCATGTTTGGCAACAGATTTAACTTTTTTTTTTTGGAAAACAGCTTTTTTTCACTGTTTAATCATGTTTGGCAAAATCAACTTCAACTTTTATATGAAATTCAATGCATTATAAAAGTTTTTTTTCATAATGCTGAAGATTGAAACTTATGATTCTAGATTCTAAATTATTCCTTACACTTTGAGATGTAAATACCATTTTGTCCTCGATCAAATAACTTTTTTAATCATTTTATGCCTATTTTGGTAATTTAATACATAAAAGTGATTTTTTTTATATTATCCAAACGTAACAGATTAGCTTAAAATTGCTTTTTAGCTAACATATCCAAACATAAAACTGATTTTATTATAATCGATTATAACAATTGATTATACAATAATCGAATATTGAAATAATCAAGTGTTCACAGTTGTTCCCAAACACCCCCTAAACCTATGCCAAAAAAATTTCCCACTTGTTCTCATGATTACAAGAGACAAACCAAGATCATTGCTGCAAGGATGGAAATGCAGAGTGAATATGAGAAATCAAAGGCATAATACATTCATGTTGATGTTGAAAGGAGGTAACTTTGCCACACCTCAAGGAAAAAAGAGCAAACTTAAACAAGAAAACTCGGGCATAATCCACATACATACTACATATGACAGGATATGTTTATTGTGCTAGGATATTATCCCATTACATAGGCATTACACATGTAGGCAGTGTTATCAATAGCGGCCCGGCCACCTTGGCGGAATGGCATGGTGTCTTCAACATGGCAGCGCTATGCAACCGACCATGTGCATCTCAGCTTTATAAAAAGCAGCCATAGCATCCGCCATAAAGAAGATGGGAATTTTGCTCCTCACTCCCATTATTTCTCAGCATCCAGCCATTAGGCTTGTTAGGTTAGAGGTAAATGTATCTTTTAATTCTCTGTTCCAAAATATAGAAGCAAATTAAAAGAAAAAGACTCCTGAACAATCACTTATTCCTGATTCTATGCTGCAACTCAGGCTCTCAACAGTCAACACGTAGAGCAACATTGAGGCTCCTCCTCCCTAAAATCTTCACAGATCTAAGTCCTCAATCAGGAAAGTGTCATCTATTTTCTTCCTCTAATTGTTGTTCTCTTTTCATTATTTCTTTCTTGACTGCCAACAGACCCCTGTTCTTCCTGTCTTTTTTTTTTCAATTTCTTCTGAAATTATGGATGTATTACAATTGTTTTCTTCCTCTTTCCATTCCCTCTCTGTATCTGTACTTGATATATTTTTCTTTTGTTTTACCAATGGCCACCTTACTTCAATATAGCAGTCACCATGCCATCTGCCATGTTAATTTTGGGGCTTTCCCCAGGTCGGCCATATGCCATTGACAACAATGCATGAAGGCACGTCAATATTAAGCATAAAAAAAGAGGAACATCAGCGTCCATCTTTTATAAAATCAAAATTTCAAAATAAACTGTTTAATGTTCAAAGAGAAATCCAAAGATGCACACTGTACTCAAGTTCACTACACAGCCTTGTAATAAGACAACACAAGATGGCCAGACAGGTCATATTATATCATATACTACCCTGCTGTTCCTTGATGAAGGTTTGAGGCGCAACTAAGACTCAAAGAATCTACACACATCAGCGGACTAAATTTATGAAAAACCAAATAGCAATTGCTATTATTGTTTATTTTAACTGCAAATATTGTCATGTATGTCAATGTATTTTATAACAAAACCCCAAGGTCATATTTTGATCTAACTTAGAATATTCTTTCCTCTTGTGATAGAATAACTAACAGCCAAATCCATGTGGAAAAATTAGAAAAACAAGTGCATCATTTAAACCAGAAATGACATGATTTACTAATTAATCAACCATTCAGCCTATAGAGGACTAAAGACACATTAATTGGATTTTCAAATATTTAATTTGCACCACAAAAGGGGAAAAAGTGCTATAAAGATGAGTTGTATCCAAAAACATACTTCCACTAAGTCTTTCTCAGAAGCATGACCACGCTCCAAGTAAAGCAGATACCGAACCCAGAATTCTCCAACCCAAGGGCAGTTCTTAATGGCCCTAGAATAAACATTGTTGACAATATTACCAACCTGGAGAAAAAAACAAAAGGAAAAAAAATCCAGATTATAAACTTGGACTTCCGAAATGGATGTTGTGATAAAGATAATAACAAAGAGGAAAATAAAAACCTTCAAAATTTTGTCCAAGTAGCAAGTATAGTCAAGCCAGAGATCAGGTGATACAGGAAAGTCAGTAATAGCTCGCTCATATAGAACTTGAACTCTGGCTGGTGTTCCAGAAGACTGCTCAAATTTCAAATAGCTCTGCAATATAATTCTCTTAATTAAAAGGAGTTTCACATCCTAAAGAACAAGAAATAAACAAAATTCTAGAATTCTATCTCCTACAAGTAATTAGTCATATTCGGACGCGGAGACATACCAAGTAGTGTTGTAGCCTTTCTGAATCAGAAATATCCTGGCTAGAAATCTGTTCTTCAAGATGAACACGAGCATTATACATCTCCAAGGCCTTCTGGTATGCTGATGCAATGTGAGGATAAATATCAACCAGGTCAATGGATTCAACATCGTGAAAATTTCCTTGTTCCACCTCCCAAGTCCTGTAGGCCATAAGTGTTGAACTCATATCAGCAAGGGGAACAGACAACTGGCGGTGGAATAAACTTCGAATGCGTTGAACTTGCTTTTCTTTGCCCTGCAACTCGAGAAGAAAACTCTTAAATGCAGAACTGAAACAATCTATAATGCCACAAATGCTTCAACATGCTGCATTTAACCAGCTAAACCAAAATTTTAAGGTAAATGCCAAAAGTTATCCTCCAAATCAAGTTTCTTTTCGGCTGCTGTGTTTTCTTTCTTTGTTCTTTAATTCTCTTGAACAAACCAAGATTATACTATGCTCTCAATTGAATTTTTACGTTTAGCTCAGGCCATATTTGTGTATTCAAGGTACTACCTCAGCAATAATACTTTTTTCTGTTGCAACTACATTTTCTGTCCTCAATTTTATCTGCCAAGTAACACCACTAGTTTCTAATTGACGAAAAATTATTTAACTTTGTCAGAAATAGTAATGAATAGGATATACAAATCACCTACTTAAGTAATCAACATCCACCCTTTCTTTAGCAGATAATTTCCATACAAAAATACTTAGCAGGATACATACGCTTGGAGCACAAAACAAAACCATTGTATTAACCTGTAAAATTCTTATAAAGCCCAACTAATATTGGCAAATTGGATAGCACCATCAAGATAGATCTTTGGTAAAGTTAAGGAAAATGTTCTGACCTGTATATCAGTTTCATCAAAGGTTAGAAGTACAGCCTGCTCGTATTGCCTGTAAGCTTCCCATATTTTACTGCCTTGAGCAACATGCAAACCAGCAGCAGTAAGTGCACTCTCAAACAGATCCCTTGCCTTGGAAATACCAGTAGGTGAACATTGGCGTACCATTGGATCAAACTCTTGGACACAATTAATGTAGTCACACCAAAGAGAGACAGACTGAAATAGAGCATAATGCACCAGTTGTGTAAACATTTTGAGGAATAATTTGATCATAAATGTCGAGAAAAAATGGTTCTTAGTTTTCCTACCAATACCTAAACTCTTAAGTATCATGGTAAAACAGATACACTTTATAAGAGAGACTTTCTTCTTAACTAGGAAAAGACAAAGAAAGTGCTCAAGCAGAAAATTATCTAAAGCACCATATTGAAATATAATAACCAACCAGATAATCGAACACCCCACGCTCGTAAAGCTTCAGAATTGTAGAGAAAGCCTCGGGTCTGCATGGTAAAACCAAATAGTAACAAGAATTTCGGTCATGAACATTTACCTAATTCCTAATTGTACAGATCCAAAAAGGGAAAAAAATGCCACCAGAGAAGAAAAGCAAGATGAATGAATTAAAGGAAAGAGAAACACACCCAGTGTTGAGAGAAAGCTCATCTTTGGTCCATTCCTTCCACATTGCAGGGCTCAATGGAAAGAGTTCACTCATAGCTTCCCTTGCTCTTCTCAGTTTTTCAACATCACACATTCTCCTCAGAAGCTTTATATACTGAAAAGGATGATCACCGAGCCAAGGAAACAAACAAGAACTGTGAACGCCGAAGAACAAACTTTAAAAAAAAAAAGGAAAAAGGAAAAGAAAAATAAGAAGACATGTAAAATAAATACAAACTTTTGATTGAACGTGATTAGAGCAGAGAGAGCGAGAGAGTATAAACAATTTTGAGAACTTGCAATGGAGCTGGGAAAAATAAAAGGCAGCAATTGACAGCAGAAAACATTAAAAATAAAAAGGGGCAGGGGGGGGGGAATATTTGATATATTCTCTATCTCCGGAAAATAGAAAAAGCATGGTGTCCTGAATGCTGAAAGCAACTGAAATAGAGAAATTTGAATGCTAAAGGAGACAGAGACAGTGGCCCAACAAAACAAGAAGCAATTTGTATGTAGAGAGTTGAGTTGAGGAAATTACTTGCAAATGAGCATCGTAGTTGGAGGGGTTAGCAGCGAGCTCAACCTGGAGGGATTGGAGTTGGAGGTTCTGCTGAGCTTCGTCCTCAGAATCAGAATCGGAATCAGAATCAGAATCATGCATGGCTTCCTCTTTCTCTCCATTCTCTATTTCTCCTTCTAGGGTTAGGGTTTGTTCCATCTCCATGCCAACGAGTGAAGGTTCCATTCCATTTCATGGGCAAACGGTGCTTTATGCAAAATAACCTGCGATGTCCCACATGGGTCCGGTTACGGATTTTTACCCGATCCATATGTCTTCGGGCATATGTCTTCGGGCCGTTGCTGTTTGTACTCGTACATACGGGTGTTTATGACCGACTCGATTATCCATTTCGACCATAAGTTAATTGAGTTGGGTCCGATTCTTAATAGCCCTAATTACAGTTTTGGTCTCTCAATGTTAATAAAATAAATAATTTAAATCCCTTATTTTTAAAATAAATTATTTAATCTCTATATTCTTATAAATAATTCTTATATTCTTACATTAAACAATATATACACTTATTTTTATATTTCATCTAATATCATTTATTATACATATATTTTTTCTATCACTTTCTCTCATTCAATCACATCTCTTAAAAAAAATATAAAATAATATTTATATCTTTTTTATAAGTATAAGATAATAATTTTCCTTTTATAAAATGAACACTTCTAGGCTTAGCTATTCTGTTTGTAATAGTAAAAGATTATGAATTTTTTTATTATTTTATATAATGAATTATGAAAGAAAAAAATCTTTATTTCTATCTTTAAAATTCATTTTTTATCATAAAGATGTTTATTAATTATTAATTTAATAAATTTAAAAAATAAAAATACTTTAAAGAGACATTTGATAAAAGAAAAAAATAATCAAGTTATAAACAAATTAATTAAATTGAGTTTAAGTTTTTATATTTTTAAATAAGTCAAGTTCAAATTTTAAGTTTAATTCATTTAAGTAAATGAATTAAATTTTAACAACTCGGCTTATTTATATTTCTAATTGCAAGCAAAAAAAACTTATTATAATTGAATAGGCATCACTACAGAGCCTAAGAGGGTGCGTTGAAGGTGGAACCCATTAAAGCTTGAAACAGTTTGTGAGTTTGGAAAATTTGCTTTTCATGGATTGTTTAGAGAGATATATCCCACCAAATCACATAAGCAGCTAAGCCAACGAGAATTTCTTATGAAATTTCCCTTCTTGCTTTGAGTTTTACGGAGTTTTTCGGGTTTATTAATATTTTAAATGATAATCTGTTTTGATAAAAAAAAAATATATTCATACTTATAACTATTTATATATTTGATAAAATATGGAATTTTTGGTGATCCATTTGTACTATACGGTCTGCATTTGGTGATCCATTTTACGTTGAACAATATTAATGTTGTAAATAGAGAAGAGAAATATAGAAAAATTAAGACAAGAAAATATAGATTCAAAATCTTATTTTGTATATCAGATAAGATATATATCTTTGAGATCTGATAGGATATTTATA
Organism: Ormosia semicastrata; assembly: GCA_029884595.1. Taxonomy (NCBI): domain Eukaryota; kingdom Viridiplantae; phylum Streptophyta; class Magnoliopsida; order Fabales; family Fabaceae; genus Ormosia; species Ormosia semicastrata. The sequence goes on along the minus strand of JAQQTO010000057.1, from coordinate 454,184 downwards.
AGAGCATTTTAAGATTTATACAATGTAACTATTTATGATTAATATCCATTAGAGATTGTGATATCTTTTAACTAATTTTTTTTATTTATGTGGGATAATTAAGGTAGTCATCCACCACATGCAAAAATATGCATGTTTTACAATACTCCCCTTGGATAATTATACATTATGAATATGTGTCGTTAAAACTTTACTAAGAAAAACTCAGTGGGATAAAAACTTAACGAAGGAAAAAGAGTACAATATTCATAGACAACTTCCTCTCAAAATATAACAAATTATGAAAGGTCCTTAGATTGATGCATTCTAATGTTATGCACATGCTTTTGAAAATTGAAGTTAGTAATGCCTTTGTGAATAGATCAGTAGGGTTGTCATTTGAGCGAATTTTGCAAATATCAACATCATCTTTCTTCAAGAGTTCATGAGTGCAAAAAAACTTTAGTGAAATGTGTTTAGTTCTATCACTCTTTATGTACCCTCCTTTGATTTATGCAATACATGTTACATTATCCTCATACAATATTATTGGCTCATCATTTTCCTTCAATAAGCCACATGCTCCTTTAATGTGTTGGATCATAGTTCTCAACCATATACACTTACGACTTGCTTCATGAATGACCAATATTTCTAAATGGTTTGATGAGGTAGCAGTGATTGTTTGCTTTACAGACCACCGTGAGACAGCAATATTTTCACATGTGAACACATCACCTATTTGTGACCGAGCTTTATGTGGATCAGAAAGATAACGAGCATCAGCATATCCTACTCATTTTGACTTTTCTCCCTTTGGGTAAAACAAACCCATATCAAATGTGCCACGTAGATAACGAATAACATGTTTTACTCCATTCCAATGTCTTCGAGTTGGTGCAGAACTAAACCTTGCTAGCAGATTGACTGCAAAAGCTATATTTGGTCTAGTGCTATTTGTAAGGTACAAAAGTGCTCCTATTGCACTACGATATGGTACTTCATGACCAATAATTTCTTCATCATCTTCTTATGGACGAAAATGATCTTTTTTTATATCAAGTGAATAAACAACCATTGGGGAGTTTAATAGATAAGATTTATCCATATAAAATTGTTTCAAGGGTTTTTTCTATATAAGATGATTGATGCACAAGAATTCCACTTGCCAAATGTTCAACTTGAAACCCAAGACAAAACTTTATCTTTTCAAGATCCTTCATTTCAAATTCCTTCTTTAGGTAGTCTGCAATCTCAGAGATATTTTCTAGAGTCCCTACTATATTCAAATCATTAACATAAACTACGACTATAACAAATCCAAAATTCATTTTCTTGATGAAAACACAAGGACAAACAGGATTATTTTCATATCCATTTTTTAATAAATATTCACTTAAATGATTATACCACATGCGTCCAGATTACTTTAACTCATACAACGATCTTTGAAGTTTAACGTAGTACATGTGTTGAGGTTTTGAATTATATGCTTCAGGCATCTTAAATCATTCAATGATTTTTATATATATGTCATTATCCAATGATTCATATAAATATGTTGTCACAATGTCTATTAGACGTATGTCAAGTCCTTCAGAGACTGTCAAACTAATCAAAAATCTGAAAAGTAATTGCATCCATAATAAGGGAGTAAGTTTCTTCATAATCTATACCAGGCCTTTGTGAGAAGCCTTGTGCTACAAGTCGTGTCTTATATCTCACAATTTCATTTAGATCATTTCTTTTCCGCACAAAGACTCATTTATACACAACAGGTTTGATATCTTCAGGTGTCTAGACTACTGGTCCAAATACATTACGTTTGGCTAAATAATTTAACTCAGCTTGTATTGTTTCTTTCCATTTTGGCCAATCACTTCGATGTCGACATTCTTCTCCACTTTGAGCCTCAAGCTCATTATCATTGATAATTTCAGAAACAATTGCGTATACAAAAACATTATCAATAACAACTTCATTTCTTCCCCTCATATTTCTAGATTTTAATGAGATCTCATAACTTGCTAGTACTAGAACCACTTTTGGGGTTGCTTCCCTAGAAATATGGGGTTGTTAATCTATATTGCTTTTGACCTCTTCAAGAGCGTCAATGACCTCTTCTAGAGCGTCAATGACCTCTTCTAGAGCGTCATTTTGAAAGTTTTTCATTTCCTTCCTTTTTCGAGGAATAATGTTCTTTGCACCAATAGGTCTACCACGCTTCTAGTGTGTTTTAGATTCATTGGCTGCCATATCCATAGGATGTCTTACAGGGACAATTAATCGTGCAGGAGTATTTGCAACTGGCACATGTGATTTAGTGACCTTTTGGGTGTCAACAAAAATATCTAGCAATTGATTTATGACATTCTATAAATGAATTATTCTTTGAACTTCAAGTTCACATTGATTTGGGCAAGAAATTTAGCAAAAGCAACATTACGTGTTGAAAGCAAACAAATATATGACCATCAAGTGAAAGCATCAATTAAAACCATAAAATATCGAAATGGTCCACAAGATGGATGGATTGGGCCCAAAATGTCACCTTGTATTCTTTGTAGAAAATCAGGAGACTCCAAAGATAATTTAGATGAGGAAGGTCCAACAATTAATTTACCTTGAGCACAAGGAGTACAAAAATAATGATTAGGCAGAAGAGTTTTCTGATCCTTTAAAGGATGTCCATGTGTAATTTCAATAATACGTCGCATCATAGTTAAACCTGGATAGCTAAGACGATCATGTCAGAGTATAAAAGTTTTAAGATCTAAGCACTTCTAGTGCATATAATTTGACTCAACCACCCTTATTTTTGTAAAATATAATTCAGATGAGAAACTTAGAAGTTTCTCTAATATGAACTTCTGGTTCGAAATTTTAGAGGTAATATATAGATATTTTACATGTCCCACATTTTTTGTTTCAACATGATACCTATTGCGACGTATATCTTTGAAACATAGTAGATTTCTTCGGGATCTACTAGAATACAACGTATCATCAATATATAATATTGTCCCATTTGGGAACATAATTTGGACTTTTCTAGAGCCTTCAATTACATTTGCAAAACCAGATATGTTATTAACATTAATTTCAACTAACGTCAATTGTAAGAAATAGTTTTTATCACAAAGAATTATGTGAGTTGTATCACTGTCCACTAAACATATGTCATCATCCATTATATCAAGTTTATTTTGCATTGAGAACACTCTACACATAAAAACTCATTATATTAAAGAATCTTCTAGTCCTTCAATGATACCTTTATGAATTATCAATATTGACTCAGGATAGCCTTATTAGCCATATGCCAAATAAAAAAAAATATATTATTTAGACTAGCAAACTTCTAGTTTATAACCATATCATAAACTTCGATCTGATTTACAAGATTATAGTAAACTTCTGGTTTACACTAAAATATGTTTCAATTGCACTAATCATATCTATTTGACTTAATAATGAATAAAGCATAATGTATAAAATTTTGTTCATTGAGGTAACAAAATATAGTAGTTATTTTGAAGACTTGAATTATTTTTGTATTACCATATATCAAAATCAACCATTGATCTATATATATAAAGAATTAGAAACACACATTTTTTCTTCAATCAATAAAAATTCTAATAAATCATATCATACATATATTTATTTAAAATATTGCAAACTAACAAAATAAGAGAAAATGTGTACGTGATGATAAAAAATAAAATAAATACATATGAAATGACAAATATGAATTCCAAGAAAATAATTCAACTACTCAAATCATCAATCAAACCATAAAACATTTCTCCATAATATTTAATGAAAATAGACACACCCAAAAGCATATTATTTATAGGACCATAGTCAAATGAATTATTCTCATTAATATATCCCTACTTCATTTGATATGTATTCTTGAAAGGGTTAAAACCACCATGGTAATGATTATTTTTCTAATTTCTGCCACATCAATGGTCATAACCACGACATCTGTCATACGCAAAATTATAATATGGAACATTCACTTCAAGGAATGGAGTTCAACTCATTGGGAGGCCTTTGTGATTTTTCATTAATAACTCATTTTTGTGTTCAATCATAAGAATGCATAAACTTGATTCAAAATATCTTTTAAAACAATTCTCATTTTGCTACTACAGGAGCATATTCGAGAGACATAAAAAGATCAATGATGTTCTTTCTCACATTTCTTTATTTCAAATTATGCTAAGATCAATTAGATCTTTTTAAATTCAATCACGGTCTAAAAATATAGTTCTCCAGGAACTATACCATAAATCTTCATATAAAATATGACCATGAAAAATCATTAGTTTTGTGCAATCTTTCAGGGATGCTTGAATGGTATCTGTTCCAGAATTTATCAAGAGTAACAAATTTAGTATAAAACAAAATATGAGAATTGTGTTAGTCAAACAATATTCATAATAAAAATTCTATAGATGAAACATAAAAATATTTCATACTAAGACTAACATGAAAAAACTATAAGAAAGAACAAAGTAATGAATTAGATTAATCTAAAGAATGTGATAAGAAGACAAACTATTTTCGTAGAACCTTTAAGTTGTTCAAGCCATCATTCATATGATAGAGTCTGGTATCGAAGGAAAATCATTGCTTTTGCGTGATCCTGCAGGGATGCTTGGTTTCCTTCTTTTATAGTATTCCTAAGGTTCATAGCATTAAGATGAATCTCAGCATCAAGTACCCATGATAAATAATTTCTTCCAGAAATATCAAGAGCAACGAATTCAAGTTTCGTGAGATTTGACATTCTAAAGACACTTGATATATAAAAAGAAACTTGGAGGATTTAGCTACACTATAGAGACTTGATCATGCTGATAACGTGTTGTAAATAGAGAAGAGAAATATAGAAAGATCAAGACAAAAAAATATAGACTCAAAATCTTATTCTGTATATTAGATGAAATACATATTTTTGAGATTTGACAGGGTATTTATAAAAGCATTTTAGGGTTTATATAATGTAGTTGTTTAATATTAGTATCTATTAGAGATTGTGATCTCTTTTAACTACTTTTTTTATTTATGTGGGATAATTAAGATAGTCATACACCACATACAAAATATGCATGTTTTACAACAATTAATGTTTAATTTAGTTAGAAATGTTATTTTTGGATATTTAAAGAGTCGTGTATATATTATATACACTTAAATTACTTACATAGAATAAGTAATTTTTAAATCCACATCAGTAACTTTTGTTAAGTTTTTAACAGTACACTACTGAAAAGATTAAAATTGTTCATTTTGTGAAAATAAAAAACTAAATAGTTCATTTTAGAAATAAAGGGATTAAATTGTTCGTTTTGTTAAAATAAAAAGACTAAAACTGCAATTAAGCTTTCTTAATATCAGACTCAATTTAATGTTTAATTTAGTTAGAAAAGTTATTTTTGGGTATTTAGAGTCATGTATATATCATATGTACTTGAATTACTTACAAAGAATAAATAATTTTTAAATCCACATCAACAACTTTCGTTAAGTTTTTAATAATACACTAATGAAAAGACTAAAATTGTTCATTTTGTGAAAATAAAGAGACTAAATAGTTCATTTTAAAAATAAAGGGATTAAATTGCTCGTTTTGTTAAAATAAAAAGGCCAAAACTGCAATTAAGCTTTCTTAATATCAGACTCAATGTATTTTTCAATAATTGTGCTATTTGCACTTTTTTTTTACACATCACTTACATATCTGATGATTCACGTGTAAATAAGTGATGATCCATATGTATTATGTGGTGACTGAGAACTTAATTGAAGTGTAAATAATTGGTGTTCAACGTACAAATAACTGGTGATCAGTGTGTATTATGTGGTGATTTCAATTATCAATTATTTACACATCGATACATGTATTTATTCACCACATAATATATATTAATCACAAGTAATTTACATGTGAATCACTATTTGTACCCTATATCTGTGCTATAAATAATGCTTAATCCTTGTTTACGATCCATATATGAAAGTTTTTAGGCTTATATATGTCAAATTCTGATTTGGATATCTTCCTATATGGTATTGAGTAAATTGTGCATATTTTGTAAGTGATTAAGTGGATTTGAAATTATTATTGACTTGGTGATTTCTCTGTTGTAGGAAGGGCTCCAAACAAGCTAAAATTTGGAGAATTTGGATCAAAAGTGGAAGAGAAAGCCAAGTGTGAAGTTCAGCAGCTCCAGGCATATTTATGTCGCAGTGTGGTGCATTCCCCTGCTGCATCCAGGGGACCCGAGGCTTGAACGCTGCGGTGAAAAGGAGCGTATGCGGCGGTGTGGTGACCTAAATTGCTTACGCGCCGCAGCGTAGACATATTAATGTCGTGGCATGACTCTGTTTTCTAAGCTTATAAATATTATTTCATTAGTTTTTGTTAAAAAAAGGCTATTAGTTTAGAGAAGCAACACCTTGATTTCATGTTTGAGGCTGAGAGGAAGCCAAAGGGAGCAAGGTTGGAGGTCATTTTCCTTATGGAGGAGGATTCAAGCATCAAAGATCAAATCATGAGTTTCCTTCTCTTTTCTCTTTACTTTCTTCTCTTCCCTTATCATGAACATGAGTTTTTTATGTATATTTTCGTGTTCAATGAGTAACTCAGTTGTATTAGGGATTACTTTGAATCCTTTTATGAATATTGTTGAATTTGTACTTCTTTGAGTTTATATTGATGTTTGATTTTGTTCAATCATATAGATCTTAATGCTCTTGATTGTCTGATCAACTTTTAAGTGATTAGTTAAAATTTGATGAATTTAGACATAGGAATTTGGATTTGAGATCATATGTATGGTTGATGCATGTTCGATTTCATTCTCATTGAGGGGATAAGTTGATTCGCTAATTGTATAGAAATATACCTCTTAGCCATGCATAACATGTGTTTGAGAATAGATCTTAATGAGTGAATTTTGCGCTAGCTCTCATGGAAACATAATTAGTTGGGTAAATGAAGCATGGTTGATTGACCTAGACATAGGCTTTTAGCTAAATTAGATTCTCAAGCTATCTAAACTATTTCATTAATGTTGATTTAGAGGATTACATGTTATCAATTGAAGCAAGAGGTGAACGGACTTTTAGCAGAGCCAATATTCTCGTGGGAACGAACTTTACTGATCACTTTATTACTTGAATGACTCGTGTACTTGCGGTACACAAAAGGTCAAACAAGTGTAAAAGGTACACAAATAGACTTTTCTATTTTTCAATATTTAAGTCATTCTTCAAGTTAGCTTGGTCCAACCCGATAACACATAATACTTTTAAACTTATATTCTTTAAAAAAATTAATAATAAATTTTAAGACTTCTAAACATAAATTAACATATTTTGCATAATATGACAATATTTTTATATTAATATATATAATTTACTTTGAAATATATATTGTAAAATATCTTAGTTTTAATTCCTGATTTATAAAATTTTATGACTTATCTATGCATATTATCCAAATTGGTACATTTTGTTAAAATAGTGGGTTGATCCGATCTTGATCCAATCATTAGTCGAGTTATGAATTAGGGGTGTTCATGACCTATCATGGATCGATGACCTATCCCAATCTGAAGTTAATTAGGCCGCGTTCGGGTTCTTAAAATTTAACTAGATGTGTTTTGGACCGAGTTTGGATCACACTGGAGTTTGTAACATTCTCTCTATCTTGTTAGCTTTAATATTTGTTATAGTAGTTCCTTAGTACTTGTGTAATTTACCTGTTAATTTTTGTAATTTTTTGAGTTAGTTTAGGCGTAACGATATAACACTGAACATGAATAATAACTCATAACAGTCCAAAAATTAGCATAGATTACTTAAAAGATGGAAATAAATATGAAAAATTTATTTCTAGGTCATAAATAATTAGAATATGTTATGGTAATTTTTAGGAAAATAAATAAATTAGTTTGATATTTTTAATAAATAGAATAAATGTTTAAAGACTAAATTAAATAGGAGAGTAGCTTAGAAAATTAAAAACTATGGAGTTGTTAAATAGAGGATGGAGATTATTTTAAATATGGTTACGGGTTAGGGTAGATATCTGTAAGCATATACGAGTTAGAGCAGATACGTATTTATTACTTCCTTAAGATTATATTAACTTAAGGAAAAGTAACAGAGCCTAATAGCTATTAAATGATATATATAAGAATTAATGAGATCCTAAAATTTTCTACAACACTTATGAAAGTTAGAAAATTCATTAATGGAAGATAAAAGTATCCTTAAGAGACAAGTATATCACATAAAATGATAATAACACAACTTAGCCTTATCTTTTTCTTCCCTCCACCACCTCACCACATCCACACACACACACACACACAAAAGTACTATTCTCTCTCACGGCAGAATAAAAAATGAAGGAAGAAAAGAAAAGCTAAAGAGAGAGAGAGAGCGGGATGAGAGAAAGAGAGAGGGAGCGTCGATGGAGAGAGGAAGAGAGTTTCTCCACCATAGCTTCTATCGTGGCTTAGGTAAAGAGGTAGGGGTTTCTTCCTTTGCTATTTACTCTTTTCCCTTCTTTCTTGGCATCTTTATTCTTTTCCCTTCTTCCTTTGCTAGTGGATGATTTGAATGTTATAGTTGGTTGAGATACTTGGTGAAATAAGTTTGATGTTGGCTATAGAATTTGTGAATGGATTGAAGGGAAAATTTTCACCATGTTTATTTCATCTTACTGCCACGGTTATTGTTGATGTTTTTGCTTGATTTTTGATTGAAAAAAAATAAGCTTGATGGTTAATTTCACTATGTTTATGTATATCTTGAGCTATATATATGGTTGTTTGAGGAAGTTGGTCAAATGAATCAAAGGCAGAATTATCTCAAATCTTGATGTTAATTATTAATAGATAAGTTGATTGGTGATGATAGCAATTGAATAAGTAATTTTTGGAGCTAAAATTGATGATATTTGTGAGTTTACCATGATTAGAAAACGTTCTGGAATGTTAGAAAACAGCATGGTAATCAATTATTGATGTTGGTAATCAATTATCAACTTACAGAATGCTATTGCTAGGGTGAGATAATCGATTATTAGTTGTGATAATCAATTATCAACTTACAGAAAGCTATTGTTAGGATTGTAATAATCAATTATCAGCTATGGTAATCTATTACTAAGTCTCTGTTTTGGGAAAAATGACCTCAAATTTGGATATATTTGGGCTATGTGCACTTGTTATACTTAAGAATGAAATATGATGTGCACTTGGTATACATATGGAATGAATTATGATGTGCACTTAGTATACCAATGAAATAAATTGTGATGTACACTTAGTATACCTAAGAGATGAATTGTAATATGCACTTGGTATAGCTATGAGATTTTGTTATGCTTATGAGATAAATTATGATATGCACTTGACATGCTTTTGAGATGAATTAAGATGTACTAGAAAATGACGTGCTCCTTTAAAATGTTAAAGTTGAGCTAGTAATTGAACTAAAATATAAAGTACATCTTTAAGTGCTCATTAATTAAAAGAAATTGGATATGCCAAAGGAAATAACGCTGATCCTTTATGACATGATTCTTAGATGTTATTCCCTTAAGAGGGGTAACCTATAGAATCAATTTAGAAAATGACGGTAATCCTAAACGTGTATCCTTTGAAAATGACAATGATCTTTTAGGTATCTTAGATTTGGCTAATGATTGATATTGGAAATGATCCTTATACTTAGGGTCGATCCTAAATGTTTGGTAGATTGAGGAGGTAATATGCCCTCTCTACCTGGTAGATTGAGGAGGTGACATACCCTCTCTAGATTTGGCTGGTGTTACATAGGATAGTGTTGTGTAACGTAGGATTGTTAAGTATAGGCTGACTATACTGGCCTGATAAGTGATTCGAGTGTCGAGCTCAACCAAAAAATAAAATTATAGTTCTACCAATAACTTGTAGCACAAGGCAGCGAACTGAGTTGTTTCTTAGGGATCAAGATACCAATCAAACCAAATCAAGATCACACAGGGGGGACTGTGTATGCAGAATGCAAACATAATAATCAAATATAAGAAAGAAAATCAAATTGCAAATAACCAATCTAAGAAACTGTTAGAAACCCAGTTAGCTTGTCATCGATCACTAAACATGCATCTTGATTGAATTAATTGCTTAATATATAATTGACCAAAATATTTGCATCAAACATATAGAATTCAACACTAGATAATCACTTAGAATTTAACTAATAAACAATTCATAAATCTGCAATCGCTAGAATCATGCAACCTATGTTAGTTTAACAACCAAAATTCAATTAACCCAGATTAACAAATCTGTCAAGCTAACATTCTTCAATTCATGTGACTAAACCACAATTAATCAATCAGAATTTAATCACAAATCTTAATTAGGATTAAGGATTCAATCAAATCACATCACACAACAGAAATCTCTAGTAATGTAATTCGAAATCCAAATCAAGAGAAGAAGAAGATAATTAATTCAATTCAAAATCAAAATTAAAAAACAAAATCTCAAAGTCAAACTAGAATTTCCTCAAGATCCTTAGATTGATCTCAAATAATTAGCTCTCTATGACAGCCACACACAGTTTGCAAAAGAAAAGAGAAAACTCTAGGTAGAAGAATCAAGTAAAAACGGCTTGAGTTTTTATCTATCTCAGGTTCTCTATTTATACAAAAATAGCTCACCTAAAAATTAATAATCCTAATTTGCCCCTAGGTTAAATTTAATTTTGGGTCTCTTAACTTTCCTTGGCTACCGAAATCACTTCAATTGGGCTTAAGATAAGAGAGTTATGCCCAAATAACTTTTAACATGTCTCTGATCCCGTCAGCTGACTTCATAGGAGTTAAATTCTATCAAAACATTATAGTTTCAATTCGTGGTCTCATGATAATTGAAAATCTATGTCTTAGCTTTCGAATGCCACTAGTTTCAGGTCCATATCACATCTACAGCCCAAATTATAGATCAATTAGTGCACATTGCTTGGGACTTGGGTTATGCAATGGAACCCGAGTTCTGATTTCCAAGCCTAATTCGGTCTACTAGATATCCGATTCAGCTCTGGGGCTCTTCATGAAAGTTGTAGAGCTTTCTATCAACTTTCCTATAAGGTAAAATTCATAATTATTATATATCTAGAACTTAAGATATGACCAAAATATAAAAATAATGTAAAATCCTAATAATGCTAAAAAAATTAATTAAGCTTAATTTGAGCCCAAACTTATTAATTGTGGCCAAAACTAATCAATTAAGCAATAAGAGGTCCAATAAACTAAATATGAGAGTTAACTAATGTATAAAAATCATGTTTATCAATAAGTAGATTATAACCTAGTGATTGGTAGTGTGAGGATGCAACATTCCCTCCCTACCAAGGTAGTGCGAGGAGGCGACATTCTTACCCTACCTATTTGAAATTAAAGGACATGAGTTCGAGGAATAAGCTGAGAAAGATAGTAATTAATGAGTACTAAAGAAAAGATTAGTGACATTGCTGAGCATGTGCACATCTTTATAAATTTGCTATATAAATCATAGATTTGATAATGAATATTTGCATTATGAGTAAATTGTAAATATTCTAATGATAGTAGGAGATGATTTATATGTTGATATATCTCTAATGAATCCTATGATTTATTGATTGAAATGCTTGTAATTCTATATATTGTTTGAGTATATGTTTGTTGTTTAATGATTAAAATTGATCTTCTGCCCTCAGGAAGAGAAAGGAAATAATTTGGCATTTGTCACCTTTCTATCAAAGATCTTTTTAAAATGATTTAATTCCCCAAAGTAGCTGAAATTATTGTGATAATATTTTATTATTAGAAATACTGAGAATTCCTAGAATTCTCATCCCATTAATTTCTTTCCATGATGATTCTAGTACGTGATCCACTCTCTGCATAGGGAAGCAAATGCTGAGGTAGCATAATGACACTTATTTTGACCATTACTATGTATTATATTTAAGCAGTGATTTGTACATGGTGTATATATGCCTAACAGGGTAAGATACGCATAACTTTGATATTGATGTAGAAAAGTAATATGCTAAACTATATAGGTTACGAATGCTAGAATAACTTAAGTAAGTTATGTATATAATTGGGTATTATAGGTATATATGTTTGTACTTTGAGTTGTTAAATGAAATTTTTATGGTACCCAATTAGATAAATGTTTAATTTCCTAAAGTTCTATCAGGAGAACTCAAAGGATACAATATGGATAATAAAGAAATGGATGAATATGAGATGACAATTTAGTGGAGGCATTTGGCCATGCTCTTTATATAAGCAAAACTTAATCCCTCAAAAAACTTGATTAAAATATAAAAATTGGTATAATTAGTTACCAGGATATATAAAAGTATAGTTGTGATGTGCCTAAGTGCTTCATTGTAGTCTGGATACATGTGGAGTATTAGTCTTAGGGAGTTACATTTAGCGGTATCAGAGTAGTTCATCATATTGAGCTTGGAGTATGGATTGACTATGCTTGTAGCATATTAGAAGTTACTATTTTATGTTATGCACTATAGTTTTCTTGTCTCTAATGAAGAGATGTACAAATAGTTTGGATATGCATAATTGCCTTAGGTGTGATAGTTAAAAGTTTCTGTCACACTATTTATATAATATTAAGACAGATCAACTCAATATGTATTGTTTTATGTGCCAAAAGCTAATAACATCCACTAGGCATACTGCTATCAATAATGAAATGACAAAACTCATGGTAACCCTTATGGAAGTGGTTGTTGCTGTGAGGGAATAATTAGTTTGGATATGCATAACTGCCTTAGGTGTGATAGTTAAAAGTTTTTGTCACACTATTTATATGATATTAAGGATGATCAACTCAATATTTATTGTTCTATGTGCCAGAAGCCAATAGCATCCACTAGACATACTACTGTCAATAATGAAATGGCAAAACTCATGGAAACCTTTATGGAAGTGGTTGTTACTGTGAGGGAATAGATAGCCACAATGAATTGAATGTTGGAGCATATGGAAGCTAATTCACTTGGATAGCCACACCATGGAGGTAATGTAAATTTTGCAGGGAATGTATGAGTGGGTAGTCCGATAAACAAAAAAGAAGAAGGGGTATAGCTAGATTAATATGGCTACCTAGGGAGTTTTCCCCTCAGAATCCTCTAGAATTACTATTTAAGCATAGTTATAGGTTATTCAAGAGGCCCTTGGTAGAGGAAGGTTGCTATATATAGGGGGAAAGTTTCATTCATAAAATTTATCTTTGTTTCCTTTTTAAACTCTTGATTTTGTGCGAGTTAATGGTAGATATGTTGTTAAATGGAATTGGTTGTGCAATATGTTAGGGGAGAATCCATTGGGTTCCAAGTGGAGACCTAAACTATACTTTTAATTGTTTGACTCTTCTTAGTACATTCAGTCTATAGTTTTCTTGTAGCAAATTGATTTTTTTTTCACATGAATATTTGTCATAGATAAGAATAAGTGTAGTTGTTGCCCATGTTCTCTACGAACTCTAGTGGGCCTTAAAAGGAATTGTTGTTACTGAATTATAATGGCGATTAGAAGGATATATGTTGTCATATTTTGCTTAATTTCTTGGCACTCTGTGAATGAAAAATTGTTGATTTTTTGTGAAATTTATATAAGACAAGATTACCTTATTGTGAATTTTGTAATGCACAAACACTTCATTTTGTGGCTAAACTTGGAGTGTAATTAAAGGGAAACGATATCATATTGTGATGGAACTCATATACAAGTATAGACTATAAGTAAGGATTAGATTGGCTTAAAAAGGAAGAATAGATATTGCCTTGTTTTGAATTTCAAATTGGTAATTCTAATGTCTAATTTTTGGTAGGTGGTAGTGGGTAACATTGAGATCTAATTTGGCTAAATAATTTGGGCATCGTTATGAGTAGTTAAGAAATTAAAAGTTTAAGATTTTGAATTCAAGCTTAAACCCTATTACTAATGAAATTCTTGATTTAGAGTTTGATACATTATTGATAAATTGAGGTAGACATGGGAGACCCCACAGATTCATGATGCTATTAAACTAAATAAATTGGGTTTATAATTGCAAAAGAACAAGGTATATAGTTGTTGTCATGTTTATTAAGGACTTTAATTAGTTTGTGTTGATATTGTGGTTGATAAAACATAACTGAAACCAAGAGGATAGATACTTATGTATGGCGCCTGAGTTTAGATACCTTGCTAAGCTTAAATTATGATTGAAATGAACTAGACCATGGTTGCCTTGCTATGACAAATTGATTTATTTGTTTTATTTGAAAGTATAGTGACATCTGCATAATTGGAGTTTACTAACAGCCCACAATCCTAGGGGCATAACTTGGACTACAGGTAACTAAATTACTTGCCACTTATGACATTCAAAAGCTAAGATATGAATCTATATGTGATAAAAATTCCAGAATTTTAGCATCATTCATGAAGTCCTAGTTCACATGTGAAACTAGGTCAAATTCTACAAAATCATATTCTACTATCATGGACAAATAGTCTAGAGAGTTTATCGCATAACTTAGTGTATAGGAACCTAAAAATCATGAAACTAGACACATTTGAAAGCTAAAACATAAGACTTCTTGCAGTAAAAATTTTAGATTTTTATGACTTCTCTAGTAGCACTAGTTTCTGGTTGAAATCAGGGTAAATTCTGCAGAAAAGAGCAAACTAGCACTTGTTAAACCAGATTGCATAACTTTTTACTCTGAAGACTAAAATACACAAGACTAGTGGTATTTTGAAACTAACATGTAAGGTTATAAGAAGTAAACATTTCAAGAATTTTGCATTCTTCATGCATTCCCAGTTTTAGTTTAAAGTAGGGCTAGATTCTAATAAAATGGTTAGTTACCTTGTTACAGTTTCTGCATTTTGTTGCATAACTTTAATTACACTAAGTCAAAAGAAGTGAGGTTTATTTCATTTGAAAGATATAAGATAAGGCTATTTATGCACAAAGTTTTAGAATTTTTGAAATTAAGATGTATTTTTGGTGTAGTCATGAAAATTAGTCTTTTTTTAAGTAAAACTGAGGTTTTGACAGCCCTATCTTTTTAAAGCTAAAATGAAACTTCAATTAGCTTCTTACTTCAAAACACATTTCTCAGTAACTCTCACGTCTTTGTGTGGTATCCAAAGTCAAGCGTTTCATTTGGAATGTATGAGGTTTTGTTCGTTCCTGAATCTTTCTTCTCCTTTTGTTTGATGGGGTATGAATGATTAACTTGTTCTATTGTATGCTACATGTCATAACTTTTTTTTTTAAGTTTGCTCATAATATGTTTGAAATTCATTGGGTCATTTTTTTTCTTTGAAAAGCATGAATATATCTAGCTATGTGATTCAATCATGGATGATCAAATGTATTTTGGGCTGTCAAGGAGTTTTGGTTTTATGAAAAGTTCAAATAAAAGGATGAATGACAAGTTTCAAATCTTGTCTTGGTTCTTTAAATAAATTTTGTTTCGGGCTCAACCTTTTACAAGGCAGATTTGATGAAATTTGAGTTGATAAACTTGGGAGTCTTCCATGAAAATACAAATTCTATCATGCTAGAAATCATGGGTGAGTGCTTATTCATGTGAATGATTTTTTTTTATTCCTATGCTACCTCATGTTGTTTGTAATCTAAGAATGGATGATTATGCAAGCTTTTGTATGGATCTGTTAGTAAGGTGCTTATGGGAAGTGTTCATAAGTTGTTTGATGTTGGGTTTGCGCTATTGAATGTGTTCTAGATGTGCCTTACATCTTGTTCCAAGCTGTTTGAATACATTGTTAGACCTTCATAATGTTGAGTTGGTGGTGGTTATTTGATATCAAATGTGCTTGATAAAATGCCCTATTCACTTTACCAGTAATTTTGATGCATGCACCATTTATTTGTGTTAATGAAATATGATTTATATTGGTTCTTGAGTCTGTGTGGAATAGTGAGCAATTTGATAAATAGTGGCCAACTTCATTACTTGATTCATTGGCTTTGTTTTACTTTGAATGCATAAATTTGAAAATACAATAAGTCAGCTCTCCATTGCCTAGTCTCTTTGAGGTCTAATTGATATGTTAGCATGTTTAAACCTTTACATTTGCACATACTTGTCAATTTGTCATGGCTTTGTAGTCCATGAGGGGGGTTGAAGTTTTCATAATGGTAATCGGGTTGAATTTGTGTTAATTCGTGTTTGAGATTGACCATGGTATCATTCATATGTCTTGATGCTGAATTTTCCTATGCATAAAACATGTCAAGGAGTTTGATCATCTGTTTCTAAGCCCAGTATTGATTCCTAAAGTCACATGATTAATAAATGCATTAATTCACCCTTTGAAGGTGTGATGCCATTGCTACAACATCAATAAAAAGTGACAATCTTGACTATAGAGTCAAAATTTCATTTTTGTGGTGGAAGTATAAACTAATGCAGTGAATTTTGTTAGTTATTAGTATAACCATTGTCATTTATAAGCATATTGTGTGAAAACAGGCTACTGTCATGTTGTGACTAGTGGTTTCATTGATAGTGATACTTGTTAATAGAAATAATAATAATGAACATGAATTTAAATTTCTTTTATGCAGTAATTTACCAAAATTGATTTAGAATAAGTTCATATTAGAGGTTAGTTTGAATTATATTGATAATAAGTGTAACCAAGACAACAGAATAGGAAAAGTAAAGTAGTATCTAGAATTGCACTCACCAAGTAACTAAATTTTGAGGGCAAAATTTTTAAAAGGAGGGAAGAATTGTAACATTTTCTCTATCATGTTAACTTTAATGATTGTTATAGTATTTTCTTAGCACTTGTTTGATTTACCTGTTAATGTTTGTAATTTTTTGAGTTAATTTGGGTGTAACGATATAACACTGAACATGAAGAATAACCCATAATAGCCCAGAAATTAGCATAGATTGCTTAAAAAATAAAAATAAATATGAAAAATTTATTTCTAAATCATAAATGATTAGAATGAATTATGGAAATTGTCAAATTAAATAGGAAAGTAGCTCAGAAAATTATGAAAATTTGTGGAGTTGTTAAATAAAGGATGAAGATTATTTTAAAAATGATTATAAGTTAGGGCAGATATTTGTAAGCATATACGGGTAAGACTAGATACGTATTAATTAATTACTTCCTTAAGGTTATATTAACTTAATGAAAAGTGATAGAGCCTAATAGTTACTAAATGATGTGTATAAGAATTAATGGGATCCTAGAATTTTCTACAATACTTATAAAAGCTAGAAAATTCATTAATTGAAGATCAAAGTATCCCTAAGAGGCAAGTGTATCACATCAAATGATAATACTACAACTTAGCCTTATTTTTTTCTTCCCTCCATTGCCTCACCACATCCACACACACACACAAAAACACTATTCTCTCTCACGGCAGAACATAAAAAAATGAAGGAAGAAAAGAAAAGCTAAAGGGAGAGAGAAGGACGGGAGAAAGAGAGAGGAAGCATCGGTGGAGAGAGGAAGAGAGCCTCTCCACCATAGCTTCCATCGTCGCTTAGGCAAAGAGGTAGGGTTTCTTCCTTCACTTTTTACTTTTTTCTGTTCTTTCTTGGCATCTTTATTCTTTTCCTTTCTTCTTTTGCTAGTGGATGATTTGTATGTTGTAGTTGGTTGAGATACTTAGTGAAATAAAATTGATTTTGACTATAGAATCTATGAAAAGATTGAAGGGAAAATTTTCACTATGTTTATTTCATCTTGCTGCCACAGTTATTATTGATTTTTTGCTTTATTTTTTATTGAAAGAAAATAAGCTTGATGATTAATTTCACTATGTTGATGTATATCTTAAGCTATATATATGGTTGTTTGAGAAAGTTGGCCAAATGAATCAAAGGAGGAATTATCTCAAATCTTGATGTTAATTATTAATGGACAAGTAGATTGATTGGTGATGGTAGCAATTGAATAAGTAATTTTTGGAGTTAAAATTAATGATATTTATGAGTCTACCATGATTAAAAAACATTCTAGAATGTTAGAAAATAGAATGATAATCGATTACTGATGTTGGTAATTGATTATCAACTTACAGAATGCTATTGCTGGGATGAGATAATCGATTATTAGTTATAATATTCAATTATTAACTTACAGAATGCTATTGTTTGGATGAGATAATTGATTATTAGCTGTGATAATCAATTATCAACTTTCAAAATGATATTGCTAGGATTGTAATAATCAATTACCAGCTATGGTAATTTATTACCAAGTCTCTGTTTTGGGAAAAATGAGTTCAAATTTGGATATATTTGGGATTTATGCACTTGTTATATTTATGAAATGAAATATGATGTACACTTGGTATGCATATAGAATGAATTATGATGTGCACTTAGTACACCAATGAAATAAATTGTGATGTGCATTTAGTATACCTATGTGATGAATTGTGATGTGCACTTGGTATACTTATGAGATGTTGTTATGCTCATGAGATAAACTGTGATATGCACTTGGCATGCTTTTGAGATGAATTAAGATGTATTAGAAAATCATGTACTCCTTTAAAATGTTAAAGTTGAGCTAGTAATTGAATTAAAATGTAAAATACATCTTTAAGTGCTCATTAATTAAAAGAAATTGGATATGCTAAAGGAAATGACAATGATCCTTTATGACATGATCATTTGATGATATTCCCTTATAAAGAGTAACTCACAGAATTGATTTAGGAAATGACAGTGATCCTAAATGTGTATCCTTTGGAAATGAAAGTCATCTTTTGCGTATATTAGATTTGGCTAGTGATTGATATTGAAAACGATCCTCGTACTTGGAGGTGATCCTATATGTTTGATAGATTGAGGAGGTAATATGCCTTCTCTACCTGGTAGATTAAGGAGGTGACATGCCTTCTCTAGATTTGGCCAAGGTTACCTAGGATAATGTTGTGTAACGAAGGATTGTTACGTATAGGCTGAGTACACCGGCCTAATAAGCAGACTATGACCTAGTGATTGGTAGTGTGAGGATGCGACATTCTCTCCCTACTAGGGTAGTGCGAGGAGGAGACATTCCCTCCCTACCTATTTGAAATTAAAGGACATGAGTTCGGGGAATAAGTTAAGAAAAATAATAATTAACGAGAACTAAAGAAAAGATTAATGGCATTGTTGAGCATGTGCACATCTTTATAAATTTGTTATATAAATCATAGATTTGATAATTAATATTTGCATTATGAGTAAATTATAAATATTCTAATGATAGTGGGAGATGATTTATATATTGATATATTTTTATGAATCCTATGATTTATTGATTGATATGCTTGTAATTCTATATACTATCTGAGTATATGTTTGTTGTTCAATGATTAAAATTAATCTTCTGCCCTCAGGAAGAGAAAGGAAATAATTTGGCATTTGCCACCTTTCTATCAAAGATCTTTTTAAAATGATTTAATTATCTGAAGTAGCTGAAATTATTGTAATGACATTTGATTATTAGAAATACTGAAAATTCCTAGAATTCTCACCTTGTTAATTTCTTTCCATAATGATTCCAGCATGTGATCCACTCTTTGGGTAAGAATGCTAATGTTGACGTAGCATAAAGACACTTATTTTGACCATTACTATGTGTTATATTTAAGCAATAGTTTGTACATGGTATACATATGCCTAACAGGGTAAGATATGTATAACTTTGATATTGATGTAGAATAGTAATGTACTGAACTGTATAGGTTACGAATGCTAGAATGACTTATACAAGTTATGTATATAATTGGGTATTACAAGTATATATGTTTGTACTCTAAGTTAGTAAATGAAATTTTTATGGTACCCAATTAGATAAATGTTTAATTTCATAGAGTTCTATCAGGAGAACTCAAAGGATACTGATGTGAATTGATATTGTTGTAAACCTAAGTGCAGGTTATCTCAAGTAATAAATTTTTGGGAGTCCGAGATAGATTCACAGGAAATTGATAAAGAAAAATTCTTTGAGGTAAAGAAAGAATTTGTCACAATAATAAAGGTGATAAAACTTGTTCACAATTAAAAAGGATTTGCTCTGGTTAGGAGATCCACTCTTGGTATATAAATTAATGTCAAGATTTTTTTTTATAACTCAATTAGAATCTACGCATAATGGAGGTTCCAATCAGAAAATACAACATTCAAAGTTCTTTTAAAGTTATATATGTAGTTATATTATGGTTCCTTTAATTATCCACTAACGACAACACTTATAAATGAGTTCAAGTATTCATTATGTCAATCTCTTATCTATAACAAATCAAGATCTCCACCTTAGAAAGATGGTTAATAACGCCAACACTTGTAAATGGGTTCAAGCATTTATTGTGTCAATCTCTTGTCTACAATAAATCAAGATCTCCACTTTACAAGGAGGGTTTCTAAATTGATTGAAAATAAAATATAACATATATACTGATCACTTGATAATATATCATTCAAATACAAGAAATAAATTAATCTAACCTTATTTCATTACCAAAAGCTTCACCATTTCAACTAAGCAAAATGAGAATTAGTTACTTATAAACAAGAAGAAAGAAAAAGAGAAGAAGAAGAAGATGAACACAACTTCTATTTAGAACAAAAGAAAACTACAATAAGGGAAACAAATAATACAATAACAAGATCTTGATATCTAAACCAAGATGATTCTAATGAGCAACCAATAGTGCCTTTTATAGAGCATGAATGATACAAAATGACAAGGTAGTTATTTAATGAGTTGGTGAATGAGTGGAACATGATAATAAAGTTGTTTAATGAGTGAGTGAATGAGTAGAAATTTATTGCCATGCTTGTCTCCTCACTCAACTAATTCAGCTGTCTTTACATGACTATAACTATCATAACTTCACCTATTACATAAGTGGTCTTCATAAAAGTTAAAGGGTTTTGTCTCAGATTTCCAATGCCAGTAGTTTCAGCCCAATCTAACTCCTACAGCCCAAGATATGACTCAATCTTTGCACAGTATTTAGGTTTCAGCAACAACACCTCTGTTCTGACTTTTAGGCCTAATATGACCTACTAGACATTCGATTAAGCTCTTGTGTTCTTCATGAAAGTTGTAGATTTAGCTTTTAGCTTTCATTTGGGATTTGGTGTCAATTAACTCATATAGCTCAAGAAATGGGCTGATGAATACACAGAGGTCAAGCTGTCAGGATCATCACTCTAGTTCTTACTTCAACTCCAATTTAAATTATTCAAATGTGTGATTTAGCTCTTGAGGTCTTCATGAAAGTTGTAGAAAATTGTCTTATCTTTCCTACAAGACCAGAATCACATTAATCAAATATTTATAACTCATATTATAGCTAATTTACTGAATACTGCCAAATAGATAAATTAAGGTCAATTCATACAATAATTCTTTCAATGATCCAATTAAGATCAATATAATAAAATATGACAAAACTAACTTAATTAAACCTAATTAAACCTTAAGAAGGCCAGTGAGAGAATTATTAAATGAATAAAATATATTGCTATCAAATTCTTCCACACTTAACTTTTGCACTCTCAGGCAAAACACATAAGACCAAAGCTAGGGAACAAGGAAAAACAACACAAACTCAAAAGTTAAAATCTCTAAAAGATTTAATTTTCAGTGATATTCAAGAATGGAAAAGTTTATAAGCAAGAAGAGTAACTAAAGATTCAAAGGATTAAAATATTTATGAGGTAACGTTTCTTCACATCTCAAACCAATAAGTAAGGAAACTTCAATTGAAAAGCATGAGTTAAGAATGATAGATCCTCACAAGATTCACTCTTAATCCCTCATGTGTTTGAAAGGTAAGTATTTCACTTAATTAAACCCATAAAAAATTGTACTACCATAAGCTTGTTTATCTTCTACTTCTCGACTACTCAAAACACATGCACACACAAATCAAGAAGACTTTATTCAAAGTTGTAATGGGGTCAAGGTAAAGGAAGGGGATAATATGGATATGAAAAGTTAAATACCAAAGAGAATAAAAGAGCATTAGGGTCAAGTTCAATTAACAAACATGAAAAGTTCATCCCAATTAAACATAATGCAAATTCCCTTTATATATTCTTTTCCCTTCCTTTTTTGCCTTGTTGGCCTTTCTCGTTTATATATATATATATATATTACATTTTTACTTTTTTTTTGATTGACCACTCTTTCCTTTTTCACCAACCATTTTGCATACACATCCCCACACTTGTTCAAGAACTCATCCAATAATAAAGTCAATGCTCTCTTATTCCCTAAGGTTGTGTAAGAACAAGGTTTTTCATTTAGGGCACGTAATGAGCAAGAAACAACGAATGATCAAATAAGCTCAAAGGGGTTAAGCAAGGGAAAATATGTAAAGTTGGCTATTTGGTTAAAGTAGTTATTTTAAGAAAAATGCTTCAATCATGTTTATATATACATGTGAAAATGTAGCCTCAAATAAAGTCAAAGCAAGTTCTAGAGTAACAATTCCATGAGTGAAAATCACACAAGAAAGAAGAGAATGATGTAAATGTTCAATCCATTCATTAATAGGCTCAAAATCTCACAAAGCATATATCTATCATTCTTAATTTACCAATTCAACATTCAAAACCAAGCTTGTGAAATTTAAGAAAGAATATAATTTATTCAATAATGCAATGATCCCTAAATTTCAATCGCTACTTCTACACAAAATAGTTACTTCTCCAATTTAGATGCGTCTCAAGAGTAAAATTTACTCCTTACTCTATCATACTTAATTAGTTTTGTTGTTAGTAAGTTGTTGACAATTTTTTTTATGTCAACTATCATTCCCCCCAACCAGATCACAACATTGTCCTCAATGTTAAAATATAGATGAGTAAAGGATAAAAGATATTACTTGTTGTGGCTATTATGGAAAATAGAAACCTAACACAAATTTAAACAGAAACAAAGTACGATAAATAAAACTAAAGGTAAAGGTAAGTTATAGACGAAGTGTTAGATCAAATTCACGTTCCTGCCTGCTTCCCTCTGACCAATCTATCTGAGCTATTACTGGATCAGGTTCATAAACAAAAGCTTATAATTTATCAATTAACTTATCGACAGTGGAAGCAGAGACAAGGATCTGCCTGACCGAATATGTGATAAAGTTCTGTTCCACAGCATGGTCAAAAAAAGACAACAAACCATCAAAGAAATTATTAACATTCAACAAACATATGAGTTTATGATGGATGTTAAGTTGGGCCCAAGAGACAACTTGAAAAACTTCTGTCAAAGTACCATAGCCACCTGGTAAGGCAATGAATGCATCAGAATTTTCAAGCATTTTCCTTATTCGTCCATGCATAGTTGATACTTGTAATTCTTCCCCAATTGTCTTTCCAGTGATTTTCTTTTGAGTTAAAACTCTAGGAATGATACCTAAAACTTGATTGCCTCTTAGATGTGCAAAGATTGATATAGCCCCTATTAACTCAATGCTACCTCCCCCATATACTACATGAATGTTCCTCACAGCAAGTGTTCGACCAAGAGTACTTGCTGCATTTACAAACTCTATACTCTTCCCAAAACTTGACCCACAAAATATACAAATATTTATAAATTGACGAATAGAAGCTCCCTCCATTTCTACACTCACCTTCCTTGTGAATGATTATGAGTTAGATGAAAATGAAGAAAATGGAGTGTTTAAATAGGAAAAAGAATGGAAAATGTAATGATAGCACCTATATGGGTAGGTTGACTGTTGTCAGAAAAGTTTAAAATTAAGAAACACATAATTTTTTTCTTCTTTTTATTTTATTTTATTTTTTATTTTTTGATTTCTTTGAAAGAAAACGAGAGCTGGAACTAGTCTAAAACTGGAGGTTAGGCTCCCACACCCGTTTATTCAATAAAGATGGTATGTCTTTATACTGTGTGTCACCAGTACAATTGTTATGGTGTATCTTTATACTGCACACCATGAGTGCGGTCCATCCTCCAAGGCATGGCTTCAGATCTCTACCTAGGCTAGAATTACACCCTAGGAAGCCGTGTACTCGTTAGAGCACATAATCTGGCATTCGTGAGTGCTTGACACCCTCGGCAATGCCTGGCACATAGAGCTTGTACAGTTAAGCACAAGATAATGCTCAGTAGCTATTTACGTTCACAGCAAAGACAGGACTCCTCTTTCGGTCCAACAATGCTACAGAGCCTAGGTTCCAAGAATTAGGAATATAGCACGTGGCTCTCTACAGAGCATGACACACGAACCTTATTTACAGACCATCGTGTGAAGATCTCCTCCTGAGTCTATAATAGGACGGGACATCCGCCTAGGGCTCCTGATCTAATTAAAGACCAGGTACAACTGAAGTTTCACCCCTTTTTTTTAGATGAACAAGATAATAACATATATATTATTGTGATTGTGGCTCACATCTTCCTCTAGTTTTACGTCCAGTAACGCTTAAATGCCTTCTATGAGTCGAGGATAAGCTTCCCATCCAATTTTCTTATAAATTGGCAAACAAGGTCTTTTAGAGTCAGATTCCCAAGACTATAACATTTATGTTCCTCCCTGAAGAGATTCCACAAATTAAGAAGTTCATGATGCACAACTCCATAAGAATGCTTCTCAAGAGTCAATAAGATATCATCTAATGACTTCTTACTTAGTCCATTCTTAATAAAATATATTTTATCTTAGTTTACGAAAATCATCCCCAAAGAACAACATCGCTTGTTACAATTTCATCGTGCACATTTGTGGCAAAC
This sequence comes from Ormosia semicastrata, assembly GCA_029884595.1. Lineage (NCBI taxonomy): Eukaryota > Viridiplantae > Streptophyta > Magnoliopsida > Fabales > Fabaceae > Ormosia > Ormosia semicastrata. The sequence goes on along the minus strand of JAQQTO010000057.1, from coordinate 429,346 downwards.
TTATAATTTTTTTCACTCTTCTCCTTTTAGAATACGAACTTTTACCGAGACCTGGCATGTATGAGTCAAATGAATTTAAAAATTCATCTGCTAAATGGACCTTTGCTTCTATTATCCAGCGTATATCTTCTGGGATGCCCTTGGGCATTAACATTCTCAATCTTTCACATCTAGCTTTGTAGATTTTTGTTAAAGCATTTTGAGAAAGAGAAGGAAAATGTTTTCTTAAATTCATGAGAATGACATACATTTTAAAGGAGAAGGAATAAGTTATTATGGGAAACTGAAAAATAAACTAACTTGAGAGTCATGAAGTACCAATATCCACCACTTAACCAGTGTTACAAAGAACCGCAAAAAAAAATAACAAAATTAAAATAAATTCTTCTCATAACAAGGATTAGAAAGGGAGATGGAATCTACCTCAATAACTTAGGTTTCCAAAAATGGTTTAAGTCTTTGTCCATTGATCTTAAACACATTACCATTTCTAGGGTTCTCAATGTCTATGACCCCATGAGGATGCACATGTTTGACAAAAGGGCCACTCCACCGAGATCTCAATTTTTTAGGGAATATGTGAAGACGAGAATTATAAAGTAGAACTTTTTGATCAATTTCAAAAGATTTTCTTAAAATTGATTTGTCATGAAAAGCTTTTACTCTACCTTTATAAATCTTTGAGTTTTCATATGCATCATTTCTCAATTCCTCAAGTTCATTTAATTGCAATTTGCGTATCTTGCAAGCATCATCAAGGTTTAGGTTGAAAGCTTTAATGACCCAAAATGCTTTATGCTCAAGTTCTACAGGCAAGTGACAAGATTTTCTATAGACAAACCGATAGGGTGACATGCTTAAAGATGTTTTGAAAGCAGTACGGTAAGCCCAAAGTGCATCGTTTAGTCTTAAAGAACAATTTTTACGATTTGGGTTAACCATTTTTTTTAAAATATGTTTAATCTCCCTATTTGCTAATTCTACCTGTCCACTTGTTTGAGGGTGATAAGGGGTGGTAATTTTGTGTGTAATGCCATATTTCTTCATTAAGGATTCAAATGATTTATTGCAAAAATGTGTTCTTCCATCACTGATGATAGCTCGGGGGATTCCAAATCGACTCAAGACATTTTCTTTTAAAAATTTAAAAATAGTTTTATGATCATTGTGTTGGCATAGAATTGCCTCAATCCATTTTTAGATATAATCAACTGCAACTAAAATATACACAAATCCAAATGATGATGAAAATGGACCCATGAAATCAATTCCCTAACAATAAAAAATTTTAATGACAAGGATAGGGTTTAGAGGCATCATGTTTCGTTTAGAAATAGAACTCAATTTTTGATAACTTTTACAACTTTTACAAAATGTATAGTTGTCCTTAAATAAGGTGGGCCAATAAAATCCACACTACAAGCAGCTGTTTTCTTTGAAGAAAAGTGACCTCCACATGCTTTTGAGTGACAAAATTGATGACACTACCTACCTCACTGTCGGGTACATATCTCCAAATGATTTGATCAGGATAATGCTTGAACAAATATAAGTCATCCCAATAAATTTTTTTCACCTCAGTAAAAAATTTCCTTCTATCTTGGTGCGTCCATTGAGCCGACATCTTTCCTGTTACAAGAAAATTGACTATGTTAGCAAACTAAGACATGTAATTGACAGAAAATAAAAATTCATCAGGAAAAGAATCATTGATAGGTGTGATATCAAAAGGTGAGTCTGTCGTAAGTCTGGACAAATGATCTGCAACAACATTTTCGGCTCCTTTCTTATCTTTTATTGTAATGTTAAATTCTTGAAGTAACAAGATCCACCGTCTTAACCTAGGTTTGACATCCTGCTTAGACATTAAATATCTAATAGCAATATGATCGATGAAAATAACAGTAGAAGAACCAATTAAATAAGTCTAAAATTTGTCCAATGAAAAAATTACAGCAAATAGTTCTTTTCCAATAGTGGTATAATTTATTTTTACACTATTCAAAGTTCGACTTGCGTAATAAATTACATGAGGCTTACCTTCCTTTCTTTGGCCTAAAACAGTGCCAACAGCAAAATCACTAACATCGCACATAAACTTAAAAAGTAAAGACCAGTCAGGGGTTTGCATGATAAGAACAGATTTCAAAAGACCAATGAATTTTTCAAAGGATTTATTATGTTCTTGAATCCAATCAAATAGTGCATCTTTTATTAGAAGATTACATAATGGTCTAGATATGACACTAAAGTCCTTAATGAATTTTCTGTAAAATCCTACATGTCCTAAAAATGAATGAACTTCCCTGACTATTTTTGGTGAAGGCAAATGGGCAATTAATTCAACTTTGACTTTATTAACTTCAATTCCTTTAGAAGTTATCACATGACCTAACACTATTCCTGATGTAACCATGTAATGACATTTTTCCCAGTTTAACACAAGTCTTTTTTCTTCGCATCTTTTAAGAACTTTTTCCAAATTATCAAGATAAATTTCGAATGAATTTCTATAAACTTTCAAGTCATCCATGAAAACTTCTAAATAATGCTCAACCATGTTACTAAAAATGCTTAGCATGCATCTTTGAAATGTTACCGGAGCATTACAAAGGCTAAAAGACATTCTTCTGTATGCCAAAGTACCAAAGAGACATGTAAAATTGGTCTTTTCTTGATCCTCTAATGTAATAGGTATTTGATAATAACCTGAATAACCATCAAGAAAATAGTAGTAGGGATGTCCTGCTACCTTTTCCAGAATTTGATCAAGAAATGGCAATGGGAAATGATTTTTCCTAGTGGCAGCATTTAATTTTCTAAAATCAATACACATACGCTAACTGGATGAGACTCACGTAGGTATTAATTCATCTTTTTCATTTTCAACCATTGTTATTCTAAATTTCTTAGGCACAACTTGTGTAGGGCTTACCCACTGCTATTAGAAATAGGATAGATAATTCTAACATCAAGTAATTTGAGAACTTCAGCTTTAACTACCTCTTTCATGTGTGTATTTAATCTTCTTTGAGGTTGTTGAAATGTTTTAGAATTATCCTCTAAATGTATTTTATGTTTACAAATTAATAGATTAATACTTTTTATGTCCTTTAATTAGATGTGGCAAAACGGGTTCAACCCATTGGGTTAACTCACCAACTCGCCATTTTTTGGTGGGTTGGGTTCAAGATTTCAACCCACTTTTATTTTTTAATCCGCATAACCGGCTCTGCATAACCTGCGGGTTAAGCGGGGCAGGGGCGGGTTGGCCCGTTGGGTTGAGTTTTTTTTAAAGTAATATAAATGAGTCTTTTTATTTGTGTTTGTGGTATTTTTATGGGTATGATACTAATTTTATTTTATTTTTTATTTTTTAGTCTCTATAAATTATAAATTTTCTATTTTTTTAAATTTTTTTATTAATTTTTTATTTTTTATACATTTTTTTTTTTTTTTTTAGGTGGGTTAGGCGCTAACCCGCTACTTTTTATCATTTTCTCTTTTAGGCGGGTCAACCTGCCAACCTCTCCTAAAACGGGGTGGGTTGGCTCTTCCAACCCATTTCTCAAAATGGGCCAACCCGCCTTGCCCCACATTTTGGCGGGTTGAAGGCGGGGCGGGGCTGGTTGGCCCATTTTGCCACCTCTACCTTTAATGTCCATCCAATTGCACTTTTATACATTTTAAGTACTTCTATTAACATACTTTCTTGTTCTCTTGTAAGGGTCAAAGAAATTACCACTAGAAAGCTTTGTTCTTCTCCCAAAAATGTGTACTTCAACCCAACAGGTAATGACTTTAGTTACAGTGTGGGTACTTCTTCATGGGTATTATCATTTATGGGTTTTAGCTCTTCAAATCTCAGCTTTCATCCTTTGTATTCTAATACCTGTGCACAATCAAGTAAAGAACATATTTCAGAAATATCATCATCTAATTGCATACTTGAGTGAAATGAATTGATCAAACAAATTTCTAATGGATCAGAAGAACTCCTTGTTCGAAGATGATCATCTATAATGGACTCAATCCCGTCAGCTTCCTCCTTTTCGTTATGGACTTTATGTGGTTGCTTGCACATGTTGAAAACATTAAGCTTTAGTGTCATATTTCCAAATGTTAGCTTCATCACACCATTTCTGTAATTTATCAAAGTATTAGATGTTGCTAAAAATGGGCAAACTAAAATAATAGGAATTAAGTTGTAACTATTAACCATAGGTTCAGTTCCCAAGACAATAAAATCCACATGATATATGAATTTATCAACTTGTACTAACATATATTCCATTATTCCTCTTGGAATTTTAACTGATCTATCGGCAAGTAGAAGAGTTATAAAAGTTAGTTTTAACTCACCCAGGTTGAGTTGCTGATAAACTAAATATGGAAACAAATTAACACTAGCACCAAGATCAAGTAAAACTTGTTTAATTTTATGTTCTCCAATAATGCATGAAACTATAGGACAACCAGGGTCTTTATATTTCAAGGCATTATTGTTTTCAAGAATGGAGCTTAATTGTTCAGCCAAAAAAGCTTTCTTTTTCACATTTAGTTTCTTTTTAACAGTGCACAAGTCCTTCAAAAATTTGGCATAAGAGGGAACTTATTTAATAGCATCTAACAGAGGAATATTGACCTTCACTTGTTTAAAAATTTCAAAAATTTTAGTATTGTGGTTTAATTTCCTTGACTTGTTTAATGCTTGAGGAAATGGGGGTGAAGGAGGGATGTTTGGTCTCCTTTTGGCCATGTGGGTTATCAATCTCTTCCTTATCTTGGGGGATTGATTCATCATCTCTCTCACAAGGTTCAAGAATTTATTTTTCAATAACATTTCCATTCCTAAGAGTTATCACTGACTTGACTTGATTTATTTGTTAGTTTTCTGAACTACCCTTTTTTAGACTGTACTGACCCTTGGGATTCAGTTGAGGTCGAGAATGAAATTTTCCTTTCTCGTGAATGGTGAGTGCAGAAGCAAATTTAGCAAGAGCGTCTTTTATGTCAATCATGACTTGAGTGTTTTGGTTATTAATGACCTCTTTCTTTTCCATGAATGCATACAATGTTGTTTCAAGGTTTTTCTTGTATGGTAGAACGTAAGGTGCATATCCTTGAGAATTTTGAGAGTCCAGTTGTTCTTGATGAGGTGGTGGTTGCATAAATTGTGCATGATTATTAGTCCTCCAACTGAAGTTCGGGTGATTTCTTCATCCCGGATTGTATGAATCTGAAAAAAAAGAGGTGAATGACTTTTTAAAATTATTCATTGCATTTACTTGCTCATGCACAACTTCTTTAAAAACAAGAATTTTTGGACATTCATTTGTTGAGCGTCCTAAGTCATCATAAATGCCACAAATTTCTTCATTTTGCACATATTTGATTTCTTTTACTTTCCCTGATTCCATGGCTTCAATCTTTCTAGCCAAACTGGCAAACCTAGCGTTTAGATCTTCTTCTTGACTAAGGTGATATTTTCCTTTACTAGCACTTACAATGTTAGATCTAATTGAAATTTTAGAAGGATTAGTACCATGCCAAGATTGAGAATTCTTAGTCAAATGGTCTAAATATTCTAAAGCTTCTTCAAGTTTTTTATCAAGAAACTCTCCATTGCACATTGTTTCCACAAATTGTTTAGTTTCAGGTGTTAACCCTTCATAAAAAAAGCTTATAGTGCACCATTTTTCAAAACCATGATGTGGGTAAGAATTTAACAAATCTTTAAAACATTCCCAACTTTGAAAATATGTTTCATTTGAATTTTGGAAAAAAATTTTAGATTTGTCTTTTCAAAGCATTGGTTTTATGTGTTGAAAAAAATTCTTTTAAAAACTCACTTTGCATTTCTTGCTATTTGCTAATTGATCTTGGTTTCAAAGCGTTAAGCCAAGTTTTTGCTTTATCTTTTAAAAAAAAGAAATAATTTAAGTTTAACAATCTCTTCAGTGTAATTTTAATCAATGAAAGTAATACATACTTCCTCAAATTCTTTTAGATGTAAATATGAGTTTTCAGATTCTAAACCATGGAAATTAGGAAGTAATGAAATCATACCCGACTTAAATCTAAATTTTTTAGCATTGAGTGGAAAGATAAAACATGATGAAATACAATTTCAAGATGACTGCAAATATTCATGCATGGTTCGCAATAATTGATTTTCATGTTCATTGTGTACACTTTCATTTTCAGTCATTGTGTTTAATGTGTGTGATTGTGATTCAAACAGATCAATATATAAAGTACCAGGATTAGTTTTAACCAAACGACTAGAATTTGAATCATGATATCAATTAAGCATAAATAAGTGCCTTAAAATAAGGGGAAAAATAAAAATATATACAGAGCTCAACCTTCCATAATAAAAAATATATATTAACAAGTAGGCGGTAAACCAACAATCAAATATGATACAACTAGAAAATTAAAAGAGTAAGGAAATAATATACCAGATGGTGAAGTTTACTTAAAGAAAGAAAACCTCAATAAACTTTTTCTTAATCAAGTCCCCGACAAAGGCGCCAAAAACTTGATGCGAAATTTATATTGTTGCAAACTTAAGTGCATGTTGTCTCAAGTAATAAATTCTCAGGAGTCCGAGGTCGATCCATAGGGAATTGATGAAGAAAAATTCTTTGAGGTAAGGAAAGGATTTACCACAACAATAAAAGTGATAAAACTTGTTCAAAATTAAAAATGATTTGCTTGGGCTAGGAGATCCACTCTTGACATATAAATTAAGGTCAATATTATTTCTTTTTATAACCCAATTAGAATCCAAGCATAACAGAGGTTCCAATCAGAAAATACAACATTCAAAGTTCTTTTTAAGTTATATATGTAGTTATATTATGGTTTCTTTAATTATCCACTAACGCCAACACTTGTAAATGAGTTCAACCATTCATTGTGTTAATCTCTTGTCTACAACAAATCAAGATCTTCATTTTACAAGGAGGGTTTCTAAATTGATTGGAAACAAAATACAACACATATAATGATCACTTATTAATATTTCTGTTGAAGATCAGCACAGAATCAACGGATTCTGTTTTGTACAGCTCATTAGGACTTTATGTAAATAATTATTAGCTGTCATTTTTGTCTTTACCATATTTAGAATTAGTGTTTATAGGGAGATCAATTCCCCTGTCATTTCTATCTTTACCATATTTAGAATTAGCATTTATAGGGAGATTAATTCCCTTGATTTCTAGGCTAGATTATCGCTGTTATTTCTGTCATGTGTATTCTATATATATACCTCCCATGTATTAGTCACAAATTCAAGGAAATAAAAATATATTTTCTACATGGTATCAGAGCTCGATATGAACCATCCCTAACCTAGCGCCGCCAAGCCATGGGAGACCACAAATCTGATGAATCGCTCACGGTGGAGACTGGATCATTTTTGAAGCTCACACGATGGGCTTACTCACCTCATCACTGGCCATAAATTGAATGGTCAAAACTATACCCAATGGGTAAGGTCAGTCAAGATCTTCCTCCAAGGAAAAAAGAGGGAAGGAAATGGCAACTTGAGAACAGTTAAGTAATGTCATGGCTACTCAACACCATGAAAAATGAAATTAGTGAAAATTTCATGTTCTATGACACTGCAAAAGATATATGGGATGCAGTGAAGGAAATGTACTCAAACATGGACAATACATCTGCTGTGTTTGAGATAAAAAGCATACTCCATGACCTTCGACAGGGAGAGTCCTCTGTTACTGAGTATTTTAACATACTCTACGAGACATTGGCAGCAGCTGGACATATATGAAGAAGTTACATGGTGCTATACAGAGGATAAGAAGAAGTATAAGGAGTTGGTGGAAAAAGATAGGATTTACAAGTTCCTATTAGGACTAAACAAGGATCTTGATGAAGTTCGTGGAAGGATCCTTGGAACCAAACCACTTCCCAAAATTCGGGAAGTCTTCTCATAAGTGAGAAGGGAAGAAAGTAGGAGGAAACTCATGCTTGGGAACATCCATCTCAGTTCCATCCATTGAGAGCTCGGCAATGGCAAAGAGGAAACCAGCCTCGACCACCACAAAAGAAAACCCGCCCCTGGTGTGATCATTGCAAGAGGCCAGGCCACACCAAGGAAACATGTTGGATCATACATGCAAAACCTTCAGAAGCCAAGCAGTTCAAAAGCAAGGATGGCAGAGGCAACACGACCTTTAACCATCAAGAAGCTGAGGTAAATTCTAATTCATATCCTTCAGCAAAGAACAAATGGAGGCCCTTCAAAAACTGCTTCAATAGTCTATGTTAACTGCAGAAAAAAGTGGTACTGCTGTAGTGGCTCAAAGAGGTAATTTTTTAAATGCTCTAAACACTAGTAAAGAAAGAACAAAGTCATGGATTATTGACTCAGGAGCTTCAGATCACATGACTGGAGGTTTTACATTATTTAGTAGTTATTCTCCATGTCCCTATAACTATACTGTCCGGATAGCTGATGGGACTCATTCTAAGGTCGTGGGTAAAGGATCCATCATTATTTCGCAAAATATTACACTTGACTCAATTCTGTGTGCACCAAAACTTGATTGTAACTTGCTGTCCATTAGCAAGATTACAAGAGATTTGAAATGTGTTACTAAATTCTTCCCTAACTTGTGTGAATTTCAGATTTTGGAGTCGGGGAAGACGATTGGCAATGCTGAAGAGTGTCTTGGACTCTACCTCCTTCAAGTTGAAAAACGAGAAGAAGAACTCAAGAACCATTCTTATGTAGCAAAGAGCTAGCCCAAGTAGTGATAATTCTATCATGTTGTGGCACTATAGATTAGGCCACCCAAATTTCATGTACTTGGAAAAGATGTTTCCCTCATTATTCAATAAAAACAAGAAACATATTCAGTGTGAAATCTGCCAATTGTCTAAACATACACGCAGCCATTACCCACCCCAACCCTATCAACCATCCAAACCTTTCTCACTAATTCATAGTGATGTATAGGGACCATCACGAGTTCAAAACATTATTGGCTCGAGATGGTTTGTCACCTTTATTGATGATCACACACCCGTCACTTGGGTGTTTCTAATAAAGGAAAAATCAGAAGTAGGCAGGATATTTGAAATCTTTCACAATATGGTGCAAACACAATTTCAAAGCAGGATTCAGGTACTTAGAACTGACAATGGTCATGAGTATTACAACCTTGCTCTAAATTCCTATCTTCAAAAGGTTGGAATTGCTCACCAAAGTTCTTGTGTGGACACCCCCCAACAGAATGGAGTTGCAGAACGGAAGAATAGACACCTTCTGGAAGTGACTAGATCAATCATGCTAGCCTCTAATGTTCCAAAACAGTTTTGGGGAGAAGCCGTCCTTTCAGCAACTTACTTCATAAATAGAATGCCTTCCCGTATCCTTGACTTTAAGACCCCCTTCTCCACACTTCAAACCTTCTTCCCAACCAGTAAAATTTTTTCTTCCATTCCATTAAAAATCTTTGGATGTTCAGCTTTTGTCCACAACCTAAACCCTCACCATAGCAAATTGGACCCCAAATCCATCAAATGCATCCTTCTTGGTTACTCTCCTCACCAAAAAGGATACAAGTGTTACTCTCCCCATACTAAAAATTTTTACCACACTATGGATGTAACCTTCTTTGAAAATCAACCTTATTACCCCAAAGTTGGCATTCAGGGGGAGCAACCAAACACCTATCCAACTGAAAACTCAAAATACCAACCTTTGGCTCTTGAGATAACCGAACCTGCACAAACCTTACCAGACCAGAACCCTAACACTCAAACAGTTGAACCTGTACCTAAACCAGCTGAAAGGATAGCAGAAGTTATGACAGAAATTGGAGCAGAAACTGAACAGGATGTAGTTAAAGTTTCAACTACATCTCAACAGAACAATGGCCTAGAAACACGAGAAGATAACTGGAAGATTTATAAGAGAAAAAGAAGGAAGGATGTAGAGTCAAGCACAACTCCAATGCAAAACCATGAATCCAACCAGGCTCTAGGAAATAAAGTTCCCATAAGTAATATTCTTCCTAACCCTGAACCTGTTGATATAAGTACAACAGATAATGATATTCCTATTGCTAAGAGAAAAGGGGTGAGAACTTGCACTCAACACCCTATTGAGAGATATGTCTTCTATGGAAAATTGTCACAAAATTACAGGTCCTTTGTAGCAGCTGTTGACAGCATAGAAATTCTAAGAAATATTCAAGAAGCACTACAGAGACCTAAATGGGCAGCAGCTGTAACAGAAGAAGTTCAAGTTCTTGTAAAAAATGGCACATGGGAAGTCACCACTATTCCAGAAGGGAAGAAAACAGTGGGATGCAAGTGGATATTCACAATTAAATGTAATGTTGATGGCAGTATAAATAGGTAAAAGGCTCGGTTGGTTGCAAAGGGATTTACACAATCATATGGGATAGATTATGAAGAGACATTCGCACCTGTTGCCAAACTCAATTCTGTTCGAGTCCTATTATCTCTGGCAGTAAATCTAAATTGGCCTCTACACCAACTAGACATAAAGAATGCTTTTCTAAATGGGGAGTTAGAAGAGGAGGTATATATGCAAATACCTCCAGGACTTGAATCACCCAGCACCTCAAACATGGTGTGCAGGCTCCGTAAATCTCTATATGGCCTCAAACAATCACCAAGGGCGTGGTTTGACAGGCTAACAAAAGTTGTCAAGCAAGATGATTTTGTTCAATGCCAAACAGACCATGCTATGTTTGTCAAGCATTCTGTGGATGGAAAGATAGCTTTATTTATTGTCTATGTTGATGATATCGTAATTACAGGAGACGACTATGATCAAATAAATCATCTAAAGAATCTTCTAGCCAAGGAATTTGAAGTCAAGGATCTAGGCCAGCTTAAGTATTTTCTAGGGATGGGAATTGCTCGGACAAAGAATGGTATTTCTGTTTCTCAAAGGAAGTACACTCTGGATTTACTTCAAGAAACAGGGATGCTTGGATGCAAAGCAGCCAATACTCCCATAGAACCAATCAAAAGGAGTGAAGAGGAGAGTGTACCAGCTGACAAAGATAGATATCAAAGTCTAGTTGAAAAGCTAATCTATCTAACTCATACTGGGCCAGACATTGGCTTTGCTGTAAGCATGACTAGTCGTTATATGTCAAACCCAACTAAAACTGACATGAGAAATGTGAATAGAATCCTCCAATACCTTAAAAGTACCCCAGGCCGAGGACTTTATTTCCAGAAGAACTCAAATAGAGGTATTGAAGTCTATACTGATTCGAATTGGGCAGGATGTCTATCTGACAGGAAATCGATTACAGGATATTGCACATTTGTATGGGGTAACATGGTAACTTGGAGAAGCAAGAAACAGTCTGTTGTGGCTAGGAGTAGTGCAGAAGTAGAATCCAGAGCTATGGCACATGGTATTTGTGAAGGAATATGGCTTAAGCTAATGCTGAATGAAATCAAAATTCCTACCAACTACACCATGAGGATATTTTGTGATAACAAGGCTACTATAAGCATTGCAAAGAATCCAGTTCATCATGATAGAACAAAGCATGTGGAGATCGACAGACATTTCATTAAGGAGAAAATTGATCATAAAATTATAAGTGTCAATCATGTTCCTTCATGCCAGCAGATAGCAGACATTCTAACAAAAGCCCTACCAAGGAATGTATACGAGAATATCAGATCCAATCTGGGTATATGATAAATATCTACCATCCAGATTGAGGGGAAGTGTTGAAGATCAGCACAGAATTAACAGATTCTGTTTTGTACAGCTCATTAGGACTTTATGTAAATAATTATTAGCTGTCATTTCTGTCTTTACCATATTTAGAATTAGTATTTATAGGGAGATCAATTCCCCTGTCATTTCTGTCTTTACCATATTTAGAATTAGCATTTATAGGGAGATCAATTCCTTTGATTTCTAGGCTAGATTATCGCTGTTATTTCTGTCATGTGTATTCTATATATATACCTCCCATGTATCAGTCACAAATTCAAGGAAATAAAAATATATTTTCTACAATATCATTCAAGCACAAGAAAGAGACTAATCTAACCTTATTTCATTACCAAAAGCTTCACATTTTCACCCAAGAAAAATGAGAATTAATTACTCATAAACAAGAAGAAAGAAAGAGAGAAAAAAAATAAGATGAACACAACTTCTATTGAGAACAAAAGAAAACTACAACAAGAGAAACAAATAATATAAGAATAAGATCTTGATCTCTATACTAATATGATTCGAATGAGCAACCAATGGTGCCTTTTATAGAGCATAAAAAGTACAAAATGATAAGGGAGTTGTTTAATGAGTGACTGGATGAGTGAAACATGATAATAGAGTTGTTTAATGAGTTGGTGGATGAGTGAAAAATTATTGCCATGCTTGTCTCCCACTCAACCAATTCAGCTGTCTTCACACGACTATAACTATTATAATGCCACCTATTACATAAATCATCTTCATGAAAGTTGAAAGGTTTTGTTTCAACTTTCCAATGCCACCGGTTTCAGCCCAATCTGACTCCTACAACTCAAGATATGACCTAATTTTTGCACAATATTCAAGTTCCAGCAATAACACCACTGTTCTGACTTCTAGGCTAATATGACCTTCTAGACATCCGATTAAGCTCTTGTGTTCTTAATAAAAGTTGTAGATTTGAGTTTTATCTTTTATTTGGGCTTTGTTTGGTGTCAATTGATTGAACTCCTATAGTGGAAGAAATGGGCTAATGGATGCACAAAGGTCAAGTTGTCAAGATCAGCACTCTAGTTCTTGCTTCAACTTCAATTTAAATTGTCCAACCATGTGATTCAGCTTTTGAGGTCTCATGAAAGTTGTAGAGAATTGTCTTAACTTTCCTACAAGACCAGAATCACATCAATCAAATATTTGTAACTTAGATTATAGCCAATTTACTGAACGCTGCCAAATAGACAAATTAATGTCAATTCATACAATAATTCCTTCAACGATCTAATTAAGCTTAATATCATAAAATGTGACAAAGTTAACTTAATTAAACCAAATTGACCCTTAAGAAACTCAGTGAGAGGATTATTAAATAAATAAAATATATTGCTATAAGATACTATATAGATAATAAAGAAATAAACGAATATGAGATAGTAATTTAGTGAAGGCATTCGACCATGCTCTTCATATAAACAAAAATTAATCTCTCACAAGACTTGATTAAAATATAAAAATTGGTATAATTATTTATCATGATATATAAAAGTATAGTTGTGATATGCCTAAGTCTAAGTGCTTCAGTGTAGTCCAGATACATGTGGAATATCAGTCTTGAGACGTTACAAGGTTAGCCCGACCTGACCTGGTATAACATATTTTAAACATTTTTTAAAAAGAATTAGTGATAAATTATAAGACTTTTAGATTTTTACATAACATGATAATATTTTTGTATTGATATAATTTATTTCATAATATATATTGTAAAATATCTCTTAATTTTAATTTCATACTTCTAAAATTTTATGATTGAGCTATGTATAATATTTAATATTGTGTATTTTATTCAAATATCAAGTCAACCTAATCTTGATCCGATCATTAATTAAGCCATGACCAAATTGGGTCTAAGTTTAAAAAATAACCCAATCAACATATTAAGTCATGCTAAACACATCCTAACTTATTCCGTGAACACCTCTATCGTAAACGAGTTGGGTCCAGATCCTATGAAATAACTCAATCAACATATCAGGTAAAATATAAGTTAGGCTAAACGTATAAACCTATACTTGTTCAGTCTATAGGTCTTGGATTTTTTTTAGTTGGATATGAATTTGTTTAAGTATTAACTTGTTACTATATAGTATATCTTATTGTTAACATGGCAATGTGATTACATTAAATTTTGTAGCTAAATGGGAGGTAGAGGATACATGTTGTACTAGTACTTCATAAGCTAATACTAGCAACCAGCAACAGGAAGGAAAGGCTCAACAATAAGCATACTCTCAGATCCTCCTCTCCTGTGTTTCCTTGAAGCTGATTTTACTAGAGGGACGATTAACTTCTTCTCATGCTTTCGAAATGCATAGATGGGGGGGGGGGTTCAATTTAAATTTAAATAAATTATAATTAAACGTGACTCACTAGTATATCAAATGTTCTCTCCATTTGGTTTTATCAAAATTCAAACCTCAACATGGTCATCGTCAGAATGAAATGCTCAATACTTTCTCCCTATTATGCAATGAGATTCTATACTCATACTATTGCGCGCACAAGACTCTATAATTCAAGGCGTCAAAGTGGCGAAGGTAATAAGTCTGATTTATTAAAACTTAAACTTTTAAAAATATTTATTTAACCTATTATAAGAATCTATTTATTTAATATTTATATATATAATTATAAATGTGTAATATTTACATAATTTATTAATTATATATTAATATAATATATTTATTTTATATAAAATACAATAATTTTGTTAAAAATTATATATATTTAGAAATTTGAAAGTTTAAATTTCTAAACTTACATAAAATTACTTCCATATAATATAAACCTTTATTATAAGCTTTTAAGTTAAACAAGGTTTTTATGATTTTATACCAAGCCCTAAAAAGTGTCTATGACAAATAACAAATCAAACTCAGCCTAACATATTCCAATACAGACCTAAACCTATTTATACAAAATCTAACCTAATTCAACCCATTCCCACACTTATTCATAAGTGTTTACTTTAGTAAAATGTTAGGCCGTCAAAACTTTTATTATTTATTGTAAAGCCAAATTCTGGCTGCTTAATTATTCGACTGCATTAACATTTCCAATCCAATGCAACTTTAGTTGAATAATTAGCAGCACTCCTAGCATTAAGCAAGAAGCAACTATAAAATGGTTTGAAGGAGTCATATTAGATTAATAGTGGTCTTTATAACTTTATTATCATTGTATCATACCATCCCATTTTTTTATACTTTTTAATCCGACATGACAAACAACTTTAACTTGTAATCAAACACAAAACAACTTCACTCACATCAATATGTAATTTTTCCACACCACATGAACCAAAAAGAAAGGGAAGAACAACTAAAAAGATGCAGCAAAAGCAAAATGTTGGTGAGTCACATCACATTTCAGCCTTGGTAGCCTTGATATCCTCCGCAATAGATCCTTGTTGAGCAATGTTAATGACTTTAGGCTCCCTTTTCTTGCCCTCAGCTAACTTGGGCACGGTGATCCTCAGCACCCCATCTTCAAGATGTGCGTTTATGTGATCCAAGTCAGCATTCCCTGGCAACCTGAATTGCCTCCAGAATTTGCCGTTAGTCCTCTCCGCTCTGTGCCATTTCTCACCCTCAACCTCCTCCTCTGCCTTCCTCTCTCCACTGATTCTCAACACTCGGTTATCTTCCATCTCGATCTTCACGTCATCTTTCTTCAATCCCGGAAGGTCCAGAGCTATGACATGTGCAGAGGGCGTTTCCTTCCAGTCAGCACGAGCCAGAGCAATAGTTTCAACGCCTTTGGGGATGTTGAGTGGGGTTTGTTCGAGGATTCTGAAGGGGTCATCAAAGGGAAGCATCATGTCCCAGACGGTCCTCGTGTTGTATGGCATCAAGGCATTGGTGGTGTGAGTGGTCAGGGATAATGCTGCCACCAAAAACAGAAAGGACATAAGGATTCTAGATTCGGAAGCCATTCTGCAGAAACAGAAGGATTTTCTGTGATGAGGGTAAATAAGATACCGTATTGTACGGATTATCCGTTTATTGGAGGAGAAGAAAGAGAGTGAGGTTCGTATATATAGGAGAGGCTCGATTAGTGTTTAGCTTTCTGGATTGTTCTTGATATATATATATATAGCCCAAAAAAAGGCCACGAGAGATATCTAGGACAGTCTAGAGAGACAAGCTGGTGGCAGAACAAGAGCTTTGGAATGTTCAGGAAAATAATTCATTCTTTAGAAAACAAAGGGAAATGATATTATCAATTTTTTTATATTGTATTATTATTTACATTGTTTTTAAATAATTATGATTAAATAAAAATAATAAAAAATAATATAATAAATAATATAAAGAATAATATGAAAAATGACGTGAGAGAAAAATAATAAGATAATATCATTATTGAAAAACAAAAGCAGATGAATAGTAGACGCGTGCGAATGGAAACACATGTTCAAAGGCGCAAGATTCTTACAGCTATTATGTTTAGGAACCTTATACATAGATCTCAAATGTTTGATTCGATAAATAGATACATTTTTTTATTTTTTATTTTTTAATAGTATTTATATATAAATTTAAGTGACATAAAATTATTAATTAGAATTTATAAATTTTTTGTATATATAATTATTCATAAAAATAATTTAATTAAATTTGTGTGTAAAATTAAATATTATTAATTAAAATTAAATATTTTAATTTTAATTATTAATTTATTTTAATAATAAATTAATGAAAAAAAATTATAATCTATCTATGGACCACTTTTACGGTGATACATGTTAAACTTTTTCTTATGTTCTTCATTACCATATAGTCGATGATCTAAGCATACGTAATAAATTTGAACCATTCCATCATTTAAAGTTATTTTAAATAAAACTATAAAATACTTTAAACAAATATCAAATCCTTCTGTCATAGGAATTTTTTTAAATCAAATTAACAATTTATGAACATGTACGTAATTTAATGTTAGTTAAATTAAAATTTTATCCCTTATATTTATACTATTTTCAGTTTTATAATTTTTTTAAAGTTAATTCTCAAATTTATAAACATTTATAAAATAATTTTTGTCATTAACTTATGTTATAATATTATAATTAATTAATTAATAAAGTAAATATTTCTTTATTAATAAAAATTTCCTTAAATATTTCTTTTATTTATAAAATGTCAAATATGTGTCCTTTCATTTTAATAGATGTTTATTTTATGGACAAAACTTAAGTCTATTTTTTTATATTCATTACATCTATTCTACTAATTAAATTATGATATATGTGTATTAATATCCTCTTTCTTATGCATTAATATTCTCTCTCTTACTCTATTTTTTATAAAAATATACACATGTTATAATTTAATTAATAGAATAGAAGTAATAGATATAAAAAATGAACTTAAATTTTGTTCTTATTTTATTTGAGTAGGTATTCATTTATTCAATAAGTGTTTTTTAGATACTCTTTCTTTTTCTATAAAATATTTAGTAAATGAAATAAATTAGTGATATTAAAGCGGAAGTTAACATACAAACTATTTAAAAAACTTTTTTAAATGTGAAAACTAATTTAAAAAGAGAAAAATATAAAGATTGAATAAAAAATAAGTATAAATTATAAAAACCAAAGATTTAGTTTAACATTTCATGTTACAAGTATATCTTGTAAAAATTTCGAAAGATATAGCTGAAAGTTGGAAGACGGATAAAAAGAGTCTTGCACGAGTATCGTTCAGATGGAAATTTTTGAAGATATATTATGTTTCAGCTCGTTTTTAGTAATTCAAGCGTTAAGTGAGGCTAACATTCTGAGTCTAACTTGTAGTAATTAAAGTTACTAGTTGGAAGAAGCACTTTATGAGTAGAATAAATAACAATTGTATCTCACTTAGGTTTTTTTTTTTCATTTTTGTAAAGATTAAGCTATTTTTTAAACAGCTCAAATTCTACACAATCTTTTCTTATATTGTGCAGCTTCTATTGGGTTATTTTTTGGTAAGAAAAGAAAAGGCGAAAAAAAATACAAGTTGCTCGCAGAGTGGTCCGCAATATGAAGATGGGAGCCACGTCCCTTGCTGGTTGCCACTCTGATACATGCCTAAATATAAATAGTTTAGTTTTGATATACTTTTAATATAAAATTTACACCACCAACTAATCATATATTATCACATTTAACTTTTAAAATAATTATTATAAGTATCAAATATTTTTATTAATATGAAAATATATGATTAAATGTGTAAAAAATTTATATACTAATAATACATTCAAATTAAATGCAGATAAAAAACGAGGAAACAATTTCATTTTAACTTAAACCGAGGAAGTTCACATCGCAATGCATTATTGCGCATCCAGGCAATCATAAAAGAACATTTTGGCCACTGCATTGTGCGTATAGGAGGAATAAAATACTCAAACTTACCCCTCCCCCGCCCCCCCAAAAGAAAAAGAATAACAAGCACTGAAGGTCAATCTAAATATTTTAATAAGATGTGTACCAATGGCAGATGATTTAATTTAGTGCGACTTCTTTGAATTTTCTAATGCAATCCAATGCTTTCTTGAAATCATTTTCTTCCAATGCAATATTGAACCGACAGTATCCAGGAATACCAGTCCAGGAGCCACTATTGATGCATAATCCAGTGGCTTTGAGAACGACATTCCTAATATTAGAGTCGTCGAGCCTGATTTCAGTAGTGGCATTTCCTTGGCTGCCTTCACCTTTTGGTGAAATCTTTAGCTTAACAGTTTTGTTGAGATAGGCAGAGGGCTTGGCCACAACAGAAACACCAGCACACGATTCAAGCACGTCCCACCCACTTTTCTCAAGTGCCTAGGGTAGTAACCCAAAAAAAAATGTTTAGCAATAGCATTCTTTTAACCAAGAAGAAGAATTAAAGCAACAAAAAAAAAAAAAACCAATTAAAATAACATTCAAACAGAAATGTTTAGCCGATCAGAAATTACCTCTTTCAAGCACTTAGACCTACTTCTCAATATCCTCCTGTGTTCAACAATAGCATCTGATAGGTTTGATGGCTTCTGCTCTCTAAGCTCCAGCAACTTATTTATAGCATATCTAACAGTACTATGAGGTCTGCTTAATCCTGGATAACTATAAAATGTGTCAACCAAAATTGGCTGGTTTAGAATCAGAAACCCAAATCTGAGAACACCATTGAGCATCTTCAGAGACAATCCTCCAAGAAGAGACACACAAAACGATGGCTTGCATGAAGAATTCAGCTTAGACAAACACCCCTCCAAATCCCAGCCACCCCAGCCATCACAGTCAAATTCCAAACCGGAGGATGAAGTATCAATTATAACTCTTGCACCAAATCTAGCACAAGTGCTTAAAATCTCTCCTATCTCATTGTTGCTATAAACTAAGCCAGTTGGATTGACTGTAGGACCAGAAATATACACCCATGGGTTTTTCACAGTCCCAAGGACTCCAGTGAGAGTCTTTTCTGTGAACTTAAAACCTACATTGACATCGGTAGGGACTGTCACCGTGTCAGCTTTCAAAAATCTGGCAGAAGAAACATAGTTCCCATTTGATCCAGCCGGAAAACAGAAGGTGCCACCTTCTTTGATGCAGCAGAGGACCAGCTTATTGAAAAGAGCTTTTGAATTGTCAGCATATATAAATTCAAAGCTGCTATCTGCTGGAAAACCATAGTTGCTCTTGACAAACCCTTTGATGCTTGTGGTGACATCAGTTTCAGACTCAGACATGTTTTGTCTAGCAAAACTTTCAAAAATAGCAGCCTTAACAGGAGATGGAACAGGCAAGAAGATTTGATCAACGTCCATGTGGATCAGGGACCCGTTCTCTACCCCATCAATAGATAGCTCAGCATTATTAAGGACTGATAAGGCTGATCTAGCAAATCCTATCATATCAACTGATTTGACATTTTCACAGTTTCTCTGAAGGACATGAGTTAAAAATGAAGTGATGAGAAAACTTACTATGGGAATAAATTAATTTATGAACAAGTGGTAGCTGCACATGCCATAAATAGATATACAGAAGAGATACCTTTGTGTTGATTTTCATGGCATACTCCCCCTCATAAGCAACAACAAGGAAGTTACAAAAATAATAGCCATCAAAATGCAAAGAACTAGAAAATTTGGGTGGTGTTTGGTTTGTTTTCTGTTTTCATTTAAAAAAAGGCCATCTTGTTTTCATTTTGTTTCTTGTTTTCAAGACTATGTGATGTTTTCACCATTTAAACTCTGCCTATGCTGAGTTTTGTTGCAAATATCTACATAACCGGTCCCAAGTCCGGATAAAAGAGGAGGGTTGTGTTAGGCAGTCGACAGCCAACATAAAACTTTGTCGAATCTTTATGACATGGATCAACGAAGTAATTGTGTTAATGCTAGGTCGTTGCCCCTAAGCAACGCGCTGTATGGCTCGAGTACAGTGTCAAATGAGCAAGGGCCGCTGCATCGCCGCCTGGGTGTAGTGAAAAATAAGCAAGGGTTCCCACATTGTCGTGAACGGGTGTGGGTAAAGAAACTAGTTCACAAGAGTAAGATGCGTTTTGGAACTTGGAATATAGGCACACTTACAGGTAAATCTATGGAAATAGTTGACACCATGATTAGGAGGAGGATTAATTTTATGTGCCTACAAGAAACTAAGTGGGTTGGAGAAAAGGCAAAGGAACTCGACTCTTCGGGTTTGAAGCTTTGGTACACCGACAAGGTAAAATCTAGAAACGGAGTAGGCATAATAGTAGATAAGAATTGGAAGAATATGGTTGTGAATGTGAAAAGGCTCGGAGATAGGATCATAGCTTTGAAGTTTGTTGTGGAACAGGAGACTTTTAATGTTATTAGTGCGTATGCACCCCAAGTAGGGATAGACGAGCACTACAAGATTAATTTTTGGGAGGATTTAGAAAGTTTAGTTCAGGGAATACCTTTAAGAGAGAAGATTTTTCTAGGAGGGGACCTAAATGGTCATGTGGGGAGCGAATCTAAAGGGTATGAAGGTTTGCATGGGGGTTATGGTCTAGGAGTAGCTAATGCAGAGGGCAAAGCATTTTTAGATTTTTCGGTAGCGTTTGATTTTACAATAGCTAACACTTGTTTTAGGAAGCGAGAAGAGCATATGATCACATATAGAAGCGGGAGTTCTTGCTCTCAAATTGATTTCTTTTTAATAAGGAAATCTGATAGAAAGCTTTGCATGGACTGCAAAGTCATCCCTGGAGAGAGCTTGACTACTCAACACAGGGTTTTGGTTATGGATGTACGGGTCAAGATGAGAGTAAGGAAAAATTGTCGAGACAGAGAGCCAAGGATCAAATGGTAGTAATTAAAGGGAGAAAAACAAATGCTCTTTCAGAGGAGGATTATGGAGGAAGAAATTTGGGAAGTACAAGGGAGTGCTAGTAATATGTGGGACGAGATGGCTGAAGGGATTAGAAAGGTAGTAAAAGAGACACTCGGTGAATCAAGAGACTTCGGACTCAAGGATAAAGAATCTTGGTGGTGGGACACAAGTGTACAAGATAAGGTTAAAGTTAAAAGAAATGTTATAAAGCTTGACACGTATGTAAAAATGATGAAAATTAGAAAAAATATAAGGCAGCTAAAAAAGATACTAAGAAGGCGGTGAGCGAGGCGAAAACTAAAGCGTTCAACGGGTTATATCAATCGTTGGGCACCAAAGACAGAGAAAAGAATATCTACAGGCTTGCTAAAAGTAAGGAAAGGAAGACAAGAGACTTGGATCAAGTGAAATGCATTAAGGATGAAGAGGGTAAAGCCTTGGTTACGGAACAAGACATTAAGGATCGATGGAAGGGTTATTTTCACAAGTTATTTAATGAAGAACTTGGGACATTAGGGGACTCGGACATTCTAAACACTAGAGAGGAGGACCTAAATAAAACCTTTTATCGTAGAATCAGGGAGTTTGAGGTAAAAGAAGCTTTGAAGAGGATGGATAATGAAAAAGCGGTCGGACCGGATAATATACCTATTGAGGTATGGATGTGCCTAGGAGAGAAAGGTATAAGTTGGATCACAAAGCTGTTTAACGAGATAATGAAGTCTAAGAAAATGCCAAACGAATGGAGAAGCACTTTAATCCCTATTTATAAGAATAAGGGAGATATACAAAACTGTACAAATTACAGAGGAATTAAGCTTATGAGTCATACCATGAATTTATGAGAAAGAGTAATTGAACGGAGATTAAGACAAAAGACTCATTTCACAGAATCAATTTGGTTTTATGCTTGGGAGGTCAACCATGGAAGCAATCTATCTTCTACGAAGATTAATGGAGAGGTATCGGAGGAAGCAAAAAGACCTACACATGGTTTTCATTGATCTGGAAAAAGCCTACGATAGAGTACCGAGAGAGGTCCTGTGGAAGGCTTTGGAGAAGAAAGGAGTTAGTATTGCCTATATTCGAGCAATCCAAGATATGTATGATGAGGCTAAAACTAGTGTGAGAACATAGGGTGGGGCCACAGAATATTTCCCTATAACTATAGGATTGCACCAAGGGTCAGCTTTGAGTCCATATCTTTTTACCTTGGTCTTGGATGTGCTTACTGCGCATATCCAAGAGCCGGTGCCACAATGCATGCTTTTTGCAGATGATATAGTCTTAGTTGGAGAGTCGAAAGAGGAAACAAATGGGAAGTTAGAGCTATGGAGACGAACTCTGGAAGAACATGACCTTCGTCTAAGTAGGAGTAAGACGGAGTATATGAAATATAAGTTCAGTAAGAGGTGTGTTAATGCTAACTTAGCGATGAAAGTTAGAGATCATACAATACCACAAGTCACACAATTTAGGTACATTGGATCTATCATACAAAATGATGGAGAGATAGAGGGAGATGTAAACCATAGGATTCAAGTTGAATGGATGAAATGGAAGAGTGCTTCAGGAGTTATTTGTGATAGAAAAGTGCCTCTCAAGCTTAAGGGTAAATTTTACCGCACAACTATAAGGCCCGCGATGTTGTATGGTACTGAATGTTGGGCGGTAAAAAGCCAACAAGAGCATAAGATCAGTGTTGCGGAGATGAAGATGTTGCGTTGGATGTGTGGCCATACAAGACAAGATAGGATTAGGAATGAATGCATTAGAGAGAAAGTAGGGGTAACACCTATTGTGGAAAAGATGGGAGAATCTCGCCTTAGGTGGTTTGGACATGTAAGGAGAAGACCTTTAGAAGCTCCTGTAAAAGAGTAGATCAGGTAGATAATAGCCCAATAGCTAGAAGTAGAGGAAGACCAAGAAAGATTATAGGTGAAACGATTCAAAAAGATTTAGATCTGAATAACATATCTGAAGACTAGGTTTATGATAGGGCACAATGGCGTCGTTTGATTCATGTAGCCAACCCCACCTAATGGGAAAAGACTTGGTTGTTGTTGTTGTTGTTGTTGTTGCTTCGCAAAATCTTGAAAACATAAAACAAAGTGAAAACAATCTTGAAAACAAAATTAAAAGAGAAAACATATCAAGTGAAAATGAAAACAAGAAACAAACCAAACACCACCTTAGGATGCATATTCTACTTTCAGTTGTCAATCTTACACATTGCCCAGCCCCCGAGTTTTTACAATAATCAAGGCACCTAGCTTGGGGGCTAAACATCAGTTGTAAAAACAAGTCATTGGCCATGCATCAACCTAGATCATGTATGCTGCAGATTTATTCTCAAATATCCCAGCAATATCTAATGCCTAAGACAGCAAATTCAGTATGGTATGGAACTTGGGTTGTTCTTTTTTCCTACTAAAGCAGAAATTAGAAGATAAATTAAGTTGGCCTATGCTCTTCTACTAGCGAAATTCAGACCCTAATGTCACATTGCAATTGGTGACAACATCTGGCTACTAGTCCATGAATGACATTGACACAATTCCTTCTTGGAATTTCGGAAGAGGCAGAGGATAAGAAGGAAATAGGAAGTTCTCTCATAAAATTATGTTCCCAAGTCAAGATTTTATACATATTCTTTCTACAATGTTATTTTGTGGTCCAAATATATTTGGAACCACAAATGAAAGAACTGATAGATATCAGGAACAAATTTTACATACTAAAAGCAATTCAAATTCTACTAGGTATTTAAATTTATAGGCAAAATGAGGAGCAACAAACCTCAGCAGGTGCATGTCGGCCAGCAAGCTGAAAAGCAAGAAGCTCATGAAAAATACAACCATAATAGTATTGACTAATTAACGCAGTATTGCCTTCTAGTAATTCCACAGTTTTGGACAAGGCGTTGAAGAGGGATTCTTCTTCTGAAATGACAAAAGCTACTTCTAAATCTGGATAAACCTGGAAAACATGTATGTCAGTGCCATCAATAAGAAATTGTGAAAATCAAGCCAAAACAGAAGACCACCATACAGACTAGATAAGCCAAGTAGTTAGCATGGAATATTACCTTGTTCTTTACCAGTCCACATATAATTGCCGCATGAGAGGGCAGAGGAGTTCCTGAAAGATACTTAAGGACCCCATTCGATCCAGGAAGGCTGGACAGCTCAAAGTGATCTGATATGTCCAAGAAAAGACGAGATCCAATTTCTTGTGTTGTATCTAAAAGGTGCACAAAAGCTGAACTAGTAACAGCCTCAAAATGAGCAATCCCAGTCACCACCACTTGAGGCTTCAATTTCTTTATTAGTTCTATCATTAAGTCTGATTGCCGAGGGGCTTCAATTACCGTAATTGTATCATCTAAAGGGTCAATAGTTCCTGTGCTCTACTAGAAAGATAAAGATTTTGTTATAGTAGATGCAGCAATCAAACTAAATTGTTATCAAGACTGTATGAGAGGGAATCATTCCATCATTTTTTTCAATGTAAGGAATCCAATGTTTCAGAACGAGATACTACAATGGGTATATTTAATTCATGCAATTGGATACAACATCTAATGCCATGAGAAGCATACTCAACCAATAGACCAGTGTCAATGATATTTGACATAACGATACACTAGGTATTTACAACTAGCAAATAACTTTCAGGAGATGAGATCATCTCTTCTTCATCAGCAATAAATGTTTATACATGTGATGTGTGGTGTTTACAATTTTGGAAAATACATAATATGCCTTATTCTGAGAAAACTTAAAGGCCGAGAGTAAACTAAAGGACAATAAAAGACAGTTTAAATTCATTTAGCAAAATTCAAGGACAACTGGATTTCATGTTTGTCAGGACCACATCACAGTTTTTAAGTTATACCCCAAAAAAGGAAAGGGATGAGCGTGGGGGGCAGCTGGACATGGAAATATCATCCAGTAATAATGCAGAATACAATAAATCTTACTCTACTTCGAGAAAGTGAATGGTGTGCAGCAAGCTGTCCATCTCTAGAGTAAATAAAATAACTTGCTGGAACTTCTAATAGTGTTAGGCCAGTGCCTAAAATTGCTTTTATATGGCAGAAGAATCTACTTTTTCTAATCTGGAAGAAAAATAGTTATTTGGAGCTTCTGCTGGAAGCCTGTGGACCAGGTCCATGTGGAATGAATGGTACAGATTGGATCTTTACATGGATATATGGACTACATTGTCCATGCAAGTGTTTTCCCAGTAGAAACTAGCAAAAACTGCCCCCCATCCCCCCCAAAAATAAAATGTTTTCTGACAAAAAAAGCACTTTTTAAGAAGTGATTCTCACCAGAAAAAACTTCACAGAAAGGTCAAACATGCAAGTAGTTGCATTTCTTTCTTAAAAGTGTTCCTTACCAAAAGAACCTTTTTCAGAAATGATTCTTGCTTTAGAAAAAAATTCACAGCAAGGACATGCACATAGTTGCATTTCTTTGACATATTGACATGCGAATACAGGGACTCAACAAAATATTAATCAAGTTCTAAAAATTGCACAAATGATGGTTGCAAATAGCATATGCCATTTGGAAAAGCATGAGAACACAAGAGCAAGGCATGCCTATTCCATACCTCAAGTGCCAAAGATGTTAACCACTGCCTAGGTAGGTTTCGAGTTAGATGTTCATCAACAACTGCAAGGCGAGGTGAGAACAAGCGAAGAGCATTCTCAATTGCTGCAGTCCTTGAAGGAAAAATGACAACATTCTTGCACAAAATTTCAAAAGATGAAGTCAATATTGCATTATTATATGAACCAAACAAATATACTATAAGACTTGTAGGTCCCAATCACTAGCCCGAGTAGAATGGTTCACATGTTACATGTTATCAACAAAATTTAGATGTCAAACCATCTTTCCTCTAGCATTTCATCTTTGGCTTTGTTATTATTCGTTTGTGGTATACTGATATTTATTGTTAAGACCAATTCACATGAATTAACGCCAACAATGCTTAAATTTAAAACAGATAAAAAAATCATAAGACCATGCAGGATTCTACAGGATTTGAACTAG
Organism: Ormosia semicastrata; assembly: GCA_029884595.1. Lineage (NCBI taxonomy): Eukaryota > Viridiplantae > Streptophyta > Magnoliopsida > Fabales > Fabaceae > Ormosia > Ormosia semicastrata. The sequence continues at coordinate 403,143 of JAQQTO010000057.1, read as the reverse complement.
AACTTAAATGATAATAACTGACCCTACACACATACACTACCCTGCTCATTCATTAATGCATGGAATTTTGCTTGGTTGCAATAAAGAACAGTATTTACATGATGGGATACCAACAGGACATATTTACAATAGAGCTTAGTAAAAAGATAAAACCTAATGAGACATCACCTTATGCTATATGCATCTACGTATATGCATACTGCAGCATGTTAAATAATTTATCTAGCACTGTTTTCTTACATCAGCAGTGAGTGGAATATGGTGATAAGTCTTCAAAAATCCTGCAATGAGATTGCGGAAACGTTTGCTTCCAGCTGGTGGCTCATATGGAAAATAAGAATGATTTTTTAGAGTGCTTGCAAGATAAGCAAGGAAAGGAATCTTCTCATCAGCAACAGAATCGTCCTCAAAAGACAAATCTAGAGAACTGCTGATCTCTTGAAATCCATTTTTAAGAAACTCAAAAATAACCTTAACCTGTCAATATGCAAATGGCATTGTGCTTTAAATTTCCTTCGGGGCAATAGATATTCTCTTTGTGGATTAACAAGCTTTAGTGAAATACCCACCTGGTTAGGTTGACGAAGTTGACAACTGTAAACTGATAAAGCATGGGAAATGCTTCCACCAGCCTTTCCATAGGCCCACGCTGTCCGTGCACAAATAGGCTGATCTCCAGAAAGTCCCATAAAGAACTCAAAACGGTGCGGGCTGTTCTTCTCAATCTCAACTAAGGCTGCAATATCTGTGTCACCAGCCTGTACCAATACATCTCAATAAGATTGCACTTCCACCAGAGAAATGATATCTAGTCAAACATAGGTTTACTAGCCTGAATAATTTTAGTTTGCCAAAGCTTTGTAATACGAAAACCCCGACGTTCAAACAATCGTTTGCAAACACCTTGACCTGGGCGGCCTCCCATATTAAAGATCATAATTCCGGCTGGTTTGATTACTGCTATCCCCTCTTCAACTGCCCTAGCAATTAAACCTAAGCCAAACTGATCCTCCACAAAACCCTAGACACGACATAGAACAAAATAAACATGAGAATGCTGCATTTATATCATGAATATGCAGCTAATACATAAATAAAAAACATTTCTATATTTCCATAAGATCTCCACCACTGGGTGAATCAGATATAACTTGTGCAGGTAAAAGTGATATCTTAATAACAAGGTTATTCTTGTGGCTTGGCGCATATAGGAATCATTAAATGAGATTATGAAGTAATACTTCGGCTATGACCAGAACAAATGCATACAAGTTGCTGTGAGGAAACAATATCATAGCTAGGCAGGTAGAAAATTTAAGAAACATAGTGCCAAGAAAAAATTTCTTTTTCTATTTCTTTTACCCTGTCTTTTGGGATCGGTGAGATTCAGATTTAGGCGCTTAGCATGAAAACATGCAGGACATAAATGCCACGTTCCAAGAAAATTGCATGTGACCAATAAAATAAAATCAGGATCTTCTTTACCTGAAGTGCACAATAATTACTCAACGAATGAAGGAATTCCTCACTTGCATTTTCTGTTATCATCTTAGACATTGCATCTGGATTTGGATTAAGAATCTGCAGGGAGCCAACGATGAGAATAATTGATATTTAATCAAATGATTACGCAAAAGCACCACAGGATAAACCAAATTCATTAAGACTCGTGACTGCTAAAGGATCAGGTTGTCCTAGGTGCCAAGATCCATATCATTGAAACCAGGATCAGAGTTAAGGTGCATGCTTCTTTGAAGTGTGAAGCAAGACACGTGGCATGCAGAATCCAACCATCACAATTTTTATAAAGGCAAATTTTGTAATTAAACCTGGTTTATAAAGTTACAGGTACAAGCTACCAATACCATCAACAATATTTTTTTTGGCTCTACTATCAACAACCTTTACATGCTTCTAGAAACACAGTAAAATAATCAGATAAGCAGGCCAGAAAGTTAAATGCATGTGAGATTATGAATCTATCAAACACAAAAATTATTACTTTGTTGCATAAAAGCAAAACCACAAGGTAAGAAGCAACAGCAAGCCCACCCTAAGAATTAAGAACACGAACAATAACAGGAAAGACGAATTAGAATCTGAAGTCCAAATTCCATTAATCTATATTAAAATTACCTGAAAAGCAGTGATTCCCCACTTAGTAACATACAGTCAAAGACATCTTGTCAAAAGGTGACCCCAATGAAACTTGCATTAGGCATACCAATAACCTACATAATGTGTGAGAACATGTGATAGTTCTGGAATTACCTGAGGTATGCATCCTACAATTCTTTCAAGTTGAATTTCGTTTTCTCTGCAATAGGACAGAAGATCAGATTCATGGAACTCTACCCTGTCCAGCAAAGTTTTCTTCTCCTCATCATAGATGGGCTGGCCTTTTTCATCTAAAGCATTTAAGAATAAGTTTATCCAGGAAACCTTTACTGCTCTGGGATTGATATCAAGGCCGTAGACCTGCAGAAATGACTCGTGTTATGGCACCAAGTTAGTATAGAAAATGGCAGAAAGAGTTATATTTAGGTGTTTGGAGGCATTGGCATGTGTGGTTCAAGTTGAAGGAAACCTTGGAAGGCAACCACTTCTCAGCTATGGCAATGGATATCCAGCCATTTCCACAACCTAACTCGGCAACAGTCCTGTCCTTGAAAATGGAGTCTGGATGTCTATTAATCCCTTCATAAAAAGTAAAGGACCAGTCTTCTGGGAGGAAAATGCTAGGAATGACCATCATAGTCAATTTGTTTCTCCCTTGGTATCCTGCATTTAGCAAGGCAGAGAAGTACTTTTAGTTTTAGACATGAGATGAAAATTCATTGCAGAAACTAGAAAGCAACAAGTGAAATTGATAAAGCCCTTTTGGGGAAAGAGAGAAAAAGGCGACACGACAGACGTAGATCAACAAATTTTGTCTTTTTCCCTTCTTCCTTACTTTTTTTTTTTTAAGTTGTAATGGTCCTCCTGCAACAGCAAACTCAGTTTTGTCTTGTCAGTTATTATTATATGGTAAAATCCAAATCCAAAGACTGTGTACTGTGGGGGAGTTAAAAAGGAAAGACAAAAGAAAAGCATTGACATGATACCCTCGTATTGGTCCAAGAAAACGTCTTCGATCCGAAAATGGTAGGTTTGGAAGCAGTGATCGCAGGCATGCTTGGTTGGAAAACGCTTCTGAAGGTCGGAAAGGAAGATCCGAGCCTGGGAGCGGGTTTTGGGATCGTCGAGGCGCTCCAGCACCGATCGGAAAGCGGCGTAGGCAGCGTCGCCGGACTGCTTGCATTGCTGCAGGAACTCATCTACCGTCCCCATTTTCCTCACTTCTCAATTCTCTCCTCTTGCGTTTAGGTTCTGTTCTGTTCTGTTATCAGGAGGCAGGATGAGCTGACCGCTGATTCTCACAAACACGGTGGATAGAGGTGAGAACCTATGCTTCTACGACCCTTTCTAGCCATACGTGATTCGGCATACGCCATATATTTATTTTTTATTTCTTTCTTTTCCAATTCTTTCGTATATTCTTTTTCCTGTTAAAGACAAAACCAAATAATATTCAATTTTTTATGACGACAAACATTAACAAGTTGGGAAGGGGAAATTATTAAGTACGACGGTTTATCAAATTATTTTTTAAGTATATTAATTATTATTTAATATGTGTAAAAATATATTTATAAATTGATATATTTTTATTATAATTTTTATAATTTTACTCATATTAAATAATAACTTTAATATTTATGATAAATTCTATTTAACTAAGAATTATTCGTTAAAATAATTCTTTCATAAATATTAAAAAAGTAGAATGTACTTAATTAAATATATTATTAATTGATAAAAATTTATTATAATTAATTAATAATTATCATAATATATAATAATTTAGTATAAACAACTTAAGCATTGCAAGTTACAGCTGTCACTTAACCGCATGTGACCTACTAACGACTAAAAAATATTAATAAATAAATTTTACAGTATAAAATAAATTTAAAAAAATACAGAAACAAAAGATTATTCCTCATTTTTTCTATCATTGATGAACACGCTCATTACTCTATATTTCTACATACTTTGACTAATTATGCTACATCATACAAATGTAAAGAACGTGATTTGAGAGATGTATCTCAAGCATTTTTCATAATTTTTAGATTTACACAATGTATTATATAAATATTTTTTCTCTTTTTGTATAAATAATTCATATTCAATTGTGATTTTATTTCATAGTATTTTTTTAATTTAGTTTTTTTATTATGGTTAGGTGGTGTCTGAGTTAGTTTATGTACATATCAATTAATGAATTTTCTCGATTCGATCAAATGTAGGTCATTCATATTGAGAGCAGGAGATTCCCAAGGGAAAATCCTTGTGGCATGGTCCTAAGAATTTGACATAACTGGTGTTTAAAAGCTCCGATTTTTGGTTCTGAGAAATCCTAAGAATTTGACATAACTGGTGTTTAAAACTGGGTTCTGAGAGTTACTTAAGAATGTAAGTTGTGGTTGATTCTTCCATAGTGCAGCAGCGACGATTGGTGGAACGAGGGGATGGGTGTAACATCTCGAAAAAAATCATGTTAGACTTGTATAAAGTTACATAGGTAGTCTGATAATTGTTTAGCATGTTAGTTAAGTTTCGTGACAAACTAAGTTAGTTTAGATATTTTGCTACGACACAGAATGTAGTAAATAGCCTAAAATGACTCAGAAAATAGCATAAATTGTTATTTGAAAGGAAATGATGTGTGTGAAATAACATCATGTTTTGTTCTTATTTTGCATGCATTCTTTGGCATTTTAGGCATTTTAATTTCTCTTTTAGTTTGTTTTTCCCTTAATTCGGATAATACTTTCTTGATAACTTGCTATTTTTGTTCTAAATTACACTTTGATTTTTTATTTAATTGCTTTATTACTACGTTCTTCTTAATCAACAATCATATTCTCTTTTGTTGGTATTGTTGTGGTGTTGTTTTTCTTGCGAATTTATTGGTGCTCAATTGATCTTGAAATGGATGGAAAGCTTGCATGATTGAAGTTGGAGCTTTACGAATAGTAAAAAGGTGCAAAAAGCTCACTCCAGAGATATCCACGGCCTGCCTGTGGAATTCCCCACGGCCATGGATCGAGTAGCAGCTTGAAGAAGCAAAAGAGAAATTCCAGAGAATCCCACGGCCATGGAATTCTGACAACAAGATCCAAAGCCTTACCGTGGAATGATCCACGACCGTGGATCGCAGTACGCATCAATTTTTAAGTTTTATTTTTTATTTCTCTTAGGGCTTTTTAGCCAATTAAAACCCGAGGGTATAAATAGATGTTCTGAATATAGTTTAGGGGTTCTAACTTGGTTTAAGGGAGGCACATTGGAGGCTCTTGATCTTCATCTTTCTCATTTCTGGCAGAAAAAACTCATGTAATGCCACTTCTAACAATTTTTGTAAAATTTGTGGAGGAATGATTTGTCTTCCATTGTTACAGGTTTGGATGTTCTTGAATATGTTTTCTTGTTTCTTCTTCTCCATGTCTAAGCAGTTTTCTTTGTTTCTAGGATTGGACAATGCCCTTTGATACATTGATAATGATTAATTGACTTTGTTTCCCTTTTTATTAATCTTGAATATTCTTTGATTCAATCCTTATTGCTCTTATTCATGTGAATTTGCTGGCCACTTATTTGCATCTCATAGACATTTAGGGATGTACTGAGAGGTGAACCTAGGTGTTGGAACCATAAGAATTAAACTTAAAGTCTAAATCACTAGAGTAGTTTTAGCCTTTCGAGGATTCAATGAATTACCACAAAGCGTAATGGGTTCAATTTAAATTCAATTACCACGAGAGTAGGAATTGGTTTAATTGGGTACGGATCTTGTATCTTGAGAAAGAATATTAATTAATTTAGGGTAATACACCTTCAATTGAATTTTAGATTTAATAAAAGTGTTGTCAATTAGGATTTGTCTTGTATCATTGTGGTACCCCAATCTTGGAAGCTTTCTTGAATTTGAATATCTTTCTTGATAACTTGCTATTTTTGTTCTAAATTCTACACTTTGATTTTTTATTTAATTGCTTTATTACTACGTTCTTCTTAATCAACAATCATATTCTCTTTTGTTTAATTTAATTTAATTAATTAATTAATTAATTGGTATTCATAGACACAGTCCCTGTGGATTCGATCTTTTATTATTTCTTGACGACGAAACCATACACTTGCGATTTCACACACAAAGTTTTTAGCGCCATTCACAAAAGGTATAAAAGACTTACTCACCCCTGTTTTTCTTGAATACTAATTTAATTTTTAATTTAATTATTTTAAACCTTTTTCCTTTTTATCTGGTTCTTACGTTCTTGTTTTTCTCTTTGACTTTCTGCAGGTAATTTCTCTTGTTTATGCAAAGTACTAGACGTTTTGGGACTCTTATTGAAGCAGATCCTGAAATTGAAAGAACTTTACGTAGAAGGAGAAGACAACAAAGGCAAAGAGTAGGAGAAATACCTAAACCAACACTTGTCATGGCTGAAGCTGAGGATAATAGACCACTAAAAGAGTATGTAGCCCCTAATGCTCGGGGTTTGCGATCTGGAATTGCTCAGCCAGACATTGAAGCTAGGCACTTCACCATACCTCCTGCCTTACTTTCTATGATAAGGCAGAACCAGTTTGGAGGATTACCGTCAGAGGATCCTAATGATTATGTGGATATGTTTTTGGAGTTCTGTAAGACCCTCAAGATCGAAGGCGCCTCTGTTGATGCTATTCGTCTCCGCCTGTTTCCATTATCTTTGAGAGATAGAGCAAGAGCTTGGTTGAAGTCTGTTCCTGCTGAGACGATAACTACTTGGGACCAATTGGAGCAAGCCTTCTTGGATAAATTCTTTCCACCTTCCAAGACTGCTCATCTAAGGACCCAAATCACAAGCTTTGTTTAGAAAGATGGCAAGTCATTGTCAAAAGCTTGGGATAGATTTAAGGCTTTACTGGAAGCCTGCCCACACCATGGGTTAGAAAAATGGTTGATCGTTCACACCTTCTACAATGGTTTAGAATATTCTTCGAAGGTGTCTCTTGACTCCGCAGCTAGTGGAGCTTTGATGAATAGAAGGCTCACAGATGCTTATGAGATAATTGAGAGTGTAGCTTTAAATAATCACCAATGGGCTAATGAAAGAGGCCATAACCTGAGAAAGCTCTCGGGAGGTAAGTTTGAGGTAGATGGTGTTGATTTAATTATGTCAAAATTTGATTCTTTGAATAAACATTTTGACATGCTTGAAAAAACTCATGTAAATGCCATAGGTGCTTCTAACAATTTTTGTGAGATTTGTGGAGCACAGGGACACATAGGTGTTGAATGCCAAGTTGGAATTGGATCCTCACAAGGTGCACCGGTGGAACAAGTGGAATCGTGCCACAATTTCCATGACTTCAACCAAAATGGGAGGAATGATTCTTACGTATTTCCATTAAAGAGTTATTTGATAGCAACTCGTCCACTAGTACTCGTATTAATCGTGTTTTGTTTTTACTTCTTAGCAAAATCCTTGCAAAGGGATTCAAAATCCACGTAAACTTCATTCAAGAAGAATGATCGTATTTCCCAAACTTACAACCCCACCCCTGGTTGGAGGTCACATCCTAACTTCTCTTACCTGAATAGTCAGTACCAAGCCGGGCAAGGTAATGCTAAACCCTCTTCTGGAATTCCACAGGTACAAAAATCTAGACTTGAGTCTCTTCTTGAGAATTTTGTTGAGAGCCAGTCTAAGCAAAATGAGGAGTTTAGGCACCATGGGTAAGTTATTACTGAGGCCATTAGAGAGTTATTAGCTAAGGTTGACAATTTGGCCATTCATAATAAGATGTTGGAAACCCAGATTGCCCAACAAGCAAGCACTTCACATAGGCAATAAGGTAAGTTTCCTGGTCAACCAGAAATAAACCCAGGGAATGAACATTGTAAGGCTATAAGTTTGAGGAATGAAAAGAAGTTAGAGGATCCTAAGGGTAACAGGGAGAGTGACAAAGATGAGGGGAATGAGGAAAAAGAGACTAAGGCACAACCCTTAGAAGAGGAGGAAACTAATAAGAAAGTGTCTAAGTATGTACCCCCTGAGCCATACCAACCCCCAATTCCCTTCCCTCAAAGATTGGCTAAGGCGAAGTTAGATAAGCAGTTTGGGAAGTTCCTAGAGGTCCTTAAGAAATTGTACATTAATGTATCCTTCACTGAGGCGTTGAAACAAATGCCTACCTATGCTAAGTTTCTTAAGGACATCTTGTCTAATAAGAGGAAGCTCGAGGAATATGAGACAGTAGCTTTAACTGAGGAGTGTAGTACCTTAATTCAAAATAAATTGCCTCCTAAGCTAAAAGATCCAGGTAGCTTCTCTATTTCCTGTTTGATTGGCAACACAAATTTTGATAAAGCTCTGTGTGACTTGGGGACTAGTGTTAGTCTTATGTCCTTTTCTGTGTGTAAGAAGTTAGAGGTGGGTAAACTAAAACCCATAACTATCTCCCTTCAATTAGCAGATCGGTCTGTTAAGTACCCCATAGGCATCTTGGAGGATGTTCCTATTAAGGTTGGTAAGTTTTATATGCCAGTAGATTTTATTATGCTTGACATAGAAGCTGATGTTAAAATGCCAATCATACTTGGGCGTCCATTTCTTGCCACTGGAAGGGCGATCATTGATGTCCATGAAGGGAAATTGACTTTGCGATTGAATGATGAGGAAGTAGTTTTTGATATTTTTAATTCTGAAAAAAAAATCTTCTCGAAGGTTATCATCAAAAGAATAAATCTTCAATTCTAATTCCTCAAATTCATGTAATCGCATAGATACTACTAATGTTGTGGATAGTGTTATGCTTTCAGGTATGCAGGAATCAGTGACTGATGCTATGCTAGAAAAGACTTTGCCCAAGGGTACTACAAAATTTGAGAAGTCCAAGCCCTGCAAGAAAGGACCTAAAAAGCAGAATGACAAGTGTGTCGAGAAGCGTGAATTTAAACTCAGGGATAAAGTTCTTATCAATAACTCGCTTTTATGTTTCTGTCCTAGTAAGTTATGGTCGAAATGGTCAGGACCATATGAGATTATTCGATTTTTATCCTACGGTGTGCTTGAGGTGAAGAAAGAAGGTCATAAGCCTTTCATGATAAATGGCCAGAGAGTGAAACACTTTGAAGGAGTGGGGACTGAGCACTACTCCATTGACATCACTTGAGCACAAAAATCAGACCAAAGTCGAGCTAATGACTTTAAACAAGCACTTCTTGGGAGGCAACCCAAGCTTCTTTGTTTTTTATTTTCCTTTTTATTTTTATTTTTATTTTTCTTTTGACTTTGTGTATTGGATTGCTGGTTTGATCTTTATCTCATGGATCTTATTTAGGTTTAACCCTTTTTGAAGCTCAAATTAGTAGGAGAGTGAAGTTAGAAAGTTCCACACCAAGCCCATGGAAAATTCCATGGCCATGGATTGAACACTAGAAGATTTCCCACCACCGCAGTGAGTTCTTTTCTTTTCTCCCTTCTCTAGTTATAGATTTTTACATTGGGGACAACGTAAGTTCTAAGCTTGGGGGGGAGTATTTTCATTTTCATATTAGATCATTAGTTTCATGCTTTTTCATGTCTCATTTTGCATTGCATCTTCATGTTGTATTTTCACACCATCATATCTCTTGGGTTTTTGGTTGAACTTGTGCCCCTCTCTTTTGAGGATTTTGAGATGGTATTGATTTGGAACCCAATTTGTTGATTCTTGTGGTAGTCAACAAGCATTGTTTTAATTGATAGTGGATGTGATCTTTTGATAGTTGATAATTAGCATATGTTCTCTGAATTTGTGCTTCTTATTGAATTTTGAACCTCTAAATGTGAGTTTTGAGCCTATATGGGATTTAAGCACTATATTATTTTTGCTTTCATTCTTTGTGTTGAGTGATAATTCTTCATTGATCTTGTGCTCTAGAACTTGATTTGAAACCATTTTGAGGTGAAATTTTTGTTTGCATGCTTGAATGTGATTAAGGCATCTTAGGTATTTTTCTGGCCTTCTGAAATTGTTACACTTTCATCCACTAGTTACCCATTTTGAGCCTATTGCATAATTATTTTTCTTGATGCCTATGATGATATATTGTCGGTAATCATTTAGAATATTAAATGGAGCAAATTGGGTTTGAAAGTTGTGTAAAGTGTGTTGGGAATCATATGTTTTTGACCCTTCTCTTTCTCAAATGAAAAAAAAGAAAAGAAAAGAAAAGAAAATTATAAGATGAAAGCTTGAAAAAAAGGAGAAAGAGGAGAAGCAAAAGTAAGGAAGAAAATGCTTTGAAATGTGGAGTTATGTTTTTGATTGAAAAATTGCCTTTGCTCCATTTATGTTCTATTGAATTTCTTGTGCTTATTGAAAATTTTGATGAGCCCTTTGTGCATACCTTCCTTTCTCTACCTTACCTAACATCATTCCCATGGCCCCATTACAACCCTTGAAAGACCTTTTGATTCTTGCATGCATGCTGATTATTAGTGGAAATTTGGTTTCTTATCAAGCATATGGAAGTGCATATTCTTTGAAGGATTTTGAGCGTATTGTTTTCACCCTTAAACACTTTGAGTATGGTTAGTGGAGTGAACTTAATTCAATCAGTGAGGATGCATGATTTCTGAGAATTTAGCCTCTAATTGGACTTGATTTTGATTACCTCTCAGATTTTTGGTTTGCCTTAGCCTATTACTTGGATAATTGTTTTCTCGGGTTCCTCATTCATTATTGTCTTTTGATTCCACTTTTTGGCTTTAGTTATTGCTTGAGGACAAGCAAAGTCTTAAGCTTGGGGGGATTTGATGTGTGTGAAATAACATCATATTTTATTCTTGTTTTGCATGCATTCTTTGGCATTTTAATTTCCCTTTTGGTTTGTTTTTCCCTTAGTTTAGATAACTGCGGTATTTGTGATGTTGTTGTGCAGGATTGGTGCTCAATTGACCTTAAAATGGATGGCAAGCTTGCATGATTGAAGTTAGAGCTTTACGAATAGTAAAAAGATGCAAAAAGCTCACTCCAGAGATATCCATGGTTTGCCTGTGGAATTTCCCACGGCTATGGATCGAGCAGCAGCTTGAAGAAGTAAAAGAGAAATTCCAGAGAATTCCACGGCCTGGCCGTGGAATGATCCACGGCCATGGAATTATGACAGCAAGATCCACGGCCTTTCCGTGGAATGATCCACGGCCTTGCCGTGGAATGATCCACGGCCGTGGATCGCAGTACGCATCAATTTTTAAGTTTTATTTTTTATTTCTTTTAGGGTTTTTTAGCCAATTAAATCCCTAGGGTATAAATAGATGTTCTGAATATAGTTTAGGGGTTCTAACTTAGTTTGAGGGAGGCACATTGGAGGCTCTTGATCTTTATCTTTCTCCTTTCTTCTTCCATTGTCACGGGTTTGGATGTTCTTGAATATGTTTTCTTGTTTCTTCTTCTCCATGTCTAAGTAGTTTTCTTTGTTTCTAGGATTAGGCAATACCCTTTGATACATTGATAATGATTAATTGACTTTGTTTCCCCTTTTATTAATCTTAAATATTCTTTGACTCAATCCTTATTGCTCTTATTCATGTGAATTTGCTGGCCACTTATTTGTATCTCATAGACATTTAGGGACGTACTGAGAGGTGAAGCTAGGTGTTGGAACCATAAGAATTGAACTTAAAGTCTAAATTACGAGAGTAGGTTTAGCCTTTCGAGGATTCAATGAATTACCACAAAGCGTAATGGGTTCAATTTAAATTCAATTACCACGAGAGTAGGAATTGGATTAATTGGGCACGAATCTTGTATCTTGAGAAAAAATATTAACTAATTTAGGGTAATTCACCTTCAATTGAATTTCAGATTTAATAAAAAGGTTGTCAATTAAGATTTGTCTTGTATCATTGTGGTACCCCAATCTTGGAAGCTTTCTTGAATTTGAATACCTTTCTTGATAACTTGCTATTTTTGTTCTAAATTTTGCACTTTGATTTTTTATTTAATTGTTTTGTTACTATGTTCTTCTTAATCAACAATCATATTCCCTTTTGTTTAATTGAATTGAATTAATTAATTAATTGGTATTCATAGACACAGTCTCTGTCGATTCGATCTTTTTATTACTTGACGACGAAACTATACACTTGCGGATTTCACACACCAGGAAACATGTGTGGGTAATTTGTTACTAGGCTACAAATGAGTTAAGTAAGGTGTGGTTAAAGTTTTAAGACAATCAAAGTTACTTTGGTATTTTTAAGCATATAGGTTATGCATTTTAATACCGAATTGACCCTCAGTAGATATGAAAAAATAGAGAAAAAATGTAACATGATTTTTAATGAATCTTAGAATTTATTTTGAGTCTGTTGGAGGTTTGGAACTTGGATTCGGAGGAATCTAAGTGTTCATAGTAGATCAGAATTTGCAGTACCACTTTAGAGGTTATCTAATGAGAAGCAAAGTGAGACTTTGCAACTCATTATCCCACGGCAGAAGAGGAGAGAAAATAGAAAAGAAAAAGAAAGAAAAGAGAAGAGAAGCAGAGAGAAAGAAGGGAGTAGCCATAGGAGAGAAAGAGGAAGAGGAGAAGCTCAAGGACAAAGATCAAGCTTGAAGATCTTCATCCAAGACCAAAGGTAGGGGTGTTTTCTAGCTTTGTTTATCCATCTTTCTATGTTTTGGTTTAGTCCTTTAGATGGAGAACTTGGGTTTTAAAAAAGGAAAACTAGTTTCCTTAGTCAGATTCTTGTTTTCATTGATTGGAATTGATTATTTCAACTTGATGGAAGCAAGATAGATGAATTTGTCCATAGTTTGAGCTAGTTCGTTCTTGGATTGGAACCTACGATTTTGATGAACCAAGAGAGTGATTTTTGGTGTTTGATCCAATTTTAGTGAATTAGTAGGTTGTAATGATGTTACAACATGTTTAGAAGTTATTGGTGATGTTAGAAATCAACTAGAAACTAGTTTCAGATGGTTGGAAGTAAAATTTAGGCCTTTGATGCCCAAAAAGAGGGGTTAGGTCAAGCTAAGAGGGATTTTGATCCATGATTCAAATTAAGATGTTTAAGTTAGTGACTGGTGATTCCTAAGTGTTTAAGAACTGATTAGGAACCTAAGATTACCTAGAAATTGGATTGAAATGACCAAAATCCAAAAAAAAAACCATGAAAATGTATCACAGTTCTGTAAGCTTGTTTCTAGTTTAGAAACACGGCTCATGTCTGAAAACACGAGACATGCCGTGTACCTCTCTGCCAGAAGAAATTCCTCACACACAAAAACACGAGGGGGGTTAAATGACACGGGTCATGTCTCCCTCTGTAGTGAGAATGAGTTCTTATGGTCTTCATGAAAGTTGTAGCTCGTTCTCTTAGCTTTCCAATGCCATCGGAATCACCTCATTTCGACCTCTGTAGCTCAAGTTATGCTCATTTTACTGTGCAAAGGTCAAGGGTCGAGATTGAGTAGGAGCCTTAAAAATGTCATTTGTGATGTTTTAAAGCTATAGACTAGATGAAATCATTAGTATAAGTTTCCTAGAGTGTATTAAGGTACAAATGAGGATATTTTCAAGAGGGAAATTATCACCTAACATATATAAGGAAGTATAAATCTTTGAGCATTTAAGAGCATAGTTTGCCTTAGGTAAGTAGTTAGTACCTTAGGCCACTTTGGTGGTAAAGTATGTCACTCAAGAGTAATGAGTAATGAGTTAGTGTAGATTAAAGATTAGCTTATGAGTGGCAAAGTGTTGCTTAGATATCACTTGGGAAGTGATGAGAAAGTGAGTAAACAATGTACAAACTAGCTAGCAAGAGTTAATGGCCAAAGAGCCTAGTTTGCAAAAGTTAAAGGCCAAAGTGCCAAGGTGGCAAGAGTTGAGTGCCGTAGACCCTAGTTGGCAATGGTAAATTCCATAGTGCATGAAAGTTCTCTTAAAAGAGAAGTAGAGCTAGTAATGCAAAGTTAGAAAGTGTACTAAGTCTTGTGATAACTCCATAGAATGCAGTTATTTGTGCCCTATCTCTGTGCTAAAATGAATACTGAGTCCTTGTTTAAATGCATATTTGGAGGGTTTTGTGCTTATATTTATCATATTCTGATTTTAAGCCTTTCTTATATGTTATTGTGCAAAACTGTGTTTAATTGTTATTGATTAAGTAAATTTATATATGTCACTGATTTGGTATTTTTTCTATGATAGGAGGGGCTCCAAACAAGGTCAAATATGGAGCAATTGAGCTTAAAGAGGAAGAGGAAGCCAAATTAGACATTTCAGTGGTCATCGTCGCGGCGCAAGGTGTTGCGTGCCGCGGCGCTGAGAGGCATTTTCAGCATGCCATACTTGGACCCGAGGCAAGAGGGTTGCAGCCCAGATGAGGTGGGCGCCTGATGTATGTGAAACAACATCATGTTTTGTTCTTGTTTTGTATGTATTCTTGAGCATTTTAGGCATTTTAATTTCCCTTTTGGTTTGTTTTTCCCTTAGTTCGGATAACTGCGGTGTTTTTGGTGTTCTTGTGCAGGATTAATGTTGAATTGGCATTGGATTGAATGAAATGCTTGCATGTTTGAAGTTAGAGCTTAATGAATAGCAAAAAGGTGCAAAAAGACCATTCCAGAGGGATCCACAGCCTGCCCGTGGATCAAACCACGGCCATGGATCGAGCAGCATTTGAAGAAGCATGACAGAAATTACAGAGAGTTCTATGGCCTGGCCGTGGAACCATCCACGACCGTGGAACTCAAATGAACCAGAGTTGGCTTTTTGGCAGAACCATCCACGGCCAGACCGTGGAATGATCCACGGCTGTGGATCGCAATGCGCAGCAGTTTTTAAGTTTTTATTTTTATTTCTTTTGGGGGCTTTTTAGCCAATTAAAACCCTAGGTTATAAATAGATGTTCTGAATACAATTAGGGGGGTTCTAATTTGGTTTTCAAGGAGGCACATTGGAGGCTTTGGTTCTTGATCTTTCTTCCCTCTTCTCTCTTGGATTACGAGTTTGGATGTTTATGAATATGTTTTCTTGTTCCTTCTTCTTTATGTCTGAGTAATTTCTTTTGTTTCTAGGATTGGGCAATGCCCTTTGATACTTTGATAATGATTAATTGACTTTGTTTCCCCTTTTATTAATCTTGAATGTTCATTGATTCAATCCTTATTGCTCTTATTCATGTGAATTTGCTGGTCACTTATTTGCATCTCATAGACATTTAGAGACGTACTGAGAGGTGAAGCTAGGTGTTGGAACCATAAGAATTGAACTTAAGGTCTAAATCACGAGAGTAGTTTTAACATTTCGAGGATTCAATGAATTACCACAAAGCGTAATGGGTTCAATTTAAATTCAATTACCACGAGAGTAGGAATTGGTTTAATTGGGCACGGATCTTGTATCTTGAGAAAGAACATTAACTAATTAAGGGTAATTCACCTTTAATTGAATTTCAGATTTAATAAAAGGGTTGTCTATTAGGATTTGTCTTGTATCATTGTGGTACCCCAATCTTGGAAGCTTTCTTGAATCTAAATACCTTTCTTGATAACTTGCTATTTTTGTTCTAAATTCTGTACTTTATTTTTTTATTTAATTGCTTTGTTACTATGTTCTTCTTAATCAACAATCATATTCCCTTTTGTTTAATTTAATTGAATTAATTAATTAATTGGTATTCATAGACACAGTCCCTGTGGATTCGATCTTTTTATTACTTGACGATGAAATCGTACACTTACGGATTTCACACACCAGCGCCGAGGCGTAGGTAGACAGACCCAGTGGGGGCTGCGACACGCGTATGTGGGGGCCGCGACGCTGAGGCGGTAGCTGAGCCTATAAATAGATTTTACTCATTTTTCTCTTTGAGCTGACCATTTTGAGCCATTTCCATTTTCTGTTCTTTGTAGTTTTCTTAGGTTTAGGTAGTTTAGGTTAGTTTTAGGTTAGTTTAGTTTGGCTAGATCTCCATTGCTGGTGGATTGGAGTCAAGGATCAAGGATGAAGGAGGATTCAAGCTAAAGAGACAAATCAATGAGCTTCCTTTCTCTCTTTTCCCTTTCTCTCTTCTCTTCCTTATCTTTTGTATAGCTGAGCTATGTTTAGGAATACTTTGAATCTGTTTATATATATTAATGATGTGTTCCTCTCTGAGTTTGTGTGGATGTTTGATTATTGTTCAATCATTATTAGTTCTTAATGCTTGTGGTTGGCTGATCACTGATTGCATGATCCTAATATAAGCAAATGAACTAGACACAGGGATTTGTTGATATGGATATGGTATGGTTGATTCATGTTTAGTGAGTTTAATTGGCTTGGATGAGTTAATTCATTAATAGGATAGAAATATACCTATTGGCCATGTATAGTGTGTGATTGAGAATAGATCGTTCATGAGTGGATCTTGGATCTACCAGGGTTGATTGACCTAGATATAGGCTTTTGATTATATCAGATTCTCAAGCTAACCTAATCAATGCATTTGTGTTTATGAGGAGGATTGCATGTTGTTGGTAGATGTAGGGGGTGAAGGAGGATTTCTTGAAACCTAACCACTTTTATCTTTATTGCTTTTGTAGATTAGATTTAGTTTAGTTTATTGCTTTCCTATTTTTATGTCCTTGACTAGAATTGATTAAGCTATTGGTTGGTATTTAGCTTTATAACGTAATATCCTCGTGGGAATGAACTTTTACTCTGTATCTGTATTACTTGAGCGATCCATGCACTTGCGGTAGTAATCAAGTTTTTGGCGCCGTTGCCAGGGATAGTTTTTATATTGCTAATATCAATAATGAGTTTAATTAGTTCTAATTCAAGTTGTATATAAGTTGTATATAATCTATGTTTCGTTTGAGTTTTGTTTTAGTTTCAAATAAGAAGCCAGGTGATTTTATTCATACGAGGCCCTTGAGGGAATTCGCGACTCCTGAAAGGATAACCATTGGATTAAGTTCTTGAATACTACTCATCTGTAGCACTTCAATTTTGGTGACAAAGTCCTGCTGGAACTATAACTCAGGCCCTTCATGGGAGGGAACCCTATGTTTATGTTTATTTCCTGCTTTTACTTTGTGCATAAATAAGTAGTATATTGTGTTTTGTATGTTTGTATATATATGTTCATGTTGGTGTTAGTTGTGTAATATGTTTTTGTTAGTATTTTTAGTATATATATGTGTTAGTTTTATGTTTTTGTTTGTTTTTAAGTTTTAAGTTTGTCTTAGGTTGTAAATAGGTTAATATATTGTTTTTGTATTTTATTATATATGTGTTATACATTTTGTAATTTAGCTTTTTGAACAAGTTTTGTTGCAGCTAGAGACCCATATGAGCCAAATCTAGCAGCAAAACTGTGTTTGATGCTAAATTTAGCAGCTTAGGTAGATGCACCGCGACGCTAGGTAGTGCACGTTGCTTGGCGTTGTAGGGGCGTTTTATGAGACTGCAGGCTTTTTTGTGAGCCCGCAGCCTGAAGGATGGGGCGCCGTGGCGCTGAACCCCTGTTTTTGTTTTTTTTGTTATTTTTTCTATTTTTTAGTATTTAATAATGCTCAGTACTAGTTTCAGGTTCCCTATAGACCATGTTCTTTAAGGATACATTTCATTTAGGTTTGGGGGAGTATCTTTGCATGTTTATTACTTTTGTGCTTAATGTTAACATGTATTGGTATTTTGAGTGTACAGTGGTTTTAGTCATTATATTTGCATGATTATATTTTGTTTTGACTATCACTGATGTGCTGATGACAAGATTTTCAATTTTCACTAATTGTAAAAGATGTTGTGCATGCTTGAATTGAGAAAGTTGAATCTAATTGAATGCATGCCATGTTGCAAGAAGGCTGGTGTTGTTTTTGGTTGTCCATGATGTGAAAGGTTGCTATTTGCCCCCTTTTCAGTGAAACTTTATGTGATCTTGAAGCATGTGAAACAGTTTAGTCGCTTTTGATGCATGATTTAAATCTCACTTAGATGCAAGTGTAACTTTGAAAATGATAAGAGTGCATATTTTGAGAATATTTATGGATGTACATGTAGAGTTTTGATTATCCTAGAAATTGTTTTTGAACTCTCATGAGGCGAAATCCTAGGTTGTGCATGATTAAGGAAATGATTAGGGCATTGTTTGGACCGATTGAGCCTTAAAAAGCTTACCTGATATGATGATATTTCTAGGTCCCTTTTTGAAGCCTTATACTGTCTGGCCCTTTTTGTTTTTCACCACCATTGTGATCGTTCACCTGTTAACCATTCTAATGTATGTGAAAGCATGTCATTTTCTTCCTACCTTCATTGTTTGTTGAGTTCATGGTATGCTATTTCTTGAAATGAGTCTGATGATTAGGGGTATGGAATATTCAATTTATAATGAGCCTGAAGGAACTAGATGCAAAACAAAGAAAAGAAAAAGCAATGCTTTGCAAAAGAAAAAAAGACAAAGAAAAGCAAAGCTTAAGTAAAGGAAAGTTTGAAAAGCATCGAACAATGGTTCTGGCAAGTTTTATAATCTCACTATTGAATACCCTGCTGATATCAAAGGTTTTGACTCATGTCTTGAAGTAGTATGTTGTGTGTCTCAATGTTTGTATTGTATCTTTTCCTATTCATTTCTTTCGCCCATACCATTTGCCTTACATTATAAGCTGATAAAGTCCCTTTTGATCCTCAATCTTGTGTGATTTACATTAGTGGAGAGAGAGTTGATTTACAATCTTGTGGATTCTGTGACTTATATGCATATATGTTTATAAACTTATCTGAATATGTATGACTTGATTAGGAGAAGTTTATCTTGCATGTTTGTGATAAATGTGAATTGCATGAAAAGTTTTCTGGATTAATAGCATGTTAAGGATTGTATATGTGTGGAACTATTTATGGGGCATTTGCACTTTTTGAGGATTGATGCAGTCATTACATACTAGTATTTGTTTTTAAATGAAAAAAGAAGATTGAAATAATATTTGCTGAATGATAGTTGATTTTAATGTTTAAGTGATTTACTTAATTCTATTTTGTTTTACTCAAGGACTAGCAAAATGTAGGTTTGGGGGTGTGATAACTCCATAGAATGCAGTTATTTGTGCCCTATCTCTGTGCTAGAATGAATGCTGAGTCATTATTTAAATGCATATTTGGAGGGTTTTGTGCTTATATTTGTCATATTCTGATTCTAAGCCTTTCTTATATGTTATTGTGCAAAACTGTGTTTAATTATTATTGATTAAGTAAATTTATATATGTCACTGATTTGTGTTTTCTTTATGATAGGAGGGGCTCCAAATAAGGTCAAATATGGAGTAATTGACCTTAAAGAGGAAGAGGAAGTCAAATTAGACATTTCAATGGTCACCGCATAGCGGTCGCAGGTGTTGCTTGGCCACATGGCCTAGAGAGCATTTTCAAAGATGCCATACTTGGACCCGAGGCAAGAGGGCCGCGGCCTAGATGAGGTGGGCACCGCGGCATAGGTAGACCAACCCAGTGGGCGTCGCGGTGCGCGTATGTGGGGGCCGCGGCGCTGAGGTGGCAACTGAGCCTATAAATAGATTTTACTCATTTTTCTCTTTGAGCTGGCCATTTTGGGCCATTTTCATTTTTTGTTCTTTGTAGTTTTCTTAGGTTTAGGTAGTTTAGGTTAGTTTTAGGTTAGTTTAGTTTGGCTAGATCTCCATTGCTGGTGGATTGGAGTCAAGGATCAAGGATGAAGGAGGATTCAAGCTAAAGAGACAAATCAATGAGCTTCCTTTCTCTCTTTTCCCTTTCTCTCTTCTTTTCCTTATCTTTTGTATAGCTGAGCTATGTTTAGGAATACTTTGAATCCGTTTATATATATTAATAATGTGTTCTTCTCTGAGTTTGTGTGAATGTTTGATTATTGTTTAATCATTATCTGTTCTTAATGCTTGTGGTTAGCTGATCACTGATTGCATGATCCTAATATGAGCAAATGAACTAGACATAGGGATTTGTTGATATGGATATAGTATGGTTGATACATGTTCGGCGAGTTCAATTGGCTTGGATGAGTTAATTCGTTAATAGGATAGAAATATACCTATTGGCCATGTATAGTGTGTGATTGAGAATAGATCGTTCATGAGTGGATCTTGGATCTACCAGGGTTGATTAACCTAGACATAAGCTTTTGACTATATCAAATTCTCAAGGTAACCTAATCAATGCATTTGTGTTTATGAGGAAGATTGCATGTTGTTGGTAGATGTAGGGGGTGAAAGAGGATTTCCTGAAACCTAACCAGTTTTATCTTTATTACTTTTGTAGATTATATTTAGTTTAGTTTATTACTTTCCTATTTTTATGTCCTTGACTAGAATTGATTAAGCTATTGGTTGGTATTTAGCTTTATAATGTAATATCCTCATGGGAATGAACTTTTACTCTGTATCTGTATTACTTGAGCGATCCGTGCACTTGCGGTAGCAACCACATATGAATAGGTGTTGTAGTGCATGAACGGCTCTTATAGAGAAGAGATAACTTTGTAATGCGAGATGGACTTAGTATAGAGTTATGTGGTAGTTATGTTAGAGTTAGGACATAACTCCACATTGTCACACACTTCACATCACATATACTTGCTATCCCTAGAGAGTAGTAAGTGGAGGCATCCACTCAAAAGTTTGGGTAGTGATATCCACCAAGTTTACGGTAGACTACTTGGTAGGCTACTTAGTTGTATAAGGAGAATACTTGTTGTAGTAACAGATTTTACCCCTACTTGTTAGGCTATAAGAGGTCCCACATTATTATAGCAGAGTATCTCCTTGAGCAGGGGAAATAGTTAAGTATCATGACACTACACTTACACTGCACATACTTTTCTTTGAGCATACATCATCTCATCATTGAATAATTTAATATTTGTTTAGTTTAGAATTTATGTTCTTGTTGTGTAAGCTTGGTTGTTGCATTGTGCCTTCGGTGACATCTATATGGGCGGTTGTCTGGCGATGATTTCCAAATGATTGTATAAGCAGTTGTTTGTTATCATCGTGGTTTCAGATATTAGAACAGGAGTATACATTGCTTCGAAACGTTATATAGAGAAAAGAAGTTTTTAATGGTTCTTATGCAATGAGTTTCAGTATATTATCAGTTTAAGTTGGGTTTATACATTTCAAATGTTTAAACTGCTAGTTTTGGAATACTTTTACTAAGAAATATGATTTCTCACCCCATGTGTTGCCATGTAAATCCAGGTGGAAGTTTATTCAAGGGTAAGAAGAAAAAGTATGAAGACTAGGATAACTATTATGCTTAGTAGTTTAAAGCTTTGTATTTATTTACTTTGCTTTTAGTTGTATAAAGTTTATGTACACTATGAGCCCTTTTGTGGCAATATGTATATATATAGCATTTAGTTTCCACAAGGCTCTCCATTATTATTTGCTTAAATGATATGGATTAGTATGATGATTAAGTTAGAAGTAGCATAACTAATGCTATTTATCCTAGAGTATGCTTGATATACTAGGATATCAGTATTAAGATATTATATTATGATATCAGAGCAGTTCATCCTGTTGAGCCGGGGTATAGACTGACTAAGCTTAGACACGTTTAGAGTTTTTTCGCTAGTGTTATACATTTCTTGTTTCATATGTTAGATGTGATGCTAGAATTGTATGTTTTGCTTTATGTTGGTTGTTATTAGTTTCCGTTGTAGGGTTACATGGTATTGAGACTGCAACTCAATATATATTGTTTCTGTGTGTACAGGAAACTATAGAACTAAACAGGCAACCTGGAGAAGCAGATAGCTCGACCCCACCAGGTCCAAATATGGCTGAATCCGTTATGGCTATATCCAGTATCATAAAAGGATGCATGAGAGAATTGAATCAAATCCACCTCAGCAGCCTTCACCACCTGGGCACCCAGCGCAAGATGTACAACAAGTTGGAAGGGACCAGAGCTTTCAAGACATAGCAACTTTCAGGAAAATGAAACCTTCATCTTTTGATTTTGAGTATAATCCCGTCAAGGTAGAAGGATGGCTGAATGAGATAGAAAATATTTTTAAGGTGATGGTATGCATAAATGAGCAGAAAGTTTCTTTTGCATCTTTTATGCTGAAGGGAGAAGCAGAACATTGGTGGAAAGGAACCACTAGAGTGATGGCAGTAGCTGGAGCCCAGATTACCTGAGAGGTGTTTAGGACAGCTTTCTTAGAAAAGTACTTTCCACAGATTTTGCGCGATGTAAAAGAGATGGAATTTATACAGTTAAAACAGGGAAGCATGTCAGTGGACCACTATGTGGCCAAGTTCGAAGAACTATCAAAGTTTTCATATCACTTCAAACAAGACCCGGATGAGAACTGGAGGTGTGTGAAATTTGAGTCGTGTCTGAGGCCTGATATCAGAGATGCTGTGGAGCCGTTTGAGATCAGAGAATTTTCTTATTTGGTCAACAAGTATAGAATAATAGAGAGGCGTGCTAAGAAGCCACCAACAGTGGATCAAGAATCCCAAGGATCCCAGAAGAGGAAATATAGTGAGCAGAAGTTCATAAAAAGTGAGAAGGGAAAACCAGATCAAGAGGATTTCAAAAAGGGTCAGTGCCAAAAGTATGGTAGGCAGCATGGTGATAAACCTTGCTTAGCAGGGCAATCGGTATGCTACAAGTGTGGGCAGCAGGGGCATTTTGCCAAAGAATGTCCAAAGAAAGGAGGAGTCCAGCCAGATAGTAGACCCATAGCTTCAGGAAGGGTTTACATCTTGCAGGGCAAGAATACAGAGCAACCTACGGGTTCAGGAGAAAGTTAGTGTTTGATTTTATTTCTTTAAAGTTTAGTTGAGTTTATTTTAAGTGTGAGTTACTTATGATTTCTTACATGAGGTAAACCAAATTTTGAGGACAAAATTTTTAAAAAGGATGGGAGAAATGTAACATCCCGAAAAAATCATGTTAGGCTTGTATAAGGTTACATAAGTAGTTTGATACTTGTTTATCATGTTAGTTAAGTTTCGTCACAAACTGAGTTAGTTTAGGTACTTTGTTGCGACATAGAATGTGGTAAATAGCCTAAAATGACTCAGAAAAATAGCATAAATTGCAATTTGAAGGGAGACATGTGTGGGTAATTGGTTTCTAGGCTACAAATGAGTTAAGTAAGGTGTGGTTAAAGTTTCAAGACAATCAGAGTTAGTTTGATATTTTTAAGCATACAAGTTGTGCATTTTAATATCGGATTGACCCCTAGTAGATATGAAAAAATAGAAAAAAAGTGCAACATGATTTTTAATGAATTTTAGGATTTATTTTGAGTCTGTTGGAGGTTTGGAACCTGGATTCAGAGGAATCTAAGTATTCATAGCAGATCAGGATTTTCAGTACCACTTTAGGGGTTATCTAATGAGAAGCAAAGTGAGACTTTGCACCTCATTATCCCACAGCAGAAGAGGAGAGAAAATAGAAAAAGAAAAAGAAAGAAAAGAGAAGAGAAGCAAAGAGAAAGAAGGGAGCAGCCGTAGGAGAGAAAGAAGAAGAGGAGAAGCTCAAGGACAAAGATCAAGCTTGAAGATCTTCATCGAAGATCAGAGGTAGGGGTGTTTTCTAGTTTTGTTTATCCATCTTTTCTATGTTTTGGTTTAGGCCTTTAGATGGAGAATTTGGGTTTTAAAGAAGGAAAACTAGTTTCCTTAATTAGATTCTTATTTTCATTTATTGGAATTGATTATTTCAACTTGATGGAAGCAAGATAGATGGATTTATCCATAGTTTGAGCTAGTTCGTTCTTGGATTGAAACCTAGGGTTTTGATGAACCAAGAGAATGATTTTTGGTGTTTGATCCAATTTTAGTGAATTAGTAAGTTGTAATGATGTTACAACATATTTAGAAGTTGTTGGTGATGTTAGAAATCAACTAGAAACTAGTTTCATATGGTTGGAAGTAAGATTTAGGCCTTTGATGCCCAAAAAGAGGGGTTAGGTCAAGCTAAGAGGGATTTTGATCCATAAACCAAATTACGAAGTTTAACTTAGTAATTGGTGATTCCTAAGTGTTTAAGAACTGATTAGAGACCTAAGATTACCTAGAAATTAGATTAGAATGGCCAAAATCCAAAAAAAAAAGAACCATGAAAACATATCACGATTTTGTAGGCTTGTTTCTAGTTCAGAAACACGGCCTGTGTCCGAAAACACGGGGTAGGCCGTATACTTCTCTGCCAGAAGAAATTCCTCATAGACAAAAACACGGGGGGGGGGGGGGGGGAGGGAGGGGCATGTCAAATGACACGGGCTGTCTCTCCCTCTGTAGTGAGAATAAGCTCTTGTAGTCCATGAAAGTTGTAGCTCTTTCTCTTAGCTTTTCAATGCCGCTGGAATCACCTCATTTCGACCTCTATAAATCAAGTTATGCTCATTTTACTGTGCAAAGGTCAAGGGTCGAGATTGAGCAAGAACCTTAAAAATGTCATTTGTGATGTTTTGAAGTTATGGACTAGATGAGATCATTAGTATAAGTTTCCTAGAGTGTATTAAGGCACAAATGAGGATATTTTCAAGAGGAAAATTATCACCTAATATGTATAAAGAAGTATAAATCTTTGAGCATTTAAAAGTATAATTTACCTTAGGTAAGTAGTTAGCACCTTAGGCCACTTTGGTGGTAAAGTATATCACTCAAGAGTAATGAGTGATGAGTTAGTATAGATTAAAGATTAGTTTATGAGTGGCAAAGTGTTGCTTAGATATCACTTAAGAAGTGATAAGAAAGTGAGTAAACAGTATACAAACTAGCTAACAAGAGTTAATGGCCAAAGAGCCTAGTTGGCAAAAGTTAAGAGCCAAAGTGCCAAGTTGGCAAGAGTTGAGTGCCATAGACCCTAGTTGGCAAGGGTAAATTCCATAATGCATGAAAGTTCTCTTAAAAGAGAAGTAGAGCTAGTAATGCAAAGTTAGAAAGTATACTAAGTCTAGTTGACATATGAATAAGTGTTGTAGTGCATGAATGGCTCTTATAGAGAAGAGATAACCTTATAGTGCGAGATGGACTTAGTATAGAGTTATGTGGTAGTTATGTTAGAGTTAGGACATAACTCCGCATTGTCACACACTGAACATCACATATACTTGCTATCCCTAGAGAACAGTAAGTGGAGGCATCCACTCAAAAGTTTGGGTGGCGATATCCACCTAGTTTACGGTAGACTACTTCGTAGGCTACTTAGTAGTATAAGGAGAATACTTGTTGTAGTAACAGATTTTACCCCTACTTGTTTGGCTATAAGAGGTCCCACGTTATTATAGCAGAGTATCTCCTTGAGTAGGGGAAATAGTTAAGTATCACGACACTACACTTACACTGCACATACTTTTCTTTGAGCATACATCATCTCATCATTGAATAATTTAATATTTGTTTAGTTTGGAATTTGTGTTCTTGTTGTGTATGCTTGGTTACTGCATTGTGTCTTCGGTGATAACTGTATGGGTAGTTATCTAGCGATGATTTCCAAATGATTGTATGGGCGGTTGTTTGTTATCATCGTGGTTTCAGATATTAGAACAGAAGTATACATTGCTTCGGAACGTTACATAGAGAAAAGAAGTTTGTAATGATTTTTATGCAATGAGTTTCAGTATATTATCAGTTTAAGTTGGGTTTATACATTTCAAATGTTTAAACTGCTGGTTTTGGTATACTTTTACTGAGAAATATGATTTCTCACCCCGTTTGTTGCCATATAAATCTAGGTGGAAGTTTATTCAAGGGCAAGAAGAAAAAGTATGAAGACTAGGATATCTATTATGCTTAGTAGTTTAAAGCTTTGTATTTATTTACTTCGCTTTTAGTTGTATAAAGTTTATGTACACTATGAGCCCTTTTGTGGCAATATGTATGTATATAACTTTTAGTTTCCACAAGGCTCTCCATTATTATTTACTTAAATGATATAGATTAGTATGATGATTAAGTTAGAAGTAGCATAACTAATGCTATTTATCCTAGAGTATGCTTCATATACTAGGATATCAGTATTATGATGTTACAATAGGTACCTGTAAAAAGCATTCTAACGCTCAAGTCAATGGCTACTCGAGAAGGATAATGTGTAATAGGAATTAATGTGTACCTTTGTCCTCTTGTTTGAGCCTTTATATAGAGACATATGAGCGTGTAAAGGTGTGGGGGATCTAAGCATATTAGTATATATTGCGCGTTGTCCTCTTGTGGTATAGGAGTTGCTATTTTGTTCAGTCTGTCCCCTCCATCGGAGTGGAATGATGTCCCTTCTTTTTTGTCATGGGAGATAAGCTCAGTGTATGAGTGGTACTCTATGCTTGGCATGCTTAAGGACCATCCTGGCAGGTTAGGTTTGTTCCATTTTGATAGGCCCATACTCGGTCTAGAATAGTTGCCCCCAACTTGGCGCTTGGCTGAGACAGCTAAGTGTTGAGATATATGTTTAACTAGAGCACTCTACTCGCAATGGACAAAGGGATCTTAGTTATAGTGTTCTATGTTGGATCTCGCGATGTTTTCACAAAGGGTCGAGGTCTGTGATGTACCATGGTGAAAGTATGGGGTGTGTGAGCAAGTACGGGATCCAGGTTGGATCGCTCTATTTATGTCACCGTTTTGGGGTCTGAGATGGATAGTTAATTACCTCAATGTTGTGTGGGGTCTGCTACGGTTCATTCTTTGGCTAATGTCTTTTCATGGTGTCATGATTCGCTTTAATTTCAGACGCTTTGAGCCTTGTCTCTTTAGATTGCCCTTTTTCAGAAGTGATGTGACATATAGTCGAAGTGCATTGCTTGGGCTTCATATCGTCATAATGGGCCACTCTGAAATAGCATATTTGTAGAGCCGCGAAATATCTGTCTTATTAATGGTGGTGATTTGTAACAGACAGCGTGTGCTCGAGAATTGTTACTTTGTATTAAAATGCTTTGATAGCGATAGCAGTTATACACTGCTCCTTAACTGCTCGTTGCCCTTGTAACCAATCACGATGGGGGAGCATTTAAAAATATGGCTTTGAAAGTGCAGCCAACTCATTTTCATGGGAGCCAATCAGATTGCCTCATCTCTCTTATAAATAGGGTATGTTTGTAGTAGGGCTATCACTTGCTTCTCTTTTCATCCTCCAGTTTGTATTTGAGAATATGTGCTTCTCAAAAAATAGTTCCTTCTGTATTCCTTGTAAATTAGCTGACATTTAGAATGAGAATAAAAATTTGTTTTTTGAATATTCTTATTTCGGTGTTGTATAGTTAAACTGTCACTATCTTGTGTAATCATTTTCGTAGTTCCAAGATTGGTCCAACGCCAAATCTTGATGCATATTTGTATAATGGATGCTTGCTTGCAATGTCTAGGCGCAAAACTCCACCTCGGTGGTAGGGTTCGCTTGATTGGACGAACATTCACTTCACCAACCGGGATGAGCGTGAAACTCGACCCCGATGGTAAGGTTCATTTGATTAGATGAACATTTAATTCACTAACCAGGGTGATCGTGAAACTCAACCCCAGTGGTAGGGTTCGTTTGATTGGACAAACATTCACTTCACTAACTGGAATGAGCGTGAAACTTAACCCTGGTAGTAGGATTCGTTTGATTTAGATGTGGTAACCCTATAATGTGGAGTCCATTGTCTCGGGCTACGCTCCATTTTCCTTAACCACTGTAAACCACATCGGTCGGTGGCTAAGGTGCAACTCAAATGGGCACGGGTTAAGACCCTTGATCGCGTTGCTTGACCCCAGGGGGTGTTCAAGTGGCTCTCCCTGATCGCTCTTTTACTTACCGCAAGTGCATGGATTGCACTTATAATATAGCTAAGAGTCAGATATCGTTCTCACGAGGAATACATACTTCTTATAAAAGTCAAATATTAACCAATAGCCTAATTAATACTATCCAAGAACATCAAATTTATAAAAAGAGTAATTAAAGAAATGTAAAGACTAAAAAGTAATAAATCTAAGATAAATAGATAAATAAAGAATAAGGAATCCTTTTTCACCTCCTATTTCATACTAATGACATGCAATCCTTACAAGCGACATCAATGAATTGTTAACTTAGCTTGAGAATCTGATTTAGTTAATAGCTTATGTCTAGGTCAATTAACCCTGGTTTCATTTACCTAATTCACTAAGTTTCCTTGAGAACTAATGCAAACTCCACTCATGAACGATCTATTCTCAAACACCCGCTATGCATGGCTAAAAGGTATATTTCTATCCAGTTAGCGAATTAACTTATCCAAGCTAATTGAACTCATTGAACACTCATCAATCATACATATAATCTAAAACCCAAATTTCTATGTCTAGGTTCATCAGATTTCATCAAATCAATTAAAAGCTGATCAAACAATCAAAAGTATTAAGATCCATATGATTGAAGATAACTAAACATCAATATATACTCAAAAGATTACAAAATCATCAATATTCATAGGAGACTACAAAGAAAACCATATATACAGCTTAGTTAGCCATGAAACACGAAAATATAGGCATATAAATCATATTCATGAATCAATAAAGAAAGAAAGAAAATAGGAAAGGGAGGAAGCTCATTAGATTTCATCTTCTAAGCTTGATTCACCCTCCATGTGAAGGATGACTTCCAACCTTAGCCTCCTTTGCTTCCTCTAGGTCTAAAATCCTAAACCAGTAGCTACTCTCCAAAAATGATGATAAAACTCCCGTAGAAAATGGATGTGAACGTATTTATAAGCTGAATAAAATAGGGTAACACCGTGGCGTCCAACACATCACGTCGCGGCGCGTGTGTAATTAGGTCACAGGCGCCTGAGGCATCCACTCTCAATGCCGCAGTGCTCTAGCCTCAGGTTTCATGTACTGAAGCAGGGGAGTCTCAACGCCACGACATTATCATGCCCACGTCGCGACGTTAAGTGCAGATCTTCAATTTTGGCTTCCTTTTATGCTTCCTGGTCCAAAACTACTCCAAGTTCTTCATTTTCATGCTTTATTTGAAACCTACCTATAATAGAGAAAGTATCACTTTATTAACTCATGCAAATGTACTCAATTTATCAAAGTTTTGAAAGTATTTGCTTAAGATCATAATGGAAGCCATCAAAATGAAATCAGATAAATATAATGCTAAAATCTTCCAGCCATGCATACATACAAGGACTAACTAACCTATATTGCACAGATATAGGGTACAAATAACTACACTTTATGGAGTTATCACTTCCCAATTTGGCCATCTTACATAAATGTTGGAATAATTGGTCCTTTTCGGACCTTGTGTTCCTTGGACCTTGTCAAGGTGTGGTAAACTTGGGGGATATGGCACGCCTGGGTACTTGTGGATTTGAGATCGCAACTAAAGTACCAACTTTAAATAGGGCAATAGTTTTGAGAAAATTATTTTATTGATAACGGGAGCAGTTTACATAGTCGAATCATTCACTATAGTACTTCCTCAGCTTGTCTGCGTTCCAGAAATTTTTGATTGGATTGCCCAAGAGGGATTCTAAGGTGTATGCCTCCTTGCAGGTTATGGAAATAACTTTGTATGGTCCTTCCCAGTTGAGCACTAGTTTCCCTTCTCTAAAATATTTTCCTCCAATGTCTACTCTACGTAGTATGAGATCACTAGGGCCAAACCTCCGTGGGATTACTTTGGAAATGTATTGTGCAACAATTTCTGTTTAATGGCTGCTTCTCAGACATAGACGATGCGGCGTTGTTCCTCCAGGAGGTCAAGTTCGTGGTGAATGAAGTCTGAGTTGGTTTCTTCGAAAAAGCTTTGTTTCCTCCAACTTAGTTCTCCTATCTCTACCAGGATCATGGCTTTACAACCATATGTTAACTTGAAGGGGGTTTCACTTGTGAAGGAGTGTGGTGTAGTTCGATATACCCATAGGACATGATCGAGTTGTTTGTTGTAGATTTTCCGCAAGTGCATGGATCGTATAAGTAGTAAATAAAGATCGTTTCCATGAGGATCGATTGACTACTAACTCTTACGGTAAATTTAATTATTTAAGCGAACAAAATCAATAATGAAAGCTAAATTTAAATCAAAACAAGACTCAAAACAAATAAATAACAATTAAATCTAGAAAAATCAAGAGTCAACCAATGATTAAAGGCTTAGGATTGAGAATTCACTACACTACCCCTATGCTAAATTATAATAATATATTTGCTAATGTTCAATTATGTTCTTGAAGGTGATTTGTCCTAAATTATTTAAAGCCTAATTTCTTGGCACTAAAAATGTGTTAAAACTTCATCAATCTAATTTTCATGGTAGTTAATCCAAGTTTCAACCCATTAAAATTTATGACAGTCATTGGTTACTCAAAGGATTTAAGCATATGTCTAGGTCTCAATTTCTAAGTTCAATTCTTAGATTATCAAATAATTAGATTTTATCTTTCGATCATTCACCTAAAGCCTAAGATAATGTAAATATGGCGCACAACATACCACAAGTATTAAGCATACTAAGAATAAATTAAGAACAATAGTTCTCATTAACAAAGAATCAAATTAATAATTCAACATAGAGAAATAGAGAGTTTCATCCTAATCCTAAAAATAGAGATTTAGTCGCTCATGGCTATTGTAACACAATCAAGAACAAAAGTTAAAGAAACAACCATGATTCCAAAACAAAAAAAGAAGATGGAGAAAATAAATATGGAGGAAAAGACTTCAATAACTGATCTTCAATGACTCTTACTTTTGCCTTCCAAGCCCTAGCTTTCAATCCTTGTGTCTCTCAAAGTCTCCTACAGCCTCTGTACGTAGGTTTAAGGGTTTGCTTCTATTTATAACAATTGGGGTGAAAATTACCTCTTTTACGCTCCAGAAGACCTCACATGACCGTGTGAGTGCATGATACGACCGTGTGAGTTTTAAAAATTATGTAATTTCAATGTAAGAGGGCTACACGGCTATGTGACCAAGATATACGGCCATGTGACTTAGTCAGAAGCAATCCTCAAGTAACACAGGGTAATGTAAGCTTGACAAAAGTGTTTTCTAAGTTACACATGGCTGTGTGTAACTCCTTAATCACTCAATACTGAAGTGATCTTTATGAAAGTTGTAGTTCTTTTTCTTAACTTTCCAATGCCACTGGAATCAACTCATTTGGACTTCTGTAGCTCAAGTTACGCTCATTTTATCGCGCAAAGGTCAAAAACTCTAAAAATCTTGGCTATATAAATTCCGAGCTCAACTCTATTGTAATGAATCCATCCAAAGCTTCATAGAGCTATGTCAAAACACATCTTTTAGACCTAAAAAACATAGAGAAAGATTAATCATGAGATACCAGGGATAATTATATTAAATGTGGTATAAATTCTAACATAAATCAATCAAAACACACATAAATTCACCTCAAATCAAGCACAAGATGTGTGTATTTTATCCACACATCAAATTCCCTCACACTTGAACTTTGCTTGTCCTTAAGTAAAGAATAGGAGTCAAAATCAAGATTAAATTGAACATCAAGAAACATGAATCAAGGAAAATTCTACAGTTTAAAAGTTCAATTAACCTTGGCAATCAAATTCAATCAAGCAAGAAGGTTCAACACTTAATACAATTAGAGGATTGAATCTAGCTTGCATATCTTATCTTTACCAACCAACTGAGGTCACTCATCTTTCCATCTCTCAAGTGTTTAAGTACACAGAGATCACTCAAATTTCTCTTAACAAATGCATGACCATAGGCTTGATTATCAATCTCATCTCCACTTCCAAGTTCACATACATAACAAGAATTAAAAGGACTTCTTTTGGTTGTAATAGGGTCAAGGATAAAATGAAGGGTAGGAAATAAAGGAATAAAAGTAAGGAATGCTTATGGACAAATCGATACACCACAGAATCAGGTTGAGAAGATGAATAATAAATCATAAGCATAAGGGTTTAACACATTTCTTACTTTCAACCCAATAATCTCATCATTCTTCACTAATCAACTTTTATTTTATTTTATTTTATTTTTTGAATCATTCAACCCTTGAAGACAAAAATAACCTTTTATGACTTCTTAATTAACAAATAAGCAGCTCCAAAGAATTCAACCTGATCATTTAATAAAGTATCCAAAAAAATCAAATTCAAGCTCAAATGGGACAACTAAGGGATTATTTAACAATGCAATTCTGGAAGTCAAGAAAGAATTAAGCCTAATTGCCTTAATCATGTTCAAGTTTGTATGTGAATCATTAAAGTCTCAACAAGATATCAAAACAAATTTTAGCGCACATAAATCAAGAGAAAACTCACTCTAGAAAAAAATAGGATTTAATTAATGAAAATTCCAATCGTTAAAGCTCAAAACTCACTTTCTGACTAATGTTAATAAATAAATCAAATGTAAGCAAACATGACTAATTTCTACATAAGATGCTAAATGTTTTAATACTCAATTGAGAAAGATTGCTTTGCACACAAACAGCTCATGAGTAGTGGATTCCCTTCTCAAACATACCTCTACCAGCTCAGAAATAATCAAGAAATTAACACATAATTCTAGGTTGATTATTAACAATACTCAAGTGTTCATTAATTTCATAAAAAATTTCACCAAATTGAAAAGTACTCCCCCTACACTTAAAATAAACATTGTCCTCAATGTTTAAATAAGAAAAATAAAAGAACAAAGGACAATGAAACTTCCCTAAAAAATGGAAACGCAAGATCACGAAGGTGGTAGAAGAGGTGAGCCGGAGGGAGGCTTATAGCCATGAACTCAAACATCAAGTCTAATTGAGCAGTGACATGTGGTCTAATACTGCACAATAACAATAAAAGGGTCAAGACAATTTTTTTTAATAAGAAAAAATAAAGCAAAAAGAAACAACTAAAAAACCAAAAGTAAAGGATAGAAACACAAGCTGCCTCATGTGAAGCGCTAAGTTATAGTCACTAGCTTGACTATGGGCTGGTTCTATGCTTAGGTGATGTTAATGGAGTGGTGCTTAGTCCCCACTCCTTCCTCATAGTGCTTTATTCTCTAGCCATTTATCAGGAATGTATTATGACCTTCTTTCTTCACCTCAAGCATACCGTACGATAAGACTCGAACAGTCTCATATGGTCCACACTCTTTTGACCAAAACCTATCAGAAAGAAGGCGAAGAGGTGAGTTACAAATAAGAATTTTATCCCTAATCTTAAACTCATGCTGCTTGATACACTTATCATGCCGTTTCTTTGGTCCCTTCTTGCAAAGCTTAACATTCTCAAAGTTAGTGGCAGCCTTGGCCAAGGTCTTTGCTAGCATATCATTAGTCATAGATTCTTGTATATATGAAAGCGCAACACTATCCACAACATCATTAGAATCTATGCGACTACAAGAATCAAAGGAATTAGGATTTTTTTTTTCAGAATTAAAAACATTAAACACTACTTCATCATCATTCAATCACAAAGTCAATTTCTCTTCGTGGACATCAATCATTGCCCTTCCAGTGGGGAGGAATGGATGCCCAAGTATGATTGAGATTTGAACATCTACTTCTATGTCAAGCACAATAAAATTGACTGACACGTAAAACTTTCCCACCTTCAAAGGAACATTATCCAATATACCAATATGATGTTTGATTGACCTATCTGCCAATTGAAGAGAGATGGTGGTCAGTTTGAGCTCCCCAATATTAAGTTTCTCACAAATATAAAGGGGAAACAAACTCACACTTGCCCCAAGATCACACAAAGCCTTGTTGATATGCATGTCCCCAATTGAGCATGGAATTGAAAAGTTACTTGAATCCTTAAGCTTAGGTGGAAGCTTGTTTTGAATGATTACACTACATTCTTTTGTCAAAGCCATGGTTTCATAGTCTTCAAGCTTCCTTTTATTAGAGAGAATTTCTTTCAAGAACTTAGTATAAGAGGGCATTTGGGAGAGAACTTCCATAAAAGGAACGTTAATGTAAAGCTTTTTAAGTACCTCCAAAAATTTTCCAAATTGATGATCAAGCTTTGCCCTTTGATACCTTTGAGGGAAGGACAAATGTGGAACATATGCTTTTGGAGGAACATACTTTTTAGCGCTATCTTCATCGCTTGCTTTATCATCACTCTTCTCTTGCTTCTCCTCTTTTTCTTGGGTTTCCTTATTTTCAAGCTTGCCTTCCCTTGTGGGGCCTTCAAGTTGCTTACCATTTCTCAATGAAATTGTTAGAATATGCTCCCTTGGGTTAGTCTCCGGTTGACTTGAGATTCACTATTGAATCATGTTAAACAAGCTTGATTGTTGGATTATTTGAGTCTCAAGCATCTTGGAGTGAGTGGCCATTTTATCTAAGTGGGTACTGAGTTGCTTGATGGACTCTCCATGTTGTTGCACTTATGCTTGAATGACTTGATTATACTCTTTTTGAGTGACTATTAAATTCTCCATAAGAGCTTCTAAATTGGACTTTGCATTGTGAGAAGATTGTTGCGGTTGTTGGAATCCGGGTAGAGGTCTATTGTTGGATGGAGTCCGTTAGTTTTATTGGTTACAATATGAGAAATTAGGGTGGTTTCTCCATCCGGGGTTATATATGTTAGAGAAGGGATTACCTTAAGGCTTGAAGTTGTCATTTTGCACATAACTCGCTTGCTCCAATGACAGGTCTTGAGAATATATTTCTACTGCATTGTATTCTGAAGCCAATTACCCTCCTCCATATATTTCACAAGTTATGTTAGGAGTAATGATAGCATTAACATTCAGCCTCTCAAGTGACTTAGTCAAGGCATCAAACTTGACATTCAACATGGTAATGGTATCAAGCTCTATTATTCCAGCCTACTTCTTTGAAGTTGATCTCTCACTTGGCCACAAATAAATATTCAAAGCGACATCTTTAATTAAGGCTCTTACCTCTATTGGAGTATTGGCCATCAAAGCACCGCCAGTTGCGGCATCAAAAGCTGCCTTTGTAGAGAAAGTCAACCAAGTATAGAATGTTTGTATAACAACAAAATCTTGTAGGCCATGATGTGGACATTGTCGAATGAGATCATTGTACCTTTCTCATGCTTCATAAAGTGATTCATATTCCTTTCGGGAGAATGTAGTGATGTCTTAATAAAGCTTGATTATTTTTCCAATCAGATAGTACTTGTCTAAGAAAGCTTGCTCTATCAATTCTCAGGTGGTAAGTGAATTTGCGGCATCCAAGTGAATCTACTTCTTTGCTTTTCCCCTAAGAGAAAAGGGAAAAATTTGGATCTGTATAGCATCCGTTGAAACCCCATTAATCTTTATGGAGTCATATAACTCCAAGAACTCATCCAAATGTTGATTTGGGTCTTCAGTCATTGACTCGCTGAATTGCAATTGTTGGACCATCTAGATTAATAACGTCTTTATCTCAAAATTGTTGGCCTCCACTCGTGGCCGTACAATGGAAGACTAACAAGCATTAGCGTTAGGAGTTCCATAATCCCTCAGTTTTCGCTCTTGATTAGCGACTTAGTTCATGTTGTCCGCCATATGGTCTTCCTCAATTTTCTGTGTTCTTCTTTCCCTTCCAATATTATGAAGTGTCCTCTTAATCTCTAGATTAATGGGAATAATAATATCTTCTTGACTTCTTACTCTATGCATAAGAAAGAAACAACACCTTAAATTTCAAAGAGAAATAAAGTGAAAATAAAATAAAATAAAATGTGTTTAAATCAACCAAATTATCCTTCATGTTAATATCAACACGATCCCTGGCAACGACGCCAAAAACTTGTTGTGAATTTTTCGCAAGTGCACAGATAGCACAAAGTAGTAAATAAAGACCATTCCTACAAGGATAGATTGTTAGCCATGGCAACCATTACCCAAGAGGGGGGGTGAATTGGGTGATGACTAGTCTTAATGCAACTTTGACAAATTATGCATTTTAAATAATTCAATTAATAAATGCAGCGGAATAAGTCTAATAAATATACAACTATTGAAGATTACTTAAATATAACTTGAGATATATGATGAACTAAGTGAATAAGCGAGATATCAAGTTGTAACAATCAAAACATCAAGATATGCAATAGATAAACATATATCACCAAATCTGAATTTAAAGAGTGTAGGGAAGAGAGAATCAAACTCAAGAATTTATCTGGTTCGGCCACCAACCACTTGTGGCCTACATCCAGTCCCAAGCTTAACTTGAGATTTTCTTCACTATCTCCTAGACTTCACGGGTGCTAGGAAAACCTTTGTACATACAAGAGCACTCCTCACACCTTGGGATACCTCACCCTTGTGCTAGAGCCTCCAATTCTTCAAGCTTCACAGGTGCTTGATGACCTTTACAATGAAGAGCACTCACAACACCTTTGGGATACCTCACCCTTTGTGTTTGAGTCTCACTACAAGGATACCTCACCCTTTTCTCTTTTAAGGGATACCTCACCCTCTTACAATGATTTCAAGGTGAATAGAAAGAATATAAACTCTCTTGAAGAGTAGATATACAACTTGAAGAACAAAGTATAGATGATAGAAAACTCTCTCAAGAGTGGATAATACAAGTTGAAGCTTCAATGGGTATAAAGGATTTACACACTTAGCTCAAAACAAAGAATTTAGAGAAAAAGATGATGAATTTCGTTTTCAATGCTCAAGGGTAATTTTCAGAATGTTCTCCAACTTGTTTTTGATGCCCAAACACTCTTATTTATAGCCCAATGAGTTTTAGAGCCGTTGGAGGTGTTTAGAAATGATTTTCTATGAAAACTAGTCGTTTATAGCCGTTAGAAACGTTCAACTTTGTAATCGATTACAAGCTTCATGTAATCGATTACATGAAGCTTTCTGGACTTTGTAATCGATTACAAGCTTCATGTAATCGATTACAAGCTTTCTGGGCACTTTGTAATCGATTACATACTCATTGTGTGTAATCGATTACACGCCTAACGTTGTAATCGATTACATGACTTGTGTAATCGATTACACCATTTCTGGTTTTCAAAACCGACTTTAAAAGGTCATAACTTCTTCATTTCTTATCCAATTAAAGCAAATGACCACTCATTGGAAAGCTATTTGAGTCTATTTTCATATGAAAGAAGTTTCAGAACAAAACTCAAAGTATTTTGAAAGATATGATCAAAATAATAACCAAAGGTCATATTTTCAAAACTCAAACTTTAATTGGTCATAACTTTTTCGTTTCTTATCCATTTAAAGCAAATGACCAGTCATTGGAAAGATCTTTGAGTCTATTTTTAAATGAGATAAGTTTCAAAGTAAAACTCAAAGTATTTTAAAAGTTATGATCAAAAGAGTAAGTATATGTCAGTTTTACAAAACACAAACTTGACTATTTTTCATAGATTTGAAATACCACCAAGACTAGCTTTCCAAAAATAGTTTGTTGGGCATTTAAACATTTTAGAAACACTTATAAATATGTTTAAAACTTGTTTGAGCTTAGTGTGATTCCTTTTTCCCTTTACACAAGATCTAAGTCCTACAAGCTAAGCTTGAAGATGTTGGACTAGATCTTTTACCACCATCACTTCTTGATGTAATCCAAGCTTCCAAAGAAAATCTCCTCTTCAAAACTTGCAAATGCTTGGAACATCTTTTCATTTTCATTCTCCTTGAGTTGAGCATAGTTGTGATCTTTTGCTTTCTTGTTGCAATGCTTATTCTTGGTACTTGGACTATCCTACAAAGTATTGCTCACTTAACCAAACATAGTTAGTCCAAATTTATAACTCAATATCTTCATATGCATGATTCATAAATGTATAACTCTAGTTAGTCTAACATGCATACAAGACTTTCATAGACATATCCAATATTAATTCATTTATAACTCATATAAAATATTATTGGATATATTATATGATGAATGTTACATATATCTCATTAAACACATTTATGTAACATGGTCAACATTCTTTTGTGATGCATTTGTCATTTATTAAGCACAACTATAAAGCATAAGCATCATTCTTTTTGTCTTGTATTTGTCATCATCAAAACTTAACAGATTAAATCATTGGGGCAAACCTATTTCCACATAGATTGATTACTAACTCTTACGACAATTTCGATTATTTAAGCACAAAATCAATAGTGAAAGCTAAATTTAAATCAAAACAAAACTCAAAGCAAATAAATAACAATTAAATCAAGAAAAGTCAAGTGTCAATCAAGGGTTACAGGCCTAGGACTGAGAATTCACTACACTACCCTCTATGCTAAATTGTAATCATATTTTTGCTAATGGTCAATTATGTTCTTGAATGCGATTTGTCCTAAATTATTTAAAGCCTAATTTATTGGCACTAAAAATATGCTAAAACTTCATCAATTCCATTTTCAAGGCAATTAATCCAAGTTCCAACCCATTAAGATTCATGACAATCGTTGGTTCCTCAAAGGATTTAAATCTATGTCTAGGTCTCAATTCCTAAGTTCAATTATTAAATTATCAAGCAATTAGATTTTATTTTTTGATCATTTACCTAAAGCCTAAGATCATGTAAATATCGCACGCAACATACCACAAGCATTAAGCATACTAAGAATGAATCAAGAACAATAATTCTCATTAACAAAGAATCAAATTAACAATTCAACATAGAGAAATAGAGAGTTTCATCCCAATCCTAGAAAAAAAGGTTTAGCCACTCATGGCTATTGTAGCACAATCAAGAACAAAGGATAAAGAAACAACTATGATTCCAAAACAAAAAGAGAAGATGGAGAAGATGAAGATGGAGGAAAAGACTTCAATGATTGATCTTCAATGACTCTTGCTCTTGCCTTCCAAGCCTTAGACTTCAATCATTGTGCCTCTTAAAGTCTCTTGCAGCCTCTGTACGTAGGTTTGAGGGTTTGCTTCTATTTATAACAATTGGGGTGAAAATTGCTTCTTTTACGCTCTGATAACTCCATAAAATACAGTTATTGGTACCCTATCTCTGTGCTAGAATTAATGCTTAGTTCTTGTTTATAATGCATATTTGGAAGGTTTTGTGCTTATATTTGTGATATTCTGATTCTGATCCTTTCTTCTATGTTTTATAGCAAATTGTGCTTAAATGATTAGATATTAAGTAGATTTGTATATGTTACTAATTTGGTGTTTTCTCTATGATAGGAAGGGCTCCAAACAAGGTTAAATATAGAGCATTTGAGCTAAAAGTCCAAGAAGAAGCCAAATTAGCCTTTCAGCAGTCAATGGCGCGACGCAAGGTAGTGTACGCCGTGGTGCAGAGGTGCATTTCAGCCATTCCATACTTGAACCCGAGAGTTCAGCGCCGCAGCTCAGAAGATGGGTGCCGCAGCGGAAGATAGTGCGCGCCGCGACATGATGCGGCAAACTGAGTCTATATATTAGATTTTTCACGTTTTTTTCTGGGTCTTGGTGTTCACTCTTTTGCTTACCGCAAGTGCACGGATCGCACTTGTAGTATCGCTAAGAGTCAGATATCATTCCCACGAGGAATACGTATTTCATATAAGAGCCAAGTATTAACCAATAATCTAATTAATGCTATCCAAAGACATTGAATTTATAAAAGAATGTTTTAAAGAATATAAAGACTGAAAAGCAATAAATCTAAGATAAATAGATAAATAGAGAAATAAGTAATTTTTTTCCATCTCCTATTTCAACTAATGACATGCAATCCTTATAAGCAACATCAATGAATTGTTAAGTTAGTTTGAGAATTTGATTTAGTCAAAAGCCTATGTCTAGGTCAATCAACCCTGGTTTCATTCACCTAGCTCACTAAGTTTCCTTGAGAACCAGTGCAAACTCCACTCATGAATGATCTATTCTCAATCATACACTATACATGGCTAATAGGTATATTTCTATCCTATTAACAAATCAACTTATCCAATCTAATTGAACTCGCCGAACATGTATCAACCATACGTATGATCTAAAATTCAAATTCCTATGTCTAGGTTCATCAGATTTGATCAGATCAATCAAAGATTGATCAAACCCTTAAAAGCATTAAGATCCATATGATTGAAAATACCTAAACTTCAATATATACTCCAAAGATTACAAAATCATTAGTATCCATAGAAAACTACTAAGAAAAACTTATATACAGTCTAGCTAGCCATGAAATATGAAAGTATAAAAAAATAAATCATGTTCATGAATCAATAAAGAGAGAGAAGAAGAAAGGAAAGGAAAGAAGCTCATTAGATTTTGTCTTCTAAGCTTGATTCACCCTCCATAGGAAAGATGGCCTCCAACCTTAGCCTCTTTTACTTCCTCTAGGTCTAAAAACCTAAAACCAGCAGCTGCTCTCCAAAAATGATGAAAACTCCTGTAGAAAATGGGTACAAACGTATTTATAGGCTGAATAAAATAGGGTCACACCACGGTGTCCAACATGTCACGCCGCGGCGCGCGTGCAATTAGGTCATAGGCGCCTAAGGCGCCCACTCTTCAACGTTGCGACGCTCCAAACTCGGGTTTTATGTACTGAAGCAGGGTAGCGCCGCGGCGCCACCAATCCCACGTCGCGGCGTTGGGTGCTGATCTTCACTTTTAACCTTCTCTTAGGCTTCCTGGTCCAAAGTTACTTCAAATTCTTCATTTCTATGCTTCATTTGAGACCTGCCTATAACAAAGAAAGAATCAACTCATTAAATCATGCAAATGTACTCAATTTGATGATAGTTTTGAAAGTATTTACTTAGGATCACAATGGAAGTCATCAGAATGAAATCAGATATAAATGATGCTAAAACCTTCCATTAATGCTTACAAACAAGGACTAATCATGCCATGAAGCACAAATATAGGGCACAAATAACTACACTCTATGTAGTTATCACACCCCCAAACCTAGATTTTTGCTAGTCCTCGAGCAAAACAAAGTACATTCACAAAGATCAACATAATAACCCATTTTCAGCCATTTTTAACATTCCACTTTCACTTAACTCAAGCTAGTGTATGATGATTGCATAAACCTCAAAGAATA
Source organism: Ormosia semicastrata (assembly GCA_029884595.1). Lineage (NCBI taxonomy): Eukaryota > Viridiplantae > Streptophyta > Magnoliopsida > Fabales > Fabaceae > Ormosia > Ormosia semicastrata. The sequence continues at coordinate 362,065 of JAQQTO010000057.1, read as the reverse complement.
CATATACCTCAGAATCAGTTTCACACATACACAATCCTCATCATGCTAGCATTCATAGCTTCCTTTCATACAAGATATTCTTCCCAAAATCATGCAAGGAAAACCTCTTCCATTCAATTCATATTCACCCAGATGAGGTTATGAACATACACATGAACATAATTCACAAAATCCACAAAATTGTAATACAACTCTCTCTCCACTAATGTAAATCATGCAAGATTGAGGATCAAAAGGGTCTTTATTAGCTTATAATGTCAGGCCAAGGGTAATGGGTAACAGAATAAAAGGATAGGATTAAACACAAACATTGAGAAACATAAATATGATATTCCAATTCATGAGCCAATAATGACAATAGCAGGGTATTTAACAATGAGATCAGAAAACTTGCCAGAACCACTTTGATGTTTTTCGACTTTACTTCACTTTTGCTTTTGCTTTTCTTTTTCATTCATTTCTTTTTTTTCTTTTTCTATTCTTTTCTTTTGCAAAGCAATAACTTTTTCTTTAACTGCATCTGGTTCCTTCAGGCTTATTTTGTATTGAATCATACCCCTAATCACAGGACTTACTTCAAGAAATAACATATATCATGCACTCAACAAACAAAGAAAGTAGGAAGAAAATGTCATGTTTTCATATGCATTAGAACGGTTAACAGGTTAACGATCACAATGGTGGTGAAAAACAAATAAGGCCAAATAGTATAAGGCTTCAAAATGGGACCTAGGGATATCATCATATTAGGTAAGCTTTTTAAGGCTCAATCGGTCCAAACAATGCCCTAATCATTTCCTCAATCATACACAACCTAGGATTTCACCTCAAGAGAGTTGCCAAACAATTTCTAGGATAATCAAATTTTTCATATGTATCATTCATAAACTTTCTCTAGGCAAACATTCTTATAGTTTCCAAAGTTCAAAAAGCATGCAATTGGGAAACTCACCATGCATAAAAAGAAACTAGAATGCTTCAGCATGCGCCAAAGATTGCATATGGATTCACAGAAAAATGAAGGTCAATTGCATCCATATCTATCATTGGGGCAACCATACACACTAGCCTTTGAGCAACATGATGTTCTTCACATTTTTAACATTATACAACATGTTTTCAAATAAAAAAAACTCACAATGTGAAAGGGAACGACAATTGTATCTTGAATGGATTTTTCATCAAATTTTCAAGATAACTGCTCTTATGATTAATATTTAATCTAAAATACTAAAACACATACATACACTTCAAAAAGAAATATAAAACTAACAAACATGTATAATACCAAAACATATGCACATAAACATAATAATCTGAAAATATAATACTATTGCATATTTAGTCAAAACATAAAGTTAAAGACACTCCCAAACTCCGAGGGAAACAAAGTGTATTCATCAGTATAAAAGAGACATACATATATATATATATATATATATATATATATATATATATATATATATATATATATATATATATATATATATATATATATATATATATATAAAATACAATGAAAGAAAGAATAATGCCCTGAATGCATGACTAAAAGGATGGATCATCACTATCAGGGCCCTCTGTAGCAGAACCATCACCGTCCTCATCCTCACCATCATCACTATCAGGGACCTCTGCAGCAGGCGCTCTAGAAGGTCCAGCCTGGGAGGGAGCAGCAACCGCTGTGGGTGGGAAGGAAGGGACTGGATAATCAGCCATCGGTAGCCCAAGATGCTCTGCCATCCATCGCTGGGTCTACATCTGGTACACTAATCAGTGTCATCAGTAGGTGCGGCCTGGGATGGAGCTACTGCCTCAGGTGCTGCTGCTTGAGATGCTGGTGCGGCTCGAGGCTCTCCACGAGCCTGCCTCTGTCGTGCTGGCACTGCAGCTGGAGCAGCCCCCACTCTCTCAATAAAAGTATTGTTCAGCGGCTGCCGAACATCTGTTAATTCCTCATGAGGTCCCCAGCGGACCTGATGTCGGCTGCACAATGAATGGATGAGAAATGGGAAGAAAAGGCTCCTATACTCCCGAGCAGACCTCTGAATCTGATGATAAATGAGCGCGGCAACATCAATAGAGCGACCCTCCATGATGGCATAAATCAGTATGGCTCAATCTCTGGTAACCTCTGAGAGATTAGCTGATGGCAGGATGCGTATACTAATAAAATGGTACCATGCCCGGGCCTCTGGAGTCAGATGAGTGCGCGGAAAGTACCGAGGCCTGTTAGTCTGGATGCAAATAGTCCACATCACAGGCTGAGACTCAGCCAAGCATATCCGAGCTGTCACCACATTAACATCTATGCCTTCCACCGGCTCCCAGTGATAAAACTCAGTATAATCATAAATCTCTGGTGGTGGAGGAAGTCCCAGCGCAGCACGAATAGCCAAAGGAGAGAATGAGACCACACGACCTCTAACTCTGACTGCTGTGGCCCCATCACCAAGAAAAGTTACATTCGCATAAAACTCACGAACTACAGGTAACACTGCCGAGGACTCCGGATATTGGGCAAATGTACTCCAGTTAAGGTGGTTTAGGCGCCTCTCTAGTTCCGGATGTAAAGTGCAGGAATATACAAAACTGCGCTCTAGGATGAGTGGTCTGGTGATGAGAGTCGAGTATCGCTTGGCAGCAGTGACTGAAATAAATCTCCTCTTATCAAAATCAGCAGGAGGGGGAGAAGGCTCCCTGGGCTGCCGGCTAGATGAACCCCGTTGCATAAATCGTCCTCTATTTGGAGCCATAACCCGGAAAAGAATTGTCAAAAATAAGATTAGATAATAAAAAGCATTGAACATATTGAAAGATGAACATTTCTACAAAATTTGGGACTCAGTGCCGTGACATGCAATTACAGCGCCGCGGCGCTCAAAATTCAACAAAACGCCGCGACATTCAAACTCACGTTGTGACATTCAAAGTGTTCTTACTCACGCCGCGGTATTCAACTCAACGCCGCGGTGCACATCCCTAATTTTTCCAGGTTCGCAGGCTTCAGTGTGTATAATCCAACACAGCATGCAATTCAAGCATTATATAACGCTAAAACTAAGTAAAACCTAAGAATAACTAACTAATAAAAGCTATTTAACAGATTAATAAACAAAACTAAAAATAGAGACCCATAACAACTGAACAAAACAGGAAAATTAAACTAATAATTTACATAAAATTAAAAATAAATTGGTACATACCTCAATGGAGGCAAATGGAGACTAAAAGGGAATAAAAAGAAGAGATACACAAAAAACTTGAAAGAGAGAGAAAAGAGAAAATGCAAATGAGAGAGAAAGAGGTTATGGAATGAGGAGAACCAAGCGTCTCTGCATAAAACCATCACCGCACATGCGCGTCGCGACGTGAATTAATTCCCTCCTAATTTAATTATTTAAATTATTATTATTTACTATTTATTATTTCTTTTTTTTAATTAATTTTTTTTATAACTCACAGGGCCGCGACCTTAGGGTCTGTATAGCTGCGGCCCTGAACTCACTGGATTTAGGCCCAAAACACCATCACGTCGCGGCGCTGTGAGCCTAACTGCATAATTCTGCAGCAAAATTAATTCTGCCCAAATTTTAGGCCAAAATTGGTCTCCAACACTTGCAAAACTTGCCTACAAGGTTAATTTACATAGTGGAATGCGAAAATATACAAAAACTTAAAAATCAAGATATTTACATATTTAAGCCTTAAAATTAAAATTTTGGGTTCCTTCCCAAAAAGGGCCTAATTTATAGTCCCGACAGGACTTGTCTGCTATTCCAAATGCATTTCTATAAGGGAGGAGGATCTTTCTTCTGATTTATAAAATTGGTTTGATGCATTTGAAATGGCAAGCCTTTTAGCTCCAAGTTTGGAGCTTGCTCAATAGGTGCATCAATTAAATTTACCACCATAACAGCTTTGAACTGGCCCATTTCACCATCAGGAATGAGTTGACCTTCTCCACTATCACAGACTTCACTTACACCCCCTTCCTTGGATATTGTCCCATCAATTAATAGCAATGCTCATTTGAAGCACCCTTCGGATTGGTTACAGTGTCACTAGGGAGGGTTCCTGAAGGCCTATTATTGATGGCATTAGCCAACTGCCCTACTTGAGTTTCCAATGCGCGCATGGAAGCAGTTTGACTTTGCAACATCATTTCATGGTTTGCCAACTGAGCATCAGTCTTCGCCATGTGAGAATCTGTCTTGACCATAAACTGTGAAAACATGTCTTCCAAAGAGAGTTTTCGATCTTGGCCCAGTTGTCTTGATTGGGAAGGGAATCCAAAAGGATTATAGGGTCTGTCATTCACTGGAGCAGATGAGGAAGCTCCTTGATTGTCTCTCCAAGAGAAAATGGGATGATTCCTCCATCCTGGGTTATACTGGTTGGAGTATGAATTATTTTATTGTGGGCGATAGTTACCAATGTATTGAGCAGTTTTAGTACTGAAAGAGCAACTATCACTTGAATGAGTCTCTCCACACTTGTTACACAGCACAAATGGGTTTTGTTGATGACTGTTCCCCAAATGATCCATTTTACTTGCTAATGTTGCCACCTGAGCTGATAATGCTACCATTGGATCAATATCATGCACTCCAGTTACCTTCTTTGAAGTATTTCTTTCCAAAGGCCATTGTTAGCTGTTGACTGCCAATTCCTCAAGCAGTTGGAATGCATCATCAAATGACTTGCTCAATAAAGAGCCTCCAACAGTAGCATCTACTATAGGGCGATGGTGGGATAGCAATCCATTGTGAAATGAGTAAACTTGGTGCCACGGTAGAATGTCGTGATGAGGGCACCTACGAAGCAAATCCTTGTATCTCTCCCATGCTTCATACAAGGACTCAGAATCAAATTGGGTGAATGATGTGATATCATTCACCATTTCAGTAGTCTTGGCCGGTGGAAAATACTTATTTAAGAATTTACCGCACAGATCATTCCAAGTGCTGATGGATCCCGTAGGTAGAGACTACAACCAACTCTTGGCTCTATCTCTGAGAGAGAAGGGAAAGAGCCTTAAGCGAATAGCATCATCAGAGACACCATTATACTTGAACGTGCCACAAATCTCCAGAAAATTTGAAAGATGAGCATTGGGATCCTCCTTTGGCAAACCGCCAAATTGTACAGAAGTCTGTATCATTTGAATGATGGTCAGTTTGATTTCAAAATTATTAGCACAGATGGCAAGCCGTCTAATATTAGACAGCAAATTCTCCATTTGAGGGGTTGCAAACTCCCTTAATGGTCTACTGTGACTATCGTTCTCCATCTCTTGAATTCCACGTTCTGCCATCAAAGTACCAAAATTACAAAATAATCTGAAAACTTAAATTAATATGTATATGACTGATTGCAACCGCAAGTACACGGATCGCTCAAGTAATACAGATACAGAGTAAAAGTTCGTTCCCACGAGGATATTACGATATAAAGCTAAATACCAACCAATAGCTTAATCAATTCTAGACAAGGACATAAAAATAGGAAAACAATATAAAAACTATCTAACCTACAAAAGCAATAAACCTAAAAGTGGTTAGGTTTCAGGAAATCCTCTTTCATCTCCTACATCTATCAACAACATGCAATCCCCTTCATAAACACAAATGCATTGATTAGGTTAGCTTGAGAATCTTCATTAGTCAACAGCCTATGTCTAGGTCAATCAACCCTGGTTTCTACTTGCCTAACTCACTAAGTTTCCTTGAGAGTTAGAGCAACTTCCACTCATGAACGATCTATTCTCAATCACACACTATACATGGCCAATAGGTATATTTCTATCCTATTATCAGCAAACATACATCAATCACACCATATCCATATCAACAAATCGCTATGTCTAGTTCATTTGCCAATATTAAGATCATGCAATCAGTGATCAGCCAAGAACAAGCATTAAACACAGATATGATTGAACCATAATCAAACATCCACACAAACTCAGAGAAAAACACATCATTAATATAAATAAAAGGATTCAAAGTATCCTAAACAAAGCTTAGCTATACAAAAGATAAGGAAGAGAAAAGAGAAAGGGAAAAGAGAGAAAGAAGCTCATTGATTTGTCTCTGAAGCTTGAATCCTCCTTCAATCCTTTAAACCTTTGCTCCAATCCACCAGCAATGAAGATCTAGCCAAGCTATCTAACCTAAAACTAACCTAAACTAAGAAAAACTATCAAAACATAAAAACTAGAAATGGCCAAATGGCCAGAACAGAGAAAAACTGAGAGAGAATTCTAGAGAAAACGTATGAAAATCTATTTATAGGCTCAGCAGCCGCCTCAGCGCCGCGGCCCCCACATATGCGCGCCGCGGCCCCCAATGGGTCGGTCTACGTGCGCCGCGGCCCTCACTCATCTGCGCCGCGGCCCTCTCGCCTCGGGTCCAAGTATGGACTTGCTGGAAAATCTCTTTGCGCCGCGACCCTCACATATGCGCGCCGCGGCAGTGACCACTGAAATGGCAGATTTGGCTTTTTTCCTCTTTAAGCTCATTTGCTCCATATTTAACCTTGTTTGGAGCCCCTCCTAACATAGAGAATACACCAAATCAGTAACATATATAAATCTACTCAATTCATAACAATTAAACACAATTTTGCTATAAAACATACAAGAGAGGTTCAGAATCAGAATATATCAAATATAAGCACAAAACCCTCTAATATGTATTATAAACAAGGACCAAGCATTCATTTTAGCACAAAGATAGGGCACAAATAACTGCAATCTATGTAGTTATCACACCCCCAAACCTACATTTTGCTAGTCCTCGAGCAAAACAAAATAGAACTAAGTAAACCATTTAACAATTAAAAACAACGTTCATTTAGCATATATATTTCAATCTTCTTATTTTCAATCAAAAACAAATACTAGTATGTAATAGTTGCATCCATCCTCAAAAAGTACAAATGCCCCGTAAACAGTTCCACACATATACAATCCTTAACAAGCTAACAGGCCAGAAAACTCTCCATGCAAGTCACATTTATCACAAACATGCAAGATAAACTTCTTCTAATCAAGTTATACACATTCAGATAAGTTTACAAGCATACATGCATATGATTCACAGAATCCACAAGATTGTAAATTAATTCTCTCTCCACTAATGTAAATCACACAAGATTGAGGATCAAAAGGGACTTAAGCAGCTTATAATGTAAGGCCAATGGTATGGGCGAAAGAAATGAACGGGAAAGATACACACACAAACATTGAGATACATAACATACTATTTCAATCAATGAGCCACAAACTGACACTAGCAGGGTATTCAATTGTGAATCCAGAAAACTTGCCAGAACCATTGTCAATGCTTTTGAACTTTACTTTTCTTAAGCTTTTGCTTCTTTTTTTTTTCATTTTTATTTTTATTTTCTCTTTCTTTTCTCTTCTATTTTTGCAAAGCAATGCTTTTTCTTTTCTTTGTTTTGCATCTAGTTCCTTCAGGCTCATTTTGAATTAAATATACGTATCCTAATCATCAAACTCATTTCAAGAAATAACACATCATATACTCAACAAACAATAAGGGTAGGAAGAAAATGACATGCTTTCACATGCATTAGAACGGTTAACAGGTTAACGAACACAATGGTTATGAAAAACAAATAAGGCCAAACAGTTTAAGGCTTCAAAAAGGGACCTAAGGATATCATCATATCAGGGTAAGCTTTTTAAGGCTCAATCGATCCAAACAATGCCCTAATCATCTCCTCAATCATGCACAACTTAGAATTTCGCCTCAAGAGAGTTCAAAAACAATTTCTAGGATAATCAAAACTCTACATGTACATCCATAAACATTCTCAAAACATGCACTCTTATCATTTTCAAAGTTACACTTGCATCTAAGTGAGATGTAAATCATGCATCAAAAGCAACTAAACTGTTTCACATGCATCAGATCACATAAGGTTTCACTGAAAAGGGGGCAAATAACAACCTTTCAAATCATGAACAACCAAAAACAACACCAGCATTCTTGCAACATGTCATGCATCCAAATGGATTCACTTTCTAAGTTCAAGCATGCACAACATCTCTTGCATAATGTGAAAATTGAAAATCTAGTCATCAGCACATCAGTGATAGTCAAAACAAAATATAATCATGAAAATATATTAACTAAAACCACTGCATACTCAAAATACCAATACATGTTAACATTAAACACAAAGGAATTAAACATGGAAAGATATTCTCCCAAACCTAAAATGAAATGTATCATTAAGAACATGGTCTATAGGGAACCTGAGACTAGTACTGAGCATTACTAAATACTACAAAACAAAAAAATAACAGAAAAAATAAAAAAATAGAGAAAAATAACAAAAAACACAAAAAGGGGCTCAGTACAAGCCACAGCATCCATGCACTGGCATGGCGCTCAAAAAGCTGCAGTAATTCTGCAAAAAACGCCCACTTGCAAGCCACGGCGCAAGCTACTACCTTACTAACGCCATGGCAGAATACTAAGATAAATCATGCTTAATTTAGCGAAAAACACATTTTGGTGCTTGGATTGGCTCATTTGGTTCTCAAACCGCAACAAAACTTGTTCAAAAAGCTAAATTACAAAATGTACAACCTAAACCTAATAAAACATAAAAACAACATACTAACCTATATACAAAACCTAAAACAACTTAAATCCTAAAAACTAACTAAAACATAAAACTAACCTAATTAACATATTAACCTATATACAAACTAACACAAACAACTCTTAAAACATAAACAAATAAGAACTAACATTACTAAAACATATATTTACTAACAAAAACTATAAACTACTAAACTAACATACTAACACTTATATACTCTAACATATAAACACAAACATATATATACAATATACAAAACATAATATACTAACTATTTATGCATAAAGTAAAAGCAGGAATATAAACATAAACATAGGGTACCCTCCCACGAAGGGCCTGAGTTATAGTCCCAATAGGACTTTGTCACCAAAATTGAAGTACTGCGGATGAGTAGTCTTCAAGAACTTGATCCAAGGATATCCTTTCCAGGAATTTGCAACTTCCCTCAAGGGCCTCGTATGAATGAAATCACCCAGCTTCTTATTTGAAACTACAACAAAACACAAACAAAACATAGATTATATACAACTTATATAACTTGAATTAGAATCAATCAAACTCATTGTTGATATTAGCAATATAAAAACTATCCCCGGCAACAGCGCCAAAAACTTGATTGGCGTTGACGGGACTAGAGTCTTATCATGCAAACCATTTTATAACCGTATATCCCCGGCAACGGCGTCAAAAACTTGATTGCAACCGCAAGTGCACGGATCGCTCAAGTAATACAGATACAGAGTAAAAGTTCATTCCCATGAGGATATTACGATATAAAGCTAAATACCAACCAATAGCTTAATCAATTCTAGACAAGGACATAAAAATAGGAAAACAATATAAAAACTATCTAAGCTACAAAAGCAATAAACCTAAAAGCGGTTAGGTTTCAGGAAATCCTCCTTCATCTCCTACATCTATCAACAACATGCAATCCCCTTCATAAACACAAATGCATTGATTAGGTTAGCTTGAGAATCTTCATTAGTCAACAGCCTATGTCTAGGTCAATCAACCCTGGTTTTTACTTGCTTAACTCACTAAGTTTCCTTGAGAGCTAGAGCAACTTCTACTCATGAACGATCTATTCTCAATCACACACTATACATGGCCAATAGGTATATTTCTACCCTATTATTAGCAAACATATATCAATCACACCATATCCATATCAACAAATCGCTATGTCTAGTTCATTTGCCAATATTAAGATCATGCAATCAGTGATCAGCCAAGAACAATCATTAAACACAGATATGATTGAACCATAATCAAACATCCACACAAACTCAGAGAAAAACACATCATTAATATAAATAAAAGGATTCAAAGTATCCTAAACAAAGCTTAGCTATACAAAAAATAAGGAAGAGAAGAGAGAAAGGGAAAAGAGAGAAAGAAGCTCATTGATTTGTCTCTGAAGCTTGAATCCTCCTTCAATCCTTTAAACCTTTGCTCCAATCCACCAGCAATGAAGATCTAGCCAAGCTATCTAACCTAAAACTAACCTAAACTAAGAAAAACTATCAAAACATAAAAACTAGAAATGGCTAAATGGCCAGAACAGAGAAAAACTGAGAGAGAATTCTAGAGAAAACGTATGAAAATCTATTTATAGGCTCAAGAAATGGCCGCCTCGTGCCGCGCGCCCACATATGCGCGCCGCGGCCCCCAATGGGTCGGTCTACGTGCGCCGCGGCCCTCACTCATCTGCGCCGCGGCCCTCTCACCTCAGGTCCAAGTATGGACTTGCTGGAAAATCTCTTTGCGCCGCGGCCCTCACATATGCGCGCCGCGGCGGTGACCACTGAAATGGCAGATTTGGCTTCTCTTCCTCTTTAAGCTCATTTGCTCCATATTTAACCTTGTTTGGAGCCCCTCCTAACATAGAGAATACACCAAATCAGTAACATATATAAATCTACTCAATTCATAACAATTAAACACAGTTTTGCTATAAAACATACAAGAGAGGTTCAGAATCAGAATATATCAAATATAAGCACAAAACCCTCTAATATGCATTATAAACAAGGACCAAGCATTCATTTTAGCACAAAGATAGGGCACAAATAACTGCAATCTATGTAGTTATCAATGACAAAATTTGAATTAAGATTAACTAGACTCATTGCTAATATAAGCTAAACAGAAATAAACCGTATTCTCCGGCAACGGTGCCAAAAACTTGTTCGCTCTTTTGCATACCGCAAGTGCACGGATCATACTTGTAGTATCGCTAGGAGTTAGATATCGTTCCCTCGAAGAATACGTATTTCATATAAGAGCCAAGTATTAACCAATAGTCTAATTAATGCTATCCAAAGACATTGAATTTATAAAAGAATGTTTTAAAGAATATAAAGACTGAAAAGCAATAAATCTAATATAAATAGATAAATAGAGAAATAAGTAATTCTTTTCCATCTCTTATTTCAACTAATGACATGCAATCCTTACAAGCAACATCAGCGAATTGTTAAGTTAGTTTGAGAATCTGATTTAGTCAAAAGCCTATGTCTAGGTCAATCAACCCTGATTTCATTCACTTAGCTCACTAAGCTTCCTTAAGAACCAGTGCAAACCCCACTCATGAATGATCTATTCTCAATCATACACTATACATGGCTAATAGGTATATTGCTATCCTATTAACAAATCAACTCATCCAAGCTAATTGAACTGCATGTATTATCCTATTCTAAAATCAAATTCCTATGTCTAGGTTCATCATATTTGATCAGATCAATCAAAGATTGATCAAATCCTTAAAAGCATTAAGATCCATATGATTGAAAATAACTAAACTTCAATATATACTCCAAAGATTACAAAATCATTAGTATCCATAGAAAACTACTAAGAAAAACTTATATACAGTCTAGCTAGCCATGAAACATGAAAGTACAAACAAATAAATCATGTTCATGAATCAATAAAGAGAGAGAATAAGAAAGGAAAGGAAGGAAGCTCATTAGATTTTGTCCTCTAAGCTTGATTCACCCTCCATAGGAAGGATGGCCTCCAACCTTAGCCTCTTTTACTTCCTCTAGGACTAAAAACCTAAAACCAGCAGCTGCTCTCCAAAAATGATGAAAACTCCAGTAGAAAATGGGTATAAATGTATTTATAGGCTGAATAAAATAGGGTCACACCGCGGCGTCCAACATGTCACGCCGCAGCGCACGTGCAATTAGGTCATAGGTGCCTGAGGCGCCCACCCTTCAACGTTGCGGCGCTCCAGCCTTGGGTTTTATGTACTGAAGCAGGGTAGCGCCGCGGCGCCACCAATCCCACGTTGCGGTGTTGGGTGTTGATCTTCACTTTTAACCTTCTCTTAGGCTTCTTGGTCCAAAGCTACATCAAATTCTTCATTTCCATGCTTCATTTGAGACCTGCCTATAACAAAGAAAGAATCAACTCATTAAATCATGCAAATGTACTCACTTTGATCATAGTTTTGAAAGTATTTACTTAGAATCACAATGGAAGTCATCAGAATTGAATTAGATATAAATGATGCTAAAACCTTCCATTAATGCTTATAAACAATGACTAATCATGCCATGAAGCACAGATATAGGGCATAAATAACTACACTCTGTGCAGTTATCACACTCCAAACCTAGATTTTTGCTAGTCCTCGAGCAAAATAAAGTACATTCACAAAGATCAAATGGCAACCTATTTTCAGCCATCTTTTAACATTCCACTTTCACTTAACTCAAGCTAGTATATGATGATTGCATAAACCTCAAAGAATACATATACCTTAGAATCAGTTTCATGCATACACAATCCTCATCATGCTAACATTCATAGCTTCCTTTCATACAAGATATTCTTCCCAAACTCATGCAAGAAAAACCTCTTTCATTCAATTCAAATTCACCCAAATGAGGTTATAAACATACACACGAACATAATTCACAAAATCCACAAGATTGTAATACAACTCTCTCTCCACTAATGTAAATCATGCAAAATTGAGGATCAAAAGGGTCTTTAGTAGCTTATAATGTCAAGCCAAGGGTAATGGGTAACAAAATAAAGGATAGGATTAAACACAAACATTGAGAAACATAAATACGATATTCCAATTCATGAGCCAATAATGATATTAGCAGGGTATTTAACAATGAGATCAGAAAACTTGCCAGAACCACTTTGATGCTTTTCAAACTTTACTTCACTTTTGCTTTTGCTTTTTTTTTTTTCATTTGTTTTTCTTTCTTTCTTTTTCTTTTGCAAAGCAATAAATTTTTTTTCTTCTTTAACTGCATCTGGTTCCTTCAGGCTTATTTTATACTGAATATTCATACCCCTAATCATAAGACTCACTTCAAGAAATAACATATATAATGCACTCAACAAACAAGGAAGGTAGGAAGAAAATGCAATGTTTTCACTTGCATTAGAACGGTTAACAGGTTAACGATCACAATGGTTATGAAAAACAAATAAGGCCAAACAGTATAAGGCTTCAAAATAGGACCTAAGGATATCATCATATCAGGTAAGCTTTTTAAGGCTCAATCGATCCAAACAATGCCCTAATCATTTCCTCAATCAGACACAACCTAGAATTTCGCCTCATGAGAGTTGCCAAACAATTTCTAAGATAATCAAATTTTTCACATGTATCATTCATAAACTTTCTTTAAGCAAATATTCTTATCCTTTCCAAAGTTCAAAAAGCACGTAATTGGGAAACTCACCATGCATAAAAAGAAACTAGAATGCTTAAACATGCACCAAAGATTATATATGGATTCACAGAAAAATGAAGGTAAATTTGCATCCACATCTATCATTGGACAATCATACACACTAGCTTTTGAGCAACATTACACACACCAAGTAAAAGGGAACGACGATTGTATCTTGAATGAATTTTTCATCAAAATTTTCAAGATAACTGCTCCTATAGTTAATATTTAAGCTAAAATACTAAAACACATATATATACACTTCTAAAAGAAATATAAAACTAACAAACATACACAATACCAAAACATATGCATATAAACAAAATAAAATAAAAACATAATAGTACTGCATAAATAATGAAAACATAATGTTAAAGACACCCCCCAAACCTGAGGGAAACAGTGTCCGCACTGTACAAAAGAGAGATACATATATCAAAAAGTAAATACAATGAAAGAAATAATGCCCTGAATGCACAACTAGAAGGATGGATCATCGCTGTCAGGGCCCTCTGCATCAGAACCATCACCATCCTCATCATCATCATCATCACTATCAGGGATGTCGGCATCAGGTGCACGAGAAGGACCAGCCTGGGTGGGAGCAGCTACCGAAGTGGGTGGGAAAGAAGGAACTGGATAATTAGCCAACGGCAGCCCAAGATGCTCCGCCATCCACCACTACGTCTGCATCTGATACACCAACATAGTTTCCATCCGAGCACGCCAATCGGTATCATCAGTAGGTGCGGCCTGGGATGGAGCAACGACCTCAGGTGCGGGAGCTGGTCGAGGCTCTCCACGAGCCTGCCTCTGCCGTACTGGCGCTGCAGTGGGAGCCGCCCCCACTCGCTCAATAAAGGTATCGTTCAGCGGCTGCCGAACGTCTGTAAGCTCCTCATGAGGCCCCCAGCGGACCTGATGTCGGCTGCACAAGGAATGGATGAGAAATGGAAAGAAGAGGCTCCGATACTCCCTAGCAGACCTCAGTATCTGATGGAAGGTGAGCGCGGCAACATCGATAGAGCGACCCTCCATGATGGCATAAATCAATATGGCTCGATCGCGGGTAACCTCTGAGAGGTTAGCGGATGGCAGGATGCGCGTGCTGATAAAATGGTACCACGCCCGGGCCTCCGGGGTCAAATGAGTGCGCGCAAAATATCGAGGCCTGTTGGTCTGGATGCTCATGGTCCACATCACAGGCTGAGACTCAGCCAAGCAAATCCGAGCCATGACCACGTTAACATCAATACCTTCCTCCGGCTCCCAGCGACAAAATTCAGTATAGTCACAAATCTCTGGAGGCGGAGGAAATCCCAAGGCAGCGCGAATAGCGGATGGAGAAAACGAGACCACACGACCTCGAACTCTGACTACTGTACCCCCCTCACCAAGGAAAGTTGTATTCATGTAGAACTCACGAACAATAGGAAGCACTGCAGAGGATTCTGGATGCTAGGAAAATGTGCTCCAGTTCAGGTGGTTCAAACACCTCTCCAGCTCCGGATGTAGAGCGCGTGAAAATGCGAAGCCTCGCTCCAGAATGAGCGGTCGGGTGATAAGAATCGAATACCTCTCGGCAGCCTTAGCTGAGATAAATCGCCTCCTGTCAAAATCAGCAGGAGGGGGAGAAGACTCCTTAAGCTGCTGACTGGATGAGCCTCTATGCAAAACTCGCCCTCGCTTTGGAGCCATAACCTGAAAAAGAATTATAAAAAATCAGTGTAAATAATAGAAAACATTGAACATATTGAAAGATGAACAATTCTGCCAAATTTTAAGACTCAGCGCCGCGACATTCACACAGAGCGCGCGGCGCCCAAAACTCAACACAGCGCCGCGACATTCAACTACACGTCGCGACATTCAACCTGTTCTTACTTACGCTGCGGCATTCAACCTAACACCGCGACGCACAGCCCTTAAATTTCCAAGTATGCACGCCTCAGGGCGTCCAATCCAACCCAAAAATGCAAACAGGCACTATTTAAGACTAAAACATAATAAAACCTAAGCATAATTAACAAAAACGAGCTATCTAACAAAGTAAAAATAAAACTATAAACAGAAACCCAAAACAACCCAAGAATGTAGAAAAATTAAACTAAAAATTGACAAAAACTAAAAATAATGAAAGACATACCTTACTAGAGACAAATGTGTGGTGAAAAGCTGATGAGAAAGCAGAGATACGCAGGGAACGTGAAAGAGAGAGAACAGAGAACAGGAAAGTGAGAGAGAAAATGTTGAGAAATATGAAGAGACCCAAGCGTCTCTGTCTTTAACTTCCACCGCCCATACGCGCCGCAGTGTTATACCAAATGCGCCGCGGCGTGTATTAATTCCCTCCTAATTTAATTATTTAAATTATTACTATTACTAATTACTATTTACTTTTTCTTTTTTTTTATCAAGCTCATAATAATATGCATGGCGTGATGGTCTGCCTTGTCGCGGCGCACAGCTCCTGGAATGTAGCCCAAAACAACATCACGCCGCGGTGTTTTAAGTGCCATGCCATGCCATCGCTATCGATCTAGTCAGTATAATTCTCACAAATTCACTTCAGCTGTGAATTTGACTAAAATACGGCCTCCAGCAGCTTAAAAACTTGCCTACAAGGTTAATTTACAAAATAAAATACATAAATATACAAAATCTTAAAAAGCGAAACATTTACATATTCATGCCTTAAAATTGAAAATTTGGGTTCCCTCCCAAAAAGGGCCTAATTTATAGTCCCGGCAGGACTTGTCTGCTGTTCCAAATGCATTTCTATCAGTAAGGAGGAGCTTCCTCCTGATTTAAAAAATTAGTTTGAGGCATTTGAAATGGCATGACCTTCAACTCCAAGTTTGGAGTCTGCTCAACAGGTGCATTTAACAAATTTAACACCATAGTAGCCTTTAGCTGGTTCATTTCACTACCAAAAAGGATTTGACCTTTGCCATGAACACAGGCTTCACTGACACCTCATTCCTTGGATGTCGTCCCATCAATATTGCTCACCAATGCACAATCTTCTAGATCGTGAGGGCTTTGTGGTGCATCAAAAATATTGAATTTCACCTCTTGATCTTGAACCCTCATGGTGAGTTCACCTTTCTCCAAATTAATTTGAGCTCTTCCTGTTGCTAGGAATGGCCTGCCAAAAATCAACGGGACTTTGCTATCCTCCTTCATATCAAGTATAACGAAATCCGCAGGGAAGATAAACTTATCCACTTTAACCAACACATCCTCAATAACCCCCTTCGGATGAGTAAGGGTTCGGTCCGCCAACTGTAGTGTAACTGAAGTAGGCGAAACTTCTCCCAAACCTAATCTTTGATAGATAGAATAAGGCATGAGATTGATACTGGCTCCTAAATCACACAAGGCATGGCCAGTGAACTTATCACCAATTGTGCAAGGTATGGTGAAGCTTCCGGGATCTTGGAGCTTAGGAGGGAGTCTGTTAAGCAGAATTGTACTGCATTCCTCCGTCAGGGCAATTGTTTCGAATTCACCAAGCTTTCTCTTCTTTGATAAAATTTCCTTCATGAACTTAACATAGCTTGGCATTTGTTCTAAAGCTTCTGCGAATGGAATGTTGATTTACAGCATTTTGAACACTTCTAAAAATTTCTGGAATTGGTGCTCAAGCTTTTTACTCACTTGCCTATTAGGGAAAGGCAACGGATGGACATATGACTTGGACTCCTTCTTCTTCTCCTCTCCATTCCCATTGGCAATATCTTGACTTTGCCTGACTTTTGGGCTCTCTACTTCCTTTTCTCTGACAACTTCATTATCCTCTTCATGCAACTTTGTTCTCGGATTCCCTTGAATGTTTCTCCCACTTCTCTGTGAAATGGCATGGCAATGCTCATTAGAGACACCCTTCGGATTATTTACAGTGTCACTAGGGAGGGTGCCTGGAGGCCTATTATTGATGGCACTAGCCAACTGCCCTACTTAAGTTTCTAATGCTCGCATTGAAGCAGTTTGGCTCTGCAACATCACTTCATGTTTTGCCAACTGAGAATCGGTCTTTGTCATGTAAGAATCCGTCTTAAGCATATACTGTGAAAACATGTCCTCCAAAGAGGGTTTCTGATCTTGGCCCTGTTGTCTTGATTGGGAAGGGAAAACTGAAGAATTATAAGGTCTGTCATTCAGTGGAGCAGATGAAGAAGCTCCTGGATTGTCCCTCTAGTAGAAATTGGGATGATTCCTCCATCCTGGGTTGTACTGGTTGGAGTAGGGATTATTTGGTTGCGGGCGGTAGTTACCAATATACTGAGCAGTTTTTGTACTAAAAGGGCAACTATCACTTGAATGATTCTCTCCACACTTGTTACACAGCACAAACAGACTTTGTTGATGGCTATTCCCCAAGCGATCCACTTTACTTGCTAATGTTGCCACCTGAGCTGATAATGCTGCCATTGGGTCAATTTCATGCACTCCAGCCACTCTCCTTGAAGTATTTCGTTCCAAAGGCCATTGGTAGCTGTTAGCTGCCAATTCATCAAGCAATTGGAATACATCATCGAAGGACTTGCTCAATAAAGAGCCTCTAGCAACTGCATCTGCTGTAGGTCAATGGTGGGGGTAGCAATCCTTTGTGAAATGAGTAAACTTGGTGCCATGGTGGAATATCATAATGAGGGCACCTTCGAAGCAAATCCTTGTATTTCTCCCATGCTTCATACAAGGACTCAGAATCAACTTGGGTGAATAATGTAATATCATTCACCATTTCAGCAGTCTTGGCCAGTGGAAAATACTTATTTAGGAATTTACCACACAAATCATTCCAAGTGCTGATGGATCCCGCAGGTAGAGACTGTAACCAACTCTTGGCTCTATCTCTGAGAGAGAAGGGAAAGAGCCGTAAGCGAATAGCATCATCAGAGATACCATTATGCTTGAACGTGTCACAGATCTCCAGAAAATTTGAAAGATGAGCATTAGGATCCTCCTTGGGTAAACTGCCAAATTGTACAGAAGTCTGTATCATTTGAATGATGGTCGGTTTGATTTCAAAATTATTAGCACGGATGGCAGGCCGTCTAATACTGGACTGCAAGTTCTCCATTTGAGGGGTTGTAAACTCCCTTAATGGTCTTGTATGACTATCATCCTCCAACTGGAGCGTAGTGTTATCGTCTGCCATCTTAGTACCTTATAACAAAAAATAAATAAATTGAAAACTTAAATTAATATGTACAAGACAAAATTTGAATTAGCATTAACTATACTCATTGCTAATATCAACTAAACAGAAATAACTGTTGCCCCCGGCAACGGCGCCAAAAACTTGTTCGCTCTTTTGCTTACCGCAAGTGCACGGGTTGCACTTGTAGTATCGCCAGGAGTCAGATATCGTTCCCACGAGGAAAACACATTTCATATAAAAGCTAAGTATTAACCAATAGTCTAATTAAAGCTATCCAAAAGCATTAAATTTATAAATGAATGGTTAAAGAAATATAAAGACTGAAAAGTAAGAAATCTAAGATAAATAGATAAAGAGAAAAATAAGAATTACTTTTCATCTCCTACTTCAACTAATGAATTACAATCCTTACAAGCAACATCAAAGAACGATTAAGTTAGCTTAAGAATCTGATTTAGTCAAAAGCCTATGTCTAGGTCAGTTAACCCTGGTTTTATTTACCCAGCTCACTAAGTTTCCTTGAGAACCAGTGCAAACTCCACTCATTAATCATCTATTTTCAATCACACACTATACATGGCCAATAGGTATATTTCTATCCTATTAACGAATTAACTCATCCAAGCCAATTGAACTCACCGAACATGTATCAACCACACCATATCCATATCAACAAATCCCTATGTCTAGTTAATTTGCCAATATTAACATCATGCAATCAGTGATCAGCCAACCACAAGCAATAAACACAGATAATGATTGAACTTAACTAAACTTCAATATATACTCAAAAGATTACATATTCATCAGTATTTATAAGAAACTACAAAGGAAAACTTATAAACAGCCTAGCTAGCCATGAAACATGAAAGTACAAACAATAAATCATGTTCATGAAGCAATAAGAGGGAAAAGAAGAAAGGAAAGGAAGGAACCTCATTAGATTTCATCCTCTAAGCTTGATTCACCCTCCATAAGAAGGATGGCCTCCAACCTTAGCCTTTTTCACTTCCTCTAGGTCTAAAAACCTAAAACCAGTAGCTGCTATCCAAAAATGATGAAAAATTCTCGTAGAAATTCGGTGCAAATGTATTTATAAGCTGAATAAAACAGGGTCACGCCGCGGCGTCCAACATGTCACGCCGCGACGCGCGTGCAATTAGGTCACAGGCGCCTGAGGTGCCCACTCTTCAACGTTGTGGCGCTTCAGCCCGGGTTTTATCCACTGAAGCAGGGGAGCGCCGCGGCGCCACCAATCCATGTCGCAGCGTTGGGTGCTGATCTTCACTTTTAATCTTCTCTTAGGCTTCCTGGTCCAAAGTTATTACAATTTCTTCATTTCCATGCTTCATTTCAGACCTACCTATAACAGAGAAAGTATCAATTCATTTAATCTCACAAATGTACTCAATTTGATCATAGTTTTGAAAGTATTTACACAAGATCACAATGGAAGTCATCAGAATGAAATCAGATATAAATGATGCTAAAACCTTCCATTAATGTTTACAAACAAGGACTAATCATGCCATAAAGCACAGATATAGGGCACTAATAACTACACTCTGTACAGTTATCACGGCGCACATCCCTAATTTTTCCAGGTGCGCAGGATTCAGTGCGTATAATCCAACACAACATGCAATTCAAGCATTATATAACGCTAAAACTAAGTAAAACCTAAGAATAACTAACTAATAAAAGCTATTTAACAGATTAATAAACAAAACTAAAAACAGAGACCCATAACAACTGAACAAAATAGGAAAATTAAACTAATAATTTACATAAAACTAAAAATAAATAAGTACATACCTTAATGGAGGCAAATGGAGACTAAAATGGGGATGAAAAAAAAGAGATACATAGAAAACTTGAAAGAGAGAGAAGAGAGAAAACACAAGTGAGAGAGAAAGAGGTTGTGGAATGAGGAGAACCAAGCGTCTCTGCATAAAACCATCACCGCCCATGCGCGCCGTGGCGTGAATTAATGCCCTCCTAATTTAATTATTTAAATTATTACTATTTACTATTTACTATTTCCTTTTTTTAATTAAATTTTTTTATAACTCACAGGGCCGCAGCCTTAGGGCTGTACAACCACGACCCTGAACTCACTGGATTTAGGCCCAAAACACCATCACGCCGCGGCACTATAAGGTCCACGCCGCGGCGCTGTGAGCCTAACTGCATAATTCTGCAGCAAAATGAATTCTGCCTGGATTTTAGGCCAAAATTGGTCTCCAACACCTGTAAAACTTGCCTACAAGGTTAATTTACATAGTGGAATGCAAAAATATACAAAAACTTAAAAATCAAGATATTTACATATTTAAGTCTTAAAATTAAAATTTTGGGTTCCCTCCTAAAAAGGGCCTAATTTATAGTCCCAGCAAGACTTGTCTGCTATTCCAAATGCATTTCTATAAGGGAGGAGGATCTTCCTTCTGATTTACAAAATTAGTTTGATGCATTTGAAATGGCAAGCCTTTTAGCTCCAAGTTTGGAGCTTGCTCAATAGGTGCATCAATTAAATTTACCACCATAATAACTTTGAACTAGCCCATTTCACCATCAGGAATGAGTTGACCTTCTCCACTATCACAGACTTCACTTATGTTAGCCATGGCAACCATTACCCAAGAGGAGGGTGAATTGGGTGATGATTGATTTTAATGCAATTTTGACAAATTATGCATTTTGAATAACTCAATTAATAAGTACTGTGGAACATGCATAGCAAATACACAATTATTAAGGATTACTCAAATATAACTTGAGTTATGGGATAAATCATGCAAATAAGCTAGGTATCAAATTTAACTCAAGCATATATAGTTAAAAGCACAAATATAAAGAGATAGAGTTGAGAATAGCAAACACTAGGATTTATCCTGGTTCAGCCACCAACCACTTGTGGCCTACGTCCAGTCCTCAAGTGAATCACCCGAGATTTTTCACTATGTCTTCAAGCTTCAATAGGTGCTTGACAACCTTTACAATTAAGAGCACTCAACACACCTTGGGATGCTTCACCCTTGTGCTTGAGCCTCAAATAGGGATACCTCACCCTTTACAACTTTTGAGGGATGCCTCACCCTCAAGGGATACCTCACCCTTTTCTCTAGAGGGATACCTCACCCTCTCTTTATAGTTTATACAAAGATGTAAATGATAGAAACTCTCTCAAAGAGTAGATAATACTGTTACCAAGTGGCCTCAATACTCAAGAGAGGGTGAATTGAGTATGAAAACTAAGTTCGCAAATCTTTCACAAATCGTTTGATAACTTATTTTTGTTGAAGCTACTGAATGATTAGAAATAATTGGAAGGACGAGATAAACACTTTTACTTATAACAGAAATAGTCTATGGAGACAGTATCCAAGAAAATCAATAAAATAGTATACAAAATAAACAAAGGAGGGTTTAGAGATAATAAACACAATCGTTTATCCTGATTCGATCACCAATCCACTTGTGATCTACATCCAGTCCCCAAGCAACAACTTGAGATTTTCCACTATATCTTCAAGTTTCAATGGGTGCTTGACAACCACTACAACCTTGAGCACTTAACCCTTTTGGGATACCTCACCATTGGAGCTTGAGTCTCTTCAACTAAGGGATACCTCACCCTTTACACTTTTAGAGGGATGCCTCACCCTCTTTACAAAGCAATAATGATAGATAGAATGAAGCTCTCAATAGAGCAGATGAATACAAATTGAAGCTCTAATATGCTCTCAAAGATTTTTCACGTTTTTGACAGAAAATAGAGCAAGAAAATGATTTGAGGATTGATTCACGTTTGGACGTATTGGTAATCAGTTTTTGGTTCAAGGTCAACCTCAAATAAAGACCCAACTTTGGTATTTATAAGTTTCTCATTTAATAGAGCCGTTGGGGTTTTCTGGGCACGCATTAAATGCATTAAATATAGCCATTGGATGTTGTCAGGATTCTTGTAATCGATTACTCACCAGGTAATCGATTACATATGTTGTTCCAACGTGTTCTTGACTTTCACGGGCTCTGTGTAATCGATTACATTCTTGGTGTAATCGATTACATAGCTTCTGACTTGTGTGTAATCGATTATAATATCTATGTAATCAATTACTTGACTTCTGACTTACTGTGTAATCGATTACAATATCCATGTAATCGATTACATGACTCTTTGAACGTGTTCATGCTTTTCTGGGCTTGATGTAATCGATTACATATATTGTGTAATCGATTACATGGCCTCTGACTTGCTTGTAATTGATTACATTGCTCATGTAATCGATTACATGCCTTCTGTTTGCTATGTAATCGATTACGAACGTCGTGTAATCGATTACATTGGCCATTGAACACATTTTTCAAGTCCAATAAAGCTTGTAAGTCATTTCTAACACCTTGAGACAATTGTTTAAACATGAATCTTTTTAAGAGTGTTAGTTTTAAGATTGAAACACAAGTTTTCTTGAAAGCCATGTTTATCTTTGAAATTTCCCATTTATTTTGAAATCATATATTGAAAAACCATTTGAGAAATCTTGAGAGCATTTAACATTAGTGCCCTAAGTCTTATAACTAAATAAACCTTCTTGTCTTCTTTCTTTGATCTTGATTTTTCCTTTTGCGCTTGATCTTCACTATTGCACTTGATCTTCGTTTTTGTCTTTGTTATCATCAAAAACCATTTGATATGCCTTAGAGACATAAGCATTCACATTCTCCCCCTTTTTGATGATGACAAACTAATCATAGGAAAAAGAAAGAATTTTTGTAATTTTATATAATAGACATTTAGGCGCAATGCTCCCCCGGAGTTTATGCATGATATTGGGTTAGATTTCATATAAAAGGCTTAAGAGCGCAAAAGCTCAACAACTCCCCCGTACTCATGCAACCTTTATTTCATTTTTTCTTATTTTCCTTATTTTCTCCCCCGTTGGCATTATCAAAAAGATATAAGCATTTAAAAAAAATTGGACAACATAACAGCTATAGTTCATGATTCCCTAAATTTTTCCAGAACAACAATGCCAAGGATATCAATCAGTTCATGCAATATTGACAAACAGCCAAACATTCAAAGCGGAAACAAGTTCATATTTTATTAATCAGCCATGGACAAAGTAATGTTTTCACAGCCAGTATACCCAATAATCAAAGAACACCATAAATGTATACCAATGAAATATAATCAGAGTCAAAACAAAATAAATACATGGTGTTTATCAAAACAAATATCAAGGCAAGGAGCCATGATCACTGTCAGTGGCCTCGCTGTCACAAAAGACATCACCCTCTAGATCCGCAGCAGTATCATTGTTATCATCATTGTCATCGCTGGGCATAAGATCATCGTCAGAGTCCAAAGGCTCCTCATCATCAGCAGGAACTCCAGATGGGCCAGCGAAGGAGAGGGGAACCGAGAGAGGCAGGGGATGTGCGAGGTGCAGCGAAAGGCACTCTAGGAATAGGAGGTCCACCCAGGAGAGATCGAATGGAGGCAAGCTCCTGATCAGAGTAGTCCATCCTCAACTCAAGATGGTCAATCTTCTGCTCGATATGATCCATGCGTGTGTTTACAATAGCATTTCTTGGGGCAGGAGATCAAGAGTAGTAGGAGTGGGAGCTGGAGCAGGGGCAGGAGCAGGATGCTGAGCCTCCTCATCCTCGTCACTATCTGGGTCGTGATGGATATGGCCAAAAGTGCCATGAGCGATGTAATGCCATCTGTCATCCACCTTATGAGAGCTGGAGCTTCCTCGAGTATGCAGCCCAATTGATTGTGGTCCCTTGGAGCTGGTGTCCTTAGACTCTTCAGCCAGTGAAATGCGACAGTGCTCAAGTATAGTGGTTACCAACATGGCGAAGGGGATAGCAGAGTTCTTCTTTTTCTTGACGTCCAGCATGTGCTCTAAGATATAATAACCCCAGTTAACAGGCCTCCCTGTAGTCATTGCCCATAATGCAATCACATCATCCTTGAGGACTTGGGAGTAATTCCCTCCCCTGGGAATCAAGCCACGGACCAAAAGATAGTGGAGAACCCTGTTCTCCATGGTGAGGCCAGTAGCCATAATTCTTCATTTAGGATCACTCAGGGGGTGGTAGCCAGTCCTAATCAAAGAGAGAAGAGCAGCCTTGTGCTCAAACTCATGTCCCTATACATTGGCATTCCCACAGAACTGAGCTCCATCTGGAGTGAGATTTGTCAGCCTATACCACTCTGCCATTAATAACCTGATTTGTTGCTTTTTCACTTCAGAAATGATATAGTTATCCTCAACCTTCAGGTTCGCATAAAAGACACATATAAGATTAGGGTAGATGGCTTTCTCTATGCTTAGGAATCCCAGCAAGCCTAAGTTTTCTATTGTCCTAAAGCTCTCTAATGGTTCACTCTCGCAGAAGGTGATGGGTAGATACCTGGGAGAGATGATCTTGTGAAGCTGGAAGTTTTTCCGGAACAATTCAGCTCGCTTCACAGGGGAGAAGTGCCTTGTGAGGTCCAGGCCGGATATGTTACGTGAAGAAACACCAGAAGACCCTGCAATGGCTGCCCCTGTTCTTGGGCGCTTTGAACGATGAGAAGATTCAGCCATTGAGGAGTAGGAGTGGAGTGGGAGGAGTGGAAATGGTTGGGGATGAGTGAGGAGAGAGAAAGGGACGAAATTAGGTTAGAGAAACGGAGATGGGGTTCGTGAGAGAAGATGGGGAGATTTGGGTGAGGGATGTGAGGAGATTTTGAGAGATGGGTTGTGTGGAGAGGGGATTTCGAGATTAAGAGAGGTAAAATGAGGGATTTTGATGGAGATTTGAGTGAGAAATGAGAGATTTTGAGATTTGAGAGGTTTAGGGTGCATGGGAGCGAGAGGAGGAGGACGAAGAAGATGAACAGGTTCGAAAAAAATGAGCTCTACGCGCGTCGAAACCTTTTAAAACATCATGTGTAATCAATTACATTAAGTGTGTAATCGATTACTTGCATTCTCAGGTGGGTGTGTAATCGATTACATTTTGGTGTAATCGATTACATGCTTTCAGGAACCTTGTAATCGATTACATGGATATTGTAATCGATTACACTGAGTTCGAGTTGATTGTAATCGATTACAAAAGGTGTGTAATCGATTACATGCGTGACGAACTGTGTAATCGATTACAAAAGCATTGTAATCGATTACAAGACTCTTTAACTCAGATTTTGCATTCCAGACATACATATAATCAACTTTAATCAATCCAAATTAGTTTCAAAACAACTTAGATCAATTCAAAGCATCATTCAACCATATAATCTAATCATATTATGATTCAACTCACGTAATTTATCAAAAATTACTATTTTTACTAAGACTTTTACCATTTTTGGTGAAATTTTGAGGATGTTGAGTTGCTTGTGAGTCTTGGTCATGAGGGAGCACCTGCAAAATAACTTAGGGGAAATCTTCGACGCTCAAGTCAGTATTGGATTCAAATATAATGAAAAATTCAGAGATTATGCAGCAATTTGGCGTGATTATGCAGAAAAATGCAAGGTTATGCATTAGATTCAGGATTATGCAAAGGCAAGTTAATTTATGCATGAATGATCCAATATACCAAGTTCATTTCTTATGTAGAAAAATGCTTCTTTTGCTAGGGGTTTAATGAAAATGTCAGCTAGTTGCTTAGTGGTTTCTACAAACTCAAGCATACAGTCACCCTTTTGAACATGGTCTCTAATGAAATGATGTCTTATTTCAATATGTTTAGTCCTAGAATGCAAAATGGGATTTTTAGACAAGTTGATTGCATTAGTATTATCACATCTTATGGGGATGTGATCAAGTTAAGACCATAGTCCAAAAGTTGTTGTTTCATCCAAAGGATTTGAGAACAACAACTCCCAGCTGCAATATATTCAGCTTCAGCTGTAGACAATGCCACACTATTTTGCTTCTTGTTATGCCAAGAAACTAGTAAGCTTCCAAGCAAGTGGCATGTCCCACTAGTGCTCTTTCGATCCATTTTGCACCCAAAAAATCAGAATCGAATACCCAATAAGACTACATGAGGCACCTTTAGGGTACCATAAACCCATTTGTGATGTGCCTATTAGATATTTCATTATTCTTTTAATAGCACTTAGGTGTGATTCTTTAGGATTAGCTTGATATCTAAGACACATGCATACACTAAACATTATATCAGGCCTACTTGCAGTAAGATAAAGGAGTGAGCCAATCATACCTCTATATTTTGTAATTTCCACTGATTTACCTCCTTCATCCTTGTCCAAATAGCAAGAGGTGCCCATAGGAGTAGCCATATGCTTAGCATTGTCCATTCAAAACTTCTTGAGCAGCTCCTTACAATACTTGGATTGGCTTATGAATGTTCCTTCTCTTGTTTGCTTTATTTGGAGACCAAGGAAGAAGTTGAGTTCACCCATCATAGATATCTCAAACTCACTTTGCATAATATTTGAAAATTCTTTACAAAAAGAGTTGTTAGTAGCTCCAAATATAATGTCATCAACATAGATTTGAACTAGAAGTATGTCATGCATTTTATGTTTTATGAAAAGGGTAGTGTCAACTTTGCCTCTAGAAAATCCTTTTTCTAAAAGAAATTTGCTCAACCTTTCATACCAAGCTCTAGGAGCTTGTTTCAAGCCATACAAGGCCTTTTTCAGTTTAAAAACATGGTTGGGCATTACAAAATTCTCAAAACTAGGAGGTTGTTCTACATACACCTTTTCTTATATAAAACCATTTAAAAAGGCACTTTTGACATCCATTTGATAGAGTTTGAAATCCATGATGCAAGCATATGCAAGTAACATTCTAATGGCCTCTAATCTAACTACGGGAGCATACGTTTCTTCATAGTCTATGCCTTCTTCTTGATTATATCCCTTAACTACAAGCCTAGCTTTATTTCTTATTATTAAGCCCGTTTCATCAAGTTTGTTCCTAAAGACCCATTTGGTGCCAATTATTAGATGATCATTGGGCCTTGGAACTAATTCCCAAACTTGATTTCTCTCAAATTGGTTTAGTTCTTCTTGCATGGCCAAGATCCAATGCTCATCATTAATGGCCTCATTTATGTCTTTAGGTTCAACTTGAGAGACAAAGGCTAGGTGATTACATGCATCTCTAAGTGAGTTTCGAGTAATTACCCCTTTTGATACATCACCTATCACCTTGTCAAGAGGATGATATCTTGAAGTCCTCCATTCCTTGGGTAGATTCACAATTTTTGAATCTTCTTGCTTTTTGGATTCTTTCTCTTGATTTTTCAAGTGTGTTTTTGCCAAGATTTCTGCAACATCATCAACAAGCTCCTTTCTCGGCTCATTTGGGTTAGTTTCATCAAATGCAACATGTATGGACTCTTCTATGGTCATAGTTCGTTTATTATAGACTCTAAAGGCCTTACTATGAATAGAATAACCAATGAATATTCCCTCATCAGATTTTGCATCAAACTTCCCCAAGTTATCTTTTCCATTATTCAAAACAAAGCATTTACATCCAAAGACATGAAAATGTGACACATTGAGTTTTCTTCCTTTGTACAATTCATATAGGATTTTCTTTAAAATTGGCCTTATTAGGGCTCTATTCATAACATAACACGCGGTATTGACCGCATCGGCCCAAAAATACTTAGGAAGGTTGGCCTCATTGAGCATAGTTCTTGCCATTTCCTCTAAAGATCGAATTTTCCTTTCTACAACACCATTTTGTTGTGGTGTCCTAGGGGCAGAAAAATTATGCTCAATGCCATGTTCATCACAAAAAGTTTCAAATTCATGATTTTCAAATTCACCACCATGGTCACTTCTTATGGATGCAATACAAAAACCTTTTTCATTTTGGATAACTTTTGCAAGTTTTCTAAATGATTGAAAAGCATCATTTTTGTGGGCCAAGAATAATGTCCATGTAAACCTAGAAAAATCATCCACAATCACTAATGCATAGTAATTTCCACCAAAGCTCATAGTTCTAGAGGGACCAAAAAGATCCATGTGCAAAAGTTGTAAAGGTCTAGAAGTTGAAACTAAGTTTTTAGCTTTAAAAGAAACCTTTACTTGTTTTCCCTTTTGACATGCATCACAAAGTTTGTCTTTTTCAAATTTGAGCTTTGGAAGACCAATTACTAGTTCTTTAGAAACCAATTTGTTTAAGTGATCCATGTGAATGTGAGCAATTCTTCTATGCCATAACCATAAATCATTTTCTTTACTTATAAAACATTTAGCATCATTTGAGGAGATATCATCTAGACTAATTATTGTTACCAAGTGGCCTCAATACTCAAGAGGGGGGGTGAATTGAGTAGTTAAAAATAAGTTCACAAATCTTTCGCAAATCGTTTGACAATCAATTTTCGTTGAAGCTATTGAATGATCGAGATAATTGAATAGATGAGTTAAGCACTTTTACTAATGAACGTAATAGTCAAGGAGACAATATCCAAATAAAACAATGAAACAGGCACAAAGATAAACGAGAGGAGAGTTTAGAGAAACAAACACACCGTTTATCCTGGTTCAATCACTACTCCACTTGTGATCTACGTCCAGTCCCAAGCAACACCTTGAGATTTTCCACTATATCTTCAAGCTTCAATGGGTGCTTGAAAAACCACTACAACCTTGAGCACTCAACAGTATGGGATACCTCACCCAAAAGCTTGAGCCTCTATTTTCCAAGGGATACCTCACCCTTACAATACTTGAGGATACCTCACCCTCACTGTCGAAAAGTATAAGATTGAAATAGAAGAAACTCTCTCTAGAGCAAGTGTTTACAAATTGAAGCTCTAATATGCTCTCAAGGATTTTTCACGTTTTTAGTCGAAAACGAGCAAGAAATGATTTTAAGAATTGATTCACGTTTTGAAGTATAATGATCAGTTTTTGGTTCAAGGTCAACCAAACAAAGACCCAATCTGGGTATTTATAAGTTTCTTAATTAATAGAGCCGTTGGAGGTAGTTGGGCATGCATTTAATGCATTTAATATAGCCGTTTGACGTTGTCGAGGATGTGTGTAATCGATTACATATCTCGTGTCGATTACATTATTGTTCCAGCGTTTTCTGAACTTTCTGGGCTCTGTGTAATCGATTACATTCTTGAGGTAATCGATTACATGGCTTCTGACTTTGCTTGTAATCGATTACAATGCTCATGTAATCGTTTACATGACTTCTGACTTGTTGTGTAATCGATTACAATATCTTTGTAATCGATTACATGGCTCGTCGAACATGTTTTTTGAGTTTCTGGGTTTTGTGTAATCGATTACATATATTGGGTAATCGATTACATTTCTTGTCGAACGTGTTCTTTGCCTTTCTGGGCTTTGTGTAATCGATTACATATACTGTGTAATCGATTACATGGCCTCTGACTTTCTTGTAATCGATTACATTGTTCGTAATCGATTACATGCTTTCTGTTGATGTGTAATCGATTACAAACATTGTGTAATCGATTACATTTGCCTTTGAACACATTTTTCAAGTCCAATAACTCTTGTAAGTCATTTCCAACACCTCAAGGTACTTGTTTAAACATAAATCCTTTTAAGAGTGTTAGATTTAAAATTGAAACTCGGGTTTTATTGAAAGCCATGTTTATCTTTGAAATTTCCTATTTATTTTGAAATCATATATATTGAAAAACCATTTGAGAAATCTTGAGAGCATTTAACATTAATGTCCTAATGACTATTTAAACCTTCTGTCTTCTTTCTTTGATCTTGATTTTTCCTTTTGTGCTTGATCTTCTCTTTTGCTTTTGTTATCATCAAAAACCTTTCGACATGTCTTAGAGACATAAGCATTCACATTCTCCCCTTTTTGATGATGACAAACGATCATAGGAAAAAGAAAGAGTTTTTGCATTTGTATATCATAGTCATTTAGTTACAATCTTTGTCCCCTAGGAGATTATGCATGATATTGGGTTAGATTTTGCATATGAAAAGCTTAATAACTTAAAAGTTCAATAACTCCCCGTACTCATACAACCTTTAATTACATTTCATTTTTCCTTCAATAACTCCCCGTACTCATGCAACCTTTTTTTCCTTATTTTCTCCCCGTTGGCATTATCAAAAAGACATAAGCATTAAAAAAAAAATGGACAGCATGTCAGTTATAGTTCATGATTCCCAATTGTTTGCCATAACAGAAAAGCCACTAAGATTAGTCCAAGCAATATTCCAACAGCCAACCATTCAAAGTGAAAACACGTTTATGTATTAATAATCAGCAAAAACATGTCACAACCAGTAGGCAATAATCAAAAGATAACCATAAAAGTATACCAATTTTATATAATCAGAGTAAAAAAAATACAAGGCGGAAAAACAAATCAAGGCATAAGGCCAGGATCACTATCAGTGTCCTCGCTGTCACAAAAGACATCACCCTCTGGATCCTGCAGCAGAGTCTCCTAGACCAATGTCATCATCGCTGGGCATAAGATCGTCGTCGAAATCCGAAGCTCCTCATCATCGCGGGAACTCCAGGATGGACCGGCGAAGGAAATGGGATCCGGAGGGGCGAGAGGATGTGGGGGGGCGAGCAGCGGGACTCTCGGGAACGGGAGGTCCACGTAAGAGGGATCGAATGGAGGCAAGCTCCTGGTGCGAGTAGTCCATCCTCGGCTCAGGTGGTCGATCTTTTGCTCTATATGATCCATGCGCGTGTTGACGTTGGCGCTCGGGTTGCGCATCTCTTGGAGCGAAGATCAAGAGAAGGCTGGAGCGGGAGCGAGGCGGAGATATCTTGAGCCCCCTCATCATCACCGTGCCGGATCGTGATGGATATGGCCAAATGTGCCATGAGTAATGTAATGCCACCTATCCTCCATCTTGTAGAGTGAAGCTTCTTCGAGTATGCAGCCCAATTGATTGGGGTCCCTTGGAGCTGGTGTCCTTGGACTCTTCAACAATGTCGGCGAAATGCGACAATACTCAAGAATTGTGGTGACTAACATGGCGAAGGGGAGAGCGAGTTCTTCTTTTTCTTGATGTCTAGCATATCTTTGTAGAATGTAGTATCCCCGTTGATTGGGTGCCCCGTGGTCATTGCCCATAATGCCACTACATCGTCCTTGAGGACTTGGGAGTAATTTCCTCCTCTCGGGAATCAATCCACGAACCAAGAGGTAGTGGAGGACCACGTTTTCCATAGTGAGGCCGGTGGCCATTATTCAACGCGTCTAGGATCACCGGGAGGTGGTAGCCGGTCCTAATCAAGGAGAGAAGAAGCGCCTTGTGCTCAAACTCATGCCCCCGGACTTTGGCATTCCCACGGAACCGGGCTCCATCGGGAGTGAGCTTGGTGAGCCTATACCATTCTGTCATGGTTAACTTTGATTTGTTGCTTTTTCACCTCGAAATGATGCAATTATCTTCAACCTTCGAGGTTAGCATAAAACACTCGGACAAGGTTAGGGTAGATGGCCTTCTCTATACTTAGGAATCCCAAAGCCTAAGTGTTCTATTGTCCTAAAGCTCACTAAGGGTTCACTCTCACGAAAGGTGATGGGTAGATACACAGGAGAGATGATCTTGCGAAGGCTGGAAGTTCTTCTGAACAACTCGGCTTTCTTCACGGTGGAGAAGTGCCTCGTGAGGTCCAACCCGAGAGATATTGCGTGTAGAGCCACCGGAGGAACTTCCAACAAGAGCCCCTGTTCTTGGGCGCTTCGAGCGATGGGAGGATTCAGCCATTGATGAGAGAGAGAAGGACGAAATTAGGTTAGAAAAGTGGAGAGGGTGTTCGTGAGAGAAGATGGGGAGATTTTGGATGAGGGATTTGAGGAGATTTGATCGGTGGGTTATGTGGAGAGGGGATTTCCGAGATTGAGAGAGGCGAAATGATGAGTTTTGATGGAAATTTGAGTGAGAAATGAGAGGTTTTGAGATCTGAGGTGCGTGGGTGCAGAGGGAGAGAACGAGGAAGATGAACAGGGCCAAACAGAAATGACCACTACGCGCGTCAGGAGCCTTTTAAAAAACATTGTGTAATCGATTACATTGAGTGTGTAATCGATTACATGCATTCTGGTGGGTGTGTAATCGATTACATTTTTGGTGTAATCGATTACATGCTTCCTGGTAGGTATGTAATCGATTACATTTTTAGTGTAATCGATTACATGATTCTGAACCTTGTAATCGATTACATAGATGATGTAATCGATTACACTGAGTTCTGAGTTGGTTATGTCGATTACAAAATGTGTGTAATCGATTACATGAGTGACAGAACCTGTGTAATCGATTACAAAGGCATTGTAATCGATTACCAGCACTCTTTAACTCAGATTTTGCGTTCCAAAACAACATATAATCAATTTTAATCCACCCAAAACAGTTTTAAAGCAACTCAAATCAATTCAAATCATCATCCAAGCATATAGATTAATCACATTATGATTCAACTAATATAATTGATCAAAATTATCATGTTTACCAAGAATTTCACCCTTTTTGGTGATTTTTGAAATTTGTTGAATTTCACCGCTTCTTGTCAAAGTTGGACATGAGGAGCACCGCAAAATAATTTGGGGAAACCTCCGACGCTCAAGTTAGTATGGGATTCAAATATATATAATGAAAATTCGGAGATTGTCTGTGATGTGGCATAATTATGCGAAAAAAGCATAGCTTAGGCTTTTGTTTTAGGATTATGCAACAAATATTTAATTTATGCATGAATGGTCCAATATACCCAGTTCGTTTCTAATGTAGAAAAATGCTTCTTTTGCAAGGGGTTTGGTGAAAATATCATAATTGCTTAGTTGTTTCAACAAATTCAAGTATGCAATCACCTCTTTGAACATGATCTCTAATGAAATGATGTCTTATTTCAATATGCTTAGTTCTAGAATGCAAAATGGGATTTTTGACAAGTTAATTGCACTAGTATTATCACATTTTATGGGAATGTGATCAAGCTCAAGACCATAGTCCAAGAGTTCTTTGTTTCATCCAAAGGACTTGAGCACAAAGAACTCCCAAATTAAACATATTCAACTTCAAATGTGGACAATGCCACACTATTTTGTTTCTTCTTTGTGCCAAGAAACTAGTGAGCTTCTAGCAAGTGGCATGTCCCACTAGTGCTCTTTCGATCCATTTTGCATCCAAAAAATCAGATCGGAATATCCAATAAGACTACATGAGGCACCCTTAGGGTACCATAAACCCATTTGTGATGTGCCTATTAGATATTTCATTATTCTCTTAACAAAGACTTAGGTGTGATTCCTTAGGATTAGCTTGATATCTAGCACACATGCATACACTAAACATTATATCGGGCCTACTTGCGGTGAGATAAAGGAGTGAGCCAATCATACCTCTATATTTTGTAATTTCTCTTGATTTACCTCCTTCATCCTTGTCCAAATAGCAAGAGGTGCCCATAGGAGTAGCCATATGCTTGGCATTGTCCATTCCAAACTTTTTGAGCAGCTCCTTGCAATACTTGGATTGGCTTATAAATGTTCCTTCTCTTGTTTGCTTGATTTGTAGACCAAGGAAGAAGTTGAGCTCACCCATCATGGACATCTCAAACTCACTTTGCATAATATTTGAAAATTCTTTACAAAGAGAGTTGTTAGTAGCTCCAAATATAATGTCATCAACATAGATTTGAACTAGAAGAATGTCATGCGTTTTGTGTTTTATGAAAAAAGTGGTGTCAACTTTACCTCTAGAAAAGCCTTTTCTAAAAGAAATTTGCTCAACCTTTCATACCAAGCTCTAGGAGCTTGTTTCAAGCCATACAAAGCCTTTTTCAATTTAAAAACATGGTTGGGCATTTCAAAGTCCTCAAAACCAGGAGGTTGTTCTACATACACCTCTTCTTGTATAAAACCATTTAAAAAGGCACTTTTGACATCCATTTGATAGAGTTTGAAATCCATGATGCAAGCATATGCAAGTAGCATTCTAATGGCCTCTAATCTAGCTACGGGAGCATAAGTTTCTTCATAATCTATGCCTTCTTCTTGATTATATCCCTTAGCTACAAGCCTAGCTTTATTTCTTATTATTAAACCCGTTTCATCAAGTTTGTTCCTAAAGACCCATTTGGTGCCAATTATAGGATGATCATTGGGCCTTGGAACTAATTCCCAAACTTGATTCCTCTCAAATTGGTTTAGTTCTTCTTGCATGGCCAAGATCCAATGCTCATCGTTAATGGCCTCATTTATGTCTTTAGGTTCAACTTGAGAGACAAAGGCTAGATGATTACATGCATCTCTAAGTGAGTTTCGAGTGATTACCCTTTTGATACATCACCTATCACCTTGTCAAGAGGATGATACCTTGAAGTCCTCCATTCCTTGGGTAGATCCGAGATTTTAGAATTTTCTTGCCATGAGTGATCAAGGAGTCTCTCTTCTTTCTTCTTGGACTCTATCTCTTGATTTTCCAAGTGCGTCTTTGCCAAGATTTCTCAAGCAACATCATCAACAAGTTCCTTTCTCGGCACATTTGGGTTAGTTTCATCAAATGCAACATGTATGGATTCTTCTATGGTCATAGTTCGTTTATTATAGACTCTAAAGGCCTTGCTATGGATAGAATAACCAATGAATATTCCTCATCGATTTTGCATCAAACTTCCCCAAGTTATCCTTTCCATTATTCAAAACAAAGCATTTGCATCCAAAAACATGAAAATGTGACACATTAGGTTTCCTTCCTTTGTACAATTCATATGGGGTTTTCTTTAAAATTGGCCTTATTAGGGCTCTATTCATAACATAACAAGCGGTGTTAACCGCATCAATTAAAAGTACTTAGGAAGATTGGCCTCATTGAGCATAGTTCTTGCCATTTCTTCTAAAGATCGATTTTTCCTTTCTACAACACCATTTTGTTGTGGTGTTCTAGGGGCAGAAAAATTATGCTCAATGCCATGTTCATCACAAAAAGTTTCAAATTCATGATTTTCAAATTCACCACCATGATCACTTCTTATGGATGCAATACAAAAACCTTTTTCGTTTTGGATAACTTTGGCAAGTTTTCTAAATGATTGAAAAGCATCATTTTTGTGAGCTAAGAATAATGTCCATGTAAATCTAGAAAAATCATCCACAATTACTAATGCATAGTAATTCCCACCAAAGCTCATAGTTCTAGAGGGTCCAAAAAGATCCATGTGCAAAAGTTGTAAAGGTCTAGAAGTTGAAACTATGTTTTTAGCCTTGAAAGAGACCTTTACTTGTTTTCCTTTTGACATGCATCACAAAGTTTGTCTTTTTCAAATTTGAGCTTTGGAAGACCAATTACTAGTTCTTTAGAAACCAATTTGTTTAAGTGATCCATGTGAATGTGAGCAATTCTTCTATGCCATAACCATGAATCATTTTCTCTACTCATAAAGCATTTAGCATCATTTGAGGAAATGTCATCAAGACTAATCATATATATGTTATTGACCCTATGACCAACAAACTTAACTTGCTTGTCATCCTTTCCTCAATTATACAACAAGAGGAGTCAAATATAACTCTATTTCCTTTATCACACAATTGACTAATACTAAGTAAATTATGTTTAAGTCCTTCAACAAGTAAGACATTATCAATAGATGATGAAGGGATCTTACCAACTTTGCCAATTCCAAGAATCTTCCCTTTGTTGTTGTCACCATATGTGACATGACCATGTTTCTTGTGTGTAAGGGAGGAGAACTTGGAGCCATCTCCGGTCATGTGCTTGGAGCAACCACTATCAAGATACCAACTTGAGCTCTTGGTCTTCAAGCACACCTACACCACACATTCAAGGTTTAACTTTTGGTACCCAAATTGTTTTGGGTCCTTGTGTGTTAGAATTAGGTATGGTGCCTTTAGGGACCCAAACCCTTTGATTCCAACCTTGGTGTTTATGTTCTTTCTAACATTGCAAGTGGATGCACTATGCCCTTTCCTACCACAATGAAAACATTTAACAAAGGGGCTACTTGAAGTTTTTGAGGAAACAAAGAAATTCTTATAAGATTTTTGATGGTTGTTTGGATTAAATCCTAAACCGGCTTTTTGAAAACACATTTTTGTCTCCCTAACAACACATTCAAGTTGTCTCTTCCAAAAGTGAATTTTGCAAGAGTGTTGTTCAAGTCTTCAATTTCTTTTTCAAAAGCTTTGCATGATAGACAAGGTAATGATATGGATGCATTTTCATGTGAGGAACAAATCATGCATGATGAATTAGCATCTATGAGTCCTAAAGTCTCATTTTCAATTTTAAGTTCATTTATCTCCTTGGTTAAAGCGAAACTTTCTTTGTCAATAGGAGATTGTTTTATTGGAAGACAAAATCATTTTTGTGAGCCTCAAAGATTCATCATGCAATTCTTGAAAGGCATCTTGTAATTCATCATAAGAAGGTGGAGGTTCTAGGTTAGAAGAGGTTACCTCGGTGTCGCTTTCTCCACTTTCTTCTCCTTGAGCCATGAGGCAAAGATGGGCTTCCTCATTTTCGAATCATCGGAAGAGCTTAAGTCATTGTCCTCCCAAGCTATATATGCTCTTCTTCCTTTCTTTTCCTTGGAGGGTCTTTTCTCAAACTTCTCCGTCTTTCTTGAGATATATAGGACACTCCATTTTCATGTGCCCCGGTTTTCCACATTCATAGCATTTTGGAGGAGTGGAGGATCCTTCTCCTTTGTGATATGCTTTCTTTTGAGGAAACGGTGGTCTTCTTTGAAATCCCTTTTTCTTCAAGAATCTTCCGAATTTTCTCACAAGGAGACTAAGATTCTCCTCACTTAGCTCAATATTTTCAGCATCCTCTTCACCATCTTCATCATCATCTTCAAGTATGGGAGAGGTGGCCTTGAGTGCAATTCCCTTCTTCTTTTTGTCATGTTCTTCATTTTGATTGAGCCTACTTAGTTCCAATTTCATGCTCTTGAAGTTTTCCGAATAGGGTGGCTAGAGACATGGTTGATAAATCTCTTGATTCCGCAATCGCAGATTACCTTGGGTTGCCAATTCCTGCTTAGACATCTCAAGACTTTGTTAATAAGATCCTCATTAGGAAATGTCTTTCCCAATGAGATGAGATGATTAACAATATGAGTAAATCTCTCTTTGCATATCTTGAATACTCTCACCTTGGTTCATTCTAAACAATTCATATTCATGAGTAAGAGTGTTTATTCGAGATCTTTTTACCTCACTAGTGCCTTCATGAGTTACTTATAGGGTATCCCACATTTCTTTTATGGTCTTACAGGTTTGACACCACTAAAGAATTCATCATACCCCAAAGATGTGGTGATGATGTTCTTGGCTTTCAAATTATATTGAACCTTCTTTTTATCATCATCGGTCCAATCACTTCTAGGTGTATTAATTGTCACACCATCCTTAGTTTGTGTAGGGACAAAAGCACCATTTTCAATGCGTCCCACACATCTAAGTCAATAGCTTCAATAAAAATTTTCATCCTTTCTTTCCAATAGGCATAGCCATCCCCATTGAAATAAGGAGGTCTATTTATAGAAGAACCTTCATTTGAAAAACCATTTGAAGCCATCACTTCTCTTGAAGCTTCTAAGCTCTTTATACAAAAGTCTAGCTCGATACCACTTGTTACCAAGTGGCCTCAATACTCAAGAGGGGGTGAATTGAGTAGTTAAAAATAAGTTCACAAATCTTTCGCAAATCGTTTGACAATCAATTTTCGTTGAAGCTATTGAATGATCGAGAGATAATTGAATAGATGAGTTAAGCACTTTTACTAATGAACGTAATAGTCAAGGAGACAATATCCAAATAAAACAATGAAACAAAGCACAAAGATAAACGAGAGGAGAGTTTAGAGAAACAAACACGGTCGTTTATCCTGGTTCAATCACTACTCCACTTGTGATCTACGTCCAAATCCCAAGCAACACCTTGAGATTTTCCACTATATCTTCAAGCTTCAATGGGTGCTTGAAAAACCACTACAACCTTGAGCACTCAACGGTATGGGATACCTCACCCAAAAGCTTGAGCCTCTATTTTCCAAGGGATACCTCACCCTTACAATACTTGAGGGATACCTCACCTCACTAATCGAAAGTATAAGATTGAAATAGAAGAAACTCTCTCAGAGCAAGTGTTTACAAATTGAAGCTCTAATATGCTCTCAAGGATTTTTCACGTTTTTAGTCGAAAAACAGAGCAAGAAATGATTTTAAGAATTGATTCACGTTTTGAAGTATAATGATCAGTTTTTGGTTCAAGGTCAACCGCAGTAAACAAAGACCCAATCTGGGTATTTATAAGTTTCTTAATTAATAGAGCCGTTGAGGTAGTTGGGCATGCATTTAATGCATTTAATATAGCCGATTGGACGTTGTCGAGGATGTGTGTAATCGATTACATATCTCGGTAATCGATTACATTATTGTTCCAACGTTTTACAACTTTCGGGCTCTGTGTAATCGATTACATTCTTGAGGTAATCGATTACATGGCTTCGACTTTGCTTGTAATCGATTACAATGCTCATGTAATCGTTTACATGACTTGACTTGTTGTGTAATCGATTACAATATCTTTGTAATCGATTACATGGCTTCGTCGAACATGTTTTTTGAGTTTCTGGGTTTTGTGTAATCGATTACATATATTGGGTAATCGATTACATTTCTTGTCGAACGTGTTCTTTGCCTTTCTGGGGCTTTGTGTAATCGATTACATATCTTGTGTAATCGATTACATGGCCTCGACTTTCTTGTAATCGATTACATTGTTCGGGTAATTGATTACATGCTTTGTTTGATGTGTAATCGATTACAAACATTGTGTAATCGATTACATTTGCCTTTGAACACATTTTTCAAGTCCAATAACTCTTGTAAGTCATTTCCAACACCTCAAGGTACTTGTTTAAACATAAATCCTTTTAAGAGTGTTAGATTTAAAATTGAAACTCAGGTTTTATTGAAAGCCATGTTTATCTTTGAAATTTCCTATTTATTTTGAAATCATATATATTGAAAAACCATTTGAGAAATCTTGAGAGCATTTAACATTAATGTCCTAATGACTATTTAAACCTTCTGTCTTCTTTCTTTGATCTTGATTTTTCCTTTTGTGCTTGATCTTCTCTTTTGCTTTTGTTATCATCAAAAACCTTTCGACATGTCTTAGAGACATAAGCATTCACAATTATGTATATATTATTGACTCTATGACCAACAAACTTAACTTGCCTATCATCCTTTCCCTCAATTATGCAACAAGAAGAATCAAATATAACTCTATTGCCTTTATCACACAATTGACTAAGACTAAGCAAATTATGTTTAAGTCCTTCAACAAGCAAAACATTATCAATAGATGATGAAGGGATCTTACTAACTTTACAAATTCTAAGAATCTTCCCTTTGTTGTTATCACCATATGTGACATGACCATGTTTCTTGTGTGTAAGGGAGGAGAACTTGGAGCCATCACCGGTCATGTGCTTGGAGCAACCACTATCAAGATACCAACTTGAGCTCTTGGTCTTCAAGCACACCTACAACACACATTCAAGTTTTAACTTTTGGTACCCAAATTGTCTTGGGTCCTTGTGTGTTAGAATTAGGCATGGTGCCTTTAGGAGCTCAAACTCTTTTTATTCCAACCTTAGTGTTTATGTTCTTTCTAACATTACAAGTTGATGCACTATGCCCTTTCTTACCACAATGAAAACATTTGACAAAGGGACTACTTGAGGTATTTAAGGAAACAAAGAAATTCTTATAAGACTTTTGATGATTGTTTGGATTAAATCCCAAGCCAGCTTTTTGAAAAACACATTTTTGTCTCCCTAACAACACATTCAAGTTATCTCTTCCAAAAGTGAATTTTGCAAGAGTGTTGTTTAAGTCTTCAATTTCTTTTTCAAAAGCTTTATATGATAAACAAGGTAATGATATGGATGCACTATCATGTGAGGAACAAGTCATGCATAATGAATTAGCGTCTATGAGTCCTAAAGTCTCATTTTCGATTTTAAGTTCATTTATCTCCTTGGTTAAAGTAGAAACTTTCTTTGTCAATAGGGAGATTATTTTATTGGAAGACAAAATCATTTTTGTGAGCCTCAAAGATTCATCATGCAATTCTTGAAAGGCATCTTGCAATTCATCATAAGAAGGTGAAGGTTCTAGGTTAGAGGAAGTTACCTCGGTGTCGCTTTCTTCACTTTCTTCTCCTTGAGCCATGAGGCAAAGATGGGCTTCTTCATTCTCCGAATCGTCGGAAGAGCTTAAGTCATTGTTCTCCCAAGCTATATATGCTCTTCTTCCTTTCCTTTCCTTAGAAGGCCTTTTCTCAAACTTCTCCATCTTCTTGAGATACATAGGACACTCTATTTTCATGTGTCCTGGTTTTCCACATTCATAGCATTTTGGAGGAGTAGAGGATCCTTCTCCTTTGTGATATGCTTTTTTTTGAGGAAAGGGTGGCCTTCTTTGAAATCCCTTGTTCTTTAGGAATCTTCCAAATTTTCTCACAAGGAGACTAAGATTCTCCTCACTTAGCTCCCCACTTTCACCATCCTCTTCACCATCTTCATCATCATCTTCAATTGTAGAGGAAGTAGCTTTGAGTGCGATTCCCTTTTTCTTTTTGTCATGCTCTTCATTTTGGTTGAGCCTATTTAGTTCCAGCTCATGTTCTTGAAGCTTTCCAAATAAGGTGGCTAGAGACATTGTTGATAAATCTCTTGATTCCGCAATCGCCGTCACTTTGGGTTGCCAATTCCTGCTTAGACATCTAAACACTTTGTTAATAAGATCCTCATTAGGAAATGTCTTTCCCAATGAGATAAGATGATTAACAATATGAGTAAACTTCTTTTGCATATCTTGAATACTCTCACCTTAGTTCATTCTAAACAATTCATATTCATGAGTAAGAGTGTTTATTCGAGATCGTTTTACCTCACTAGTACCTTCATGAGTTACTTGTAGAGTATCCCACATTTCTTTTATGGTTTTACAATTTGATACCCTAAAGAATTCATCATACCCCAAAGATGTGGTGATGATGTTCTTGGCTCTCAAGTTGTATTGAACCTTCTTTTTATCATCATCGATCCATTCATTTCTAGGTGTATTAATTTTCACACCATCTTTAGTTTGTGTTGGGACAAAAGCACCATTTTCAATGGCATCCCACACATCTAAGTCAATAGCTTCAATAAAAATTTTCATCATTCCTTTCCAATAGACATAATCATCCCCATTGAAATAAGGAGGTCTGTTTATAGAAGAACCTTCATTTGAAAAATCATTTGAAGCCATTACTTCTCTTGAAGCTGCTAAGCTCTTTATACAAGAGTCTAGCTCTAATACCACTTGTTACCAAGTGGCCTCAATACTCAAGAGGGGGGGTGAATTGAGTATGAAAACTAAGTTCGCAAATCTTTCACAAATTGTTTGATAACTTATTTTTGTTGAAGTTATTGAATGATTAGAAATAATTGGAAGGACGAGATAAACACTTTTACTTATAACAGAAATAGTCTACGGAGACAGTATCCAAGAAAATCAATAAAAAACAGTATACAAAATAAACAGAGGAGGGTTTAGAGATAACAAACACAGTTGTTTATCCTGGTTTGATCACCAATCCACTTGTGATCTACGTCCAGTCCCCAAGCAACAACTTGAGATTTTCCACTATATCTTCAAGCTTCAATGGGTGCTTGACAACCACTACAACCTTGAGCACTCAACCCTTTTGGGATACCTCACCCTTGGAGCTTGAGTCTCTTTAACTAAGGGATACCTCACCTTTTACACTTTTAGAGGGATACCTCACCCTCTTTACAAAGCAATAATGATAGATAGAATGAAGCTCTTAATAGAGCAGATGAATACAAATTGAAGCTCTAATATGCTCTCAAAGATTTTTCACGTTTTTGACGAAAAACGAGCAAGAAAATGATTTGAGGATTGATTCACGTTTGGATGTATTGGTAATCGAGTTTTTGGTTCAAGGTCAACCTCAAATAAAGACCCAACTTTGGTATTTATAAGTTTCTCATTTAATAGAGCCGTTGGGGTTTTACTCGGGCATGCATTAAATGCATTAAATATAGCCGTTGGGCGTTGTCGAGATTCTTGTAATGTCGATTACTCACTTCAGGTAATCGATTACATATGTTGTTCCAACGTGTTCTTGACTTTCTGGGCTCACGTGTAATCGATTATATTCTTGGTGTAATCGATTACATATGGCTTCTGACTTGTGTGTAATCGATTACAATATCGTATGTCGATTACTTGACTTCGACTTCTTTGTGTAATCGATTACAATATCCATGTAATCGATTACATGACTCTTTGAACGTGTTCATGCTTTTACGGGCTTGATGTAATCGATTACATATATTGTGTAATCGATTACATGGCCTCGACTTGCTTTATGTCGATTACATTGCTCATGTAGTCGATTACATGCCTTCCGTTTGCTGTGTAATCGATTACAAACGTCGTGTAATCGATTACATTGGCCATTGAACACATTTTTCAAGTCCAATAAAGCTTGTAAGTCATTTCTAACACCTTGAGACAATTATTTAAACATGAATCTTTTTAAGAGTGTTAGTTTTAAGATTGAAACATAAGTTTTCTTGAAAGCCATGTTTATCTTTGAAATTTCCTATTTATTTTGAAATCATATATTGAAAAACCATTTGAGAAATCTTGAGAGCATTTAATATTAGTGTCCTAAGTCTTATAACTAAATAAACCTTCTTGTCTTCTTTCTTTGATCTTGATTTTTCCTTTTGCGCTTGATCTTCACTATTGCACTTGATCTTCACTTTTGTCTTTGTTATCATCAAAAATCATTTGACATGCCTTAGAGACATAAGCATTCACAAATACAAATTGAAGCACTATGGGTATCAAGGATTCACACACTTATTGCTCAAAACAGAGTTTTGGAGAAATAGAGAGTGAAAAACGAATTTAATGCTCAAGAGTAATTTTCATATTGTTCTCCAACTTTTCTTTGATGCCCAAATACTTATATTTATAGCCCAATAATATTTAGAGCTGTTGGGTAAAGTTTGGAAATGAATTATTATGAAAACTGGCCATTTATAGCCATTGAGAATGTTTTCTGGGCAAGTGTTATTCGAATAAGAACACTGTTATTCGAATAAATATTGTGTTATTCGAATAACACATTTGTTATTCGAATAAATCCACTGATATCACTGTTTTCTGCAACTTTGTTATTCGAATAAGACTTATGTTATTCGAATAACACTTTGGTTATTCGAATAACACCTTGGTTATTCGAATAAATCATCAAAAACACGTTCTGGAACTTTTTTTGAGTTGTGTTATTTGAATAACATATTTGTTATTCGAATAAGCCTTTAAAAATACGTTCTAGGAAGTTTTCAGAGGTGTGTTATTTGAATAACACATCTCTTATTCGAATAAACCACTCTGGTTTTGAAAACTGACTTTAAATGGTCATAACTTCTTCGTTTCTTATCCGTTTTAAGCGAATGACCACTCATTGGAAAGATCTTTGAGTCTATTTTCATATAAAATAAGTTTCAGAGCAAAAATCAAAGTATTTTAAAAGATATAATTAAAAGAGTAACCAAATGTCAATTTTACAAAACACAAACTTTGCTATTTTTCATATAAATGAACTACCACCATGACTAGCTTTCCAAAAATAGTTTGTCGGGTATTTAAACATTTTAGAAACACTTTTAAAGATGTTTAAAACTTGTTTGAGTTTAATGTGATCCTCATTTACCTTTACACAAGATCTAAGTCCTATAAGCTATTCTTGAAGATGTTGGACTAGATCTTTTGCCACCATCACTTCTTGATGTAATCCAAGCTTCCAAACAAAATCTTCTCTTCAAGACTTGCAAATGCTTGGAACATCTTTTCATTTTCATTCTCCTTGAGTTAAGCATAGTTGTGATCTTTTACTTTCTTGTTGCAATGCCCACTCTTGGTATTTGGACTATCCTACAAAGTATTGCTCACTTAACCAAACATAGTTAGTCCAAATTCATAACTCAATATCTTCATATGCATGATTCATAAATGTATAACTCTAATTAGTCTAACATGCATACAAGACTTTCATAGACATATCCAATATTAATTCATTTATAACTCATATAAAATATTATTGGATATATTATATGATAAATGTTACATATAT
Source organism: Ormosia semicastrata (assembly GCA_029884595.1). NCBI lineage: Eukaryota > Viridiplantae > Streptophyta > Magnoliopsida > Fabales > Fabaceae > Ormosia > Ormosia semicastrata. The sequence goes on along the minus strand of JAQQTO010000057.1, from coordinate 317,305 downwards.
CTCATTGCATGATTATTAAGTGAAATATAACTAGATAAAGTACATAATCATGCATGATACAATATATCTCATTAAGCACATTTATATAACATGATCAATATTCTTTTGTGATGCATTTGTTATCTATAAAGCACATCTATTAAGCATAAGCATCATTCTTTTTGTCTTGTATTTGTCATCATCAAAACTTAACATATTAAACCATTTAAGGCAAACTTATTTCTATAACTTACACCCCTTTCCTTGGATATTGTCCCATCAATTAAGGCAATGCTCATTTGAAGCACCCTTCGGATTGGTTACAGTGTCACTAGGGAGGGTGCCTGAAGGCCTATTATTGATGACATTAGCCAACTGCCCTACTTGGGTTTCCAATGCGCGCATAGAAGCAGTTTGACTTTGAAACATCATTTCATGGTTTGCCAACTAAGCATCAGTCTTCGCCATGTGAGAATTTGTCTTGACCATAAACTGTGAAAACATGTCTTCCAAAGAGAGTTTTCGATCTTGGCCCAGTTGGTGATGTGTGTGAAACAACATCATGTTTTGTTCTTGTTTTGCATGCATTCTTGAGTGTTTTAGGCATTTTAGTTTTCCTTTTTAGTTAGTTTTTCCCTTAGTTCGGATAACTGCGGTGTTTTTGGTGTTCCTGTGCAGGATTAATGTTGATTTGACCTTGGATTGAATGAAATGCTCGCATGTTTGAAGCTGGAGTTAATGGATAGCAATAAAGGTGCAAAAAGGCCATTCCAGAGAGATCCACGGCCTGCCCGTGGATCAAACCACGACCATGGATCGAGGGACAACTTAAAGAAGGAAAAGAGAACTCCAGTGAGTTCCATGGCCTGGCCGTGGAATGATCCACGGCCGTGGAATGATCTACGGCCTGGCCATGGAATGATCCATGGCCATGGAATTTTGACAGCAAGATCCACGACCAGCCCGTGGAATGATCCACGGCCGTGGATCGCATCTTAGTGACGATTTTAAGTTTTTATTTTTATTTCTTTTGGGGGCTTTTTAGCCAATTAAAATCCTAGGTTATAAATAGATGTTCTACATATAATTAGGGGGTTCTAATTTGGTTTTGGGAGGAGGCACATTGGAGGCTTTGGCTCTTGATCTTCATCTTTCTTCCCTCTTCTCTCTTGGATTACGGGTTTGGATGTTTAAGAACATATTTTCTGATTTCTTCTTCTCTATGTCTGAGTAGTTTCTTTTGTTTCTAGGATTGGGCAATGCCCTTTGATACATTGATAATGATTAATTGACGTTGTTTCCCCTTTTATTAATCTTGAATGTTCTTTGATTCAATCCTTATTGCTTTTATTCATGTGAATTTGCTGGCCACTTATTTGCATCTCATAGGCATTTAGGGACGTACTGAGAGGTGAACCTAAGTGTTGGAACCATAAGAATTGAACTTAAGGTCTAAATCACGAGAGTAGTTTTAGCCTTTCGAGGATTCAATGAATTACCACAAAGTATAATGGGTTCAATTTAAATTCAATTACCACGAGAGTAGGAATTGGTTTAATTGGGCATGGATCTTGTATCTTGAGAAAGAACATTAACTAATTTAGGATAATTAACCTTCAATTGAATTTCAGATTTAATAAAAGGGTTGTCAATTAGGATTTATCTTGTATTATTGTGGTATCCCAATCTTGGAAGCTTTCTTGAATCTGAATACCATCCTTGATTACTTGCCATTTTTGTTCTGAATTCTGTTTTCTTGATTTTATTTAATTGTTTTGTTACTACGTTCTTCTTTATCGACAATCATATTCCCTTTTGTATAACTTAATTGAATTAATTAATTAATTGGTATTCATAGACACAGTCCCTGTGGATTCGATCTTTTTATTACTTGATGAAGAAACCGTACACTTGCAGATTTCACGCACCAAGTTTTTGGCGCCGTTGCTAGGGACTGTGTTTTTCTTGAATATCAGTTTAATTTTTAATTTAATTATTTTAAACCTTTTTCTTTTATTTGGCTCTTACGTTCTTGATTTCTCTTTGACTCTCTGCAGGTAATTTCTCTTGTTTATGCAAAGTACTAGACGTTCTAAGACTCTTGTTGAAGCAGATCCTGAAATTGAAAGAACTTTACGTAGAAGGAGAAGACAACAAAGGTAAAGAGTAAGAGAAATATCTGAACCAACACTTGTCATGGCAGCAGCTGAGGATAATAAACCATTAAAAGAGTATGCATCCCCTAATGCTTGGGGTTTGCGATCTGGAATTGCTCGGCCAGACATTGAAGTTAGGCACTTCACCATACCTCCTGCCTTACTTTCTATGATAAGGCAGAACCAGTTTGGAGGATTGCCGTCAGAGGATCCTAATGATCATGTGGATATGTTCTTGGAGTTCTGTGAGACCCTTAAGATCGAAGGTGCCTCTGTTGATGCTATTCGTCTCCGCCTGTTTCCTCTATCATTGAGAGATAGAGCTAGAGCTTGGCTGAAGTCCGTTCCGGCTGAGATGATAACTACTTGGGACCAATTGGAGCAGGCCTTCTTGGACAAATTCTTTCCACCTTCCAATACTGCTCACCTAAGGACCCAAATCATAAGCTTTGTTCAGAAAGATGGCGAGTCATTGTCAGAAGCTTGGGATAGATATAAGGCTTTCTTTGGAAGCCCCACACACCATGGGTTAGAGAAATAGTTGATAGTCCACACCTTCTACAATGGTTTGGAATATTCTTCGAAGGTGTCTCTTGACTCCGCAGCTGGTGGAGCTTTGATGAATAGAAGGCTCACAGAAGCTTATGAGATAATTGAGAATGTAGCTTCAAATCATCACCAATGGGCTAATGAAAGAGGCCACAATCCGAGAAAAATTTCGGGAGGTAAGTTTGAGGTAGATGGTGTTGATTTAATTATGTCAAAGTTTGATTCTTTGAATAAACGTTTTGACATGCTTGAGAAAGCTCATATAAACGTCATAGGTGCCTCTAACAATTTTTGTGAGATTTGTGGAGCACAGGGACATAAAGGTGCTGAATGCCAAGTTGGAATGGGTTCCTCACATGGTGCACCGGTGGAGTAAGTGGAATCATGCCATAATTTCCATGACTTCAACCAAAAGGGGAGGAATGATCCATATTTTCAAACTTACAACCCTGGTTGGAGGTCACATCCTAACTTCTCTTATCGGAATAGTCAGTACCAAGCTGGGCAAGGTAATGCTAAACCCTCTTCTAGAGTCCCACAGGTACAGAAATCTAGACTTGAGTCTCTTCTTGAGAATTTTGTTGAGAGCCAGTCTAAGCAGAATGAGGAGTTTAGGCACCATGGGCAAGTTGTAACTGAGGCAATTAAAGAGTTGTCAGCTAAGGTTGACAATTTAGCTATTCATAATAAGATGTTGGAAACCCAGATTGCCCAACAAGCAAGCACTTCACATAGGCAACAAGGTAAGTTTCCTGGTCAACCAAAAATAAACCCAGGGAATGAACACTGTAAGGCTATGAGTTTGAGAAGTGGCAATAAATTAGAGGATTCCAAGGGTAAAGGAAAGTGTGACAAAGATGAGGGGAATGAGGAAAAAGATACTAAGACACAACCCTTAGAGGAGGAGGAAACTAGTGAGAAAGTGTCTAAGTATGTACCCCCTGAACCTTACTAACCCCCAATGCCTTTTCCTCAAAGATTGGCTAAGGCCAAGTTAGATAGGCAGTTTGGGAAGTTCCTAGAGGTCCTAAAGAAATTGTACATTAATGTACCCTTCACTGAGGCGTTGAAACAAATGCCTACCTATGCTAAGTTTCTTAAGGATATTTTGTCAAATAAGAGAAAGCTCGAGGAATATGAGATAATAGCTTTAACTGAGGAGTGTAGTACTTTAATTCAAAATAAATTGCCTCTTAAGCTAAAAGATCCAGGTAGCTTCTCTATTCCTTGTTTGATTGGTAACACTAGTTTTGATAAAGCTTTGTGTGATTTGGGAGCTAGTGTTAGTTTTATGCCCCTTTCTGTGTGTAAGAAATTGGAGGTGGGTGAGCTAAAACCCACAACAATCTCACTTCAATTGGTGGATCGGTCTATCAAGTACCCCATAGGCATCTTGGAGGATGTTCCCATTAAGGTTGGTAAGTTTTATATGCCGGTGGATTTTGTTGTACTTGACATGGAAGCTGATGCTACAATGCCGATCATACTTGGGCGTCCATTCCTTGCCACTGGAAGGGCGATCATTGATGTCCATGAAGGGAAACTGACTTTGCGATTAAATGATGAGGAAGTAGTTTTTGATGTTTTTAAATCTGAAAATAATTCTAGTAATCGCATAGATGCTACTAATGTTGTGGATAGTGTTATGCTTTCAGGTGTGCAGGAGTCAGTGACTGATGCTATGCTAGAAAAGAACTTGCCCAAGGGTACCACAAATTTTGAGCAGTCCAAGCCCTGCAAGAAAGGACCTGAGAAGCAGAGTGACAAGTGTATCAAGAAGCGTGAATTTAAACTCGGGGATAGAGTTCTTGTTAATAACTCGCTTCTACGTTGCTGTCCTAGTAAGTTATGGTCGAAATGGTTAGGACTATATGAGATTGTTCGAGTTTTATCCTACGGTGTGCTTGAGGTGCAGAAAGAATGTCATAAGCCTTTCATGATAAATAGCCAGAGAGTGAAACACTTTGAAGGAGTGGGGACTGAGCACTACTCCATTGACATCACCTAAGCACAAAAACCAGACCAGAGTCGAGCTAATGACTTTAAACAAGCGCTTCTTGGGAGGCAACCCAAGTTTCTTTGTTCTTGTTTTTCCTTTTAATTTCTTCTCTCTTTTTTGATTTTGTGTGTTGAATTGTTGGTTTAATTTTTATCTCATGGATTTTGTCTAGGTTTGACCTTTTTGAAGCTAAATTTAGAAGAAGAGTGAAGTCAGAAGGTTCCACACCTAGCTCATGAAAAATTCCATGGCCATGGATTGAACACCAGAAGTTTTTCCACCACCACAGTGAGTTCTTTTCTTTTATCCCTTCTCTTGTTTTAGATTTTTACATTGGGGACAATGTAAGTTCTAAGCTTGGGGGGTATTTTTGTACTTTCATATTTTCATTTTCATTAGTTTCATGCATTTTCATGTCTTATTTTGCATTATATTTTCATGTTGCATTTTCACACCATCATATATCTCTTAGGTTTTTGGTTGAACTTGTGCCCCCTCTCTTGAGGATTTTGAGATGATATTGATTTGAAACCCAATTTGTTGATTCTTGTGGTAGGCAACAGGCATTGTTTTAATTGATAGTAGAGATGATCTTTTGATAGTTGATAATTAGCATATGTTCTCTGAATTTGTGCTTCTCATTGAATTTTTAAACCTCTAAATATGAGTTTTGAGCTTATATGGGACTTATGCATTATATGATTTTTGTTCCCATTCTTTGTGTTGAGTGATATTCCTCATTGATCTTATGCTCTAGAACTTGATTTGAAATCTTTTTGAGGTGAAATTTTTGGTTGCATGCTTGAATGTGATTAAGGCATTTTAGGTATTTTTCTGGCCTTCTGAAATTGTTACACTTTCATCCTCTAGTTGTCCATTTTGAGCCTATTGCATACTTGTTTTCTTGATACCTATGCTGAAACATTGTTGGTTATCATTTAGAATATTAAATGGAGCGAATTGGGTTTGAAAGTTGTGAAGTTGTGTTGGGAATCATATGTTTTTGACCTTTCCCTTTCTCAAGTGAAAAAAAAAATAAATAAAAGAAACATCATGAGATGAAAGCTTGAAAAAAGAGGAGAAGGAAAAGTAAGGAAGAAAATTCTTTGAAATGTGGAGTTATGTTTTAGATTGAAAAATTGTCTTTGCTTCATTTATGTTCTATTGGATTACTTGTGTTTATTGAAAACTTGATTAGCCCTTTGTCATACCTTCCTTTCTATACCTTACCTAACATCATTCCCATGACCCCATTACAACCCTTGAAAGACCTTTTGATTCTTGCATGCATGCTGATTATTAGTAGAAATTTGGTTTCTTATCAAGCATATGGAAGTGCATTTTCTTTGATGAATTTTGAGCATATGGTTTCCACCCTTAAACACTTTGAGTGTGGTTAGTAGAGTAAACTTGATTCAATCAGCGAGGATGCATGATTTCTGAGAACTTAGCCTCTAATTAGACTTGATTTTGATTACCTCTCAGATTCTTTGGTTGCCTTAGCCTATTGCTTGGATATTGTTTTCTCGGGTTCTTATTCTTTATTGTCTTTTGATCCCACTTCTTAGTTTGACATTAGTTATTGCTTGGGGACAAGCAAAATCTTAAGCTTGGGGGGATTTCATGTGTGTGAAACAATATCATGTTTTGTTCTTGTTTTGCATGCCTTCTTGAGTGTTTTAGGCATTTTAATTTTCCTTTTTGGTTAGTTTTTCCCTTAGTTCGGATAACTGCGGTGTTTTTGGTGTTCCTGTGTAGGATTAATGTTGATTTGACCTTGGATTGAATGAAATGCTCACATGTTTGAAGCTGGAGCTTAATGGATAGCAATAAAGGTGTAAAAAGGCTATTTCAGAGAGATCCACGGCCGGCCCGTGGATCAAACCACGGCCATGGATCGAGGGACAACTTAAAGAAGGAAAAGAGAACTCCAGTGAGTTCCACGGCCTGACCGTGGAATGATCCACGGCCGTGGAATGATCCACGGCCTGGCCATGGAATTCTGACAGCAAGATCCACGGCCAGCCGTGGAATGATCCACTACTGTGGGATCGCGGCTTATGACGATTTTAAGTTTTTATTTTTATTTCTTTTGAGGGCTTTTTAGCCAATTAAAACCCTAGGTTATAAATAGATGTTCTGAATACAATTAGGGGGTTCTAATTTGGTTTTGGGAGGAGGCATATTGGAGGCTTTGGCTCTTCATCTTTCTTCCCTCTTCTCTCTTGGATTACGGGTTTGGATGTTTAAGAACATGTTTTCTGATTTCTTCTTCTCTATGTCTGAGTAGTTTCTTTTGTTTCTAGGATTGGGCAATGCCCTTTGATACATTGATAATGATTAATTGACGTTGTTTCCCCTTTTATTAATCTTGAATGTTCTTCGATTCAATCCTTATTGCTTTTATTCATGTGAATTTGCTGGCCACTTATTTGCATCTCATAGGCATTTAGGGACGTACTGAGAGGTGAACCTAAGTGTTAGAACCATAAGAATTGAACTTAAGGTCTAAATCACGAGATTAGTTTTAGCCTTTCGAGGATTCAATGAATTACCACAAAGCGTAATAGGTTCAATTTAAATTCAATTACCACGAGAGTAGGAATTGGTTTAATTGGGCACGGATCTTGTATCTTGAGAAAGAACATTAACTAATTTAGGATAATTCACCTTCAATTGAATTTCAGATTTAATAAAAAGGTTGTCAATTAGGATTTATCTTGTATCATTGTGGTATCCCAATCTTGGAAGCTTTCTTGAATCTGAATACCATCCTTGATTACTTGCTATTTTTATTCTGAATTCTATTTTCTTGATTTTAATTAATTGTTTTGTTACTACATTCTTCTTTATCAACAATCATATTCCCTTTTGTTTAACTTAATTGAATTAATTAATTAATTGGTATTCATAGACACAGTCCCTGTGGATTTGATCTTTTTATTACTTGATGACGAAACCGTACACTTGCGGATTTCACGCACCAAGTTTTTGATTGGGAAGGGAATCCAGAAGGATTATAGGGTCTGTTATTCACTAGAGCAGATAAGGAAGCTCCTTAATTGTCCCTCCAGGAGAAATTGGGATGATTCCTCCATCTTGGGTTGTACTGGTTGAAGTATGGATTATTTTGTTGCGGGCGATAGTTACTAATGTATTGAGCAGTTTAGTACTGAAAGAGCAACTATCACTTCAATGAGTCTCTCCACACTTGTTACACAGTACAAATGGGCTTTGTTGATGGTTGTTCCCCAAACGATCCACTTTACTTACTAATGTTGCCACCTGAGCTGATAATGCTGCCATTGGATCAATATCATGCACTCCAGCTACCTTCTTTAAAGTATTTCTTTCCAAAGGCCATTGGTAGCTGTTGGCTGCCAATTCCTCAAGCAGTTGGAATGCATCATCAAATGACTTGCTCAATAAAAAGCCTCCAGCAGTAGCATCTACTATAGGGCAATGGTGGGATAGCAATCCCTTGTGAAATAAGTAAACTTGGTGCCACGGTAGAATGTCGTGATGAGGGCACCTACGAAGCAAATCCTTGTATCTCTCCCATGCTTCATACAATGACTCAGAATCAAATTAGGTGAATGATGTGATATCATTCACCATTTTAGCAGTCTTGGTCGATGGAAAATACTTATTTAAGAATTTACCGCACAGATCATTCCAAGTGTTGATAGACCCCGCAGGTAGAGACTGCAACCAACTATTGGCTCTATCTCTGAGAGAGAAGGGAAAGCGCCTTAAGTGAATAGCATCATCAGAGACACCATTATGCTTGAACGTGTCATAAATCTCCAGAAAATTTGAAAGATGAGCATTGGGATCCTCCTTGGGCAAACCGCCAAATTGTACAGAAGTCTGTATCATTTGAATGATGATCGGTTTGATTTCAAAATTATTACCACGGATGACAGGCCGTCTAATATTAGACAGCAAATTCTCCATTTGAGGGGTTGTAAACTCCCTTAATGGTCTACTGTGACTATCATTCTCCATCTCTTGAATTCCACGCACTACAAGAAATTCACGATTTAGCGAGGGAAATTTGCGAGGGAACATTTCCCCTCGCTGATTAGAGAGGGAATAGAGAGGGATTAGCAAGGAAAATTTTATCCCTCGCTAAATTTAAAAAATAAAATTGAGGAAAAAATAGTGAGTAAATAGCGGGGAAATTGCGAGATATATATTTCTTCGCTGAAATTAGCGAGGGAATTGCGATGGATATATGCCCTCGCTGAAATTAGCAAGGGAATTGCGAGGTCTATCTTCCCTTGCTAAAAATATAATTAAAACTTGGTCAAATTAGCGAGGGAATTGAGAGGGATAATTTACCTCGCTAAAATTAGCGAGGGAATTGCGAGGGTTATATTCCATCGCTAACCGTATAGTTAAAACTATCTCAAATTAGTGAGGGAATTGCGAGGAGAATAATGTCCCTCGCTAAAATTGGCGTTCCCTCCAAATATTTGTCATTCTGCATTCTGAACACCAATCACATTCAGAAACCCCAAATATTCATATTCTCTCCATTCTCACCACCGAGCTTTATCTGAAACCCCAATCCCCCAATCGTTGAACCACCGTTCTCCCTCCATTCTTATTCTCGTCTCTCATTCTCCTAGAACCACCGTCCTCCACCCAAAGACCCCACCACTGCCTCCCCAGCCACGCAGATCTGCAACACCGCATCTGCCACCATATAGATCTGTGAGCCACCAGATCTGGAAAGTGGAATGCTCGCGTGCTTCATTCCTCGCTCCCTTACTTCTGATTTCAAGGGCTACTGTGGTTAAAAGAACTCAAAGGTTATCTTCGTTATACAGGTTAGAGACAAAATTCCTCATTCTCAATGGTTTTTAAACTTTATTTCCTTTAATTTTTAGTTGAAAAAATATTTCTATTTCTTCTTTGCTGCTTGGATTCCATTATTTATAAAAATCTACTTGAATGTTTCGTATACGGGAAATATGGAAATTGTTTTGTATACATAGAGAAATTATTGATATAATAATCTTCAAAGAAAGAGACAAAAGGAATTTGTATGGAGAAGTTCGTCTGGGCTCCTACAAAAATAGAAATTTCCCAGAAGCTTCGACTACCCTGCATTTGATTTAGTTCATCGAGCACCGCTTGAAGCACACGCCACAGATCTGGCAACATTTGAATAGGGGCTCACTGAGGCCCACCGTGGTCATGCTGTAACGCTCCTTGAGGGGGTCGCTGTAGCCGCTTGCACTGCCGACGATGGGTGGTGGCTATTGGATTTATCGGTGGTGACTGGTGAACACCACCAATGGAAGGAGGAGGTTCAGATACAAGGTGGAGAAACTGCTACTGTGTTTCTGAAAATGTTGAAAACGTGATTTCTTTGTTTCCAAAATTTTTGAAAATTTTTCATTTTCTATTTTTTTATGAGAATGAAAACAGAAAACACAGAAACCCAACAGACCCTTATGCCTAATGAAGTCATATAAGGTGCAGACTTCTCATAAATTATCTTTCTTATTTAGAAATTGAATAGGAACTTGTACATATAAGCATTGGGCTCGTATTCATGCTCTGCTGGCCACTATTCAGGTAATTGAATAGTTTAACATCCTATTCAAAATTCTGTTTCACTTTCCCTTGTTGAATCACTTGTCTTCAATACAGTACTGGCAGTCATGTATCAATGTTTGCTGCTCTTATTCTGGGAATCAATATAATTCAGATGGTTCTTGTGGGACTTGGAATATAGAAAGATGAGGCCACAGTTAAATCAATGACCACAGAAAAGGCTATATTGCACTCAAGTTAGATATGGTCAAGACATAGGATTAGGTTGAATGGGATTTCTTACAAGTTGTGTTGCATCATATAGGTTTTCTTGTCAAATTGGTCTTTCTCATTATGAAGTGCGTGAAAACGGTTTCTTTTTTTTGTGTTTTTGAATGGCATCCCGAAAATAATTTTACCCCACATAGAGGCTTTAGACAAAGGATCCCTTATCCCCATACTTGTTCATTTTATGTGCTGAGATTTTTTTTGTGCTTTAATTATGAAAGAGTAACAACAGGGGAAACTGTATGGTGTTAAAATAAGTAAGAGAGTTCCTGAAATCTCTCATTTATTCTTTGTTAATTATAGTATTGTATTTATGCAAGCTTCCCAATATGCCAAAAGAAAAGAGAGTATATACATGTCCACCAAGATGTGAATATAAAGACTGATGAAAGTCATGCTAAATATCTTGGTCTCCCAAATTGTGGTAGGGAGATCCAAGAAACAAAATTTTGACTTTGTGCAAGATAGAGTTTGAGAAAAGGTGAAATAGTGGAAAGAAATGAAATGTATGATTATTAATACTAAATCCTAATGAGTAAATAAACATATCTTGGTCTCCCAATGATATGTTTAGTGACTAGAGAGTCCATCATGTTCACCGAGGGACAAATGCTAGTGCGGATTGCCTCGCCATATGTGGGTATTCCATTGCTCAGAGAATCCAAGTTTTTCCCCATCTTCCGTCGTTTCTATCTCTTCAGTTTGCTGCTGATTTGGCTGGTGTTTTATTCCCTAGAGGTTGTAGTTAGTTGTTGTGTTTGTTTTGGGCTTTAGCCCTGGTTAGTCACCAAAACACAGAGAAAATAAAACCTATGAACCAGTATTGAAAATATACAGAGTTATTAGATTACCTATGAACCAATATTGAAAATATTTTATGTCACACCATATGAATTTATAGCTAAATTCAATAGTGCACACAAAAAGTGTGTTTTTGTATTTGTCAATTTATATTTTATGACAATAATTTACAAGCTACACTTGTGAGTTGTGACATCATATTCTTAATGTGTCACCCTTTGAATAACAACAACTTTATAGCAAAATAATCACTGTTAAAACTAATTTCGAATACCATATTTAAATTATTTTATACTTATCCTGTAGAGGTTTCGAATACTAATTTCTTTTCATATTCAACGTGTTGCCCTGGTTGATTATTAATAGTATTAGTATGTGTTTGGATTAGCTTATTTTGTATTCCATACAGCTTATAATATAATCCAAACATGCTTAGCAGAGAAAGAGAGAGAAGGAGAAAGAGCTTGCTTACGATTAGTGGGATCTTTAGCAATGCGCTTGACATGGATTGCAGAAGGCAATTCCATAAAAGGGTCAGTAGTGATAACAGCAAGCTTATCACCGACAGCAAAGTCAACAGACCTAGCTGGGGAATCAAAATTGAAGGTGAACAGTTGCTGACTAGTTTGCACATTCCATAGCTTGGCCGTTTGATCCGCACTACCCGTTATGAGTCGACCAGAATCTCCTGCATCATCAATTACCAATCATCAATTCACTGCTTGCTTGCATATATTAATATCGTCAATATCAATATTATAATAAAGTTTAAAATAATGACGAGGAACTTGCTTGAGACATCGCAACACCAAACGGCGTCGTTGTGGCCTTGATAAGTGCCCAAGCGATCGCCGTTGTCAGCAAACCACACGGTGGGGTTATGGTCCTTGGCGCAAGAGAAAAGGAGATCGCCGTCCCTGTTGTACTTGAGGAACGTCAATGGCCTCTCATGGCCTTTCATCAGAATTGGCCTCATGCTTCTTCTCTCTCTTTCTCACCACTCTGCTTGCTTCTGCTTCTGCTCATGACTTACAATTAGAATTAAGGTTGCTCTTTGTTTACCCTTGTTAGTTACATCTGCAGTCTCAGTTTGATATATGTTAACTCTAATTGGGCCTTCGCCTGGCCCTACCAACATAACATTACTTCCAATATGGGCCTACTACAACAATACACTAATATATATCTTTCAAGCCCAACGCCTTTTTCAGTTTTTCGCGAGCCTAGTGTATATTTTTGGATTAAGCATGTACTCGTCCATGTTGAATGAGGTTGTTTTATCCCGACTTTGCCAATATAATTTACTTTTAAAAGCCATAATAATCTCATCCTTAAGAATTTTCCATCTATGTCTATGTTTCTTCTAGAATGCATTTGGAGCAGTAAATCTGGTCATTGCTTAAACTTGGAATTATGTAAGATTTTTAGTCTTTACCCACCCTGCTGCACAAATTAGCTGCAACTCTTTTCATCCGTGTATGCCCCACAAACTAGTGCTTGTGTTTAGTCATTTTATATGCCCCACAAAGATACATTACTTATACAGGATACTGTCCTCTGCTGATCCTTTGACTAATTCTATGTAAACATCTGTCCATTCATATTCTAAACTCATTACACTAGAAGTACAATATTCAGAAATCTGAAAAAGAATATATGAATGACGCATGCTATGTACATAGTATCGTATGAAACTAGGGGATGGTTCAAAACGATATAGGCCTTGCTGCTTGGGAGCCTTTATATATGTATGTTAGCTGAGAATGCAGCCAAAGAGAATGAAGAAGAGTACAGTACTAACCCATTCTTTTATTAACTGGCTGGAGGGCTTTATATTCTTGTTCTCTTCCATGTCTAACGCTTCATAATAATTACTTTTCATTGTGTTCAACTCCTCAGTTTTGCTTATTCTGTAGATGAGAACAAATTATCTTTTATTTAATTACTTAATGGAGAATCTTAGTAGGGAAAATAAGCTATGTGAAGATAAAAATTTTCTTAAGGTGTTGTAACCCGCTTACAAGCCTAACATGATACTGAGGGTGTTACACACTGCTTCACCACATTTAGAACAACTTGGTTTATTTCTTCGTCAGGCGACTGAAATTCACGAATCAGAATGATCATGACTTCCTTAGTATAACAACTTGTGTGTAGGGCTTCCAATTCTTTACACACTACTTCACCTTCTCAATCTGTTGCACAATCTTAATCCCAGTGTGCCAAGCTTGCCATGATTTCTTACTCTTACAAATAACTTTCAAGAAGGGTAAGAGTGCAGGTATACCAAGAGCAGAGGCAACAACACTGAAAGCTCTAGCAGTAGTGTTCCCAACATATTCATCAATGTTGCTATGTCAGGCCGCATAGCAGCAATCATTGTGGCTAGTGAAAACTTAGATTTTATTTATGTTTTTCTCTCCTATGAGGTACATTTAGGACTATCTAAATATGACGTCAAATCTTGGATGTTGAAAATAAAAGTTATGAATTTCTAACGAATTATGTGTTAAGAATATTGGTATGATTTAACTTTTGATTGTACTTTAACATATGCTTAAAGTTTTATTTTCTTATTCAAGTGAAGATTTGAGCAAAACCTTAGTTTCCCGTTTGAGATTCAATATGAATGAGCACACATACTTATTGTTCGTACTGCTCATTGTATTGAATCTTGAATTATCCAAGTGGAACAATTTGGTAAGAAATTTTTCCTTCACTTAGTTAATAGTTATTATTTAAATCTCATTTCTTATACTTGTTGAAATTTCAGTCTGCTACATTTCTTTTTGTTTTCTGGGTGTATACTTAAACATGGTAGATCTCACTGCGTTATAGTCATGCACTTGGAGACCAATGGAAAATGCTGCCGAAATTTTGTCAAGTATAAAATATGAGATTTAAGGAATAACTATTAACCAAATGCTGAAAAAGTTTCTTATCGAATAGGATAGGGTCATACCATGTTAAGAAGGATCGGTTGATATAAGGATTTGTATTAATGTGCTAAACCAATTTCAGCAATCATGAGACCCGATCGAAGTTGGATGTTACGAAGAAATGATCCTATCGGCTATGTAAGAGAAGAATTCAAGGATGGAGTTGATGATTTCATTAGGGTTGCTCAAGGAGACCCGACAGTTAGTGATGCATTAAATCGCATCATTTGTCCATGTGCTAGATGTAAGAATCATGCTTGGAGGGAGGTATTTGGGGTAGAACAACATCTGTATAAGTACAAATTTGTGGACGGTTATGTAAATTGGACCATTCATGGTGAGAACATATGGGGCGATAGCGGCTCAACATCCATTATCCATGATGATGAATGGAGCCTAGGAATCCATATGTGGATATGGTTATGGATGCCGCAGGTGATAGACTAAATGCAGAGGCTCAAGATTTAGAAGAGGATCCAAATGTGTCAGCTGTGAAGTTTTATGACTTGCTAAGAGACGCTGACGAACCTTTATGGGATGGTTGCCATAAGCACACGAAATTGTCAGCTGTAACTCAACTTTTGAACTTGAAGTTAGAGTTTAACATGAGTGGGAGCTGTTATGATAGAATGATTGTCATCATTAAGAGCATACTTCCAGAGCCTGAAAGGTTACCCGAAAAATTCTATAAATCGAAGAGAATGGTTCGTGAGTTAGGATTAGGATATGAGAAGATAGATGCGTGTCTTAATCAGTGCATGTTGTATTACAAAGAATACAGTGACAAGAGACTCTACTCAGTTTGCTTAGTATGTGGACACCCACGATTCAAACCGAAGGCGGGATGTTCATCGAATGAGAAGGATGTGTCACACTCAGTGTTGCGATATTTTCCTATTATGCCAAGACTCCAACGTCTGTTTATGTCCAAAAACACTGCACAGTATATGACTTGGCATGCGGATGGAGTGCGTCAAGATGAATCAGTGATTAGGCATCCAGCTGATGCTGAGGCTTGGAAACGATTTGACGCTACCCATCCTACATTTGCCCTAGACGCTCGAAATGTTAGGCTTGGCCTATGTACAGATGGTTTTAATCCATTCAGTGGTTCAGCCACACCATATTCATGTTGGCTTGTTTTTATCACACCGTACAATCTACCTCCAAGTATGTGTATAAGAAGGGAATACATATTCCTCACTTTTGTGATTCTTGGGCCAAAGTCACCTGGTAAAAGTTTAGATGTGTATCTTAGACCCCTAATTGACGATTTGAAGATATTGTGGAATGATAGGGTGCAAACTTATGATGCCTGAAACAAGCAAAATTTCGATATGAAAGCGGCTTTGTTGTGGACAATAAGTGACTTTCCAGCCTATGGAATGCTGTCTGGGTGGAGCACTCATGGAAAACTTTCTTGTCCGCTTTGTATGAATCACAGTAAGTCATTTGTGTTGAAGCATGGTAGGAAATGTTATTAGTTTGTCATCACCAATTTTTGCCCTTTGATCATCCATTTCGCCGTGATCGAAACTCTTTTAAGAGATCAACAGTAGAAAGATCGAATCCACCACAACGGCTGAGTGGGACAGATGTCTTGAATAGAGTGACTCAACTTAAGGAAATCATTTTCGGCTTGAATTCAGGTAAACAAAAACAAGATGACTTTGGTATACACCACAATTGGGTGAAGAAGAGCATATTCTGGGAATTGCCTTATTGGTCGACTAATCTAATACGACATAATTTAGATGTTATGCATGTCGAGAAGAATGTGTTTGATAATATCTTCAACACTATCATGGACATAACGGGCAAGACAAAAGACAATGCAAATGCAAGAGAAGATTTGAAGATAATATGTAAACATCCTACCTTGGAGCTAATAGTTGACAATGGCAAGTGTAAAAAACCAAAGGCGACGTATGTCTTAGATGCCAATAAAAGAAGGATGGTGTGTGAGTGGATGAAATTTCCTAATGGGTATGCGTCGAATATCGCACGTTGCATCAATGTAGACGGCGGGAAGATAAATGGAATGAAAAGTCACGATTGTTATGTTTTTATGCAAAGGTTAATTCCTCTGGCATTTTGTGATATCTTGCCAAAACCTATATGGGGACTGTTAACAGAACTAAGCTTGTTCTTTAAAGAAGTTTATGAATCGAAATTGTGCTTCCACCATTGAGAATGCAGAGCTTTCTATCATTGAAACAATTTGCAAGTTAGAGAAGATATTCCCTCCAGCATTCTTTGACGTGATGGAACATCTAGTCGTGCATCTCCCTTATGAAGCTAAGGTTAGAGGACTAATGCATTACAGGTGGATGTACCCCTTTGAGAGGTGTATGCTGTACTTGAAAAGAAAGGTCCGAAATAAGGCGAAAGTCGAATGATCTATTTGTGAAGCGTATATTTTAGAAGAAATTTCTAATTTTGCTTCTATGTATTTTGATCCCCACCTACAGACCAGGTACACTCAAGTTCCTCGGAATGACGACAGTGGGGAAGATACAATTAATGAATGGTTGTCTATTTTTAAACATCCATGTCGTCCTGTCGGGAGAGGTTGAAATAGATTCTTGACGGATGTGGAACTGCAGATTGCTGAGACATATGTGCTTATAAATTGTGGAGAAGTAGAACCTTATCTCTAGTAAGTTTACTCTTTATCTAATAAATTTGTTATTAATGTGCTAAATTTATGCTAAATATTAATTATTGTATTGATTATACAATTCGAGGATTCGTTAAGGGATACAGATCCCAATATAACTGATGATCAAATATTGGAAGCTCGAGATAAGGACTTCAGTAAGTGGCTAAAACATCTAGTGAGTCCTTTTATCCATAATAGTGATCTATCATATTAAATTCAATGTGCATTATGCTAGATGTTACAACTATGTACCGTCTATGTAATGATACAGGTTAATATAGGCCAAGTCGAGGATCAAATGATACGAGAGATAAGTTACGGTCCATCCAAGTCCGTGACTTCTTACTGTGGCTTAATAGTTAATGGGTATATATTTCATACCAATGTGTACGGATAAAATAAAGCTACCATGAATAGTGGCGTATGTGTTAGAGGTAGTATATATGGTGAGAATGACTTCGACTATTATGGCATAATTGAAGATATATTAGAATTGTCATATATAGGAAATCAGAACAAAGTATTTCTTTTACAATGTCATTGGTTTGACCCGATAAATGGAGTCAATGTTGATGAGAGATATAGGTTGGTTGACATCAAGCATAAATCAAGACTTCACTTAAATGAGCCATTCGTCTTAGCCGAACAAGCACAACAAGTGTACTATACAAGATACCCACAAAGCGGGAATAGAGCTAATGGTGAATGGTGGGCAGCTTGCAAGGTCAGAGCAAAACTCTTTGTGGCTGAGACACTGAATGAGGAAGGTGATGAATTGAATGACTTAACTGCCACTGATTATTACCAAGATGATGGATCCCTTGGAACACACAATCCTGTGATAGATGATGAAACATGTTAGTCATGGCAACCATTACCCAAGAGGGGGGTGAATTGGGTATTAAAAACTTTTCACAAAAGCTCTTGAAATAAACACAAAAAATTAAGCTATTAAATAAAAGAGAAAGAATTGCGAGATGAATAATAAAAGCTTTAAGAACAACAAATGAATAAGTGTGCAATAATATAAAATTACGTAAAATAAAGATTGCATAAAATAAAGAGATAAAGAGAAGAAGAGCAGATACGATATTTATCCTGGTTCGACCACTAACCACTTGTGGTCTACGTCCAGTCCCCGAAACACAGTTCGAGATTTTTCACTATATGTACAAGCTTCAATAGGTGCTTGCAACCGTTACATAAAAGAGCACTTTTCACACACAGGGAAACTCTACCCTTGTGCTAAAGTCTCAGCCTGCAGGGATACCTCACCCTTATACAAACCTTGAAGGGATACCTCACCCTTATACAAATCTTGAAGGATACCTCACCCTCAATATAGAAGAACAAAAAATATAGATGAAGAGAAACTCTCACTCAGAGTAAATAATACAATTTGAAGCTCTATGAAGCTCTCTAAGGATATCTCAAATTTTGGCGAAAAAGAGCACAAAAAATTGGTAAAATATGTATCACAAAATAAAGCAAGAAGGAATCATTTCAGATAAATAGGTGTCTTTAAAAGATGTCCCAAAAACATGTATTTATAGTGGTATAAGAAAAAGAGCCGTTGGGTATAAATTAATATCACATTTAAAGCTTCTGAAAATAGCCGTTACGTAGAACTGGATCGTGTTTATTCGAATAAAAGAAGTCCTATTCGAATAAATCACTGTTAACACATTAGGAAGTGTTTTCAGAAACCTTTTATTCGAATAAATGTTTAGTTATTCGAATAAAACGTTAAAAACACGTTCAGTTACGTTTTTTGGGTCATGTTATTCGAATAACCCTTTGGTTATTCGAATAAACCATTAAAAACTCAGTTTGGTATGATTTTTAAGGTGTGTTATTCGAATAACATATGCTTTATTCGAATAAAGCACTCAGATTTTGAAAACTGACTTTAAATGGTCATAACTTCTTCATTTCTTATCCGTTTAAAGCAAATGACTAGTCATTGAAAAGATCTTTGAGTCTATTTTCAAATGAAAGAAGTTTTAAAGTAAAACTCAAAGTATTTTGAAAGATATGATTAAAAGAGTGACCAAAGGTCAGTTTTTCAAAACTCAAACTTGGCTATTTTTCATAAATTTGAACTACCACCATAAATAACTTTTCAAAACTTATTTGTTGGGTATTTTAGCATAGGAAAACCATTTGTAAAAACATATTTGAGATATCCATAAGGCTTCATACATAAAGACACTAAGTCCTATAAGCTATACCATTTAATCTTCCTTTGGACTTGGTCTTTGACATGACTTTGATGTTTATCAATACCTTCATGAAATAGGCATTCACATTCTCCTTTGTGTTGAGCTTAATTGAGATCTTTTGCTTTCTTGTTGCAAGCTCACTCTTGGTACTTGGACTATCCTACAAAGTATCACTCACTTAAACAAGCATAGTTAGTCTAAAAACATAATTTAATATCTTCATATGCATGAATCATAAATATATAGCTTTAGTTAGTTTAACATGCATATAAGACATTCATAGACATATCCAAATAAGATATTTATTAAATGTTAATGGATATGCTCTATATAGAATGCAACAAAGAGTATAAGCAAAATATTCTTTTTGTCTTGTATTTGTCATCATCAAAACTTAACATAAAAAACCATTTGGGGCAAACTTATTTCCACAAAGCAGTCTCCTTGTTTGATGCACATGCCCAAATGGAAGAAGTTAACATACGTGATATACATTATCCAATGGATGATCTGGTTGATGTTGAGTTCATTGATGACAACGAAAATAATGAAATTAATGAATTCTCAAATGAAGATGACGAATCTTTTGCTTCAGACTCAAGTACTTAAAATTGAAGCTTGTTCAATAAATTTCATTAATGGTATTTACACTGGATTATTATTATTATTATATTTTGAGGTTTTTATTGACATATAGTTGCTTAAATGGAGTCATGTTACATTATGTTTCCTTGTGCAAATATCCATCATGACCATTCGAGGTAGAGGTGCTGGACGCAGTCGTGGGAGAGGCCATAATGTTGCATCTACCTATGATTCTCCACCAGTACAGCATTCTCAGCCCTCTCCAGGTATACCTATAGGATAATCTTTTTAATTATTATTAACTCATGGTTTATATAAATGTAATATATATGTGTTTTTTTATGTATGATTATATTAGGTGCAACTTCAACTACTGACCCATCGACCAGTGCAGGCCTACCAGCGTCTAGTCCATTGACCATTGGAGGCGCATCAGCTTCTGTCCCACCCCTTACTGACCCAGCGATTTCTATGCCACCCCCTGCTGACCCACCCACTAGCGGCCCGAATGTGGTGCCTTCATGTGGAGAATCCAATGTAAAAACAGATAGCAGGGAACTTATATATGTGGCGCCTGTCCCTGAATTGTAAGTACTAGTGACATATCATCTTTTATTACATGTATTTACTTTCAGATAACTCTCTCATTATCTTATTGTACTTACAGGAGGAGGTTTCTACCGTCGAGGGTGACACGTGACATTATGTACAATGTCATGACACGGATGCCTGTTTCGGCTAGTACGTGGCGAGGTTATCCAGCTGAGATGAAGGAACTACTATTTACCGACTTCATGGTAAGTAATTGTGTTTATAGAATTATATATTATACGTTTATTGAAAAATAAATATACATACATATCCTTTGTGTAGGCTAAGCATCGGTTCACATCTGATGCTGATCGCGACATGGCGAGAACTGTCTAGGAACAGACTATCTTGGACCGTTATCTAGACCATTTGAACAAAGCACGAGATAAGGCCTTTGAGAAGGCAAATTCAAACAACTTGGCTGATATTAAGGGCCATGGGCCCAGAGGAATGAGGACGGAAGTGTGGGATGCCTGGTCGACATTTGGCTAACAGATAAATGGATGACGAGGTATGCAGTTACCCGAAGGAACAGGGCAGCCATGCCTGATGCCTTGAAGCATATAGGCGGGTCGATAAGCTTTGGTCAACACAAGAGCAAGATGGTAATATAACTTCCGCATTTAAAGTTTTAATGATAAGCATCTGTATATGAACATGTTGTAATTACTTGAGTTATTTGCCTATCTTGAGTATGACATAGTATTTTAGAGGGATTGCCTTCCTTTTGATATGTGTTTCTTATATAATATTCTTCCATATGGGATTACAGGAGGCAGAGTTAAAGCATCCGGTTTCTTACAGATATCTGTATGCAAAAGTTCATAAGAAGAAAGACGGAAGCTATGTTTCTGAGCGCTCGAGGAATTTTATTGTAAGTGTCTTGTTCCTATTCAAAAGTCATATATTTTAGGTTGTTTTTTTTTTGTTAATATTTTTCTTATTTTGTTATTTTTAGGAGTCGTATGACACCGCAATGAAAGAAAAATATAGAGAAAACTCTTCTTCTCACCCTATGGTTGACCCAGAGGTCTGGTTGGATACGGCAGGTCCCAACAAGAAGGGACGTGTGCATGGCATATCATGATCACATATTTGATACATTAATAAGCCTTCATTTTTAGTCATTTACACTTTCCATGTACTTAATTGATTGATTTTGATTATGTTTTGTAAGTTTGGATTCAAATTAGACTTAATTGAATTTTTCATCATAATTTACATCTTACACTGTTTCTGTACTTTGGCCATATCTTAGGCTGTAAGTGGTCTTTGGAGCTGATTCTAGTGGCATTTGAAAGATAAGAGAGAGTTATATAACTTTCATGAAGACCTCAAAGGCCCAATCACACGAGTAGATAACTTAAATTGGGGTTGAAGCAAGAACTAGAGTGCTGTTCCTGACAGCTTGACCTATGTATACTGTTCATCACCGATTTTGGGCTAGATGTTGTAAAAATGACTGAAATTTGGATGCTGAATAGTTAATACCCATATCTACAACTTTCATGTTGAATACTTTTCCAGAATCGGATTCCTTGAAGGTGATATTAGGTTTGGAAGTCAGAACAGAGGAGCTGTGATTGGTCCTGGACAATATGTAGTAATTTGAACGTATCTGGAGTTGTAGAAATGATATTGGACCCAAACTAAAGCCATTTGAAAGCTAAGATCCAGGCCTATAACTTTCATGAAGACCACTTGGTTCAAAAATGATGAATGCAATGACTTCAGAGCTGCATGATTTCGGAGACAAGGAATCTCCATAATTTTCCACTCATTTAATGTCATTTGGCATTTTCCACTCATTTTCCAATCATTCAACCACTAATAACTCAGTCCCCTTGACATTTTGTATCTCTAATCCTCTATAAAAGGGGGCCTTGGCAGACCATTGAAGGTATTAGGTGTTAGTTACCAAAATAATACCATTTTGTTACTAGGTTTTCTTGTAGTAATTTTTCTTTGTTCTAAATGAAAGTCATGTTCTTCTTCTTCTTCTTCTTCTTCTTCTTCTTCTTCTTTCTTTCTTTCTTCTTATCTATGAGTAACTAAGTTTCATTTTACTTGGGTGAAAGGGTGAAGCTCTTAGTAATAAAGTAAGGTTAGATTTGTTCTTCTCTTGTGCTTAAATGATTTATATTTTCTAGTAACCATTATACGTATTATAATTTGTTTCTTATAATTTAGAAATCATCTTTGTAAAGAGGAGTTCTTGATTTGTTGTAGACAAAATATTGGCACAATGAATGCTTTAACCCATTTATAAGTGGTGGTAATATTTTTAGGAAACATAATATAATTACGTGTATTATTTTAATGGACTTTTAACGTTATATTTTTCGATTGGAACCTCCATGTTGCGAGGATTCTAATTGAGTTATAAAATGAATTAATCTTACTTTTACTTTATTTACCAAGAGTGGATCATTTTTACCCAAGTAAATAATTTTTATTGTAGTAACAAAATATTAACCTTACCTTAAATAATCTTCATCAATTCCCTGTGGATCGACCTCGGACTCACCGAGAAATTTATTACTTGAGACAACCTGCACTTGGGTTTGCAAATGCGACAACTAAAAATTGTGCATCAAGTTTTTGGCGCCGTTGCCGGGGACTTGATTTGAAGACTGAATTTCTGGTGTAAAAAAAAAAATTTGTATATATACTAACATACTAACTAGTGGGGGAACCTCTCCCTTTTTAATTTCTGTGCATACTAACTTAGTGGGGGAACCTCTCCCTTTTATTTTACGTACTAACTTGGTGGGGGAATCTCTCCCTTTTACTTATTTTTTTTCTTTAAATTTACTTTCCGCACTTTATTTTTTTTTTTGCATTTTAATTTCTGTACAGTGGGGGTAATTCTCCATTTTATTTTCTTGTACATTTTAACTTAGTGGGGGTAACTCTCCCTTTTATTATTTTTTTTTTTTTGTACTTTATTTTTTGTATTTATTTTCTGTCATTTTTTTTTTTATTTATTTTCTGTCATTTTTTTTGTTTACTAACTTACTAACTTTCTTACTAACTATCTAACTTTTTACTTTATCAGCTATCTAACTTTTTATTTTTTTTTTTTTGCTTATTAACTTATTTGGTGGTTGGTTTATACTACACCTTTGTTAATATTTAATGGACAATTTATATTACTAGCTTGTACATTTTATTTTATACTGTAAGTTACTTGTTTATGCTTAATTGGTATCGTGATTTAAATTCTGGTCGTTTGGTTAAAGTTAATCCAGGTACTTTACATATTGATTTGTTTGAATCACAATCACACACATTAAGCACAATGGCTGACAACGAAAGTGTACATGATGAACATGAAAATCAACCGTTGCGAACCATGCGTGAGTATTTGCAACCATCCCGAAATTCTAGTCCATCATGTTTTATCTTTCCAGTCAATGCCAACAATTTTAGATTCAAGCCAGGTATGATTTCTTTACTTCCTAATTTCCATGGTTTAGAATCTGAAAGCCCATATTTACATCTAAAAGAATTTGAAGAAGTATGTACTGCTTTTCATGATCAAACTTGCACTGAAGAGGTTGTTAAGCTTAAATTGTTTCTTTTTTCTTTGAAAGATAAAGCAAAAACTTGGCTTAACACTTTGAAACCAAGATCAATTGGCACATGGCAAGATATGCAATGTGAGTTTTTGAAGAAATTTTTTCCAACACATAAAACCAATGCTTTGAAAAGACAAATCCAAAATTTTTCCCAAAATTCAAATGAAGCATATTTTCAAAGTTGGGAACGTTTTAAAGATTTGTTGAATTCTTGCCCACATCATGGTTTTGAAAAATGGCGCACTTTAAGCTTCTTTTATGAAGGGTTAACACCTGAAACCAAGTAATTTGTGGAAACAATGTGCAATGGTGAATTTCTTGATAAAGAACCTGATGAAGCTTTAGACTATTTAGACCATTTGGCTGAAAATTCTCAATCTTGGCATGGTACTAATCCTTCTGAAAATTCAATTAGATCAAACCTTGCAAATGCTAGTAAAGAAAAATATCATCTTAGTCAAGAAGAAGATCTGAATGCTAGGTTTGCTAGTTTAGCTAGAAAGGTTGAAGCCATGGAATCCGGAAAGTAAAAGAAATCAAATCAGGCAAAATGAAGAAATTTGTGGCATTTGTGATGAATTAGGACACTCAACAAATGAATGTCCTAAAATTCCTGTTTTTAAAGAAGTTGTGCATGAGCAAGTAAATGCAATGAATAATTTTAAAAAGTCATTTACTTCTTCTTTTTCAGATACATACAATCCGGGATGGAGAAATCACCCGAATTTCAGTTGGAGGAATAGCAACCACCACAATTCATGCAACCACCACCTCCTCGAGCAAAGAAGATACTCAAAATCCTCAAGGATATGCACCCTATGTCCCACCATATAGGAAAAACCTTGAAGGAACATTGCATGCATTCATGGAAAAATAAGAGGCCATCAATAGTCAAAACACTCAAGCCATGATTGACATAAAAGACACTCTTGCTAAACTTTCTTCTCGCACTTGCCATTCATGAGAAAGGAAAGTTTCCTCTCAACTTTAACCAAATCCTAAGGGTCGGTTAGCCTAAATGAGGTAGTTCGAAAGTCAAAAAATAGATCAAGTCAACTCGGTGATAACTCTTAGGAGTGGAAAGGTTGTTGAAAAACAAATTCTGAACTTTTTGAGAAAGATGATGAGTCAATTCCCAAAGATGAGGAAGGAGTTGATAAGCCACCTAGCCAAAAGAGATCAAACCATCGTCTTCACCCCCATTTCCTCAAGCATTAAACAATTCAAGTAAAGTGAATCATAACAGTGACATTTTTGAAATCTTTAAACAAGTGAAGGTCAATATTCCTCTGTTAGATGCTATCAAACAGATTCCTTCTTATGCCAAATATTTGAAAGACTTGTGCCTTTGTTAAAAGAAAAACATAATGTGAAAAAGAATGCCTTTTTGACTGAACAGGTAAGCTCCATTATTCAAAACAATAATGAGTTGAAATATAAAGACCCTGGTTGTCCTACAATTTCATGCATTATTGGTGAACATAAAATTGAACGAGCTTTACTTGATCTTGGTGCTAGTGTTAATTTGCTTCCATATTCGGTTTATCGAAGAACTCAACCTTGGTGAGTTAAAACCAACTTCAGAACTCTTCTACTTGCGATAGATCAATTAAAATTCCAAAAGAATAGTAGAAGATGTGTTGGTACAAGTTGATAAATTCATATATCCTGTGGATTTTATTGTCTTGGAAACTGAACCTATGGTTGATAGTTCTAAGTTAGTTCCTATTATTTTGGGTCGCCCATTTTTAGCAACATCTAATGCTTTGATAAATTGTAGAAATGGAGTAGTGAAGCTAACTTTTGGAAATATGACACTGGAGCTTAATGTTTTCAACATGTGCAAGCAACCACATGAAGTTTATGATGACAATGAAGAGATTGAAGGGATTGAGGCCATTATAGATGATCATCTTCAAATCAGGAGTTCTTCTGACCCATTAGAAATTTGTTTAATTAATTCATTTGATTCAGTTACACAATTAGATTATGATATTTCTGAAATATGCTCTTTGCTTGACTGTACACAGGAAATGGAATACAAAGGATGGAAGCCAAGATTCAAGAGCTAAAATCCATGAATGATGATGCCCATGAAAAAGTACCCACACCGGCCAAGCCATTACGATGGGTTGAAGTACACATTTTGGGAGAAGAACAAAGCTCTCCGTGGTAATTTCCTCATCCCTGACCAAAGAACAAGAAGGTAAGTTGATAGAAGTACTTAAAAGGCATAAAAGTGCAATTGGATGGACATTAAAGGATATAAAAGGCATTAATCCATTAATTTGTACACATAGAATACATTTAGAGGATAATGCTAAAACATCTCAACAACCTCAAAGAAGATTAAATCCACACATGAAAGAGGTAGTTAGAGCCGAAGTTCTTAAATTACTTGATGTTGAAATTATCTATCCTATCTCTGATAGCCAGTGGGTAAGCCCTACACAAGTTGTGCCTAAGAAATTTGGAATAACAGTTGTTTGAAAATGAAAAAGAAGAATAAATCCCTCCCCAAGTCTATCCAAGTTGGCTTATTTTTTTTAATTTAGAGAAAATTATGCAGCCACTAGGAAAGACCATTTCCCTTTGCCATTTCTTGATCGATTCTAGAAAGAGTAGCAGGACATCCCTACTATTGTTTTCTTGATGGTTATTCGGGTATAATCAAATACCAATTGCATTAGAGGACCAAGAAAAGACCACTTTTACTTGTCCCTTTGGCACTTTTGCATATAGAAGAATGCCTTTTGGTCTTTGTAATGCTCCGGTAACTTTTCAAAGATGCATGTTAAGTATTTTCAAGTGATATGATTGAGCATTTTTTAGAGGTTTTCATGGATGATTTGACGCTTTTGGAAATTCTTTTGAAAATTGTCTTGATAATTTGAAAAAGTTCTTAAAAGATGCGAAGAAAAAGGATTTGTGTTAAATTGGGAAAAATGTTATTACATGGTTACCTCGGAATAGTGTTAGGTCATGTGATATCTTCTAAAGGAATTGAAGTTGATAAGGCCAAAGTTGAATTAATTACTCATTTGCCTTTCCCAAAACAAATGTCGAGAGAAGTTCGTTCCTTTTTAGGACATGCGAGATTTTACGAAGATTTGTAAAGGACTTTAGTGCCATATCTAGACCTTTATGTAATCTTCTAACAAAAGATACACCATTTGATTGGACTCAAGATTGTCGAAATCTTTTGAAAAATTAATCGGTCTTTTGACTTCGCTCCTATCATGCAATCTCCGACCGTCGGTCGTTGCCTTTTGAATTAATGTGTGATGCTAGTGATTTTGTTGTTGGCTACTTGCTTTAGGCCAAAGAAAGGAAGGTAAGCCTCATGTAATTTATTACGCAATTCGAACTTTGAATAGTGCACAAATGAATTACACCACTACTGAAAAAGAACTACTTGTTTGTAATTTTTGCATTGGACAAATTTTGAGCTTATTTAATTGGTTCTTCCACTTTGTTGTTTTCACTTGATCATCTTCATTGTTAGATATTTAATGTCTAAACAGGATGCTAAACCTAGGTTGATACGGTGGATCTTGTTGCTTCAAGAATTTAACATCACAATAAAAGACAAGAAAGGAGCCAAAAATGTTGTTGCAGATCATTTGTCAAGGCTGACAACAAGCTCATCTTTTGATAGCACACCTATCAATGATTCTTTCCCTGATGAATTTTTATTTTCTGTCAATTCTATGCCTTGGTTTGCTAACATTATCAATTTTCTTGTAACAGGTAAGATGCCGCCTCAGTGGACACACCAAGACAGAAAAAAGTTTTTGATTGAGGTGAAAAATTTCTTTTGGGATGACCCATATTTGTTCAAATATTGTCCTGATCAAATCTTTCGGAGATGTGTACCCGACAATGAGGTAAGTAGTGTCATTAAATTTTGTCATTCAGAAGCATGTGGGAGTCATTTTTCTTTGAAGAAAACAAGCTGCGAAAATCTTATAGTGTGGATTTTATTGGCCCACTTTATTCAAGGACGCTTATACTTTTTGCAAAAGTTGTGAAAGTTGTCAAAAATTGGGGTCCATTTCTAAAAGAAATATGATGCCTTTGAACCCTATCCTTGTCATTGAAATTTTTGATTGTTGGGGAATTGATTTCATGGGTCCATTTCCATCATCTTTTGGATTTGTGTACATTTTGGTTGCAGTTGATTATGTCTCAAAATGGATTGAGGCAATTCCATGTCGGCACAATGATCATAAAACTGTTTTAAAATTTTTAAGAGAAAATGTTTTGAGTCGATTTGGAATTCCTCGAGCTATCATTAGTGATGGGGGAAGACATTTTTGCAATAAACCATTTGAATCCTTAATGAAGAAATATTGCATTACCCACAAAATTGCAACCTCTTATCATCCTCAGACAAGTGGACAAGTTGAATTAGCAAATAGGGAGATTAAACAAATTTTGGAAAAAACGGTTAACCCAAATCGTAAAGATTGGTCTTTAAGACTAAACGATGCACTTTGGGCTTACCGTACTGCTTTTAAAACATCTTTGGGCATGTCTCCCTATCGGTTAGTTTATGGAAAACCTTGTCATTTGCCTGTAGAATTGGAGCATAAAGCATTTTGGGCCATTAAAGCTTTCAACTTAAGTCTTGATGATGCTTCCAAGTTACGCAAATTACAATTGAATGAACTTGAGGAATTAAGAAATGATGCATATGAAAACTCAAAGATTTATAAAGTTAGAACAAAAGCTTTTTATGACAAATCAATTTTCAGAAAAACTTTTGAAATTGGTCAAAAAGTTCTGCTTTATAATTCTCGCCTTCACCTATTCCCTGGAAAATTGAGATCTATGTGGATTGGTCATTATATTATCAAACATGTGTATTCTTATGGGGCCATAGACATTGAGAATCCTAGGAATGGTATTGTATTTAAGGTTAATGGACAAAGACTCAAACCATTTCTGGAACATCAAGTTATTGAGGTAGAATCCATTTCTCTTTCTAATCCTTGTTATGAGTAGAATTTATTTTAATGTTGTTTCTTTCTTTTTGCGCTTCTTTGTGTTCCCTGGTTAAATGGCGGATAACGGTACTCCGTGACTCTCAAGTCGGTTTGTTTTTCAGTTTCCCATAATAACTGATTTCTTCTCCTTTCAAAATGGATGTCATTCTCTCAAATCTAAGAAAACATTTTCCTTCTCTCCCTCTAAATGCTCTAACAAAAGTCTATGAAGCTAGGTGTGAAAGACTGAGATTGTTAATGTATAAGGGCATCCCAGAAGATATACGCTGGATAATCGAAGCAAAGGTTCGTTTAGCTGGTGAATCTTCGATTCATTTGTCCCATACATGCCTGGTCTCGGTAAAAGTTCATTTTCAAAAAGGAGAAGAGCAAAAAGAATGAAAGTTTGTTACAAGTGTGCACGATGGAATTGCAACACGCGATGTCACTCTTTGGGGATGGTTTCTGTAAATAGAGAAGATAAAATATTCTTCATTAAGAATGGACTGAGTAAGGAGTCATTAGATAATATCTTATTGACTCTTGAGACACATTCTTGTGGAGTTGTGCAACGTGAACTTCTTAGTTTGTGGAATCTCTTCAAGGATGAACAAGAGCGTTATAGTCTTGGGAATCGACTCAAAAAACCCATGTTTGCCAATTTAAAAGAAAATTGGATGGGAAGCTTATCCCGACTCATAGAAGGCGTTTAAGCCGTTTACGGACGTGAAACCAGAGGAAGATGTGAGCCACAATCACAACAACATGTATATATTATCTTGTACATTTTCAAAAGAAAAAAAAAAAAAAAAGAAAAAAAAAATTGAAATAAAAAAAATAAAAAAAAAAAAAAAGTGGCGAAACTTCGGTTGTACTTGGTCTTTAATTAGATTAGGAGCCCCCGCCAGTGGAATGGCAGACCGTCATTGACTCGGGTGGACCTTTGCACGCCGGTCGGTAAATAAGGTTCGTGTGCCATGCTCTGCAGAGAGCCGCGCAAGCATTCCCAGGTTTTAACCAAAGGCTTTGCTTGTTGATGGACATAAAGAAGCGTCCCGTGTTTGCATTCTCGCGTGACAATGCCTCTGAGTTGAATCCTGTGATTTAATGCCATGGGCTCTTCAGCGACCTCTCACTGGCTGTGGTCGTTGGTGGTAGTCTGTCAGATTTACGCACTTTAATTAGTGGCGTCGTAGCTCAATCAAAATATCCCACAAGCGGAGGGAGAAGAATGCCCAGATTGGCTGAGCCATCTTGGTATTACTTGCACTCATGACGCTTGAGTGTATAAAGATCTGCCATGAAACCTGTACATAAAGGTATGTAATCATTTGTTATTATTATTTTATCTTTGTATGATTTTGTTAAATTTTGGTTTTGGACAGACGATCCTTTGGATAGGATCCTTCGGGGGTTTCTAGACTTCTTTACCCTGATGGTTTTCTTAAAGTCAAAAAAAAAAACAAAAAAACAAAAAAAAATTATTACTATTATTATTATTTCAAACTTTTCTGACACCAGCCAACCTACCTGTATAGGAGCTATTATTACTTTTTCTATTCTATTCCCTATTTAAACACTCTATTTTCTTTACTTTTCTACAACTCTTAATCATTCAAAGAGAGTGAGTGTAGAAATGGAGGGAGCTTCTTCTTCAGTTCGTAGATTTCTCAGTATTGGTGTATTTTGTGGGACAAGTTATGGGAATGGTTTAGAGTTTGTAAACGCAGCAAGCACTGTTGGTAGAACACTTGCTGCGAGGAACATTCGTGTAGTATATGGGGGAGGTTGCATTAGGTTAATGGGGGCTGTATCACTTTCTGCATTTGTAAGAGGTGGTCAAGTTTTAGGTGTCATTCCTGAACCTTTAACTCGAAGGAACATCGTTGGAAAGACAGTTGACCGAAATTAAGGTATCCTCTATGCATGGACGAATGAAGGCGATGCTTGACAACTCTGATGCATTCATTGTCTTACCTGGTGGTTTTGGTACTTTGGAAGAAGTCTTTCAAGTTGTCTCTTAGGCCCAATTGAACATCCACCATAAACCCATAGGTTTGTTGAATGTTAATAATTTCTTTGATAATTTGTTATCTTTTGTTGACCATGCTGTGGAACAGAAATTTGTCACACCTTCAGCAAGACAACTCCTTATCTCTGCTTCTACTGTTGATGAATTGATTGATAAATTAGAAGCATTTGTTTATGAACCTGATCCAGTAACAGCTCAGATAGATTAGTCCGAAGGAAGCGGTGAAGGAAGCGGTGAAGGAAGTGGTGAAGGAAGCAAAGTGAAAAGAAAGCCAGCCAAGACACTCCAACTATTTAAATAATTACAAGCTTTGGTTTTATTTATCGTACTTTGTTTCTGTTTAAATTTGTGTGAGATTTTTTTTTCCTTTTCAAGTAATTGCGAACAGGTAATATATTCTATCCTTTTTCCTATCTATGTTTTGACATTGAGGACAATGTTGTGATCTGGTTGGGGGAAGGATGATTGTAAAAAAACCAAAAAAAAAACCCAAAAAACCAAAAAAAAAAAATTAGGAAGTGTGTTTGTCAATATGATTATTGTGTTTATCATTAAAAAAAAACAAAAAAAAAGATTTAGAAAGTGTGTTTGTGAATATGTTTGTTGTGTTTGTCATCAATTTTTTTAACAACAAAAGTAATTAGGGATGGCAGAGTAAAGAGTAAATTATTTATTCTTGAGACGCATCAAAAATTGGTGGCAGAGTAAAGAGTAATTAGGGTAGTAACTAATTTATGTGGAAGTAGCAATTCAAATTCAAGGAAATTTGCATGATTGAGTAAATTGTCTTCTTTCTTAAAATTCACATGCTTGGTTATGGATGTTGAATTGGTGGACTGAGAATGATAGAATTATGCCTTGTGAGATTTTGAGCCTATAAATGAATGAATTGAACATCTGTACCATTCTCTTCTTTCTTATGTGATTTTTTTTCACTCATGAAATTGTTACTCTAGAACTTGCTTTGATTCTTTTTGAGGCTACATTTTCACATGCATACATAAACATGATTGAGGCAAATTTTCTTGAATTAACTACTTTGACCAAATAGCTAACCTTACATATTTTCCTTTGCTTAACCCCTTTGAGCTTATTTGACCATTCTTTGTTTCTAACTCATTACGTGCCTTAAATGAAAAATCATGTTCTAACCCAACCTTAAGGAATAAGAGAGCATTGACTTTGTTTTTGAACAAGTGTGGGGGTGTGTGTGCAGAATATTTTTAAAAAAATGTGTATATATGATGTTCTTATTCTTCAAAAAAAAAAATCAAAAATAAAAAATCAAAAAAAAAAATCAAAAAAAATTGTAAAAAGAAGAGGGTCAACAAGGTAATAAAGGAAAGGAAGAGAATATGTAAAGAGAATTTGTATTAGGTGGAGTTGGGATGAATTTTCATGCTTGTTAATTGAACTCAGCTCTCATGTTCTTTTATTCTCTGGTGTTTAACTTGTCATATCTATATTACCTCCTCCTTTACCTTGACCCCATTACAATCTTGAATAAAGTCCTCATGATTTGTGTGTGCATGTGTTCTGAGTAGTGGAGAAGTAGAAGATAAGCAAGCTTATGGTAGTGCAATTTTCATGGGTTGAATTGAGTGAAATACCTACCTTTTAAACACTTAAGGGATTGAGAGTGAATCTTGTGAAAATCTATCATTCTTGACTCATGCTTTTCAATTGAAATAATCTTGCTTGTTGATTTGAGAAGTGAAGATATGTTACCTCATGAATGTTTTGATTACTTGAATGATTGCTCTTCATTTTTAAATATTATTAGAAATTGAGTCTTTTAGAGTGTTTAGCTTTTGAGTCTGTTTCGTTTTTTTTTTATTTTGTGAAGTGGTCTTATGTGTTTTGCTCAGGGAGTGCAAAAAGCTAAGTGTGGGGAATTTGATGATCACATATTTGATACATTAATAAGCCTTCATTTTTAGTCATTTACACTCTCCATGTACTTAATTGATTGATTTTGATTATGTTTTGTAAGTTTGGATTCAAATTAGACTTAATTGAATTTTTCAGCATAATTTACATCTTACACTGTTTCTGTACTTTGGTCATATCTTGGGCTGTAGGTGGTCTTTGGAGCTGATTCTAGTGGAATTTGAAAGATAAGAGAGAGTTCTATAACTTTCATGAAGACCTTAAAGGCTCAATCACACGAGTAGATAACTCAAATTGGGGTTGAAGCAAGAACTAGAGTGCTGTTCCTGATAGCTTGACCTATGTATACTGTTCATCATTGATTTTGGGCTAGATGTTGTAAAAAGGACTGAAATTTGGATGCTGAATAGTTAAGACCCATATCTACAACTTTCATGTTGAACACTTTTCCAGAATCGGATTCCTTGAAGGTGATATTGGGTTTGGAAGTCAGAACAGAGGAGCTGTGACTGGGCCTGGATAGTATGTAGTAATTTGAACGTATCTGGAGTTGTAGAAATGATATTGGACCCAAACTAAAGCCATTTGAAAGCTAAGATCCAGGCCTACAACTTTCATGAAGACCACTTGGTTCAAAAATGACGAATGCAATGACTTCAGAGCTGCATGATTTCGGAGACAAGGAATCTCCATAATTTCCCACTCATTTAATGTCATTTGGCATTTTCCACTCATTTTCCAATCATTCAACCACTAATAACTCAGCCTCCTTGACATTTTGTATCTCTAATCCTCTATAAAAGGGGGCCTTGGCAGATCATTTAAGGTATTAGGTGTTAGTTACCAAAATAATACCATTTTGTTACTAGGTTTTCTTATAGTAATTTTCCTTTGTTCTAAATGAAAGTCATGTTCTTCTTCTTCTTCTTCTTTCTTTCTTTCTTCTTATCTATGAGTAACTAAGTTTCATTTTACTTGGGTGAAAGGGTGAAGCTCTTGGTAATAAAGTAAGGTTAGATTTATTCTTCTCTTGTGCTTAAATGATTTATATTTTCTAGTAACCATTATACGTATTATAATTTGTTTCTTATAATTTAGAAATCATCTTTGTAAAGAGGAGTTCTTGATTTGTTGTAGACAAAATATTGGCACAATGAATGCTTTAACCCATTTATAAGTGGTGGTAATATTTTTAGGAAACATAATATAATTACGTGTATTATTTTAATGGACTTTTAACATTA
Source organism: Ormosia semicastrata (assembly GCA_029884595.1). Taxonomy (NCBI): domain Eukaryota; kingdom Viridiplantae; phylum Streptophyta; class Magnoliopsida; order Fabales; family Fabaceae; genus Ormosia; species Ormosia semicastrata. The sequence continues at coordinate 283,252 of JAQQTO010000057.1, read as the reverse complement.
TATTTTCCGATTGGAACCTCCATGTTGCGAGGATTCTAATTGAGTTATAAAAGGAATTAATCTTACTTTTACTTTATTTACCAAGAGTGGATCATTTTTACCCAAGTAAATAATTTTTATTGTAGTAACAAAATATTAACCTTACCTTAAATAATCTTCATCAATTCCCTGTGGATCGACCTTGGACTCACCGAGAAATTTATTACTTGAGACAACCTGCACTTGGGTTTGCAAATGCGACAACTAAAAATTGTGCATCAGCATAGGTAATAGCTTGCACATTGGTAATAACACCAGGCCAGCTTCATCCTCCTCGGTTGCGGGTCCTTACCACTCTACATCGTTGACACAAGACATATCTGAAGCTGTAAACACAGCAGTGGCAGCAGTGATGGCTTTGTTTGTCCAGAGTCAACTTGTCCCTATGTTGGCGCCCTTCCAATCGTTCTTATCTACGATCGGATCAACAAATATTGTTTCACAACCACCATTGCAAGATTTAGGCAGGGAGGGTCGAGAGGAAGCCGAAGACGAAGATAACTTAGACTGATTGTCATTTTTTTTCTTATTGTCAAATTTGTATAACTTTCAACTATATTGATTGATTATTTGTTTTATAACTTTTAACTATATTGATTGATTATTTGTATAATAACTTTTAACTATTTATTGGATTATTTTGTACAAGTTTTTTGTTGTAGCATTTTACAATTATTGGATTATTGTTGGATTTTTGTTTCTTTGGATTTACTTTTCTTTGGATTGTGGTTTGATATACGAGGTTTTGGGAAAGTTATATATACAGATAGGTTATTAAAAAAAACTAGCTCAATAGCGAGGGATTAACGACCGCATAGTGAGGGAAATATTAGCGAGGGATTAACAAAGAAATAGCAACTGATGATTTAGCGAGGGATTAGCGAGGCAATAGCAACGGATTAGTTAGCGAGGGATTAGTGAGGTAATAGCAACAGATAATTTAGCGAGGGATTAGCGAGGCAATAGCGACGGATTAGTTAGCGAGGCATTTAGCGAGGAAATAGCGACTGAATAATATAAACCATTAGGGACTGATTAGCGAGGGATTAGCGAGGGATGTTAGAGAGAGATTAGCGAGGGAATAATAGAGAGGGAATAGCGAGGTAATAGCGAGGGAAATTGACAAAATTAGAAAATAATTCAGCGATGGAATAGAGAGGGAAATTCCCTCGCCCATTTGCGAGGGAATATTAGCGAGGGATTAGAGAGGAATTAGCGAGGGAACTACATTTTCTAGAGATGGATTAGAGAGGGAATACTTTCCCTCGCTAATTAGCGATGAAAAAAATGCGACGAAAATTTCCCTCGCTAATCCCTCGCTGATAATATTAGCGAGGGATTAGAGAGGGATTGGCGAGGGAAATTTCCCTCGCTATTTTTCTAATTTCTTGTAGTGACGTTCTGCCATCAAAGTACCTAAATCACAAAATAATCTAAAAACTTAAATTAATATGTACATGACAAAATTTGAATTAGGATTAACAAGATTCGTTGCTAATATTAGCTAAACATAAATAAACTATATTTCCCGGCAACGGCGCCAAAACCTTGTTCGCTCTTTTGCTTACCGCAAGTGCACGGATCGCACTTGTAGTATCACTAGGAGTCAGATATCGTTCTCACGAGGAATACGTATTTCATATAAGAGCCTAGTATTAATCAATAGTCTAATTAATGTTATCCAAAGACATTGAATTTATAAAAGAATGTTTTAAAGAATATAAAGACTGAAAAGCAATAAATCTAAGATAAATAGATAAATAGAGAAATAAGTAATTCTTTTTCATCTCCTATTTCAACTAATGACATGCAATCCTTACAAGCAACATAAATGAATTGTTAAGTTAGTTTGAGAATCTGATTTAGTCAAAAGCCTATGTCTAGGTCAATAAATCCTGGTTTCATTCACCTAGCTCACTAAGTTTCCTTGAGAACCAGTGCAAACCCCACTCATGAATGATTTATTCTCAATCATACACTATACATGGCTAATAGATATATTTCTATCCTATTAACAAATTAACTCATCCAAGCCAATTGAACTCGCCGAACATGTATCAACCATATGTATGATCTAAAATCTAAATTCCTATATCTAGGTTCATCAGATTTGATCAGATCAATCAAAGATTGATTAAACCCTTAAAAGCATTAAGATCCATATGATTGAAAATAACTAAACTTCAATATATACTCCAAAGATTACAAAATCATTAGTATCCATAGGAAACTACTAAGAAAAACTTATATACAGTCTAGCTAGCCATGAAACATGAAAGTACAAACAAATAAATCATGTTCATGAATGAATAAAGAGAGCGAAGAAGAAAGGAAAGGAAAGAAGCTCATTAGATTTTGTCCTCTAAGCTTGATTCACCCTCTATAGGAAGGATGGCCTCCAACCTTAGCCTTTTTTACTTCCTCTAGGTCTAAAAACCTAAAACTAGCAGCTGCTCTAAAAAATGATGAAAACTCCCGCAGAAAATGGGTACAAACGTATTTATAGGCTGAATAAAACAGGGTCACGTCGCGGCATCCAACATGTCACGCCGCGGCACGCATGTAATTAGGTCACAGGCGCCTGAGGCGCCCACTCTTCAGGGTTGCGGCGCTCCAGCCTCGGGTTTTATGTACTGAAGCAGGGTAGCGCCGCAGCGCCACCAATCCCACGTCATGGCGTTGGGTGCTGATCTTCACTTTTAACCTTCTTTTAGGCTTCCTGGTCCAAAGCTACTTCAAATTCTTCATTTCCATGCTTCATTTGAGACCTGCCTATAACAAAGAAAGAATCAACTCATTAAATCATGCAGATGTACTCAATTTGATCATAGTTTTGAAAGTATTTACTCAGGATCACAATGGAAGTCATCAGAATGAAATCAGATATAAATGATGTTAAAACCTTCCATTAATGCTTACAAACAAGGACTAATCATGCCATGAAGTATAGATATAGGGCACAAATAACTACACTCTGTGTAGTTATCACTTGGTCGTTTGAGCCATTTCCATTTTAGGTTTTCTCAATTTTTCTTAGTTTTAGGTTAGAAAGTGATCAATCAATTTTGAGGCATTCATTATTACTTTATATTTGGCCTAATTGATGATAATTGTATCCAATATTATGTTTGTGGGTGAGTTTTAGATGATTGGGCCTTATTGAGCTTAGTTGTAAAAGCTTTATTAATTTTTAGAATTTAGCTCATATTGACCTTTCTGTCTTTTACAGGCCATATCTTAGGCTACAAAATGTCACATTTGGATTATCTTGGTGTCCCCTGAAAGCTGAGACGAAGATACACAATTTTGCGTCTAATGCAATTTTTCTATTTCAGTTGGATTTAGGGCAAAATTGAGCCTCAAAGTTAGGATGTTGTAGCTGTCATAAAGCTTGGACCTTCCCTCACTGATTTGGGCTTAACTCTCTCAATTTAAGCCCAATTAAGGCAAATTATATGTCTCTGAAAAGCTTATTCAGAGGGATACAGTTTGGGCTAAGGGTAGATTAGGAATTACAAAAGAATTTTCAGTTACAAATAGGTTAAGGCAAAATACGAAAAGTACCTTTTGAATCTTTTTCAGTTTTACAGCTTGAATCAATATTTCTTTTCTCTCTTTTCGTCTTCTCTATTTTTGTTTTCTCTTTTCATTTTCTCTCTTCTCTGAAGGTTCTGTATCTTTCCAATGGTGATGACCATGGAAGGCTAAAGATCCAATCAATCCAAGGAATTCAATGATTGTGGTTAGAGTTTTGAGTTCTTTTGTTTAATTGTGATTTCTGATTGTGTTCTTCCCTCTTCTCATTCTTCAATTGATTTATGATTATGTTTTCGAAATTAAAAATAGATTTGGACTGATTAATCTAAATCTAATGGAGAATAGATCATTGATTGGTAATCTATGTTAATTTGAAATTGTGTTTAATTTAATCTTAATCAAGAAGAGCGATTGTGATTCTGTTTTAGTTGATCAAATTCTAGGTGATTATCTAGTTGAATTCGAATTAACAGAGATAAATGCATATAGAATTCTACTCTCTTTGAACTACGATTAACTCTGCCACTTGAATTGAAGACCTTGGTTTGGTGTTTCCAGTTTCGAATTTACTTCTAATTACTGTTGAATTTGTACTCTGCTACTTGATGAACAAAACCCCCTACCTAATGATAACTTCTAATATGCTTGAGAAATTCGAATTGATCCTTGGGAGATGACCTAGGTTATGCACTATGCTATATTCCATTTAAATCCTAGTCTATTTTGAGGCGAGTACGACATTGCTCATCAGAAAGCTTTGGCTAGATCTCCATTGATGGTGGATTGGAGGCTAAGAACAAGGATGGAGGAGGATTCAAGCTTCAGAGATAAATCAATGAGCTTCCTTTCTCTTTTTCCTTTCTCTCTTCTCTTCCTTATCTTCCTTGGATATGAGTTTATTTGTGTTTTCATGTTCATTGTATAGCTGAGCTATATTTAGGGATACTTTGGATCCTTTTATATATATGAATGATGTGTTCTTCTCTGAGTTTGTGTGGATGTTTAGTTTTGTTCAATTATAATCTATGCTTAATGCTTGTTGTTGGTTGGCCATCAATTGCATGATCCTAATATTACAAATGAACTAGATATAGAGATTTGTTGATATGGATATGGTATGGTTAATGCATGTTCAATGAGTTCAATTGGCTTGGATGAGTTGATTCGTTAATAAGATAAAAATATACCTATTGGCCATGTATAGTGTGTGATTGAGAATAGATCGTTCATGAATGGATTTTGGTTCTAACTAAGGAGTTAGGTGAATGAAACTATGGTTAAATGACCTAGACATAGGTTTTTAGCTAATAAAGATTCTCAAGCTAACCTAATCAATGCATTCATGTTAATGAGGAAGATTGCATGTTGTTGGTAGATGTAGTGGGTGAAGAAGGATTCACTGAAATCTATCCGTTTATCTTTATTGCTTTTATAGATTAGATTTAGTTTAGTTTATTATTTTTCTTATTTTTATGTCCTTGAATAGAATTGATTAAGCTATTGGTTGGTACTTAGCTTTATAAATAATTATCCTTGTGGGAACAAACTTTTACTCTGTATCTGTATTATTTGAGCGATCCGTGCACTTGCGTTTAGCAAATGGGCAACATGTTTGACCCTATCACGCTCCAGAAGACCTCACACGGTCGTGTGAGTGCACAACACGACCGTGTGAGTTTTAAAAACTACATAATTTCAATGTAGGAGGGTCACATGGACGTGTGACCAAGATACACGACCGTATGACTTAGTCAGAAGCAATCCTCAAGTAACACAAGGTCATGTGAGCTTGACAGAAGTGTGTATAACTCCTTAATCACTCAATGCTGAAGTGATCTTCATGAAAGTTGTAATTCTTTTTCTTAGCTTTCCAATGCCACTAGAATCACCTTGTTTCGACTTTTGTAGCTTAAGTTATGCTCATTTTATCGCGCAAAGGTAAAAAACTCTATGAATCATGACTATATAAATTCCGAGCTCAATTCCATTGTAATGAATCTATCCGAAGCTTCATAGAGTCATGTCAAAACACCTCTTTTGGACCTGAAAAACATAGAGAAAGATCAATCATGAGATACCAAGGATAATTAGATTAAATGTGACATAAATTCCAATATAAATAAATCAAAGTACACCTAAATTCACCTCAAATCAGTGTTCCATCTAACTCCCTTTAGTGTCATCAAGTCTTTTCTTTATTCCCCTCAGTATGACTCAGTTGGCGACCTCAACTTGCCCGTTGGTTTTTGGGTACTCCACCGAGGTAAAATATTATTTGATCTTAAGGCCTCCTAGGAGATCTTTAAATATCTTGTCAGTGAATTGGGTTCCGTTATCTGTGACAATCAACTCTAGGACTCTGAATCTACTTATGATATTTTCGAAAGTGAACTTTTGGATTTACACACGGAGGAGATCGTGGATAACGGCTCTGCTTCAATCCACTTTGTGAAATAATTAATGGTCATTATTAGGTACTTGACCTGCCTAAGAGCTTGTGGGAAGCGACCTAAGATGTTCATTCCCCAACGGTAAAACGGTCAGGGGATGGACATCATTGACAGCTCTTTGGATGGCGCCACGCAGATGTCAGAGTGCAGCTGGCATTTTTTGCATTTCTGCATGTGCCTGATGCTGTCAGCTTCCATTGTAGGTCAATAATATCCTACTTTTAGTGCCTTTCTTGACAAGGGTTTTCCACCGAGATGGTCACCCGAGCTTTCCTTGTGAATTTTGCTAGGATTTATTATGCCTGCTTAGGAGGAGAGGATAGGAGAAACCTCGGCGGTACAACTAGTTATCGTAAGTGGTGTACCAAGCCACTGCTCACACTATTTTTTGGGCCTCTTTTTGTTCATCGGGGAGTGAGTCGTTGCAGAGGTAGGCTAAGATAGGCGTCATCCAGGATTCCTCAACTTCTAGCATGAGCACTTCACTGTTCGTGATGTTGGGGATGAAAAGCATGTCTTGGATTACGGACTTGTTACCAAGTGGCTTCCAGTACTCAAGAGGGGGGGGTGAATTGAGTATAAAAACTTTTTTCGAAAAACTCTTTTTAAAATAAAATACAAATATAAATTTGATAAATAAAAGCACAGAAGGAATAAGAAGAAGAGAATAAACGATAAAGAGCGTAAAATAAATGTGCATAAATTAAATTGCTTAAATTAAAGAGATTAAAGAAGAGAAAGCGAGTACGGTATTTATCCTGGTTCGACCACTAACCCACTTGTGGTCTACGTCCGATCCTCGAAAGTCGAGATTTTTCACTAAGTATACAAGCTTCAATAGGTGCTTGCTACCGTTACAAAATAGAGCACTTTTCACACACAGGGGACACTATACCCTTGTGCTAAAGTCTCGGCACTGCGGGATACCTCACCCTTATACAAACCTTTGAGGATACCTCACCCTCGATACAAATAATCGAAAAATAGAGATGAAGAGAAACTCTCAAACAGTGTGTAATACAAGTTGAAGTGCTAATGGAGCTCTCACAAGTAATATCTCAAAGTTTTTAAGCAAAAAGAGCGTAGGGAAAAGTTTTCACATAAACAGAGTAATCGGAAAAACATTCGAATAATGGGTGATGGAAAACGTGACCCGGGCTTGCTATTTATAGAGAGAATTAGGTTAAGCGGCCGTTGGGTGTGATAAAAGGCATTAAATGCTGATTGAAAACAAATTTCAATTAATACTGTTTCTATTTTCGTAACCCGAAGGTTCGTGTTTATTCGAATAGGCAGGAGCTTATTCGAATAAAGCTCAACGTGAAAAAAGCTCATTTGAAAGGGTTATTCGAATAGCAACTTGGTTATTCGAATAACGTATTCAAAACGAAGTTCAGATAGAAACCTTTATTCGAATAACAGATGAGTTATTCGAATAACGTATTTAAAATGAAGTTTCTGAAAAGCTCAGTTATTCGAATAAACGAATGTTTATTCGAATAGCCATTTTGAAAACAGGTTTCTCATGAAGACATTTATTCGAATAGGCAATGTGTTATTCGAATAATTCAAGTTAAAAAACTGTTTTGAAATGGATATTCAGAGATGCTGAGTTCAAAAACAAGTGAGCTATTCTTTGAAAACTTTTCTTTCAAAAGACAAAGAGATATTAAATGTGAGCTCCGTACAATAGATCCTAAGTCCTAAAAACTAATCAAACAAAAAACTTGGACTTGGTCTATTACTCATCTTCATTTAATCTTCTCGTTTGTTATCATCAAAACAAGTCTTCAATGGTAAGCATCCAAACACATTCTCCCCCTTTTTGATGATGACAAATTATTAAAGAGACTATCAAAGAGAAAAGCGTTAGTGCATATAATTGAAATTCACAAAAAGGTATAAAAGCTTACTCCCCCTCTTTAATTATAAGAGGTAATGTATATCAGATATGTGCGCAGCTCCCCCTTTCAATTTGAATCCAATCTTATTTCAATTTTACCTGTCTTTTCTCAATTAAAGTCAAGTGATCAAATAGATATCTCTCCCCCTTTTGTCATGAGCAAAAAGGAGGGGTAAAAACATAATAAGTCTCATAAACATACTCATGTCATTTTAGAATAATAGGAAACTTCATTTATGCATTAATAACAGGAGACATTACAAGCCAGAAAACAAATTACACTAAGTAAAAAAAAAAACATAAAAACTAAGAATTATAGTTCCTAAAAGTAAGCATCCTGGAGGTGGTGGTGAAGACGCCAGTGCGAGAGGCGGGTGAAGCGGATCGGAGGGCGGCAACCTCACGTTCAACACCTTCTATTCTATCAAACGAATAGAGAAGGTATGTTCCATGTAAGCTCGGTTATCTGTAAGGTGGCCATGATCTGTTCTAGAGTGGCCGGAGTCTTACCTCGGCGGGAGCGGCGGGGGGCAGCGAGCGGGGTCAAGCTCGTCCTCAGCAACCTCATCTGGGTACACCCAGCCTTCATCGGTTTGGATCATCTTCATCTTTCTCAAGGTGTGAGCTCCAAACACGTTGTGGTGCGTCAGGGCGATAGCTCGCTCAGTCTCTAGGACCTGAGGGTACTTACCCAACAGGGTAGTGACGAGGAAGCCATAAGGAAGGTCGATTTGTCCTTGCCCTTAGCCTCATCATGTGCCTCATGATGAACACAGGCCGGTTGACCTGATGGCCATTCTTCGAAACCACAGCATGAAGACGTCTTCCTCGCTGAGATAGGCGTAGTTTCCACCGCGAGGAGCCAGAATGTGAGCATAGGCGTAATGCAGAAGCCTATCTTGGCTTTTCAGCATTCCACCCTTGAGACCTTTATCAGGAGGGGCCAAGCCAGGCTTCAGCAGGTCTTCAACTCGCTTGAAGTTTGTTGAAGTCTTCAAGGAAAGGTGTGTCATCATGTTCAACAAGGGCGCCGGAGAACTGCAGCCCGAACAGCGTCAGCCAGTCCTGCGGTGTGATCACAACCTGCTGATCACAGACCTCAGAAAGAAGATTCTGGCCGTCAAACGCCAGATTACAGAAGAACATCTTCACCAGAGCTGGATAGATGTTGGTCCGGTGAGAGCAAAGCTGAAGAACTCCTTGGTTTTGCAGTAGAGTCAGGAAGTCAAAACCGCGGTGCTTCTGGAAGAAGGAAAGATCCAGATACTTGGGTTGAACCAAGTTGCGTTCCCGAAAATGAGAGATGAAGCGTGCACGGTACTCATCATTTGAGGAGAGCCTTCGAAGATCAAGCGGGTTGGTGCACTGGAGCATTTTTCGTGCGAGGACGTTTGCTAGAGGATGAAGCCATGGAGGAAGGTGGAGAAAAGGTGAAAGGACGCCTTGAGATGGTGAGACGGTTTGAGAGGAGGAGGTGAGAAGTCGAGAAAAGAATAGAGAAGAAGGAGGGTGAAAGACTTGGGCGCGTAGGGGGTTATTTAAAGAGCCCGTGTTTATTCGAATAAAGCGAGGTTTATTCGAATAAACCTATTTGAACAATGAACAGACAGTAGCGCAGAGAAACTGGAGGGTTTAAAACGATAAGGTTTATTCGAATAGAAGAGGATCCATTCGAATAAAATAACTTGGAAAGCCAAACGTGTTGGCTATCGGAAAGGTTTTATTCGAATAACTATGGAGTTATTCGAATAGGTAGAGACCATCACAAAACGATAAAATGAGGTTCGGGTTATTCGAATAACACAGGGTCTATTCGAATAGCGAGAGATCAAGACCAGAGCCGATAAAGAGGGACGCCGGTTATTCGAATAAGAAGGGGCTTATTCGAATAAGCGAGGGTAGAAGGAGGCACTTAAACACGGGTTTCTGGTTATTCGAATAAAGAGAAGAGCTATTCGAATAAGCGAGAGACGAGAAGCACACAAAGTGTAAAGCAGTGGAGTCGGTTTATTCGAATAAACTAAGTTTTATTCGAATAAAGTGATGTTAAACACATATATTAACGAGCAAAGACAAAGAATGTTATTCAAGTGATGGCATGCTTATTCGAATAAAACTAACACGAGGCATATGTTTATAACATTTAAAGCATATGATCATATGAACACAACCAAATCAATCATACAATTTAAACATTAGATTGATCAATTATGCCCAATTCTCCTCGAATATAAAAGAATGCTTCTTTTGCTAAGGGTTTAGTGAAGATATCGCAAGTTGCTTAGATGTTTCAACAAACTCAAGAATGCAATCCCTTTTTGTACGTGATCTCGATAAAGTGATGTCTTATCTCTATATGCTTTGTTCTTGAATGCGGTATGGGATTCTTAGAGATATTTATTGCACTAGTGTTATCACATTTTATTGGGATGCGATCAAGTGAAGAGTAGTCTAAAAGTTGTTGCTTCATCCATAGGATTTGAGCACAACAACTCCCTGCAACATATTCGGCCTCTTACTATTTTGTTTCTTACTATGCCAAGAAACTAAAGAGTTACCAAGCAAGTGGCAAGTCCCACTAGTACTTTTTCTCGTCAATTTGCACCCAAGCAAAATCGAGTCGAATAACCTATTAGGCTACAAGAGGCACCCTTAGGGTACCACAAGCCCATTTGTGAAGTGCCTACTAGGTATTTTATTATACGTTTAACAGACTTAAGTGAGTTTCCTTAGGGTTTGCACGATATCTCGCACACATGCATACACTAAACATAATATCGGACCTACTAGCGGTAAGATAAAGGAGAGATCCAATCATACCTCTATATTTCGTTATTTCTACTTGATTTACCTCCTTCATCTTTATCCAAATAGCAAGGCGTGCCCATCGAATGGCCATGTGTTTAGCGTTTTCCATATCGAATCTTTTGATCAACTCCTTGCGGTATTTGGTTTGACTTATGAAAGTCCCTTCGTCCGTTTGTTTGATTTGAAGTCCGAGGAAGAAGTTCAATTCTCCCATCATTGACATTTCAAATTCATTCGCATTGACTTAGCAAAATCCTCGCAAAGGGATTCATTAGTAGCACCAAATATAATATCATCCACATAAACTTGCACAAGAAGAATATCATGCTTTTTATTTTTAATAAAAAGGGTAGTATCGACTTTTCCTCTTGAAAAACCATTTTCCAAGAGAAACTTACTTAACCTTTCATACCAAGCTCTAGGAGCTTGCTTTAAGCCATATAAAGCCTTTTTAAGTTTGAAAACATGGTTGGGCAATTTATGATTTTCAAAGCCTGGAGGTTGTTCAACGTATACCTCCTCTTGAATAAAACCATTTAAAAAAGCACTCTTGACATCCATTTGATATAATTTGAAATCCATGATGCAAGCATAAGCAAGTAACATCCTAATAGCTTCTAGTCTAGCTACTGGTGCATAGGTTTCTTCATAATCTATCCCTTCGCTTGATTATATCCTTTAGCAACCAATCTAGCTTTGTTCCTAGTTATTAACCCATTTTCATCAAGTTTGTTTCTAAAAACCCATTTAGTTCCAATTATGGGGTAATTATTAGGTCTTGCAACTAATTCCCAAACTTGATTTCTTTCAAACCGATTTAATTCCTCATGCATAGCCAAGATCCAATGTTCATCATCAAAAGCTTCATTTAAATCCTTAGGTTCAGTTTGAGAGACAAAAGCTAAGTGATTACAAGTATTTCTAAGGGAGTTACGAGTACTAACACCTTTAGATACATCACCGATGATCTGATCAAAGAGTGATATTTTGAAGTCCGCCATTCTTTGGGAAGTTCCAAAGCTTGCGAATCTTCGTGTCTTTGTTTATCCTCTTGCTCCTTGATTTCTTTTTCTTTGCTATCCAAGTGAGTTTCCGCTAAGACTTCGCAACATCATCAATAGCAAGATCCTTTCTCGATCCACTTGGGTCGAGTTTCATCAAAAGCAACATGAATAGATTCTTCAATGGTCATAGTTCTTTTATTATATATACGAAAAGCTTTACTATGATTTGAATAGCCAAGAAAAATACCTTCATCAGACTTAGCATCAAACTTGCCTAAATTATCTTTTCCATTGTTTAAAACAAAACATTTGCAACCAAAAACATGAAAGTGTGAGACATTAGGCTTTCTTCCCTTATACAATTCATATGGGGTTTTCTTTAAAATGGGCCTTATAAGGGCCCTGGTTCATTACATAACAAGTCTATTTACAACATCTGCCCAAAAGTATTTAGGAAGAAGCGACCTCATTAAGCATAGTTCTCGCCATTTCTTCTAAAGAACGGTTTTCCTTTCTACAACTCCGTTTTGTTGCGGAGTTCTAGAAATGAAGAAATTATGATTAATACCATGTTCATCACAAGTAATTTTCAAAGACATTATTTTCAAATTAAGCGCCACCATGATCGCTTCTTATAGAAGAAATTTGAAAACCTTTTTCATTTTGAATAATTTTGGCAAGTCTTTTAAAAGCTAGAAATGCATCATTTTTATTTGCAAGAAATAAAGTCCATGTAAACCTAGAAAAATCATCCACAATCACTAAAGCATAGTAATTCCCACCAAAGCTCATAGTTCTAGAAGGTCCAAACAGATCCATGTGCAAAAGTTGTAAAGGTCTAGTGGTAGAAACTATATTTTTCGCTTTAAAAGAGACCTTTATTTGTTTACCCTTTTGACATGCATCACATAATTTATCTTTTATAAAATTAAGCTTGGGTAGTCCAATTACTAACTCTTTAGAGACCAGCTTTTTTTAAGTGATCCATGTGAATGTGTGCAATTCTCTGTGCCATAACCATGAATCATCATTTTTGCTTAAAAAGCATTTCGCATCATTTGAAGATATATCATCCAGGCTAATCATATAGATGTTATTAACTCTTTGACCAATGAATTTAACATGCTTATCATTTTTATCTTCAATTATGCAACGGTTTGAATCAAATATTACCCTATTTCCTTTATCACATAATTGGCTGATACTAAGCAAATTATGTTTCAAACCTTCAACAAGTAGCACATTTTCAATAGAGGAGTTAGGGTTCTTACCGACTTTGCCGATTCCAAGAATTTTACCCTTGTTGTTATCGCCATAAGTGACGTGTCCATGATTCTTGGGAATAAGCATTGTGAACTTTGAGTCGTCCCCAGTCATGTGCTTAGAGCAGCCGCTGTCGAGATACCAATTTGAACTCCTGGCTTTCAAGCACACCTCGTTTTCACTGTCTTCTTCATCTCCTTTTGCCATTAGACACAACTGAGCTTCTTCGCTATCTGAGCTGTCAGTTGAGTCTATGTCGTTTTCATCCCATGCTATGTAGGCTTTTCTTCCTTTTCTATCCTTGAAGGGCTTCTTTTCGAATTTCTCCTTCTTCTTTTTGATAGACTGGGCACTCCATTTTCATGTGTCCAGGTTTCCCACATTCATAGCAAGTTGGAGTAGATGAAACTCCTTCGCCTTTAAAGTGTGTCTTTTTCGGAGGAAGGGAGGTCTCCTTTGCGTTCCCTTTTTCCCGAGAAATTTACCAAATTTTTTAACTAATAAACTAAAATTTTCTTCACTTACCTCAATGTTCTCTGAGCCTTCTTCATTTTCTTCATCATCGTTGTCGAATGTTGATGAAGTGGCTTTAAAGCTATCCCTTTTCTTTTTATCATTTTCTTCACTTTGATTCATCTGCTCGAAGTTCGTGCTCATGAAGTTTTCCAAAGAGAGCCAAAGTCATTGTAGACAAATCCCTTGATTCGATATGGCTGTTACCTTGGGTTGCCAAATCCTGCTAAGACATCTCAATACTTTGTTAATCAAATCTTCATTAGAAAAGCTTTTACCTAAAGATGCAAGATGATTAACTATGTGGGTGAACCTCTTTTGCATTTCCTGAATGCTTTCTCCTTGGTTCATTCTAAAAAGTTCATATTCGCGAGTTAGAGAATTTATTCTTGACCTTTTAACTTCACTAGTGCCTTCATGGGTAACTTGTAAAGTATCCCACATTTCTTTAGCAGTTTTACAATTTGAAATTCTAAAAACTCATCATAACCCAAAGCAAGTAATAATATTTTTGGCTTTTAAATTAAATTGAACTTTTCGTTTGTCTTCATCGGACCATTTATTTCGAGGTGTTTCGGTCCTTACACCATCGATCTCATGTGTGGGTATAAAAGCGCCGTTTTCAACAAAGATCCCAAACATCTAGATCAATAGCTTCGATGAAGATTTTCATTCTTTCCTTCCAATATGCGTAACCATCCCCATTGAAAAAGGGTGGTCGGTTTATGGAGGATCCTTCGAAAAACCATTTGAAGAAGCCATATACTCTTGAAGGCTTTTAAGCTCTTTATACAAGAGTCTAGCTCGATACCACTTGTTACCAAGTGGCTTCCAAAGACTCAAGAGGGGGGGTGAATTGAGTATAAAAACTTTTTCGAAAAACTCTTTTTAAAATAAAATACAAATATAAATTTGATAAATAAAAGCACGAAGAAGGAATAAGAAGAAGAGAATAAACAAGAAAGAATAAAAATAAATGTGCGATAAATTAAATTGCTTAAATTAAAGAGATTAAAGAAGAGAGAAGCGAGTACGTATTTATCCCGGTTCGACCACTAACCCACTTGTGGTCTACGTCCAGATCCTCGAAAGTCGAGATTTTTCACTAAGTATACAAGCTTCAATAGGTGCTTGCTACTGCTACAAAATAGAGCACTTTTCACACACAGGGACACTATACCCTTGTGCTAAAGTCTCACTGCAAGGATACCTCACCCTTATACAAACCTTTGAGGGATACCTCACCCTCGATACAAATAATCGAGAAAAATAGAGATGAAGAGAAACTCTCAAACAGAGTGTGTAATACAAGTTGAAGTGCTAATGGAGCTCTCACAAGTAATATCTCAAAGTTTTTAAGCAAAAAGAGCGTAGGGAAAAGTTTTCACATAAACAGTAATCGAAAAACATTCGAATAATGGGTGATGGAAAACGTGACCCAGGCTTGCTATTTATAGAGAGAATTAGGTTAAGCAGCCGTTGGGTGTGATAAAAGGCATTAAATGCTGATTGAAAACAAATTTCAATTCAATACTGTTTCTATTTTCGTAAACTGAAGGTTCGTGTTTATTCGAATAGGCAGCAGCTTATTCGAATAAAGCTCAACGTGAAAAAACTCATTTGAAAGGGTTATTCGAATAGCAACTTGGTTATTCGAATAACGTATTCAAAACGAAGTTCAGATAGAAACCTTTATTCGAATAACAGATGAGTTATTCGAATAACGTATTTAAAACGAAGTTTCTGAAAAGCTCAGTTATTCGAATAAACGAATGTTTATTCGAATAGCCATTTTGAAAACAGTTTCTCATGAAGACATTTATTCGAATAGGCAATGTGTTATTCGAATAATTCAAGTTAAAAACTGTTTTGAAATGGATATTCGAGAGATCTTTGAGTTCAAAAACAAGTGAGCTATTCTTTGAAAACTTTTCTTTCAAAAGACAAAGAGATATTAAATGTGAGCTCCGTACAATAGATCCTAAGTCCTAAAAACTAATCAAACAAAAAACTTGGACTTGGTCTATTACTCATCTTCATTTAATCTTCTCGTTTGTTATCATCAAAACAAGTCTTCAATGGTAAGCATCCAAACACACGGACTTGTTGTTGCTCGAGCTCTTAGTGTTGGTGAGTTTTGACAGGATGTTAGCTTTGGAGTTTTGGTCTTTGGGGATGTGCTCTACCCTGACACTGTCAAAACTTTCCATAAGCTTTTTAACCTTGGCCAGGTATTTTCGCAGCAAGGGTTCCCTCACCTGATACTCCCTTTTTATTCAGGACGTTGATCAATCAATTTTGAGGCATTCATTATTGCTTTATATTTGGCCTAATTGATGATAATTGTATCCAATATTATGTTTGTGGGTGAGTTTTAGATGATTGGGCCTCATTGAGCTTAGTTGTAAAAGCTTCATTAATTTTCAGAATTTATCTCATTTTGACCTTTCTGTCTTGTACAAGCTATATCTTGGGCTACAAATGTCACATTTGGATGATCTTGGTGTCGTCTGAAAGCTGAGACGAAGATACACAATTTTGTGTCTAATGAAGTTTTTCTAATTCAGCTGGATTCAGGGCGAAATTGAGCCTCAAAGTTAGGATGCTGTTGCTGTCATAAAGCTTAGACCTTCCCTCACTGATTTGGGCTTAACTCTCTCAATTTAAGCCCAAATAAGGCAAATTATATGTCTCTGAAAAGCTTATTCAAAGGGCTATAGTTTGGGCCATGGGTAGATTAGGAATTATAGAAGAAATTTTAGTTACAAATAGGTTAAGGCAGAATACGAAAAGTACCTCTTTTTGAATCCTTATTTTTGAGTTTTACGATTTGAATCAAGAAACCTTTTTCTCTATTTTCATTTTCTGTATTTTCGTTTTCCCTCTTCTCTGAAGGTTCTGTATCTTTTCAATGGTGATGGCCATGTAAGGCTAAAGATCTAATCAATCCAAGGAATTCAATGATTGTGGTTAGAGTTTTGAGTTCTATTGTTTATTTGTGATTTCTGATTGTGTTCTTTCCTTTTCTCCTTCTTCAATTGATTTATGATTATGTTTTTGAAATTGAAGATAGATTTGGATTGATTAATCAGAATTTAATGGAGAATAGATCATCGATTGGTAATCTATGTTAATTCGAAATTGTGTTTAATTCAATCTTAATCAAGAATTGTGATTGTGATTCTGTTTTAGTTGATCAAATTCTAGGTGATTATCTAGTTGAATTCGAATTAACAGAGGTAATTGCATAAAGAATTCTACTCTCTTTGAACTATGATTAACTTTGCCACTTGAATTGAAGACCTTGGATTGGTGTTTCCAGTTTTGAATTTATTCCTAATTACTGTTGAATTTGCACTCTATTACTTGATGAACAAAACCCCCTACTTATTGATAACTTCTAATATACTTGA
Source organism: Ormosia semicastrata (assembly GCA_029884595.1). Classification (NCBI taxonomy): domain Eukaryota; kingdom Viridiplantae; phylum Streptophyta; class Magnoliopsida; order Fabales; family Fabaceae; genus Ormosia; species Ormosia semicastrata. Next base: position 266,322 of record JAQQTO010000057.1, on the reverse strand, counting down.
GAAATCTGAATTGATCCTTGGGGGATGACCTAGGTTATGCACTATACTATATTCTATTTAAATCCTAGTATATTTTGAGGCGAGTACGACATCGCTCATCAGACATCACCAATTGTGAGTTGCTGCATAAGACCACATCTCTAGCCCCCATTTTCTTTCCCATAGTAATACTCACTATACACGCTTTGTACTCGGCCTGGTTGTTGGAGGTAGAGAACTCAAATCTCAAAGAATACTCCAGTACGAGACCAACTTCATTTTCTAACATAACTATGGCTCTGCTCCCTTTGGGATTCGAGGATCCATCTACATAGATAGTCCAAGAATGTGCTCTAGGGTTATGGGAGTTCGGGGTGAGTTCGATCAAGAAGTTGGACCATACCTGGGCTTTAATAGCTAGTCTTGGTTCGTAGATGATTCTAAACTTGGAAAATTCTATAGACTAGACAATCATTCTCCCTGCGAGTTCTGACTTGTGCAATACCTGTTTGATAAGCTGGTCAGTCTTTACTATTATGGGGTGGCATTGAAAGTATTGTCTCAGCCTCCTTACGGTGACCATTAACGCTAGGGCTATCTTCTCAATTTTCTGGTTTTGGACTTCGGGGCCTTAGAGGACTTTGTTGACAAAATAAACCGGCTTTTGGCCCTCATCTATCTCCCTTATCAGAACTGAGCTAATTGCTTCATTACTAACAAAGAGGTAGATGTAGAGCATCTTATCAGGGTCTGGTCTTGTGAGAATGGGTGGCAATGATAGCATCCTGATGTGTGTGAAATAACATCATGTTTTGTTCTTGTTTTGCATGCATTCTTGAGCATTTTAGGCATTTTAGTTTCCCTTTTAGTTTATTTTTCCCTTAGTTCGGATAACTGCGGTGTTTTTGGTGTTATTGTGCAGGATTAATGTTGAATTGGCCTTGGATTGAATGGAATGCTTGCATGTTTGAAGTTGGAGTTTAATGGATAGCAAAAAGATACAAAAAGACCATTTCAGAGGGATCCACGGTCTGCCCGTGGTTTCTACCACGGCCATGGTTCGAGGGAGTCAAGAAAAGCAAAATAAAAATTCCAGAATTAACCACGGCCTGGCCGTGGTGGCCACCACGGCCGTGGTTCAGAGTCTGCTTGACAAACTTAAATCCAGAACTGACCACAGCCCGTGGTACCCACCACAGCCGTGGATCGCAGCGCGCAACAGTTTTTATGTTTTTCTTTTTATTTCTTTTGGGGACTTTTTAGCCAATTAAAACCCTAGGATTATAAATAGAGGTTCTAAATACAATGAGGAGGTTCTAATTTGGTTTGGAAGGAGGCACGTTGGAGGCTCTTGTTCTTGATCTTTCTTCCCTCTTCTCTCTTGGGTTACGGGTTTGGATGTTCTTGAACATGTTTTCTGATTCTTTCTTCTCTATGTCTGAGTAGTTTCCTTTGTTTCTAGGATTGGGCAATGCCCTTTGATACATTGATAATGATTAATTGACGTTGTTTCTCCTTTTATTGATCTTGAATGCTCATTGATTCAATTCTTATTGCTCTTTTTCATGTGAATTTGCTGGCTACTTATTTGCATCTCATAGGCATTTAGGGATGTACTGAGAGGTGAACCTAGGTGTTGGAATCATAAGAATTGAACTTAAGGTCTAAATCACAAGAGTAGTTTTAGCCTTTCGAGGATTCAATGAATTACCACAAAGCGTAATGGGTTCAATTTAAATTCAATTATCACGAGAGTAGGAATTAGTTTAATTGGGCACGGATCTTGTATCTTGAGAAAGAACATTAACTAAATTAAGGTAATTCACCTTCAATTGAATTTCAGATTTAATAAAAGGGTTATCAATTAGGATTTATCTTGTATCATTGTAGTATCCCAATCTTGAAAGCTTTCTTGAATCTGAATATCTTTCTTGATAAATTGATGTTTTTGTTCTTAATTTTGCACTTTAATAATTATTTACTTAATTACTTGGTTACTACATTCTTATCAATCAACAATTTTATTCCCTTTGTTTAATTTAATTGAATTAATTAATTAATTGGTATTCATAGACACAGTCCCTGTGGATTCGATCTTTTTATTACTTGACGACGAAACCGTACACTTGCAATTTCACGCATCAAGTTTTTGGCGCCGTTGTCGGGGACTGTGTTTTTCTTAAATATCAGTTTAATTTTTAATTTAATTATTTTAAATCTTTTTCTTTTATTTGGTTCTTACGTTCTTGATTTCTCTTTGACTCTCTGCAGGTAATTTCTCTTGTTTATGCAAAGTACTAGACGTTCTGGGACTCTTATTGAAGCAGATCCCGAAATTGAAAGAACTTTACGTAGAAGGAGAAGACAACAAAGGCAAAGAGTAAGAGAAATATCTGAACCAACATTTGTCATGGCAGCAGCTGAGGATAATAAATCGTTAAAAGAGTATGCAGCCCCTAATGCTCGGGGTTTGCGATCTAGAATTGCTCGGCCAGACATTGAAGTTAGGCACTTCACTATACCTCCTGCCTTACTTTCTATGATAAGGCAGAATCAGTTTAGAGGATTGTCGTCAGAGGATCCTAATGATCATGTGGATATGTTCTTGGAGTTCTGTGAGACCCTCAAGATCAAAGGCGCCTCTGTTGATGCTATTCGTCTCCGCTTGTTTCCTCTATCATTGAGAGATAAAGCTAGAGCTTGGCTGAAGTCTGTTCCTGCTGAGACGATAACTACTTGGGACTAATTGGAGCAAGCCTTTTTGGATAAATTCTTTCCACCTTCCAAGACTGCTCACCTAAGGACCCAAATCACAAGCTTTGTTCAGAAAGATGGCGAGTCATTGTCAGAAGCTTGGGATAGATATAAGGCTTTGCTGGAAGCCTGCCCACACCATGGGTTAGAGAAATGGTTAATCGTCCACACCTTCTACAATGGTTTGGAATATTCTTCGAAGGTGTCTCTTGACTCCGCAGCTGGTGGAGCTTTGATGAATAGAAGGCTCACCAAAGCTTATGAGATAATTGAGAGTGTAGCTTCAAATCATCACCAATGGGCTAATGAAAGAAGCCACAACCTGAGAAAGATTTCGGGAGGTAAGTTTGAGGTAGATGGTGTTGATTTAATTATATCAAAGTTTGATTCTTTGAATAAACATTTTGACATGCTTGAGAAGGCTCATGTAAATGCCATAAGTGCATCTAACAATTTTTATGAGATTTGTGGAGCACAGGGACATATAGGTACTAAATGCCAAGTTGGAATGGGTACCTCACATGGTGCACCGGTGGAGCAAGTGGAATCATGCCACAATTTTCATGACTTCAACCAAAATGGGAGGAATGATCCGTATTCCTAAACTTACAACCCTGGCTGGTGGTCATATCCTAACTTCTCTTACCGGAATAGTCAATATCAAGCTGGGCAAAGCAGTGCTCAACCCTCTTCTAGATCTCAACAGGTACAAAAATCTAGACTTGAGTCTCTTCTTGAGAATTTTGTTGAGAGCCAGTCTATGCAGAATGAGGAGTTTAGGCACCATGGGCAAGTTGTAACTGAGGCAATTAAAGAGTTGTCAGCTAAGGTTGACAATTTAGCTATTCATAATAAGATGTTGGAAACCCAGATTGCCCAACAAGCAAGCACTTCTCTTAGGCAGCAAGGTAAGTTTCCTAGTCAACCTGAAGTCAACCCAGGTAATGAACATTGTAAGGCTATGAGTTTGAGGAGTGGAAAGAAGTTAGAGGATCCTAAGAGTAATGGGGAGAGTAACAAAGATGAGGGGAATGAGAAAAAAGTGACTAAGACACAACCCTTAGAAGAAGAGGAAACCACTGAGAAGGTGTCTAAGTATGTACCCCCTGAACCTTACCAACCCCAGTTCCCTTTCCTCAAAAATTGGCTAAGGCGAAGTTAGATAAGCAGTTTGGGAAGTTCTTAGAGGTCCTAAAGAAATTGTACATTAATGTACCATTCACTGAGGCGTTAAAACAAATGCCTACCTATGCTAAGTTTCTTAATTAGTGATAAAATATATTCATTTTCATTTTTATTTTATAAATCCTTAATTAAGTTTATTATCACTAATCCTCTAGATTACCATTTAATAAAATATTTTTGAAATGGAAACCCCCTTAGAAGGCTTGGAGGCCGTGAGCCTCACTTGGCCATTAGAGCAAAAATTTCTTTCCTTTCAAGCTTAAATCATAACATACAGCATGTTCAAACATAAAAAATCCTACTTTAACAAATTCATGCATAATATCAAAGCAATAAATCACATAGGATAAATAATTACAATCACACAAGCACATCAAATTTCGTGTCCCTAACCACCACAAATGGTTGATGAGGTTAATCTCACTCTTACCTTGTATGTAGCTTCCAAAGCTCTTTGTTTGATCTTTTGTTTCAACTTCCTCCACCAAAAGCTCTTAGAAATCAAAGCAAACACAATATATTAACATTCAAAGTTTAAAATAAAACAACCATGGATCAAACATGGTCTTAGGACTTTCAAAAATCAAATAAGAACTCAAGTTTCAAGACTTCTACCTTGAAACCCTAGAACTTGAATATTAAAATCAAGCTTGAAGATGATGGAATCAAGCCTTGATCACAATTTCAAAGTTGTTTGGAATGAGGTTTAGGACTAAGTGATATGATCTGTTTGATTTATGAGTGATTGGAATGTATTTTGGGTGAAGGAAACCGTGAGCTAGAGGAGAGAAATGGTGAGTAGTTTTTGAGAGAAAAGATGATAGTTTTCTTGAATGAAATGAAAAATGAACACTTAGCCAATTTGAGAGCTACATGGTCGTGAGGCAGGAGAGAGAATAGTATGACAATTTTGACCATTTTCAACCATTCTTAACCATTGAGTTAATCTAGGGTAGATATCCTAAGCTTCCTCATTAAGCTTGCCTTTACAACCATTGATTAGATCAATGGTGCACATCCAAAGCTTCTTTACTAAGTTTGCTCTCACAATCATTGATTAGATGAAGGGTTGATATGCAAAGCTTCTCTCCCAAGTCTTGCCATCCAACGGTTCAAAGCAACGTCAAGGCCTCTTTGTTGACTTCAACTAGCTTCACCATTAAGCTTTCTTTCTATTGGTTAGCTTCACAAGTAAACTTCCTTTCTGTTGGTTCTTCATAAAGTCATCATAACCACCATATTTGACCAACCTAGATATTTTTATATACTATTACCCAATGGATAATAGCTACTGCTAATTATTATCCAATGAATAATAAAAACTCAGATAAAGAAAATTTTCATCAACTGTTCTCAATTTTGGGTTTAGTAAGTTCCCCAGACCCCGCATCAACAGTCCGAAACTTTTCGGTCAGGAAATTTTTTTTATTTGGCCTAGGTCCACATAAAGCCCAAAATAATATTAAAATAATAAAAAATTTAGAAAAATTCTCAAAAATTCCCAAAAATCATAAAAATTATAAAACTCATATATATTCAGAAAAAATGAAATTCGGGGTGTTACAAGCACTGCTTGATATTTCTCTGGGTTTGCCTCGATACCACGGTTCGTCTGCTAAAACCTTAGAAATTTGCCAGCATGTACACTAAACGCGCATTTTTTTGGGTTCAGTCGCATGTTATGCTTCTGAACCTCAGCAAATACTTCCTCCAAATCCTAGATGTGACTGCCGATGTCTTCCGTTTTGACTATCATGTCATCAATGTATACTTCTAACATCTTGTAGATTTGTCCTTCAAATACCTTGTTCATCATGCGCTGATACGTGCCTCCTGCGTTTTTGAGCCTAAACGACATTACTCGGTAGCAGTAACTCTCCATCTCGGTTACAAAGGTCGTCTTGTCCTCATCGTCCAGATGCATGGGAATCTGGTTATAGCCAGAATAGGCATCCATAAAGGAAAACAACCTTAAACCGGATGAGTTGTCCACCAGCTTGTTGATGTTGGGAAATGGGTACAGATCCTTCAGACACGCCTTAATGAGGTCAGTGTAGTCGACACACATACGTCATTTCTTATTAGCCCTTTTAACTAAGACCACATTTGAGAGCCACATGGTGTAAGGGACCTCCTTGATGAAACTGGCATTTAGGAGTTCTTTCACCTCCTTTTGTATCACCTCTTGTCTTTCCGGCCAGACTTTCCATTTTCGTTGCGCCATCGGTTTAGCATCCTTCATGACGGAAAGGCAGTGGCAAACGAATTCAGGGTCCAGGCTTGACATGTCTTCTGAGGTTCAAGAGAACAAGTCTTTAGTTTTTGGAAGGATCTCGGCCAACTGAGTTTTCTCTTCCTGGCTGAGTTGCCCGCCAATCTTGGTAACTTGGCCGGGTTTTGCCCCTAGCTGGAGAGAATGGAGCTCTCCGTTTAGTAGGGGACGTGTATCTCGTATCTCCTCATGTACATCCAACTCGATTTGGAGGATGTTGAGGGAATCCGATGTGATCGAGGCTGAATCGTTGCATGAGGTCGTTATCCAAGGTCTCTTGGTAATTTTTAGGCTTTCACTATAACACTTCCTCCTACTGTCACCATTTTCCTCAATTCTCACTTCTCTCCTCTTGTGTTTAGGTTCTGCTCTATTCTATTATCAACAGGAGGAGTTGACCGCTAACTCTCACAAACACAATGGATAAAGGTAAGAACCTATGCTTCTACAACCCTTTCTACCCATACGTGATACAACATATGCCATATATTTATTTTGTATTTATTTATTTTCCAATTCTTTCACATATTCTTTTTCCTGTTAAAGACAAAACCAAATAATATTCATTTTCTTATGACAACAAACATTAACAAGTTGGGAAGGGGAAATTATTAGGTACGACGATGTATCAAATTATCTTTCAAGTATATTAATTATTATTTAATATGTGTAAAAATATATTTATCAATTGGTATATTTTTATTATAAATTTCTTAATTTTACTTATATTAAATAATGACTTAAATACTTATGATAAATCATATTTAATTAAAAATTATTCGTTAAAATAACTCTTATATAAACTTTAAAAAAGTATAGTGTACTTAATTAATTGTATTATTAATAAATAAAAATTTATTATAATTAGTTAATAATTATTATAATATATAATAATTAATGATATAATTAATTTAGTACACTCAACTTAGGTATTGCAAGTTACAACATGTCACTTGATCGTATGTGACCTTAGTTTTTTTTATACACAAGTACAAATAATTAAATTTGTGTGTGTACATTTTTTTAAAACAATGCCCAACTCACATTTACAACTAACCACTAAAAAAAATTAATAAAAATAAATTTTATAGTATAAAGTAAATTTAAAAAATTATATAAACAAAATATTATTTCTCACTTTTTCTATCATTGATAAGGGTAGAAATAGACCAGACCGCCTGTCAGGGACCTATGGCCTAGTCTGCCTGAAGCTTGACTTGATATGTTTACTAAAGGCAGGTCAGGCCTAACTTGTTTACTAAATAAGATAGGTTAAAGCTTATTTAAAAGTTCGTTTAACTAAAAAGACTAGATCTTAAACCATCTAATGGGCCTTTTAGGTCTGACCTGTTTAACTATATATAATATAATAATATATTTTTAATTAAATTTTAATGAAAATCAATAACGAAAACTTAAGTTAATAAGTTAAAATAGAAATAATATATTAGAATTATATTATAATTTAATACTTATTCCATACTTTTATAGATACTACCACTTTCTTGTTTTAGTCTTTGATCGATGTGGGATTTGGAGATATACTAAGTTGCATTATTAACATCTCTTCCGTCTTTATTTCATTATCATATGGTATTGATGTACCTTCTTTTGTTCCCTACAATTTTTGCTGTGCTTTCTTTTGCTTCTTGTAATTTCTATTTGTTAATATTTTGTACATTTTATTGCCTTGCGGTTTAATGTGTTTATCTAGTTTTCTTCAAGGATCAACACTCCAGAACTTTTCATTCACAAAGCTTATCAGCTTTGTCAGCTGTGTACTGATATGCAAGTGATTGCAACATAAATCCTAATCTTCGTAGGCAAGTTCTGATTCCAAGCAACCGCAACACAAATCTAACTAGCTCTCCATACAATAAACTAGAGTGATCAAAAAGCTGCAAAGAGACCAAGTAATGAAGTAACCATATAACATTAAACTTTATTAATACCCCTTGAAAAAAAATGCAAGTGATCTTTGGCATGGGCTGCCAGATTTGGCAAGTTGCGTTGCTTAAAGCAAACAATGAAAAATAGAATGGCTAACTGCAATATGTATTAAAATGAATACAACAGAAGGTACACTGAGTGCATTTGTGTAAAATAAAATAACGCATCCGTGAATCAAATTGTGCTTTTATTAAATCGCTTGGTTACTTTTTACTAATTTTGATTTTGTAAAAACTAGGTCCGAACTTGATTTTGATTTTGCCAAAATAAGCCAAACCCAACAACCCAGAACACAAACAGAGCCAAGGATTATGCTTTATAAGAAGGAAGCTACAAGTGCCTAAATGATTGAAATTGAAGCAACCGAATAAAGACCAAGAATTCAAGAAAGGAAAAGCAGAAAATGAATTCTTACCAATATTGGAATTTCTGCCATTTCCATCACTTTTTAGGAGAAGAAAAACGAGGAAGAAGGGAGGTGTATATGTTCAAGTCCTACATCGATTAAGATTTGAGTAAAAAAGTGGTAAATATCTATAAAAATAGAAGGTGAGTGTTAAGTTATAACAAAAATATATACAAACTTGTTACACTTTTTGGCCTATTTAAAGGCTTAGCCTTGTTGGCCTATTTCAAGGCTTAAACATGTTAGTCTATGTAAAGCTCTGTTGACTTATTTAAAGGTAAGTCTGTTAGCTTATTTAAAGGTTTGTTAGTCTATTTAAAAGTAAGTCTGTTAGCCTATTTAAAAACTTATTGCAAAGTAGGCTTTTAAATAGGCTTTCAGGTCATACCAAACTTTTAAAAAGGTCAAGTCAGGCCTTAAAAATCGACCTATTTCAGGCTCACAAGTCAGACTCAGGCCTTATAATTGAGATACAGGTCAGGCCTGTTTATGGTAAAGCTTGGCCTGACTTGGCCTATTTCCACCCCTAATCATTGATGAACACATACATTACTCTATATTTATACATACTTTGACTAATTATGCTACATCATACAAATGTGAAGAACGTGATTTGAGAGATGTATCTCAAGCATTTTTCATAATTTTTTAGATTTACACAATGTATTATATAAATACTTTTTCCCTTTTTATATAAATAAATTCATATTTAATTGCAATTTTATTTCATAGTCTTTTTTAATTTAGTTTTTTTTATTACTGTTAGGTGGTGTCCGAGTTAGTTTGTGTGCATCTCGACTAATCAATTTCCTTGATTCGGTCAAAGGTAGGCCATTCACGCTAGGAGAAGGAGATTCACAAGGAAAATTCCTTATGGCATAGTCCTAAGAATTTGACATAATTAGTGTTTAGAACTGGGTTCTAAGAGTTACCTGAGAAGGTAAGTTGTGGTTGATTCCTCCACAGTACAGCAGCGACGATTGGTGGAGCAAGGGGATGAGTATCTGCAAAAGACACTCTGACACTCAAATTAGTGGCTACTTGAGGAGGATAGTGTGCAATGGGAATTAATGCGTACCTTTGTCCTCTTGTTTGAGCCTTTATATAAAGATGTATGAGCGTATAAAGGTATAACAGAAACAAATCTTGTAGCTTTTCAGGGAGCTAAAAGTGAGATTCATTCACATAGAGCAACAACTCCTCACCACTCTTGTTGGCAGAAACCTTCCAAGGGTATATTCAAAGTAAACTTTGATTTTGCAGGATCTAGTTTGGACTATGTTTCTAGTATTGGTATTGTGATTAGAGACGATGAAGGACATTTTATTGCAGCAAAAGCACACAAATTAGATACCTTGCCCCACCTTCATAGAGGAAAACTCATGGCAGCTAGAGAGGGACTTTTGTTTGCTTGGGAGATTGGTTACTGGAATGTTCACTTGGAAGGGGATACTCTTGGAGTTATCAAGAGTATACCAGCAGAGACTAGAGACTTGACCTATAATGGAGGTATTTTGCAAGACATTTTTCCTGCATGCCTCTTGGATGGATTGTTTTGATAGCAATTTTACTCCGAGATGTTGTAACTCAGCTGTTAATTTAATAGCTCATTATACTAAAATTAACTGTTTCTTGTACTTGGACTCCAGACTCCTTAATCTCAATCTTCTCTTATGATTTATGCAATTAGTAAACGAGCTATTCTAATCACAAAAATATTATTACTTTTATTTATAATTATATTTATTCTTTTATTTGATTCATTATTCATCCAGTACATTGCAAAATTTAGTTCTATATCAAGGGAAAGATCCTAAACCCTTCATATTTATATATATCATATGACAGTCAATAATCCAATGTGCTGCTATTGAATCTAGTGCATTTGGCCCACCAGCCGGGAAAATTATTAAAAAATAAAAATTCAATCTATCAAATAGGATTAGCGTTTCTAGGCTCAATCTAGACCAACCTAAGGCAAGCCTATTACAAATTGATATGGGTTGGCCATTTTAAGCACAACTACATGAAATTAAGTGACTCATTATAAGAAAACCAACTAGCTCTTGGATTTTTATTTCCCCTAAAAAAGGAAGAATTTCGAGTCTTTGTTTAAATCACATCACAGCTCTCTCTCTCTCTAATTGTGCACAATTTGAGCAATAGAAGAGTGTTTGCACAAATACCCATCCACATATATTATATCTTAATCTTAGCCTGGCCCTTTTCAAATACCAGCATCACAATCTTGTTGAACTCCGCAATTGCGTAGTGCATGGTGCAAAGTGCATAGTTTCACCCTGGTATGTTACCTTTGAACAAGAACAGCATAACTAGCAAAATAACCAATCTCCATCATCTTAGACAGCTCCATGCACAACTCGTCCACCACTTCCTGCACCACCACAACCACTGGGTGGCGCTGCTCCTTACCCAATGCACGCGCCTCCTTGCACCGTCAAGCTACGCCTGCCACATTTTTCAGGTAGCAACATACCCTGATGTACATGTCTTCACCTGCATGCTCAAATATTACTCCCAAATTGGTGCCTACACTGAAGTAGTTTCTCTCTTCAAACATATGCAATACTATGACATAAAGCCTGATACATCTTTCTATCCGGTTTTGATAAAATCTGCTGGAAAGGCCAGCGTGCTGTTTCATGCTCATGTACTGAAATTGGGACATAGTCATGACCATTATGTTCGTAATACAATTATGGGTATGTATGCCAAGTATGGACTTATCCATCTTGCCAGGAAACAATTTGATGAAATGCCTGATAGAAATGTTGCAGATTGGAATATGATAATTTCTGGATACTGGAAGTGGGGGAATGAAGAGGAAGCAAATAGGCTTTTTCATATGATGGGTGCGCAAGAAAGAAACGTTATTACTTGGACCACCATGGTTACTGGGTATGCAAATTCCAGGAATTTGAAGACTGCAAGGATGTATTTTGATAAGATGCCAGATAGAAGTGTGGTATCTTGGAATGCAATGCTATCAGGATATGCTCAAAGTGGAGCAGTACAAGAGACTGTAAGATTGTTCAATGACATGCTTAACTCTGGAAATGAACCAGATGAAACAACATGGGTAACTGTCATATCTTCTTGTTCATTACTTGGCGATCCTTGTCTTGCAGAGTCAATTGTCACACAGGTAGACAAAGTGAATTTCCGTTCAAATTATTTTGTCAAGACAGCTCTGCTTGATTTGCAAGCAAAATGCGGGAACCTTGAGGCAGCTCAGAAGATTTTTGATCAATTGGGTGTGTGTAGGAATTCTGTTACATGGAATGCCATGATTTCTGCTTATGCTAGAGTAGGGGATTTATCTTTGGCAAGAGACCTCTTTAATAAGATGCCAGAAAGGAATACTGTCTCCTGGAATTCGATGATTGCTGGTTATGCTCAAAATGGGGAGTCACTGATGGCGATGAAGCTGTTCAAGGAAATGATCTCTAGTAAAGATTCAAAACCAGATGAGGTGACTATGGTGAGTGTTTTTTCTGCTTGTGGACACCTTGGAGCACTAGGTTTTGGTAATTGGGCAGTGAGCATCCTCAATGAAAATCACATCAAGCTCAGCATCTCAGGATACAATTCTTTGATTTTCATGTACTCAAGATGTGGGAGCATGGAAGATGCCACAATAATATTTCAAGAAATGGCAACCAGAGATTTCGTTTCCTACAACACGTTGATTTCAGGGCTTGCAGCCCATGGCCATGGAATGGAAGGCGTCAAGCTAATGTCAAAAATGAAAGAAGATGGTATTGAACCAGACCGCATAACATATATTGGTGTATTGACTGCATGCAGTCATGCAGGGTTATTGGAAGAAGGTCATAAAGTTTTTCAATCAATCAAAGTTCCTGATGTAGATCACTATGCATGTATGATTGATATGCTAGGTCGAGTTGGTAAATTAGAAGAAGCTATGAAATTGATTCAAAGGATGCCAATGGAACCCCATGAAGGAATTTATGGATCTCTTTTAAATGCTGCCTGCATTCATAGAAGAGTCGAAATCGGGGAGCTTGCAGCAGCTAAACTCTTCAAGGTTGAGCCACATAATTCTGGCAATTACGTGTTGCTCTCTAACATATATGCTTTGGCTGGTAGGTGGAAAGATGTTGACAAAGTCAGGGATACAATGAGAAAACAGGAAGTGAAGAAAGCAACTGCCTGGAGCTGGGTGGAGCATAAGGGTGAGATTCATAAGTTCATTGTGGGAGACAGATCTCACGAACAATCAGATGATATCTATAAGCTACTGGTAAATCTCAAGGTTAAGTTGAGGTGGGCAGGATATGTAGTTGATAAAAGCAGTGTACTGAGGGATGTTGAAGAAGAAGAAAAGGAGGAGATGGTGGGAGTTCACAGTGAGAAGTTGGCTATCTGTTTTGCTCTTCTAGTCTGCGATATAGGATCAGTAATAAGAGTTGGGAAAAATTTAAGGATATGTCGAGATTGCCATACAAGCATCAAGATGATATCTAAGTTAGAGGGAAGAAAGATAATTGTGAGGGATAATAACAGATTTCACTGCTTCAGCGATGGGCTATGCTCTTGCAAAGATTACTGGTAAGCTGGGGGATAGCATTCAGCTGTCAGATAAAATCAAGGGATGCCTTTGCTTTGTTTCTAGCCGGGGTGGCTGTTGCTGGTGGATTTACATAACTTGGTTAATCCATGTCTTTCTTTCTTTCTTTTTTTCTTTTTTTTGCACCTAAAAAAATTATATTAGAAAAATGGTACTCCAGTACTGATCTATGCTGCTGGTTAACCTTTAAGTCACAAAAAAAAAAAGACATGAGAAAAATGTTGACGCCGTGTAGACCTTGGCTAATCGAATTGAAATATTTAACAGCACTTTGAAGGCGAACCAGTATACTTTGTATTTTACCTCCAAGATGGCTGTTCGGCTAGCTTCACTGGTCACACTAGTAGCCATTGAAAATATAAGAGATTCCTCTTTTCCTGTTTTTCTATGAGCCATAGACGAGAGATTAAGAAAAATGTAGGGCTAAGATTTAATGAACAGGACAATGTCATGTTTCTCTCCATCTGGAGAGGATCCTTATCCATATGAAATGTAGTCTGGTCACAGCTTCCAAGTTCCAACCAATATTCCAATCCAGTGTTCAGGTGTTCACCAGAAACAGAACATTAAAATATAGAGGGGGGGGGGGGGGATTGGAATGTTGCAGTTGTGAAATATAATCACTGTCAGTATACTGCTTTTTCATACTAAATTTGACATCTCTAAATAAATATTTAAATAGAGTGCACCGTGGTTCCCATATAAAACGGACCACTTTGGTTCCCACAAAACGAAGCAGAAACACATGAAATACAACAAAAACAAAAACCTTTTTCTCATTGAGACTGACTACATGGATTAAACTACAACATCATGAAACAAAATCAGAACTGCAGAATATATTAATATAATATCTTCATTGCCAATGATCACTTTAAAACACAATTCCCAAGAAAAGGAATGAGCACTAGCAAAACTTGAAATTCTGTCTCCATTCAAGTTCATTGACTAGAACAGGCAAACAACTTTTTTCAGTTATAAATTGTTATCAGGCTTCTAAACCTTGTCTGTGGTCTGATTGATGATTGGTCCAAAGGCTCAGAGCTTCTAAACTCTAGCTCTCTTGTTACTGCAACTTGGGCACTTGTATTGCTTGATGTGCTCAGCCTTAGCAGGAGTGATTTTAACACATTTGCCATGAAACCATCTCTCACACATATCACAACAGATCCAGAACTCATCATTAGCATAATTATCACCGCAAGCCCCACACGTTGCACCTTGTTCATCATCTTCTTCTTCTTCTCCACTCTCATCCTCTTTGGGTGGTGCAGACATCTTCACTCCCTTGGCCTGAGACTCAGATTGATGGGACTGCTAAAAGGCATCATCCAAACAGGTAGACCTAAGTGACTTTCCACACATGGGCAGTGATAGAAACATAAACTAAGAACATGAAATTGAAAACTGCATACCACCTTTCCACTTGATTTGCTTTTGCTGCCATTGTTGTGAGCAAGTGATTGATCCTTTGATTGCTTAGCACTTCCTGTTACAACTTCGAAGATGGTTGGCAGATCATTTATCATCTGAAAAAGCCTTTTCCTGTAAATATCCATTTGAACCAAAATTATAAGCACCTCCTAAATATAATCTCATATACAAACTTTGAACACAATATTCTCAGGATTTCTAGCAATATATATATTTTTTTAGGGATTCTTAAGGAATATGGCTTTTTCTTTTTTTCCATCTATTTCCCCCATTTTAGCAAAAAAATATATCATTTATCACCCAATCCTTCAGTATGCTATTTGATCTGACAAATGCTTAACTATCTTTACATATTCTATTGACTCATGGCAATTATATTGTGAGAAAGGGATTCAATGGGAGACTGAAATATACCACAGAAGAGTACATGTAAATTGCCTTTAATCTACCCAATTGGAATGCAATGAAGCTGCAAGCATGGAAAACGGCTTTCATGGGCAAATGAGAAGACCAAACTCTAGCTAAAGACCATAAAAATCAATTAGCTTTTGGAGAATCCTACTATTGTCAGGCCACAATAGAATACTTTCAAGACTGCATACCAAGATGCAAGGTAGTGGAAATGCAGCAATAATATTCAATATACCACATCGCAGAACTAGATACATATCAGTTACACCAGTAATTAGTAATCAAATAACAGGCTTACCATTCAAGACTGCATTATTTCCAAGGCCATAATGGAATTAGGTCATTGTATATCAACATGAATCCCAGAGGTCCTTTAATTTTAAGAAATAACAATTCATCTTAATTGTGGTGATGAAGACACCAATACTCTTATTCAACAACAACAACAACAAAGCCTTTTTCCACTAGGTTGAGTCGGCAATATAGATCAAACGATGCCATTGTATTCTATCGTAAACCATGTCTTCAGAAATGCTATTTAAATCTAAGTCCTTTATTCTAAGATACAGTACAAATAAAATAAAGAGCATACTCAAAAAAGAAACACACACAAACAGAGAGAGAGAGAGAGAGAACCTTAAATTTTCATTTAGTACACAATGTTTCAAGTTAAAAAATAGTACAATTACTAAAATGACATTCATGAGCACACCATCAAGAATATTACATAAATTGCAATGTTTGACTATAGCTTCATAGATTGTTGAGAAATGGCAAATTAATGAAGATGTTGCAAATTTCTCAACAGACTATACTAATGATAAATTTTCACTCAAATGCTGTCTTGAAATGAATGATTCCAAACAACCTAGATGTGTCAAAGAAGTCCAAAACTAGCAGGGGCAGGGCTATGCAAACCCAAACATTTATTGGACAAATAAAAGCAACAGGCTGGAGTAAGTTGAGGAAAAACAATTTTGTAAGTTTTAAAAGAATAGCAGAACAATTTTCTAAGGTAGATAAGAATAAGAAACTTTGCATACATATAATAGAGAAACAAGAATTTTTACCTTTCATTCTTACCAAATCCAAAGCGGGCACCAAAATAGAAAGCAACAGCAAGCAGCCATGAGTCACTGTGAACTGCAACCAGTGATAACCAGTCTTTCTCTTGCATCCCGTCCCGAGCAAAGTTTATACCTAATGCTGGCTCAGGAAGTTCAGGAGGCACTTCCTCAACAGGCAAATTCACTTCCCATGTTTCATTTGGAAATCCATATAGACACAAGTTCTCCTTCTCTACAATGAGAACAACTTAATGTTAATAAATAACACATTGTATATAACACTTAAAAGTTAAGAAAAATAACCATCTCACACTATTTTTCTACACCACTTTTTACACTGATTAATGAAGTACAAATTGGTGGTTAATAACGTGTACAGTTGGTTAACGAACTAATAAATTGTATAAGAAGCAACCAATATATTCTTAACCAACCAATACACGTTATTAACCATGAATTTGTACACCTTTAACCGGTGTAAAAAAATGGTTAGAAAATTGGAACTAAAGTTAAATATGAGAAACATCAAGATCTCTGCACCATCATAAGAAATTGACAGTATGGTGGGAAACTAAATATTTTGGGACCACCAAAATTACATATAGCAGAATCTAAGGTATCTACAATGTTTTTAGTGCTTTAGGCTTGGTAGAAAACTACAGCGAGAGGAGTCTTTGACCATCAAGATAAAAAAGTTCAAACAAAAAACAATCACAGTAATGATGATATGATATTAACTTCCTTGTGCATTTATAACTTCTTACAACATATTAACAAACAATAAGATTTCAGATTGTCTAGAAATATATACAATCCTCCTTTTATTTGGGGTGGAGGTGGAGTTTGCAGAATTGCTAATTGAGCTATAGAAGAAGAAGCAGCTATGGGAATCAGCAACTCATGTAACTTTTCTGTTTTAATAAGAATAATTATCGGAACAGCAGTGACATAAAACATCTTTAAAAAAGAAGCCATCTACCAAGTGTTACATTCAGCTTTAATTTACAAATATATTCACAAGAAGAACAGATCTACCTCCACGTTGAAACTCCATAACTTACTTTGTAAAAGAAAGTGCCAGAACATATAGAGAAAGATACAGAAAGACCTATAAATTCAGATTAAAAAGGCAATAGATGGCATCTAAGTATAAAAATAAGTGTGCATCCGTGCTACATATGGGAATTTCTCTTTCTTTTGAATTTTTGTTTCCTCTTACTATGTACTAAGAGGCTAAACAAACAATAGTCAGGAGTTCATTGAGAATCACTCAATGGTAAACAAATTAAAAGTTTCACAGTAATTTACAACTCTTAAGGGAGTGTTTGGATGGAGGATATGGGAGGGAAAGTGCTATATGGGAGTCTTTTCTCATTTTTTTAGGAGGGAATGCGAAGCACTTTATGGGACTTTTTTTTTTTTTTTAAAGGAGGGGAGGGGAATGAGGGGTTTTGAGTTAACACTCCAAAACCCACCAATACTCACTTTGCTGGGTTCTCGTAATTTGGGGATTTTGAAGGAGAAATTAACTAAATTAATATTATACCCTCATTGATATTTCTAAATTAAATCAAAATTTGGTAGTTGACATAGGACATGTACTTTATCAACAAAGGACAAATTTTACTAAAATTAACTAAGCCAAAGAGAAAACGACAAGCCTCAAACAGACAACCAACCTAATAGACTTTGTTATCAATGATCAGTCAATTATGCTTTCTATTCAAACAAAATAGTGCTCTAATAATAAGAAAATAAAATTCAAAATAGATGTATGGGGTGTAGTAATGATAACTAAAATCACATTAAACATACCAAGTTTACCAAATCATTTGCAGAAGAGGAAACAAAATGGTGAGTAACGGTTCCTCATCACATCCAATTGCTAAAATTTATGACGCTTACACCCCATTATTATCTCTAATCCACGTGGATGAAGATTCATGGGTGCTCATGAAAAGGAATGCAAAAAGTCGAAATTCCCTCTCTATCTCTCTTATACGCACACATGACGCGATGTGTATGCATACTCTAAAGTGTTCATTCATAAGGCTTACACGCAGTGCATATGCATACTCAAGTGTTCATAGATAAGCCTAACACGCGTCACACATGCATGCGCTCAAGTGTTCAAGTAAAGGATAATACTCCAATTCTACTCCATACCAGCAAGAGTTCTGAATAGTGATAACAGCGTCATATACAGGGAAAAATGGGGGGAAAACCAACAACAAAAACACCAAGAATGATGGAGAACAACAAACAAATCTTCACAAGCACAGCGAAAAATAACCCAAAATTGTGCAGTGAGCGGTGTGAGCTTGCAGCAGAGAAACACAAACGGGTATCAATACTTAAGTTAAAAGCACAAGTTTATTGCATAGAGGATGGTCTTAACTTGTACAATTAAAAGCATAATGAACGTGGTGTAATTACCATCAAATTCCCATAATACATAAAATAAAAGGAAAGATATGAAAATAACTTACCAGGATCGCACTGCTGGTAAAACTTTTCAACGTCTGCAACAACAAAAACACGAAAACCCAGAAGAACAAACAATTCAGTAAACAAAAAACCGAGAAATTCAAATAAAGAAAAAAAAGAGAGAGAAATAGAAGCAAGAAGCGAAGCAGTACCAGTAGTGAGGGCCTTAATCAATCCAGCTCGTCTGCCCTTAAAGTCAGTGAAAACCTCCTCAACTGTTCTGGGAATTGGGTGCGGTATGCCTTCCATTGTGACTGTGAGTACCCAACAATTCAAATTAGATATTATCTATCCAGCTCCAATGACTTTTGACCCAGACGAACAACTTGGTTTAAAAGCCTAGGGTTTTCTTTTTGTACAGATTTGGGGCAAAAGGAGCTTGTGTTTATCCAAAATTAATGTAGTGAACGAAATGAGAAAGAAACATTGGAATCGGAGGGACATGTACATATATACACATATATGGGACAGGATTTAATTAAAAAGATGGGGTTGAGAAGGAAACGGAACTGGGGCCAGGACAAACAAAACTCAAAACAACACGAATTAGAGTTTTTCTGTTGTAATGGTTTCTTTTTTTTTGGTAACTCTGTTGTAATGGTTTTGATAAAGTTACTTCACAAAGTAATTTTTTTTAATTTTTAATATAAAATATATTGTTTTTATTTAAAACTTTTATTTTAATTTTTTTAATAAATATCTTTAAACACTTCTTAACAAAACTCAATTAAATATAAAAACGTTTTTCATCAAAATGCTCAACTTTCCTCCATGCGTATTAGTGTTTCTTCTGACTTTTTTCAGATGCGCAATATTTTCATTTCAAGCTTTTCATTTCCCGCTTTGATTCACCGGATAGCACGTATTAACCATTTAATTTCCGTTTTTCATTTCCCGCTTTTGATTCACCGAAACCGATTTGATTAACCACTTATTCTTAACGTTCTTATTTCCTACTTCTTGATAATATTAATTAACCACTTATTCTTAACGTATAACCATTTACTTTATTATTGAGAACTCTTTCTTGGATTCTTGCATATACTTTTAACCACTTATTCCTAACGTATAACCAATTATTCATTATTAGGAACTTTTCGATTCACCGTTCTTAAAGTTATAGATTAACCACTTATTTCGAAGGTATTAACTGTAAATTTATACTTGATTAACCACTTATTCTTAACGCGTTTAAGACTTACTTATTTCAATGTATTAACTTAAAACTTATACTTGATTAACCACTTATTCATAACGTATTAACCACTTATTCTTAACGCGAAGGTTTCATATTTCAAATTTCAAATGATGACTGACATACGGTAAAAAAAGTCTTTTTTGGACAATAAATAAGCGACCGATTAAATATCTTCATGCACAACTTTATATGCTTAGTGTTTCTTCTCAATAAATTTTTAGCACGTGATTTGATGATGTTGATATGTACCAATTCCTAAAGTATAATTTTTCTTTTATTCTTGCATCTTCTGTTTTGTACATCATATAAAAATAATAAATATTTATCACTTAAATTTTCATCCATTCTTAAAGTTATATACCAACTGGATTTCTAATGTAGAAATTATATTTTTATTTACAATTATTTTAGTGTATCTTAAATAAAAAATTTATGAATGAAATTTATATAAAATTATACTAAAAATTCATCTCATAATTTTTCACCTATATTTGTAAGAGAATATACTAAACATAGTCCAAATGCATAAATTTTATATTTTCGTATAATCATTATTGTGTAACCTTAGTGTTTTGAACGGAGTTCAAAGGGTTACCTATATAGGTAGTTGAAGGAGGAAACCTTCGTGGCATGACAATAACAGCGACAGTAAGAGAGAGTGAATACTTATAAAAGACACTCTGACGCTCAAGTTAGTCCGTGCGTAAGGAAGACAATGTTTAGTATTGGATATTAGATGCATACCTTTTAGACATTGTAGGATATATGTAGGAGCGTCTTAGGGTGTTGAGGATTGTAGCATTCAATCCAAATTGAATATTATTGACTAAAATCTAGGAGACCATTATTCCCTATGATTAATTTCCTATTTATGTAGAATATGATTGACATTCAAACTTTTTTAGGGATTCTAAATGATTTATGCCTTACAAATAGACAAATTTAAGCGCGCAGTAATATCTGGATTCCATTGTGATGGGTCGAGTTGCTCTAGATTTGTCGACCTATAACCCAATCCAGAACAATTACCCAAAACTTAGCACTTAGGTGGGATAGCTAAGTGTCAATATATCTGAGTTTAGTAAGAGCACATGGCAAGCGATAAATAAAGGGAACCGAGTCATAGTGTTAGCGTCGGATCTCGTGATATTTTTTCTACAGGCCTGAGGTTCGTGATGTATCATAATATGCCACCGGGGTTAATGAGTAAGGCTGGGATCCGAGTTGGATCACTTTGCTTATGTCATCATACTACTATTTGGGATATGTAGTAGGCTGCCCCTATGTGTAGTTTATGGGGTCCGTGTTATGAATGTAATTCGATTTAGAACTAAGCTTCGAGTTATAGGTTTACCACAATCTTGATGAAAATTTGTGATCCGACTTTGGCATCCTTCTCAAACATCACGAGTCATTTCAGTTTTGAACGTTTTGTGCATTGTCCTTTTAGTTACTTTGTTCAGAAATAGTGTGTCATGTGGTTTAAGAACAGTGGAGGCTGCTATTTGGGATTCGTAACATCATGATTAGCTGTTTTCAATTTTCAAAATAGAGGCGACATGATTAGCCACTTTCCATTTTTTGAAAAGAAAAGGCATTTTTACCCATATTAATGACAGCGGTTGGGAGATTTTTCCACGCTTATAAAGAGGAGAGGGATTTACCCCTTCCCACTTTTTACCTCCCCCTGCATTCTAAACTTCCTTCTTCAATGAACTAGGCGATTTTCAGCGAGCTTTCGCAGTGTTTGTTAGTGGTTCTAGGCTTTTTCCAAGCTTTCTTCACCTTTTAAACCTTTTTTTACCACCTAATCCTCAAGGTGTTCTTCATTTTAACCCATTTTTCTTTTCTGTAAACATCATTTAGTGGAGGAAAAAAATGTTAGGAAATGAGGAGATGATGCAAAATAGTGGCCTGTCAGTAGAGGTTTTAAGTTCTCCATCGTCCTCACTGCCTTAGCCACAGTAGAGGCTTCAAGCCCACGGTGGGGATTTTGACAAAGGTCCAAGTTCATTGACTAGGATGAGGATCTTAGAGGTGTTCTAGAGAGCTGGCACCAAAAACTTGTTATGAATTTTTCACAAGCGCACAAATCGTTCAAGTAGTAAAATAAAGATCGTTCCCTCGAGGATCGATTGAATACTAACTCTTACGGTGACTTTGGTTATTTAAGCAGTTAAGAACAATAGTGAGAGCTCAATTAAATTCAAGACGAAAATCAAAACAATAAAGTAAGCAAATAAATCTAGAAAAGTTAAGATTCAACTAAGATTTAAAGGCCTAGGACTAGGAATTCACTACACTACCTCCTATGATAAATTGTAATCCTATCTTTGCTAATGTTCAATTATGTTCTTGAAGGTAATTTGTCTTAAATTGTTTAAAGCCCAATTTCTTGGCACTAAAAACATGCTAAAATTCTATCAATCTCATTCTTATGGCAATTAATCCAAGTTCTAACCTATTAAGTTTTATGACAATCGTTTGCTCCTTAAAAAATTTAAGTCTATGTCTAGGTCTCAATTCCTAAGTTCAATTATTAGATTATCTAGCGATTAGGTTTCATCTTTCGATCATTCACCTAAAGCCTAAGATCATGTAAATATGGCCAACAACATACCACAAACTTTAAGCATACTAAGAAAGAATCATGAACAATAATTTTTCATTAACAAAGAATCAAATTAACAATTCAACATAAAAAAGTAGAGAGTTGCATCCTAATCCTAGAAAAAGGAATTTAGCCACTCATGCCTAATGTAGTACAAATAAGAACAAAAGTTGAAAAACAACCATGATTCTATATTGAGAAAATAGGAAAGAAAAAAGATAAAAAGAGAAGATGGAGAAGATGTCTTCAATGGTTGAACTTCAATCACTCTTGCACTTGTCTTCTAAACCCTTGCCTCCAATCTTTTGTTGAGAAAAACTCCTTTTTGCCTCTAATCCTTTGGTTCTTTATATAGGATCCACCCTAAAGGAGGTGTGTGATCAGTTAAATCTCTTAATTGGGCCCTAAGCAATGAGAATAATTTGATAAAATCTCAAAAGATAGCATTAAATAGGAAATTTCTATTTTTTCGCAACTTCCCAAGAGTTTTCCCACAGCCTCGTGGAATTTTCCACTGAGGGGGCACATGGTTCTTTCTGCCAGCTCCCTTTTTTTAGCACAATTTCACACAGCCCCCATGAAATTTTCCACAGGTCGTGATTTCTTCTTAAATGAGAATCAGCTCTTGTGGTCTTCACAAAAGTTGTAGCTCTTTTTCTTAGCTTTCCAATGCCACTGGAATCACCTTGTTTCGACTTCCGTACCTCAAGTTATGCTCATCTTATCACACAAAGGTCAAAAACTCTGTGAATTTGGCCATATAAATTCCAAACTCAACTCCATTGTAATGAATCCATTCAAAGCTTCATAGAGCCATGTCAAAACACCTCTTTTGGACCTAAAAATATAGAAAAAGACCAATCATGAGATACCAAGGATAATTAGGTTAAAAGTGATATAAATTCCAACATAAATCAATCAAAGCACACCTAAATCCGCCTCAAATCAAGCACAAGATATGTGTATTTTATCCACACATCACAAGGCAAGGGCTAGCTTGTCTATTCTCTGAGTTTATGGTAGCACTAGGATACTTAAGTGATTCTTCATAATCTAATACAGGTGCTTCATCTGTTGGTAACGTGATGGCGCGAACCCAGAGGGCAGCACTTGCTAAACAAAGGGATCTTGTTTTCCTCTGAGATATAAACTTGTACAGTGGGTGGACCAAGAAGTTCAAGGAACCCCTTCTAGGGTAAAGACTACCAAGGACGCCTACGAGAAATAACAGTACTGACAACTAACTGTGGACGAATTTAGAGATAGGGAATACACAATCCGACATCCACGTGAGGAGGAAAGGGTGTGCTTTGTTTGTACAGAAGGCAAACATTTCATGTACATGTACAAGGCACTTTTTATGTTGATTGGAGTGTAGCTTCCTTTTGTCGATTTTGAGTTTGGCATCTTAAACTACCTACGCTTAGCACTTACTCAACTTTATCCAAACATGAAGGGCTTTGTTCGAGCATTTGAACTTGTATTTCAGGTCTTCGAGTGGCCTTACTCAGTTAACTCTTTCTTCTTCTTCTTCACCCAGTTCTCACCCACCGGGAATAACCAGCCTAAAGGGGGGTTACTTTGCTAGCACAAAATGGGCGCAGAGTATTCTGTGATTGACATGGACTAGATGCAAATAGTTTTGATGTCGACAAACAAAAAAGCAATGGGAACACAATGATCAAGTCACAAGGAACTCAAGCTTAGCATGTAGGTTATAGATCTTATGTAAAGGTATATTAAGGATTCACCTCAAGCTCAAATGGCTTCCTTAAAATGAATTTGCAAAATGGTTTTTTAAGTTAGGATCAAAAGGTTTTTTGCAACAACTCTTTGAAATCTTATATCCTCTTTCAAGTAAATCTCCTTGTATGTGCCAAAATTGAAATAAGCCTTTTTGGGAACTTACCAATTTTTCAATAAACACAAACTGCTTCTGTAAATGTTAGGAGCCAAAATTCTAAAGCCCCTAACCGATTAGGACCAGCTCCTAATCGGTTAGCTTATTCAAACTCGTTATTTATCAAATGCCTAACCGATTAGGTAAAGTGACTAATCGGTTATTTAACAACTCAAAAGCCAAAATATTTTTGTCCTAACCGATTAGGTAGGAGACCTAACTGGTTATTCTATAACTCAGAAGCCAAAATGATTTTGTCCTAACCGATTAGGTGAGAGACCTAACCGGTTAGTTTCATTCTCAGAAGCCAAAAACGTTTTGTCCTAATCGATTAGGTGAGAGACCTAACCGATTATTCTCCAACTCAGAAACCATTCTGATTATGTCCTAACCGATTAGCCTGGAGCTCTAATCGGTTAGCATATTTCCCAGAACCCATTTTTGTATTGTCCTAACCAATTAGGACACATTCCTAACCGGTTATATATCAAAATAGAATAAATTCCTTTAAGCTTAAAGGGCCCCTAACCGATTAGGGGGCTTGGCTAACCGGTTAGTCTATGTTCTGGAAAAATAACCAGAAGCTCGTAACGGCAATGAGCATTAATTGCTCACGTCTACCACCAACGGCACTAAATGGCCCTTAACTATAAATTTGGTTGTTGGGCTTCAATGGAGGGTTAGAAAAACAGAAACTATCAATTTGAAAGTTTATTACTGAGCATTAAATAAGTTTTTCTCATCATTTCACAAAATCCTCTGTTTCAAGCTTAAACTTGTGTGAATCCCAAATACCATAGCTCTTCAATTTGTATTACTTGCTCTAGAGAGAGTTTCTTCCATTTAAATCTTATACAATCTGCTTAGAGAGGGTGAAGTATCCTTCAAGAATTGTAAGGGTGAGGTATCCCTTGGAAATAGAGGCTCAAGCATAAGGGTGAGGTATCCCAAAGTGTTGAGTGCTCAAGGTTGTAAAGGTTGTCAAGCACCTATTGAAGCTTAAAGAAATAGTGGAAAATCTCTAGCGGTTGCTTGAGGACTGGACGTAGATCACAAGTGGATTGGTGATCGAACCAGGATAAATCACTGTGTTTGTTTTCTCTAAACTCTTCTCTTTACATTAAGCACTGTTTTATTGAATTGCTTGAATATTGTTTCCTTTGACTATTGTATTTATAAGTAAAAATGTTTATCTTATATATCCAATCATCTCTAACCATCAAATAGCTTCAACGAAAATTGTTTATCAAAAGAAATTGCGAAAGATTTGTGAACTTGTTTTACATACTCAATTCACCCCCCTCTTGAGTATTGAGGCTACTTGGTAACAAGTGGTATCAGAGTTAGACTCTTGTATAAAGAGCTTAGCAGCTTCAAGAGAAGTGATGGCTTCAAATGGTTTTTCAAATGAAGGTTCTTCTATAAATAGACCTCCTTATTTCAATGGGGATGGTTATGCCTATTGGAAAGAAAGGATGAAAATTTTCATTGAAGCTATTGACTTAGATGTGTGGGACGCTGTTGAAAATGGTGCTTTTGTTCCAATACAAACTAAAGATGGTGTGAAAATTAATACACCTAGAAATGAATGGACCGATGATGATAAAAAGAAGGTTCAATACAATTTGAGAGTCAAGAACATCATCACCACATCCTTGGGGTATGATGAATTCTTTAGGGTGTCAAATTACAAGACCGCAAAAGAAATGTGGAATACTCTACAAGTAACTCATGAAGGTACTAGTGAGGTAAAACGATCTCGAATAAACACTCTTACTCATGAATACGAATTGTTTAGAATGAACCAAGGTGAGAGTATTCAAGATATGCAAAAGAGGTTTACTCACATTGCTAATCATCTTATCTCATTGGGAAAGACATTTCCTAATGAGGATCTTATTAACAAAGTCTTGAGATGTCTAAGCAGGAATTGACAACCCAAAGTAACGGCTATTGCGGAATCAAGAGATTTATCAACAATGTCTCTAGCCACCTTATTCGGAAAGTTTCAAGAACATGAGCTGGAACTAAATAGGCTCAATCAAAATGAAGAGCATGATAAAAAGAAGAAGGAAATCGCACTCAAAGCCACCTCTTCTACAATTGAAGATGACGATGAAGATGGTGAAGAGGATGCTGGAAGTGTTGAGCTAAGTGAGGAGAATCTTAGTCTCCTTGTGAGAAATTTTGGAAGATTTCTAAAGAAAAAGAAATTTCAAAGAAGACCATCATTTCCTCAAAAGAAAGTATATCACAAAGGAGAAGGATCCTCTACTCCTCCAAAATGCTATGAATGTGGAAAATCGGGGCACATGAAAATGGAGTGTCCTATGTATCTCAAGAAAACGGGAGAAGTTTGAGAAAAGGCCTTCCAAAGAGAAGAAAGGAAGGAGAGCATACATAACTTGGGAGGACAATGACTTAAGCTCTTCCGATAGTTCGGAGAATGAAGAAGCTCATCTTTGTCTCATGGCTTAAGGAGAAGAAAGTGAAGAGAGCGACACCGAGGTAACTTCTTCTAACTCAGAATCTCTATCTTCATATGATGAATTGCAAGATGCTTTTCAAGAATTGCATGATGAATCTTTGAGGCTCACAAAAATGGTTTTGTCCTCTAATAAAACAATTTCCTTATTAGTAAACAAAGTTTCTACTTTAAGTAAAGAGATAAATGAGCTTAAGATTGAAAATGAGACCTTAGGACTTATTGATGCTAATTCATTATGCATGACTTATTCCTCACATGATAACACATCCATATCATTACCTTATTTATCATGCAAAGCTTTTGAAAAAGAAATTGAAGATTTGAACAACACTTTTGTAAAATTCACTTTTGGAAGAGATAACTTGAATGTGTTGTTAGGGAGACAAAAATATGTTTTTCAAAAAGTCGGTTTGGGATTTAATCCAAACAACCATCAAAAGTCTTATAAGAACTTCTTTGTTTCCTCAAAAACTTCAAGTAGTCCCTTTGTCAAATGTTTTCATTGTGGTAAGAAAGGGCATAGTGCATCCACTTGCAATGTTAGAAAGAACATAAACACCAAGATTGGAATCAAAAGGGTTTGGGTTCCTAAAGGCACCATACCTAATTCTAACACACAAGGACCCAAAACAATTTGGGTATCATAGGTTAAAATTTGAATGTGTGTTGTAGGTGTGCTTGAAGACCAAGAGCTCAAGTTGGTATCTTGATAGTGGTTGCTCCAAGTACATGACCGGTGATGGCTCCAAGTTCTCCTTCCTTACCCACAAGAAACATGGTCATGTCACATATGGTGATAATAATAAAGGGAAGATTCTTGGAATTGGCAAAGTTGGTAAGATCCATTCATCATCTATTGATAATGTTTTGCTTGTTGAAGGACTTAAACATAATTTGCTTAGCACTAGTCAATTATGTGATAAAGGCAATAAAGTTATATTTGATTCCTCTTATTGCATAATTGAGGGAAAGGATGATAAGCAAGTTAAGTTTGTTAGTCATAGGGTCAATAATATATATATGATTTGTCTCAATGATATCTCCTCAAATGATGCTAAATGCTTTATGAGTAAAGAAATGATTCATGACTATGGCATAGAAGAATTGTTCACATTCACATGGATCACTTAAACAAATTGGTTTCTAAAGAACTAGTAATTAGTCTTCCAAAGCTCAAATTTGAAAAAGACAAACTTTGTGATGCATGTCAAAAGAGAAAACAAGTAAAGGTATCTTTTAAAGCTAAAAACATGGTTTCAAGTTCTAGACCTTTACAACTTTTGCACATGGATCTTTTTGGTTCCTTTAGAACTATGAGCTTTGGTGGGAATTACTATGCATTAGTGATTGTGGATGATTTTTTTAGGTTTACATGGACATTATTCTTGGCCCACAAAAATGATATTTTTCAATCATTTAAATAGCTTGCCAAAGTTATCCAAAACGAAAAAGGTTTTTGTATTGCATCCATAAGAAGTGACCATGGTGGTAAATTTGAAAATCATGAATTTGAAACTTTTTATGATGAACGTGGCATTAAGCATAATTTTTCTGCCCCTAGAACACCACAACAAAATGGTGTTGTAGAAAGAAAAAAATCGATCTTTAGAGGAAATGGCAAGAACTATGCTCA
Source organism: Ormosia semicastrata (assembly GCA_029884595.1). Lineage (NCBI taxonomy): Eukaryota > Viridiplantae > Streptophyta > Magnoliopsida > Fabales > Fabaceae > Ormosia > Ormosia semicastrata. Next base: position 237,935 of record JAQQTO010000057.1, on the reverse strand, counting down.
ATGAGGCCAACCTTCCTAAGTACTTTTGGGCGGATGCGGTTAACACCGCTTGTTATGTTATGAATAGAGCCCTAATAAGGCCAATTTTAAAGAAAATCCCATATGAGTTATGCAAAGGAAGGAAGCCAAATGTGTCACATTAACTAAAAATTATTTTGTAATTCCTAATCTAACCCTGGCCCAAACTGTAGCCCTCTGAATAAGCTTTTCAAAGACATATAATTTGTCTTATTTGGGTTTAAATTGAGAGAGTTAAGCCCAAATCAGTGAGGGAAGGTCCAAGCTTTATGACAGCAACAACGTCCTAACTTTGAGGCTCAATTTTCGCCCTGAATCTAGCTGAATTAGAAAAACTGCATTAGATACAAAATTGTGTATCTTCGTCTCAGCTTTCAGGGGACACCCAGGTCATCTAAATATGACATTTGTAGCCCAAGATATGGCTTGTACAAGACAGAAAGGTCAAAATGAGTTAAAATCTAAAAATTAATGAAGTTTTTACAATTAAGCTCAATGAAGACCAATCATTTAAAACTCATCTACAAACATAATATTGGATACAATTATCATCAATTAGGCCAAATATAAAGCAATAATGAATGCCTCAAAATTGATTGATCACACATTTTCATGTCTTTGGATGTAAATGTTTTGTTTTAAATAATGGAAAGGATAACTTGGGGAAGTTTGATGCAAAATCTGATGAGGAAATATTCATTGGCTACTCTATACATAGTAAGGCCTTTAGAGTCTATAATAAACGAACTATGACCATAGAAGAGTCTATACATGTTACATTTGATGAAACTAACCCAAATGAGCCGAGAAAGGAGCTTGTTGATGATGTTGCAGAAATCTTAGCAAAAACGGACTTGAAAAATCAAGAGAAAGAGCCCAAGAAGCAAGAAGAGAGACTCATTGATCACTCATGGCAAAAGGATTCAGAAATCATAAACCTACATAAAGATGGAGGACATCAAGATATCACCCTCTTGACAAGGTGATAGGTGATGTATCAAAAGGGGTAATCATTCGAAACTCACTTAGAGATGCATGTAATCATTTAGCTTTTGTCTCTCAAGTTGAACCTAAAGACATAAATGAGGCCATTAATGATGAACATTGGATCTTGGCCATGCAAGAAGAACTAAATCAATTTGAGAGAAATCAAGTTTAAGAATTAGTTTCAAGGCCCAATGATCATCCCATAATTGGCACCAAATGGGTCTTTAGGAACAAACTTGATGAAACGGGCCTAATAATAAGAAACAAAGCTAGGCTTGTAGCTAAGGGCTATAATCAAGAAGAAGGCATAGATTATGAAGAAACTTATGTTACCAAGTGGCTTCCAGTACTCAAGAGGGAGAGTGAATTGAGTATTAAAACTTTTTTCGCAAAACTTCTTTTTAATTAAAACGAATATCAAAAGCTTAATAAATAAATGCACAGAAGGAATGAGAGGAAGAAAAGAAACAATAAAGAACAGCGTAAAATAAATGTGTAATAAAATAAATTGCATAAAATAAAGAGATTAGGGAAAAGAGAAGTAGGCACAGTATTTATCCTGGTTCGACCACTAACCCACTTGTGGTCTACGTCCAAATTCGAAAGCCGAGATTTTTCACTAAGTATACAAGCTTCAATAGATGCTTGCTACCGTTACAAATTAGAGCACTTTTCACACACAGGGACACTATACCCTTGTGCTAAAGTCTCAGCCTGTAGGGATACCTCACCCTTACACAAACCTTGAGGGATACCTCACCCTCATACAAATTATCAGAAAAATAGAGATGAAGAGAAACTCTCAAACAGAGTATGTAATACAAGTTGAAGTGCTAATAGAGCTCTCACAGAAATATCTCAAAGTTTTTAAGCAAGAAGAGTGTAGAAAATAGTTTTCACAATGACAGAGTAATCCGAAAATAGCTCAGAATAATGGGCAATCGAAAACGTGACCCAGGCTTGCTATTTATAGGGAAAACTAGGTTAATCAGCCATTGGGTGTAATTAACGTCATTTAAAACAAAATTAAAAGCTGTCTGTTTCCATTTTAGTAAACAAAGATTCGTGTTTATTCGAATAAAGCAACAACTTATTCGAATAATACTCAACGTGAAAAGCTCATCTGAAAAGGGTTATTCGAATAACCAACTTATTATTCGAATAACTCATTAAAATCAGAGTTTCACAAAACCAAAGGTTATTCGAATGGTAGCTCGCTTATTCAATAACGTAATTGAAAAGAAGTTCGAGACGAAAGCGTTTATTCGAATAACATATGAGTTATTCGAATAACTCATTTCAACACAGGGTTCTCGAAAACTTAGTTATTCGAATAAACGAAGGTTTATTCGAATAGCCACTTTAAAATCGATTCTCGTGAAGATGTTTATTCGAATAGACAAGTTTTATTCGAATAAATCAGCCAAAAACTGCTTTTAAAAAGAGAGGATTCAAAGATACTGAGTTTGTTTCAAAACAGATTTTTTTTATCTTTTCTTTCAAAAACAAGGAGATATTAATGTAAGCTCCGTACAATAGATCCTAAGTCCTAATGCTAAACAACTATAAGTTTGGACTTGGTCTATATATCATCTTCATTTATTCTTCCCTTTTGTTATCATCAAAACAAGTCTTCAAAGATAAGCATCCAAACACATTCTCCCCCTTTTTGATGATGACAAACTATCAATAAGACTATCAATGAGAAAAGCGTTAGTGCATATAATTGGAATTCACAAAAGGTATAAAAGCTTACTCCCCTTCTTTAAATAAGAGGTAATATATATATCGATATGTGCGCAGCTCCCCCTTTCAATTTGAATCCAATCCTATTTTAAAGTAACCTGTCTTTTCTCAATTAAAGTCAAATGATTAAATATTTCTCCCCTTTTGTCATGAGCAAAAGGAGGGTAAGTCCCATAACCATATATCAAAGTGTAGAAAAGGAAACATACTCAAAACAATAGATCAATAGGAACTATTATTTATGCATTAATAAAAGGAGAGTCAACTACACAATCCATAAATAAATTACATAGAGTCAAAAACAGAGAGAAGAGCCTAAGAACTAAAGTTCCTAGAAGTAAGCATCCGGAGGTGGTGGTGACGGCAGTGCAAGAGCAGGTGAAGCAGATCGAAGAGCTGCAACCTCACGTTCAACGCCTTCTATTCTGTCAAACAGAATAGAGAAGGTATGTTCCATGTAAGCTCGGTTGTCTTGCAAGGTGGCCATGATCTGTTCCAGAGTGACAGGAGTAGGTGCAGCAGTAGGTACATCAGCAGGAGCAGCAGGGGCATCAGCAGGGTCAAGCTCGTCCTCAGCAACCTCATCTGGGTACACCCAACCTTCATCGGTTTGAATCATCTTCATCTTCCGTAAGGTGTGAGCGCCAAAGACGTTGTGATGAGTCAGAGCAATGACCCGCTCAGTCTCCAAGACCTGAGGATACTTGCTCAGCAAGGTAGTAACGATGATGCCATAAGGTAGGTCTGATTTGTCCTTGCCCTTGGCCCTCATCATGTGCCTCATGATGAACACAGCCGCTGACTTGATGGCCATTCTTCGGAACCACAAAGATGAAGACATCTTCCTCGCCGAGGTAGGCGTAGTTTCCACCGCGAGGAGCCGAATGTGAGCATAGGCGTAGTGCGTAAGCCTATCTTGGCTCTTCAAAGATTCCACCCTTGAGACATTTATCGGGAAGGGCCGGGCCGGCTTCAAGCAAGTCCTCAACCGCTTGAAGTTTGTTGAAGTCTTCAAGAAAGGGCGTGTCATCATCTTTAACAAGGGCACCGAGAACTGCAGCCGAACAAAGTTGACCACCCAAATGGTGTGATCACGATGTTCTGATCACAAACCTCAGAAAGAAGATTCTGGCCATTGAAAGCCAGATTGCAGAAGAACATCTTCACCAAGGTTGGATAGATGGTGGCCCGGTGAGAGCAGAGCTGAAGAACTCACTAGTTTTGCAGCAGGGTCAGGAAGTCGAAGCCGCGGTGCTGCTGGAAGAAAGAGAGATCCAGATACTTGGGTTGAACCAAGTTTAGCTCCCAGAAGTGCGATATGAAACGTGCACGATGCTCTTCATTGGAGGAGAGTCTTCTCAGATCAAGAGGGTTGGTGCCCGGAGCGTTCTTCGTACGTGGACGCTTCTGAGGAGGAGGCCATGGAGGTAAGGTGAGTGAGAGAGAGAAAAAGGACGTAGAGGGTGAAAGGAGTTGAGAGGAAGAAATGAAGAACAGAGAAGAAGAAGAGTGAAAAGATTTGGGCGCGCGGGGTTTATTTAAAGAACCCGTGTTTATTCGAATAAACCGAGGTTTATTCGAATAAACCTTCAGAAAGCCGAACAGACGGGCGCGTAAGTAATCAAGAGGTGGGGCAGCTAGGGTTTATTTGAATAAGACGTGTTCTATTCGAATAAAACAACCGGGAAAGCCAAGCGTTTTGGCCGGCCGGGAAAGGTTTATTCGAATAACTATGGAGTTATTCGAATAGTAGAGACCCATCACCAAGACCGATAAAACGAGGTTCGGTTATTCGAATAACTGGGGTCTATTCGAATAGACAGAGATTAAAACTAAAACCTGATAAAGAAGGTCGCTGGTTATTCGAATAAAAAGGGCTTATTCGAATAAGCAGAGGCGTAAAGAAACACCGAAAAACGCAGGGTTCTCGGTTATTCGAATAGGGAAGGTGTTATTCGAATAAGTAGAGATGAAAAACACAGGTTTAAGCAAAGGTATCAGTTTATTCGAATAAACTGAATTTTATTCGAATAAGGCTGATATTTTAACACGCAGAGAAGGAGTGTATTCGAATAACGCTTTGCTTATTCGAATAAAAACTCACACAGAAGCATATACGTATATGAAATTAAAGGCATATAAACATGATAATGATCAGCAATAAATAAGCAAATAAGCAATTCAAATATTTGATTGATCAATTATGCCCAATTCTCCTCGAATATAAAAGAAAGCTTCTTTTGCTAAGGGTTTAGTAAAGATATCTGCAAGTTGCTTAGATGTTTCAACAAACTCAAGAATGCAATCCCCTTTTTGTACATGATCTCTGATAAAGTGATGTCTTATCTCTATATGCTTTGTTCTAGAATGCAGTATGGGATTCTTAGAGATATTTATTGCACTAGTGTTATCACATCTTATCGGGATGTGATCAAGCTGAAGACCGTAGTCTAAGAGTTGTTGCTTCATCCATAGGATTTGAGCGCAAAGAACTCCCTACCCGCAACCTATTCACCTCGCGGTAGACAAAGCCACACTATTTTGTTTCTTACTATGCCAAGAAACTAAAGAACTACCAAGCAAGTGGCATGTCCCACTAGTACTTTTTCTGTCTAATTTGCACCCAGCAAAGTCAGAGTCAGAATAGCCTATTAGGCTACAAGAGGCACCCTTAGGGTACCACAAGCCCATTTGTGAAGTGCCTACTAGATATTTCATTATACGTTTAACAGCACTTAAGTGAGATTCTTTAGGGTTTGCCTGATATCTAGCACACATGCATACACTAAACATAATATCGGGCCTACTAGCAGTAAGATAAAGGAAAGATCCAATCATACCTCTATATTTTGTTATTTCTACTGATTTACCTCCTTCATCTTTGTCCAAGTAGCAAGATGTGCCCATCGGAGTGGCCATGTGTTTAGCGTTTTCCATTTCGAATCTCTTGAGCAATTCCTTGTAGTATTTGGTTTGACTTATGAAAGTCCCTTCGTCTGTTTGTTTGATTTGAAGTCCGAGGAAGAAGTTCAATTCTCCCATCATTGACATTTCAAACTCATTCTGCATTGACTTAGCAAAATCTTTGCAAAGGGATTCATTAGTAGCACCGAAAATAATATCATCCACATATACTTGCACAAGAAGAATGTCATGCTTTTTATTTTTAATAAAAAGAGTAGTATCGACTTTTCCTCTTGAAAAACCATTTTCCAAAAGAAACTTACTCAACCTTTCATACCAAGCTCTAGGAGCTTGCTTTAAGCCATATAAAGCCTTTTTAAGTTTAAAAATATGGTTGGACAGTTCATGATTTTCAAAACCTGGAGGTTGTTCAACGTATACCTTCTCTTGAATAAAACCATTTAGAAAGGCACTCTTGACATCCATTTGATATAATTTGAAATCCATGATGCAAGCATAAGCAAGTAACATTCTAATAGCTTCTAGTCTAGCTACAGGTGCATAGGTTTCTTCATAATCTATACCTTCTTCTTGATTATACCCTTTAGCAACCAATCTAGCTTTATTTCTAGTTATTAATCCATTTTCATCAAGTTTGTTTCTAAAAACCCATTTAGTTCCAATTATAGGGTGATTATTAGGTCTAGCAACTAATTCCCAAACTTGATTTCTTTCAAACTGATTTAATTCCTCATGCATAGCTAAGATCCAATGTTCATCATCAAAAGTTTCAATTAAATCCTTAGGTTCAATTTGAGAAACAAAAGCTAAGTGATTACAAGTATTTCTAAGGGAGTTACGAGTACTTACACCTTTAGATACATCACCGATAATTTGATCAAGGGAGTGATATTTTGAAGTTCGCCATTCTTTGGGAAGTTCCAAAGCTTGCGAATCTTCTTGTCTTTGTTCATCCTCTTTCTCCTTGATTTCCTTTTCTTTACTGTCCAACTGTGTTTCCGCCAGGATTTCTGCAATATCATTAACAACAAGATCCTTTCTCGATCCACTTTGGTCAGTTTCATCAAATGCAACATGTATAGATTCTTCAATAGTCATAGTTCTTTTATTGTAAATGCGAAAAGCTTTACTATGATTTGAGTAGCCAAGAAATATACCTTCATCAGACTTAGCATCAAACTTGCCTAAATTATCTTTTCCATTATTTAAAACAAAACATTTACAACCAAAAACATGAAAGTGTGAAACATTTGGCTTTCTTCCCTTATACAACTCATATGGGGTTTTCTTTAAAAAAGGCCTTATAAGGGCTCGGTTCATTACATAACAAGCTGTACTTACAGTATCTGTCCAAAAGTATTTAGGAAGAGCAACCTCATTAAGCATAGTTCTCGTCATTTCTTCTAAAGAACGGTTTTTCCTTTCTACAACTCCGTTTTGTTGCGGAGTTCTAGGGGCAGAGAAATTATGATTAATATCATGTTCATCACAGTAATTTTCAAAAACATTATTTTCAAATTCCCCACCATGGTCACTTCTTATAGAAGAGATTTGAAAACCTTTTTCATTTTGAATAATTTTGGCAAGTCTTTTAAAAGCTAGAAATGCATCATTTTTATTTGCAAGAAATAAAGTCCATGTAAACCTAGAAAAATCATCCACAATCACTAAAGCATAGTAATTCCCACCAAAGCTCATAGTTCTAGAAGGTCCAAATAGATCCATGTGCAAAAGTTGTAAAGGTCTAGTGGTAGAAACTATATTTTTCGCTTTAAAAGAGACCTTTATTTGTTTACCCTTTTGACATGCATCACATAATTTATCTTTTATAAAATTAAGCTTGGGTAGTCCAATTACTAGCTCTTTAGAGACCAACTTCTTTAAGTGATCCATGTGAATGTGTGCAATTCTCCTATACCATAACCATGAATCATCATTCTTACTCAAAAGACATTTCGCATCATTTGAAGATATATCATCAAGACTAATCATATAGATGTTGTTTACTCTATGACCAATGAATTTAACATGCTTGTCATTTTTATCTTCAATTATGCAACAGTTTGAATCAAATATAATTTTATTTCCTTTATCACATAATTGGCTAATACTAAGTAAGTTGTGTTTCAAGCCTTCAACAAGCAGCACATTTTCAATGGAAGAGTTAGGGTTTTTACCGACTTTACCGATTCCAAGAATTTTACCCTTGTTATTATCGCCATAAGTGACGTGTCCATGATTCTTTGGAATAAGTGCGGTGAACTTTGAGTCATCCCCGGTTATGTGCTTGGAGCAGCCGCTATCAAGATACCAATTTGAACTCCTAGCTTTCAAGCACACCTACAACACAAGTTTAGTTTTTAACTTTTGGTACCCAAACTTTCTTGGGTCCTTGTGTGTCAGTTTTGGGTATAGTACCCTTGGGAACCCAAACCATTTTTGTTCCAACTTTTGTATTTATGTTTTTCCTTGCATTACATGTTGAAGCACTATGTCCTTTTCTTCCATAATAAAAACATTTAATAAAAGGGCTACTTGAAACACTAGAATGCACAAAGAAATTTTTATAGAGTTTTTGTTGATTTTTCGGGTTATAACCTATCCCAGCTTTTTGAAAGACCACTCTTTGTCTTCCTAATAAAATATTTAAGTTATCCCTTCCAAAAGTGAATTTAGAAAGAGTGTTCTTTAGATCTTCGTTTTCTTTTTCAAGTGTATGACATGAAGAACAAGAAGAGGAAGTAGAAGCATACGAAGAATGATTTGTGCATGCATCAATGATTCCTAAAGTTTCGTTTTCAATTTTCAATTCTTCTATTTCTTTGTTTAAAACAAGAATTTGATTTTCTAGAAAAGAAATTATTTTCTTAGATGAGGAAATAATTTTTGTGAGTTTTAAAGATTCTTCATGTAGTTCCTCAAAAGCATCTTGTAACTCATCGTAAGAGGGCAATAAAGTAGTATTGGAACTTACCTCATTTTCGCTTTCTTCTTCATCTCCTTTTGCCATGAGACACAGTTGAGCTTCTTCGCTATCTGAGCTATCAGTAGAGTCCTTGTAGTTTTCATCCCATGCTATGTAGGCTTTTCTTCCTTTTCTTTCCTTGAAGGGCTTCTTTTCGAATTTCTCCTTCTTCTTTTGATAAACTGGGCACTCCATTTTCATGTGACCAGGTTTGCCACATTCATAGCAAGTTGGAGTCGATGAAGCTCCTTTGCCTTTGAAGTGTGTCTTTTTAGGAGGGAAGGGAGGTCTTCTTTGCGTTCCCTTTTTCCTGAGAAATTTACCAAACTTTTTAACTAGTAAACTTAAATTTTCTTCACTTACCTCGATATTCTCTGAACTTTCTTCATTTTCTTCATCATCATTGTCGAATGTTGAAGAAGTGGCTTTGAGCGCTATTCCCTTTTTTTTTATCATTCTCTTCGCTTTGGCTTAGTCTGCTTAGTTCCAATTCGTGCTCATGAAGTTTTCCAAAGAGAGTAGCTAAGGTCATTGTGGACAAATCCCTCGATTCAGATATTGCTGTCACTTTGGGTTGCCAAATCCTGCTAAGACACCTCAAAACTTTGTTAATCAAATCTTCGTTAGAAAAACTTTTGCCTAAAGATGCAAGATGATTAACTATGTGGGTGAACCTCTTTTGCATTTCCTGAATGCTTTCTCCTTGGTTCATTCTGAATAATTCATATTCATGAGTTAGAGAATTTATTCTCGACCTCTTAACTTCACTAGTACCCTCATGGGTAACTTGCAAAGTATCCCACATTTCTTTAGCAATTTTACAATTTGAAATTCTAAAAACTCATCATATCCCAAAGCAAAGAGTAATGATATTTTTGGCTTTTAAATTAAATCGAACTTTTTTTTTTGTCTTCATCGACCATTTATTTCGTGGTGTTTCGGTCCTTACACCATCGACCTCATGTGTGGTATAAAAGCGCCATTTTCAATAGCATCCCATACATCTAGATCAATAGCTTCATGAAGATTTTCATTCTTTCCTTCCAATATGCATAACCATCCCCATTGAAAAAGGGTGGTCGGTTTATGGAAGATCCTTCTGAAAAACCATTTGAAGAAGCCACGTTCTCTTGAAGTTGCTAAGCTCTTTATACAAGAGTCTAGCTTTCGATACCACTTGTTACCAAGTGGCTTCCAAGATCTCAAGAGGGGGTGAATTGAGTATTAAAACTTTTTTCGCAAAACCTCTTTTTAATTAAAACGAATATCAAAGCTTAATAAATAAATGCACGTAAGGAATGAGAAGAAGAAAAGAAACAATAAAGAACAAATAAAACAAATGTGCAATAAAATAAATTGCATAAAATAAAGAGATTAGGAAAAGAGAAGCGTGCACAAAGATTTATCCCGGTTCGACCACTAACCCACTTGTGGTCTACGTCCAGTCCTCGAAAGCCGAGATTTTTCACTAAGTATACAAGCTTCAATAGGTGCTTGCTACCGTTACAAATTAGAGCACTTTTCACACACAGGGACACTATACCCTTGTGCTAAAGTCTCACCTGCAGGGATACCTCACCCTTATACAAACCTTGAGGGATACCTCACCCTCGATACAGATTATCAGAAAAATAGAGATGAAGAGAAACTCTCAAACAGAGTATGTAATACAAGTTGAAGTGCTAATAGAGCTCTCACAGAAATATCTCAAAGTTTTTAAGCAAGAAGAGCGTAGAAAATAGTTTTCACAAAGACAGAGTAATCAAAAAATAGTTCAGAATAATGGGCAATCGAAAACGTGACCCAGGCTTGCTATTTATAGGGAAAACTAGGTTAATCAGCCGTTGGGTGTAATTAATGTCATTTAAAACAAAATTGAAAGCTGTCTGTTTCCATTTTTGTAAACAAAGATTCGTGTTTATTCGAATAAAGCAACAGCTTATTCGAATAATACTCAACGTGAAAAGCTCATCTGAAAAGGGTTATTCGAATAACCAACCTGTTATTCGAATAACTCTGTTAAAATCAGAGTTTCACAAAACCAAAGGTTATTCGAATGGCGGCTCAGTTATTCGAATAACGTAATTGAAAAAGAAGTTCGATTGACAGAAGCGTTTATTCAAATAACATATGAGTTATTCGAATAACTCATTTCAACACAGGGTTCTGAAAACTTAGTTATTCGAATAAACGAAGGTTTATTCGAATAGCCACTTTAAAATCAGATTCTCGTGAAGATGTTTATTCGGATAGACAAAGTTTTATTCGAATAAATCAGGCCAAAAACTGTTTTAAAAAGAGAGGATTCAAAGATACTGAGTTTGTTTCAAAACAGATTTTTTTTATCTTTTCTTTCAAAAACAAGGAGATATTAATGTGAGCTCCGTACCATAGATCCTAAGTCCTAATGCTAAATAACTATAAGTTTGGACTTGGTCTATATATCATTTTCATTTATTCTTCCCGTTTGTTATCATCAAAACAAGTCTTCAAAGATAAGCATCCAAACACAACTTATACTCCCGTAGCTAGATTAGAGGCCATTATTAGAATGTTACTTGCATATGCTTGCATCATGGATTTCAAACTTTATCAAATGGATGTCAAAAGTGCCTTTTTAAATGGTTTTATACAAGAAGAGGTCTATGTGGAACAACCTCCTGGTTTTAAAGATTTTGAATTGCCCAACCATGTTTTTAAACTAAAAAAGGCCTTGTATGGCTTGAAACAAGCTCCTAGAGCTTGGTATGAAAGGTTGAGCAAATTCTTTTTAGAAAAAGGTTTTTCTAGAGGCAAAGTTGACACTACCCTTTTCATTAAACACAAAATGCATGACATACTTCTAATTCAAATCTATGTTGATGACATTATATTTGGAGCTACTAACAACTCTCTTTGTAAAGAATTTTTAAATATTATGCAAAGTGAGTTTGAGATGTCTATGATGGGTGAGCTCAACTTCTTCCTTGGTCTCCAAATCAAGCAAACAAGAGAAAGAACGTTCATAAGCCAATCCAAGTATTGCAAAGAGCTGCTCAAAAAGTTTGGAATGGACAATGCCAAGCATATGGCTATTCCCATGGGCACCTCTTGCTATTTGGACAAGGATGAAGGAGGTAAGTCTGTAGAAATTACCAAATATAGAGGTATGATTGGCTCACTCCTTTATCTCACTGCAAGTAGGCCTGATATAATGTTTAGTGTATGCATGTGTGCTAGATATCAAGCTAATCCTAAAGAATCACACCTAAGTGCTGTTAAGAGAATAATGAAATACCTAATAGGCACATCACAAATAGGTTTGTGGTACCCTAAGGGTGCCTCATATAACCTTATTGGGTATTTCGATTCTGATTTTGCTGGATGCAAAATGGATAGGAAGAGCACTAGTGGGACATGCCACTTGCTTGGAAGCTCACTAGTTTCTTGGCATAGTAAGAAACAAAATAGTGTGGCATTGTCTACAGCTGAAGCTGAATATGTTGCAGCTAGGAGTTGTTGTGCTCAAATCCCTTGGATGAAGCAACAACTCTTGGACTATGGTATTGAGCTTGATCACATCCCCATAAGATGTGATAATACTAGTGCAATTAATTTATCCAAAAATCCCATTTTGCATTCTAGAACTAAACATATTGAAATAAGACATCATTTCATTAAAGATCATGTTTAAAAGGGTGATTGCATGCTTGAATTTGTGGAAACTATTAAGCAACTAACTGACATTTTCACTAAGCCCTTAGCAAAAGAAGCATTCTTGTATATAAGAAATGAACTCGAAATATTGGATCAATTATGCATAAATTAATTACTTGCTGCATAACTTATCCTCTATGATACCCATTTTGATCCTCTACTGCATAATATCATTGTTTCGCTATGAAATTTTATAAGTTAATCTCTTTTAAATCCAATACTAACTTGAGCGTCGGAGTGTCCCCTTATTTTGTTTTGCAGGAGCTCAGTTCATGTTTAAGTCCCCCAATCTTAAAACTTAAGTTCCTACAGCAAAATGATCTCTGAAGCTCCTCCTACTTGATCTGATATTGGGATCATTTTTTTTGAAAATGAAGTCAAGCCAAAAATGAACTTCAAGAAGACTTGAACTCATATGCTCAAGGATTATTCCCATGAAATTATTCTAGTTCTATCAGTAAAATGATCAAGTAAAAGAAGAAAATCTCATTTTATTTGGCCTCTGGAAGTGTTTTGGAACCTTAAGGAATTCTCTGTCAAGACTAAATAATCGGTTAGGCATGTCCTCTAACTGGCTACCCTGTGTTTGGAAGCAATTTCGTGCTCTCTGTCAAGCAAAATAACCGGTTAGCCAATTGCCCCTAATCAGTTAGCTCAAACCGTGACCTCCAAATTATTTTGCCCAACCGGTTAGCAAACAATCGCTAATCAGTTACCCTGTTTCTGGATTCCATTTTTGCGCTCTGACTTAGCACAATAACCGGTTAGCCACCCATCCTAACCGGTTATTGGAGAACACAGTGGCTTAACTCCAATAGCCCTAACCGATTACCCACCTTGCCTAATCAGTTAGGACACCCCATTTAAACATCCTCCCAGCAGCGTAGCTCTCCCCATTCACGCACCCTCACCCCCATTATCATCTTCATCCTCTCAAGCTCTCTCACACCCACTCCCTCACATTCATCCCTCACCATAAAACCACCACAAATTCAGCCTTTAAACCCCATTTCTCTCATAATCCCTCACTTTCCATCATCTTTCTCAGATTAAAACTCCATTTTTCTTCCAAAATTTCCATCTCCCTCATACTCTCTCTCTTCTCCACCGTGCCCTAAGCCTCCATTCCCCACCAATGACCAGCAGCTCTTCCTTCCCCAAAAGGTCACGCACCAAAAATCCCAATGTCCTAAAGGAAACAACTCCTACTGACACTGACCCAGATTTTTCAGTAGCTTTGAATCTCGGAAGATACTTCACTGACCTTGCTCAGATGAAGAAATATCAGTTAGAATTTCATGCAAGACGCATCATCTCACCTAAATGGATGGACTGGGAGTTTTTCGTCCAAGAAGGCTTCACTTCTCTTACAGAGCTTCTTGAATTCCATGGGTTGAGAACTCTCGTCACCACCAATCCAGGGTATTTCTATCTTGAACCTACTAAAGTCTTCTTCTACAATTTATCTATTAAGGGTGGAACTTTGATTTCTGAAGTTAAAAAGCACAAGATTGTTGTGAATCCCAGTGAGTGAGTTCCTTTGTTTGATCTTCCCCACTCCGGTGAAAAGCTCAAATTAGAAAAGCATGGCTCATGGGAAAATTATAAGAGAGATCAAGCCGTCATGGGCATGCTTCATCCTGGTGTTCAAATGCCAAAGGGAATTTTTACTACCGGCCTTCTGAAGATACATGATCGTCTCCTTCATTTCATTGTCACTCATATCCTCGCACCAAAGGCAAGTAACTATGCCCTGGTTGAAGAGGAAGACATCTTTCTGATGTGGCTTATCAAGGAACGCATAAAGATCAACTGGCCTTTTTTACATTATACATAATATGATGAAAGCTAAAAACAAGGCAGTTATGGATCTTCCGTATGCCCTTTTGGTTGCTCGAATCCTAGACCACTATAAGGTTCCCCTATTAGACGATGGCATTGTAAACACTGCAGGCCCTCATAAGTTTGGCCTTGCCTCTCTTAATAGAATGCACATGAAGAACGTCAATGGCGAATGGACTTATGGTCATGCACGAGTAGCAGAAGCACTACCAGAAGAAATTCCCGCTGACACGACTGATGTCCCTATGGAAGAGGCACCAGAAATGAGTAGCGTCTCTGAAACCACAAGTGAAGCCCGCATTCTTGCAGCCATCGCAGATCTGCGAACCTACCAAGAGCATAGCAACTCAGTAATTTTTGATCGGTTAAGTGCTATGGAGGACCGCTTGGATAGGATCGAGCGTTGCTTCTCAGCACCTAAAGACCCTGGGGCTTAGGCATGGACTCTCTGTTTCTATCATAGTTGTATTGCTGAACTAATTACTTTTGAGCTCTATTTTGACTATGCTTGGTTATCATATTTTGGATATTTTGGTAGACTTACTTGGTATGACTGATTATGAGTTTCTGAAAATTATGCTTAGTCTTAAAAGTTCTCTTTGACTCATGATTTGTATCTTGAACATATTTAATTATGGTATACCTTATGAGTTTTTGGAAATTATGTTTAATCTTATGAGTTTCATGTTTTGAATGCTTAGTCTTAACAATATGTTTTGAACATATTTAATCTTGAACATATCTTTGACCCATACATCTGGTTTATTGGATTTTTTTATTATGACAAAAGGGGGAGAAGGATATAGGCTTTCTACTTATTGAGAAAAGTAGGAAAAATAACTATATGTGTTATGATAATGTGTTGTCTGTTAATGGTCCTGGAATCCCAAAACCAATGGGGAGCTGTGCATCTCTGATTCAAGCACCTCTTGAACAAAAGAGGGGGAGTAAGTCTCCAAATCCTATTATGAATTCCAATTATCATGTGAACTAATCCTTTTTTCAATAATTGTTTGTCATCATCAAAAAGGGAGAGAATGTGATTGACATGGACTAGATGCAAATGGTTTTGATGTCGACAAACAAGAAAGCAATGGGAACACAATGATCAAGTCACAAGGAACTCAAGCTTAATATGTAGGTTATAAATCTTGTGTAAAGGTATATTAAGGATTCACCTCAAGCTCAAATGGCTTCCTTAAAATGAATTTGCAAAATAGTTTTTCAAGTTAGGATCAAAAGGTTTTTGCAACAACTCTTTGAAATCTTATATCCTCTTTCAAGTAAATCTTCTTGTATGTGCCAAAATTGAAATAAGCCTTTTTGGGAACTTACCAGTTTTTCAATAAACATAAACTGCTTCTGTAAATGTTAGGAGCCAAAATTCTAAGGCCCCTAACCGATTAGGACCAGCTCCTAATCGGTTAGCTTGTTCAAATAGAGGCTTTGCCTCGTTATTTATCAAATGCCTAACCGATTAGGCAAAGTGGCTAATCGGTTATTTAACAACTCAGAAGCCAAAATGTTTTTGTCCTAACCGATTAGGTAGAAGACCTAACTGGTTATTCTATAACTCAGAAGCCAAAATGATTTTGTCCTAACTGATTAGGTGAGAGGCCTAACCGGTTTGTTTCACTCTCAGAAGCCAAAAATGTTTTGTCCTAACCGATTAGGTGAGAGACCTAACCGGTTATTCTCCAACTCAGAAACCATTATGATTATGTCCTAATCGATTAGCCTGGAGCTCTAATAGGTTAGCATCTTTCCCAGAACCCATTTTTGTGTTGTCCTAACCGATTAGGACACATCCCTAACTGGTTATTTATCAAAACAGAATAAATTCCTTTAAGCTTAAAGGGCCCCTAACCGATTAGGGGGCTTGGCTAACCAGTTAGTCTATGTTCTGGAAAAATAACTAGAAGCTCGTAACGGTTATATTAATGAGCATTAATTGCTCACGTCTACCACCAACGACACTAAATGGCCCTTAACTATAAATTTGGTTGTTGGGCTTTAATGGAGGGTTAGAAAAACAGAGACTATCAATTTGAAAGTTTACTACTGAGCATTAAACAAATTTTTCTCATCATTTCACAAAATCCTCTGTTTCAAGCTTAAACTTGTGTGAATCCCAAATACCATAACTCTTCAATTTGTATTACTTACTCTAGAGAGAGTTTCTTCCATTTAAATCTTATACAATCTGTTTAGAGATGGTGAGGTATCCCTTAAGAATTGTAAGGGTAAGGTATCCCTTAGAAATAGAGGCTCAAGCATAAGGGTGAGGTATCCCAAAGTGTTGAGTGCTCAAGGTTGTAAAGGTTGTCAAGCACCTATTGAAACTTGAAAAAATAGTAAAAAATCTCTAGCAGTTGCTTGAGGACTGGACGTAGATCACAAGTGGATTAGTGATCGAATCAGGATAAATCACAGTGTTTGTTTTTTCTAAACTCTTCTCTTTACATTAAGCATTGTTTTATTGAATTGCTTGAATATTGTTTCCTTTGACTATTGCATTTATAAGTAAAAGTGTTTATCTTATATATCCAATCATCTCTAATCATCAAATAGTTTCAACGAAAATTATTTATCAAACGATTTATGAAAGATTTGTGAACTTGTTTTACATACTTAATTCACCCCCTTCTTGAGTATTGAGGCCACTTGGTAACATATTCAAACCATACCAAGGATCCTTCAAAAACTTTATGAAGGACTTCTTTAGGATAGAGAGTGCTCTAGGGTCAACTTCTTTTTTTGTTACCCCAGAAAGTCAATCACGCCTCTATATGTACTATATCTAGGCCGGATGGAAGCGGAGGAGTGAAGAAATAAAGACTTTGATTTCTGAGCTCTTCAATTCTGAGGCTGAGGTCTTGCATTTCCTTATAGAGTGGGTTGATAAGAAATGGGTCATGTAACACCCCGAATTCTGACTATATGAATAACAATAGCAGAATTACTCTGTTTTGCATTTTATGTGTGGTATAAAAATTAATTTGATTGTTCTGAGATCATATTTGATCATTCTGTGTGATTGCTCCTGGCTAGGAAAAATAATATTTTTCAGGCCGGGGAAATTCTGATCTGTCTCATTTGGAAACGGGGGATCTTACTAAACTCGACTCTGAATGATTCAGAAAAGAATCTTATAATTTTTAGAATCTATCTATAAAAAGAATAATATTGTACGGATAAATATCCGTGATTACGTTTATAGCGGTGTTGCTATGAATGTTGGACCCGATAAGTTTTAATTAATAGAAAAAGTGTTTGGAACATTTCTTGTAAGTAAAATTAAAGTGAACCAATAGGATATAGTCAAAACAATTGGTTAGACTTTTCTAACCAATGAGAATTGGTCAAGGGAAGAAGTTTAGATTTCCTTGTGGACCATTAGATTTGAAGCTTGATTTAGAGGCCTTGATCTTTACCATTGATTCAATCAATGGTGTAAAACAAAGCTTACTAAAACTATCAAGTAGTATATACCATAGACAAGATTAATGAATAAGATTGAGTCAACATTAATTGCTTGACTTTTACTTAGGAAACTCATGAACCTTAATTTAGTTATCCTAATTACCTAATTAAGCAATTAAGTAAATTAACTTAACTAAGGATTAGTTATAACTTAATCCTTACTTTAATATCCTAATTCTAATTAGAAGTGATGATGTATGATTAAAATGTATTAGATACAAGCTAAATATGTTAAACTAAATTAGCTATGTACTTGAAGGATTAAGTAAGAATGGTTAGGAGATTAAACCTAATTAATTAGCTAACCAATTAACTAGTAAATAGGCTTGAACTAATGATGAATTAAGGGTTTAAACTCACCTAAAACACCATGGACCAGCAGAATGTAGAAATTAGAGGCCCAAAGAAGAACAAATTTGGACAGCCCTAGCAAAGACCTAAGCACAAACAGTCCAAATAGAATTTTGGGCAGCATATTTGAGCTTGAAATTAGCAACAAATTGAGGAGTTAAACTCACCTAAACATGCTATGGTCTAGCAGCTGAATTGGGGCAGCAAAATGAGCTCCACGGTCCAAAGCAATTCACGGCCCAACAACAAAGAAATTCACGGCCCAAATAGCATGCGTAGAATGGATGTCCAAAGGCAAGAAAGAACGTTCAAAAATTTGTGAAGATTCAAGTAATATTTGAAGATTCAAATACCATGCAAAAGTCAAGTGACCAACAAATGAGAAGAGAGAGTTGTTGTGCAATTAATGCATGGCTTACTTAAGCAAGCAAAGGCTTACTCATGTCATTCACAAAGAAAGCACACGGCAAAAGAAAAATGGGGCAGCGGAATGGGTGGATAATGATGCAATAAAATCCTTATTTTATCACCACAATCATTCACATGGGCAGCTGTCCTTATGCACCCAAAATGATACAATTTTCTCAAGTAAATCACCCACAATTCACGTGTTAATACACGGCTGGGCAGCAATGAATCACGTCTTCATTCTTCACTTTTTATTCCTCAAATAGAAGCCATTTACCTCCCAAATATACACGGTCAGCAGCCTCCCAAAACACATTCATTCTTCACTTTCTACTTATCAAAATATCCATCTATTTCTCTCAAAGTTTCAAGGAAACTCACGCCTCTCATCTCCCATTTCTTTTCTTCCAATCGGTCATCACCAAAATTACACCACCCATTTCTTTTAAACACTCATCTTTTGGGTTGTTTAGACTCAAAGCCTCCTCTAATTATTTCTTCTTCACAAGGCCCTAAGCTTCTTCAATCTTCTTCCTAAAGAGGTAAGCTTTAAGTTAATAATTCCAAGTTTGATTTTAATTTTATTAACCATGATTTTTCCATGGTTTTCAACCTTGATTCTTATATAATCCTTTACTAAATTTTCTTGAAAATTTTGGGGCTTGTTAGGAGGTTAACAAAGTTTCAAGGCAAGGGAGGAAAGCTTACAAAGCTTGTCTTCAAGAGGTAAGAGGGAGACTCAACCTTACCACTCTTGTTCTGGTAGTATGAGGATGGTCTGTTCGGTGAAAAATCCTTAAGGATTTATTCACCTATTGTTTGAGGTTAATCACCTATTGTTTGAGGTTAATCACCTATTGTTTGAGGTTCTTGGACTGTATTGATTGGATTGTATTGATATGTGCCTGATTGTGTTTGTGCGTTTGAACTGTAATTGGGATGTACCGATTGTGTTTCTATGCTTTTATGTGTAGCATTTATGAGGTCTGAATTTTTTTTGATTCCTGTCTTGTATGTTGTAATGCTTAAGGAACTGATAATTGTGTGTATGTAGAATGTATACTATAGAGAAACTTATACTTTAGATACGTGGAATTTATACTTTGTAAATTTCGTAAATTTTATGAGAAAGGGATTTAATTGGAAATATTATGGAAATATGATGTCACTATGTAAATATAAAACTTTGAGGGGCTATAGTGAAAATACTATGTTTTGAGAGACGAAAATGTAATTTATATGTTTTGAGGGACAAGAAAGTAATTATTCTATTTTTGAGGGATTAAAATGTAATTTATATGTTTGAGGGACAAGAAAGTAATTAATGTATTTTTGAGGGACTAAAATGTAATTCATATGATTTTTGAAGGGCAATATTGTAATTATGATTTTTTTAGAGGGATTAAAATAATAATTTTTGTTTTAATAGGGTTATATTGTAAATAATAATTTTTGAAAGCCTAAAACGTAAATATTATGTTTTGGAAGGACTATTTTGAAAATATGAATTTTTGAAGGACTATTTTGAAAATATGAATTTTATGAAGGGCTATTTTGGAAATATGAATTTTATGAAGGACTATTTTGGAAATATGAATTTTATGAGGGACAATTTCATAAATATAAACTTTACGAGGGACTATTTTCGTAACATGTGAATTTTATGAAGGATTTGTTGTGAAAATATTATTTAAATGAGGATTATAAAACAAATATTATGTTTTGAGGAATTATTATACAAATATGAAAATGATGTTGAATTTTGGTGTTAAATGAAGAAAAACATATTTTTGATTTTAAAACATATGAAAAATATTTTACGCGATTGAGAAACGATGAAAAATTGATACGTGATTAAGAAAATGCAAAAATATGATTTCGCGATGAAAATACAAGAATGATAATCTTGTTGGGCTAATATGAAGACCCGAACATGAGATAAAGAAAATGAATTGAGAATATGAAATAAAAAAATGAATTGAGAATATGAGATAAAGAAAATGAACTGTGAATGATGCATTTGTATATGTATTGAAAAGGTCCAATGGATGGATAAGGCTATTTGCCTAGGAAGGAGAAAATACACCTCCCGAGTGGGTGTGATATGCGTAGTGTAGGTCTTTTGTTGACCTTGGGGGCATCGGGGTGCGGGTTGCCTACAATGGACGCTAATAAAGCTTCATGCACCGTAGGTTAGACCGATGCAACACACCGATGATCCGACCGAGACACTATCCATAATCAAGATCCGATAAAGACTATCGAGTATGTGCTAGATGTGCAAAACGAGCACGTGGTCCGAGGCACTTTTGTACCGACATGATCTTTTCGATCACTTTCTCCGATCCGAGTTGTAGCTCCATGGAGTAGGAAAGTTGAGTCTAGGTGCATATACGAGAGATCTTGAGAGTCTAATCATAATTATTGTTGATGATAATTTAGTTATTGAATAATTGAATGTTAATAAGGACATGATCGTAATTATGGCTTATTGTATGAATTATGATAATAAATGATATTGTTGGCATAATTATATTTATGCATGATATGTTGATATGAGATATGATATGTGATTGATGAATGATATTGGTGACATAATTGTAATTATGAATGATGTCTTTGGTATGAGAATTTGTATGTGTTCATCTTCATCGCTACCATACTTGGTATTGGCATAGGTGGTCTCACCTCTCGTATGTATATCTTTGTATTATGTTTATGTGTTGTTAAGACATTGAGTTAGATGACGCGCGAGAAGCAGAGGAAGGACAAGATTTACTGTTGAGAACTTTGAGATCGATGGCGGTAGAAATCCCTAGCTTCTTAGGTTATATGAGACTGACATTCATTGACGGGGACAATGCATGGACCGAAGATTTAGAGAGAGAGAGTATTTATTATTTGGGAAAAGTAAATATTAGACGAGTAAGATACAATCGGAAACCCTTACTTTTCTCGTTACTATTTATGTACAGTTAGAGTTTCCTATATCTATCCCAGAAGCACTGGGAATGTACTATCATACCCCTCGAGAGCATAGTGTCGTATCGTCCGCTCGGACATTTGCTCCCCGGACTTTACGTCGGGTTGGAATTCCTCCACCTGGGGAAATCAGAGGAGGATCCATCTGAGGATCCGGCTACTTCTGAGGGCTCAGCTGCCTAGTTGTACTTGGGCAAAGATGTCAATGTAAATAGTGTTTAAATTTTTTTTGGAGTGACTACTTTGTAATATTTATAGTATGACAGTATTCAAGAATTGTATATATATAACCAGAGACTTGGACTTGTATAAATGATGTAAATTTATTTGTAATAATGCTGTGATGTTTTATTTTCTGCTAAGTTTATTTTCTTGTTATTAAGAAATTTTACAACTCGTATTTATATTACAAGCACGTTTTTTTTAAATGAAAATGTAATTTGGTAATTCAGCAACAAGAAGTGTGACACCCTAAGGTGGGTGTTACAGGTCATCTACTGTAAAGATGTCTTAGATGAGCCTACTGACTCTATAAAGGCTTTACTAGGTATCTTGTCTTGCACATATTTCCTTTTTTTTGAATTTAATACTTTTCTAAGTGTTGACACTTTTTTCTTTTTGCAGAGAGTGTGGCAACATAAGATGGACTTTAGTGTCTTGCCTCAAGGTTGGCGATCAGGAAGGCTGGGGCATCCGAATCCCAGGCCCCGACCTCTGCCCCTAGGGTGACTATTACAATTCCTCCACCTTCCACCATCGCAGGTCCCTCGCTATCAATCGAGGTCCTCCTAACTTCCACCAAGGTCCGAGATGAAGCAACTAGTTCTCCCATTCGACCATTACAAACCTGGAAGAAGAAAATCGAACAGATAAGAGATCAAAGGGGAAAGAGGCCTATCGTTGAAGTTATCCAAGAGGATGCTCAGGTATCAGAGATACCGTCAGGTCTGGGGTTTGTTATCCCACAGGGTGCTCCACTCCATTTTTCGTTTGGATCATTATGAACTAGTGGAGATGATCCTACCACTATCGTTAATAACACCTTATTGAGTCCTATTGACATCGACGTATTAATTGAGTATGATATGGCGAAGCTCCTCCATGAAGCCCAACTCTGGAGTTTACGCAATGCCTATTTATTCCGGTTTATAGAAAAGGCTTAGGAGTCTGTTTGAGAGGTTTTCGGCTTAGAGATGGAGTTCAACACCCTTCAGGGTGAGAAGCAAAGCCTTGGGTTGACTGTTGCCCAAAGGGATAGGCAGTTGGCTTAGGTAGCAAAAGAGCTCAAGTTGTAGATACTGAAATCGGCAGGCTCTAGGCCGAGGTCACCTGTCTTACTGCAAATGCTGCTAAACTTATTTCTCTTTTAGCTCAGGCTACCGAGATGGCTACTCTTCGAGCTAAAGCCGCTGAGGCTGATGCACTCTGAGTCCAGCTTGATGAAGTAATAGCTTGGGAGAACTCGGTAAAAGCACTCTTAGCTACCTCTGAATCTCTCCTCACAGATGTTCAGGCTGAATGTGAGCTTCTCCAACAAATTGAGACTAAGATGAATGAAGAAATTATACAAATGAAAAATGACTAGTCGAAGTTTATGGATGAGTCATTCGAAAATGCTATTATCCAACTCTGCCTTCTCAACCATGGTCTTAATGAAGAAGGGATCAGTGTATTGAAGGTCGTCCAGGATGGCCAAATCATTGATGCTGCTATTTTTGGGACTGCTCCTAATGAACAAGTGAACTAGGGGGTCAATGGTGAGGAAAAGTTAGAAGCAACATTGGAGATCAGACAAGAAAAGGCTAGGGTTGATGGTAACTGAGGAGGTGCAGACCAAAGTAATGGTGACTTTGGAGGGCGGAAATTGATCTTGTATTTGTCTTGTTTCATTTCATTGGCCCCTGTGTGGGGCTTTTTTTGATGTATATGGACAAGTCCCAACCACGAGCACTTTTCCTTTGAATTAAATACGTAGTATTTTCCTATTGATTATTTCTATTATTTTCCTTTTAATCACTGAGATGAGTCCAACGCTTGATCTTGATGGCCTTTTATACTTCACACCTTTGGTTTTATAATGCAAGATGAGTCCAATGCTTGATCTCGATGTCTATTTTATACTTAGCTATTTGCTTGTGTAGTTTACCAAGATGGATCCAATACTCGATCTCCATGACTTATTAATGAACGCTTGTTTTTCCTAGCCAAGATAAGTCTAAAGCTCGATCTCGGTGGTTGAGTTCATTTAGGAATAGTTTATACTTAGTCAACTTTAGGCATAACGTGACATGGGAGCCTCTTGGATTGATGTTCACTATCCCAGGTATCGCTCTAAAATGCATAACCACGCTAAACCTTTTGCTAGGTCTATGACTTAGGCTTAGTGTTGTAACCGCACTAAACCTTTTAGGTTTATGGGTTAATTTGAAATTGTAAATGTGACACAGAAGCCTCTTGATATGAAATCCACTATCCTGGGTAGTCAGCTACACTTAACATCTGTAAACCTAGTCGATTTATGGGTTAAGGTCAGGCCATAAAGATACAAGTGAAAACCTTTCAATGCACTCCTTGACCTCGGATAATGGTCAAGTGGATTCCTCTGTCTGGCCATCATGTATGGTTGTTGGAATGCGAGATCCTCTTCGGACCTGTAATTCCTTTGAACCTTTTTTGATGTGTTATAACCTTGTAAGTTGTAGTGGTCATGGACAAATAGAGCAAATATTGAAGAAATAATTGTTTTATTCATATTGAAAAAGACATCTTACATGATAAAAGTGATAATTTAACAATATTCAACTATAATATTTTCTCAATTTGTCTGCATTCCAAAAATTCTTAATGGCCTTGCTAGAGAAGGTTTCTAGGGTGTAGGCTCCCGTATTAGTTTTAGACATAATTCTGTACTACCCTTCCTATGAATGCTTATGTCATGAAGATCATAAAGGTTTTGATGATAACAAAGCTAAGTCAAAGACCAAGCCCAAATGAAGCTTAAATGGTATAGTTTATAGGACTTAAGGTCTTTATGTAAGAAACTTTCTAAATATCTCAAAATGTTTTATAATGTTTTTGAATGAGTTTCTCTTGAAAATTATTTTAGTTGGTGGGTAGTTTTTAAACAAATGATATTTTAACCTTGGATCATGAAAATTAAGTTTGTATCTTTGAAAAATCTAAGTGTTCTAAGTTGGAAATATTTTCCAAGCTGATTTGAGCTCAAAAATAGGTTCTAAGATGATTGTAATATCATCAAATGACTTAGTAATCAATTAATAGCTTTTTTGAAAGCTAGTAATCAATTAACAAGGCTTGGTAATCGATTATAGACATGCAGGAACCTATTTTTCAAAAGTCAAAAGCTTGATAATCGATTACCAAAGCCTAGTAATTAATTACCACTTGCCCAGAAAGCCAATAACACATTTTAAAAGCTTGGTAATCGATTACTAACCAGCAACGATTAGTTTCAGAGCATTTATTGCTTGAAGTAAATACCCCCCAATGGTTTTTTTTCCTTAGAATACTATAAATTCAAGTCTTGGGACTCTTTTTACATAGAGCTAAAATTTTGAAAAACCTTTCCCAATCATTTTAATTCGTGAATAAATTCTTTCATTATGTGTGCTCTATTTTTGACAAATCTTGAGATATCTTTGAGAGCTTCATAGAACTTCAACTTGTATATCTGCTCATTGAGAGAGCTTATCATTCTATTTTTCTTTGATTTCCTATAAAGAAGGTAAGGTATCTCTCTAGAAAAGAGGGTGAGGTGTCCCTATATTGAGGCTCAAACACAAGGGTGAGGCATCTCAGAGGTGTGTTGAGTGCTCTTAGTTGTAAAGGTTTTCAAGCACCTGTTTAAGCTTGAAGTGGTAGTGGAAAATCTCAGGTAGTTTACTTGAGGATTGGGCGTAAGTCACAAGGGGTGACTGAACCTAGATAAATCATTGTGTTTGCTCTTTTTAACTCTATCTATTTTCTTTAATGCTTTACTTCTATATTCTTACTTGAATATTATTCATCTTGGTTTGTTTATTTGTGAGTAATTTATTCAATCTCATTTATTTATTCACTTCAATCAATCAATAGCTTCAACAAAAATTGATATATAAGTGTTTTGTGAAAGATTTGCAAAAAGTTTTTATAAACTCAATTCACCCATCTCTTGAGTTTGAAGCCACTTGGTAACAAATGGTATTAGAGCTAGACTCTTATATAAAGAGCTTAGCAGGTTTAAGAGAAGTGATGACTTCTTCAAATGATTTTTCGAAAGGTTATTCTCTCTCTAGACCTCCCTTTTTCAATGAGGATGGTTATGCTTATTGGAAAAAATATATGAAATGTTTTATTGAAGTTATTGATCTAGATGTGTGGGATGCTGTTGAAAATGGTCCTTTTGTCCCTACACAAGTTGTTAATGGTGTAAGAGTTAAAACACCAAGAAGTGAATGGACCAATGATGATAAGAAAAAGGTCCAATAAAAATTGAGAGCCAAAAACATCATTACCATAGCTTTGGGATATGATGAGTTCTTTAGAATCTTAAATTGTAAATCTGCCCAAGAAATATGGGACACTTTACAAGTAACCCATTAAGGTACTAGTGAAATGAAAAGATCAAGGATAAATACTCTCACTCGTGAGTATGAGTTTTTTATAATGAGCCAAGGTTTATTCAAGAAATGCAAAAATGGTTCACACGTATTGTAAATCATCTTGCTTCATTGGGAAGGATTTTTCTTAATAAAGACCTTATTAACAAAGTTTTGAGATGTTTAAGCAGGCATTGATAACCTAAAGTGATGGCTATTACGGAGTCAAGAAATCTCTCAACCACGACCATAGCCACACTTTTTTGCAAGCTTCAAGAACATAAATTAGAGCTGAAGAGACTCAACCAAAATGAGAAGCTTGATAAGAAAAATAAGGGAATTGCTCTCAAGGTCACCTCTTCTATGGTCAATGATGATGATAATGAAGATTATAGAGATGGCTTGGAGATAAAAAATGAGAATTTTGATCTTCTAGTAAAGAAATTTGAAAGATTCTTCAAGAAAATGGAGCCTAAAAAAGACCTCCATTTCCTCCCAAAGAACACCTATCTCAAATGGGAAGGAACTCCATCCACTCCTAAATATTATGAATGTGGAGAATCGGGGCAGATGAAGATGAAATGTCTCATTTATCAAAAGAAGGTGGAAAAATATAAAAAGAAGTCCTTAAAGGATAAAAAAGAAAAAAGAGCTTACATAGCTTGGGATGATAATGAAATGGATTCAATCAATAGCTTGAACAATAAGAAAGCTAATCTATATCTCATAGCTAGAGGAGAAGAGGAAGATGAAGATGACATGAAGGTAACATCCTCAAACTTTAAATAAAACTCTTCATCTTCCTATGATGAATTGCAAGATGCATTTGAAGAATTGCATAATGAATTTATGAGGCTTTCAAAACTTATTTCATCATCCAAGAAAACAATTTTCTTTTTTGAAAATAAAATCTCTATTTTAAATAAGGAAATTAAGGAACTTAAAATTGAGAATGAAACTCTTGGACTTATTGATGCAAATTCTTCAGGCATGACATGTTCTTCACTTGATAATGCATTTACATCCTTTTCTTGCTCATCATACAAAACTTTTGAAAAAGAAATTGAATATTTAAAAAATACTCTTTCAAATTTTACTGTTGGAAGAGAAAATTTGAACATATTGCTTTGGAAGTAAAGATGTATTTTTCAAAAGGCTGGTTTAGGGTACAATCCCAAAAACCAATAAAAACTTTACAAGAATTTCTTTGTTCCCTCAAGCACATCAACAAGTCTTTTTATAAAGTGTTTTCATTGTGGCAATAAAGGACATAGTGCACCCACTTTCAATGTGAGGAAGAATATCAATAACAAGATAGAGACTAAAATGATTTGGGTCCCCAAAGGCACTTTGCCAAAAACTAACACACAAGGATCCAAGAAAATTTGGGTACCAAAAGCCAAAAATTGAAGTGTATTGTAGCTGTGCTTGAAGGCCAATAGTTGACTTTAGTATCTTGAAAATGGTTGCCCTAAGCACGAGACCAGAAATTACTCCAAGCTCCCTTCCTTGTCTCTAAAAAAGCTTGGACTTACAATCTTTGGATTAGCGGAAACTTGTCTAGTACTTCAACTTACTTTAAAGTAGTACTTTTCTAGCTTTATGTCTTGAAAATGTTTCATCACGTTAATATGCTAGACAAGTATACTCTTTATTTGAAGTGACATATTGGATGATAACATCTTTGTGCTTGAGTTTTTGATCTATCATGTCTTTGAATGAATGCTTGTATTAGATACATTTTATCTTGGCATTTATGTTCATAAATCCATTACTGACTTGAGTGTCCGAGTTTCCCTAAATTTTGTTTTATAGGTACTTGATTCGAGTGTCGAGCTCAACCAAATAGTAAAATTTTAGTTCTACCGATAACTTGTAGCACAATGCAATGAACCAAGTCGTTTCTCGAGGATCAAGATACTAATCAAACTAAATCAAGGTTAAACGAGGGGAATTATGTACGAAGAATGTAAATATAATAATTAAATGTAAAAAAAAATCAAATTACAAAGCAACCAATTTAAGAAACCATCAAAAACCTAGTTGGCTTGTCATCGATCACTGTTAGACCATTTGTGTATCGCAAGTGCACAGGTCATTCAAGTAATACAATGAAGAGTAAAGTTTATTCCCACGAGGATATTGGCTTCCAAAGCTAAGTATCAACCAATAGCTTAATTAATTCTATTCAAGAACATAAAAATGGGGAAAGTGCAAATAAACTAAATCTAAACTATAAAGCAATAAAAATAATGTTTAGAGTTTTAGAGAATCCTTCTTCACCTCCTACTTCAACTAATGATATGCAATCCTTACAAGCAACATCAATGAATTGTTACGTTAGCTTGAGAATCTGATTTAGTTAAAAGCCTATGTCTAGGTTAATCAACCATAGTTTTATTTACCTAATTCACTATGTTTCCATGAGAACTAGTGTAAACTCCACTCATTAAGATCTATTCTCAAACACCCGCTATGCATGACTAAAGTATATTTTTATCCTATTAGCGAATCAACTTATTCAAGCCAATTAAATGAAATTGAACACGCATCAACCATACGTATAATCTAAGATCCAAATTTCTATGTCTAGGTTCATCATATTTCAATAAATTACTTAAAGCTGATCAAATAATTAAAAGCATTAAGAACCATACGGTTGAACAAAACCAAACATCAATATAAACTCAAAGAAGTACAAAATCATCAATATTCATAAAAAGATTCAAAGTAATCCCTAAATATAGTTGAGTTACTCAATGAACACGATAATATACATCAAAAATCATATTCAAGATAAAAGGAAGAGAAGGAAGAAGAGGAAAAAGAGAAAGAAGCTCATAGATGTGATCTTGGATGCTTGAATCCTCCTCCATGAGGAAGATGACCTTCAACCTTGACTTCATTGGCTTCCTCTCAACCCAGAAATAAAAACCTAGTTGCAATTTCTCTAAATCTAACATCTTCTCTCGACCAAAACTAATACAATAGTATTTATAGGCTTAGAAAACAGAGTCACGCCGTGACATTAACATGCCTACACTGTGGCGCATGTTCATTTTAGGTTACCAACGCTGCAATATCCGCTCCTTTGCACCGCGGTGATCTAACCTTAGGTCCTCTATAGTGAAGCAAGGGATGCACCACGTCGCGACATTGATATACCTGCGCAACGGTGTGAGCTGCTGATATGCAAACTTGGCTTTATTTTCCACTTTTTGTCCAAATTCTCCAAATTTTAACTTGTTTGGAGCCTTTCCTAAAATAGAGAAAACATCAAGTCAATCACAATTGCAAATCCACTTAATCTCTTACAAAATATGCATAATTTGCTCAATACCATATATAAATATATCAAAATTAGAATTTGATAATTATAAGCCTAAATAAAACCTTTCATATTACCAAGTGACCTCAATACTTAAGAGGGGGTGAATTGAGTATGTAAAAACTTTTCACAAATCTTTTCATAAAACACTTGATTACCAATTTTCGTTAAAGCTATTAATTGATTAAAGTGAATAGATAAATAAGATTGATTACTTCACTCATAAATAAACAAATAAACCAAAGCAGAGAGTATTCAAGTAAGTAAATAAATATAAAGCACAAAGTAAAGAGATACAGTTGAGAATATCAAACACAAGATTTATCTTGGTTTAGCCACCAAATCACTTGTGGCCTACATATAGTCATCAAGCAATCACCCAAGATTTTTCACTATATCTTCAAGTTTCAATAGGTGCTTAACAACCTTTATAATTGAGAGCACTTAATATACATTGGGATGCCTCACCCTTGTGCTTGAACCTCAAAAAGGGATACCTCACCCTTTACAATTTTTGAGGGATGCCTCACCCTCCTTACAACCAAGGGATACCTCACCCTTTTCTCTAGAAGGATACCTTATCTTTTTTACAACTAAGGGATACTTCACCCTTTTCTCTAGAGGGATACCTCACCCTCTTTACAGGAAATCAAAGTGTAGATAAAATGAAACTCTCTCAAGAGTGGATAATACAAATTGAAGTTCTATGGGTATCAAGATTTGACACTTTTAAGCTCAAAAACAGAGGATTGGAGAAAGAGATAGTGAAACACGAATTTAATGCACAAGAATGATTTTTATATTGTTCTCCAACCTTTCATAAATGCCCAAATACTTTCATTTATAGCCCAAAGCAAATAGGAGTCGTTGGTAGTGGTTAAGAGGCATTAAATGCCAAAATAGAGCTAATGGAAAGTGTTCTGGTTTGTAAATAACCATTTCCTAACTGGTTAGGATGAGCTCCTAATCGGTTAGGGGCTTTAAATCTTGACTTCTGATTTTTAGAATAACCGGTTAGGAAGACTTCCTAATCGGTTACGAGCTTACAATTTTGGCTCCTGTGATTTTCAATAACTGGTTAGGCAATTGGCCTAACTGATTAGGCCTTTTAGAAACAAAGAGGAAATGCCTCTGACTTATCATATAACTAATTAGGAAAATTTCCTAATCGATTAAGAACCTATTGAAAAACATAAGAATTTGCTCCTGGCTAAGTGAATAACCAGTTATGGCACCCTGATTTTGAAAACTGACTTTAAATGGTCATAACTTCTTTGTTACTTATCTGTTTAAAACAAATGACCACTTATTAGAAAGATCTTTGAGTCTATTTTCATATGAAATAAGTTTCAGAATAAAACTCAGTATTTAAAAGATATGATAGAAATACTAACTAAAGGTCAGTTTTACAAAACACAAACTTGACTATTTTTTATAGATTTGAATTACCACAAAGACTAGCTTTTCAAAACATGTTTGTTGGGCATTTTAGCATGTAAGAAACACTTTTAAAGATGTTAAAACATATTTGAGCTTAGTGTGATTCCTTTTTACCTTTACACAATATCTAAGTCCTATAGGCTAAACTTGAAGAGTCTTGAGACTTGATCTTTGCACTTCTATTCCTTTCTTGTTTGTTATAATCAAAACCATTGCTTTAGTCAACACTAATTACATTTCATATATGCAGAATAAACAAAGATTAAGCATTATTTCTATCACCGATATAGGGCATAAATAACTACATTCAATGGAGTTATCACACTCTCAAACTTATATTTTTGCTAGTCCGCAAGCAAAACAAAGTCTGACTAAGTAAATATACTTAGCAGTTCATGCTCAACATTCATTCAGCATCTAACATAATTTCAATTTTTTAGTTAAACCATGATAACTCCTTGAAATGTAGTTATTTCTGCTCCAATATGTGTGTGTTTTGATTGCTTAGTCCTTGTTTTGAGGCATGAATGGAAGACTTTAGTTTGATTTTCACTCAATTCCATGATTGATGTTTTCCGTTCTGCTTTTGAGAAAATCTTTCCAATTTGTTGTTGAATTAAGTAGATTGTGCATATATGCTTAACTGGGTGAAATCTTAAATGTAGATAGGCTCAAAATGGATGATTTGATGCAAGGAAAGACCCAGCATAGGGTGCAGAAGCCTATGGAGCATTTCAGTATGGAGGGCCGCGGCGCACACATATCAGGGCCGCGGCGCTTGGTGCATCAGCAGCAATTCAGTACTTCAACCCGAGGCTTCAGGGCCACGGCGCACATGTAGTGAAGGCCGCGGCCCCAGTGACCTAATTGAAGAGGGCCGCGACGCTCAAATGTCAGGGCCGCGGCGCGCAGAAACTATTTTCGTCTATAAATACTGTTTCATTAGTTTTTTCTTGAGAGATTACATAGAAATAGATTCCAGCTGCTAGGGTTACGATTTTTGGGTAAAAGAGAAGTTGAAATAACCAAGATTGGAGGCTTTCTTCACCTTGGTGGAGGATTGAAGCTTGAAGGACCATCTCCCTAAGCTTTGTTCTTCCTTTTTCTTCTCCTCTCTTATCTCTATCTCCATGACTCTGATTAATCTTGTTGTATTTTCATTTGTCATGGTTGGCTAGGCTGTTAAAGGGTTTTCCTTTGGATCTTCCTATGGATATTGATTAAACTTGTAATCCCTTGAGTTATATATATGATTTGGTCTCTGTTCAGTTATATAGTGCGTAAAGCTTTGTTAGTCTGATCAGCTTTCAATTGATTTGTTTAAATCTAATGAACCTAGACATAGGAATTTGGATTTAAGATCAAGTGTATGATTGATGCATGTTCTATTTCATTCAATTGGGTTGGATGCGATGATTCGTTAATAGGATAGAAATATACCTATTGACCATGCATAGTAATTAGTTGGGAATAGATCTTAATGAGTGGATTTACTCTAGTTCTCATGGAAACATAATGAACTAGGTAATGGAAACGGGGTTAATTGACCTAGACATAGGCTTTTAACTAATTGTGATTCTCAAGCTAACCTAGACATTTCGTTTATATTGCTCTTAAGGATTACTTGTTATCAATTAAATTAGGAAGTGAAAAAGGAATCCCTATTCTTGAATTATTTACTCTCACATTACTCTCATAGTTTTAAGTTCTTAAAATTAACAAGTACATGAACTCTCCAATTTATATATCCTTGAATAGAAGTATTTGAATTATTGGTTTATACTTAGCACTTAATTTAACGTTGTTTCCTCGTGGGAACGATATCTGACTCCTGGCTAAATTACAAGTGCGATCCGTGCACTTGCGGTAGCAAAATAGCGAACAAGTTTTTGGCGTCGTTGCCGGGGATCCAACGGTTTAAATTTAGATTAGCTAATATAAACAACGAATTTAAGTATCTCTAGTTCAAGTTTCTTTTGTCCATATTGATTTAATTTTTCTAAATTTAATTGTTTCAGGTAATTCTTTGTACGATGGCAGATGATAATGCTACACTTCAGTTGGAGGACGATAGTCGCTCCAGACCATTGAGGGAGTTTGCTACTCCTCAAATGGATAATTTACAATCAAGCATCAGACGCCCTGCCATCCGGGCAAATACTTTTGAGATCAAGGCGGCCATAATCCAAATGATTCAAACGGCTGTACAGTTTGGCAGCTTATCCAAAGAAGACCTAAATGCGCATCTCTCAAACTTTCTAGAGATTTGCGACACGTTCAAGCATAATGGCGTTTCTGACGATGCCATTCGCTTGCGGCTCTTCCCTTTCTCATTAAGAGATAGAGCCAAAAGTTGGTTACATTCTCTTCCCGCAGGATCCATTTCAACTTGGGCGGAGATGTGTACCAAGTTCTTAAACAAATATTTCCCCCCTGCAAAGACTGCGGAAATGGTGAATGATATTACCTCATTCAGCCAGTCTGAATCTGAATCTCTGCATGAAGCTTGTGAGAGATACAAAGATCTTCTGAGAAGGTGCCCACATCATGAGATACCCCCTTGGCATCAGATTTACTCTTTCCACAAGGGTTTGTTACACCATCACCGTCCAATAGTTGATGCTGCAGCCGTGGTTCTTTTCTTTGAGTAAGTCTTTTGATGATGCCTATGAGCTTCTGGAGGAATTGGCCGCCAACAACTATCAATGGCAGTCTCCAAGAAGTATCCCAAGAAGAGCAGCAGGAGTGCATGATGTTGATGCCATCACTTCACTTTCTGCTCAGGTGGCATTAATTGCTAATAAACTGGATAGTTTGGGGGCAAGCGAACATCAAAGTCCACAGCAAAGTCCTTTTGTTCTATGTGACCGATGCGGGGACAATCATGCAACCGATAGATGCACTCTTGTTTCAGAATCGGCTCAATATGTAAGCAACTATCGGCCACCCCAGAACAACCCTTATGCAAATCAGTACAATCCAGGATGGAGGAACCATCCCAATTTCTCCTGGAGAGACAATCAAGGACCTTCTTCTTCCTCCAATACTCCTGGAAATGAGCGTCAGTATAACCCTCCTGGGTTCCCAGCTCAACAGAGACAGCCAATGCCAGAAAGGAAGCCTGCCTTGGAAGATATGTTCATGCAGCTGATGGCCAAGAATGATGCTTTCATCACAAAGACTGACTCCCACATGGCAAGGACAGATGCTCATTTAGCAAAGAATGATTCTACTATTCAAAGCCAAACGGCTTCTATGCGAGCACTAGAAACACAAGTTGGGCAGTTGGCAAATGCTATCACAACAGACCCCCAGGTACCTTCCCAAGCAACACAGTGAATAATCCAAAGGGTGCCTCGAATGAGGACTGTAAGGTCATATCACTGAGAAGTGGCAAAGACATAGAGGGTAATCCAAAGACCAGGCAGTTGGATGATGAAGTAGCCGAGAATGAGGACCAAGGCACAATAGATCACAAGGAGGTGGATGACAAGAAAACTAAGAAAAGTGAAAAGGATGAAGGTATAGTCCAAGGGAAGCCTGAGGGCAAGAAAGCAGAGAATAGACCTTATGTACATCCTCTACCTTTCCCTAGTAGGCAAATCAAGCATAAGATGGATGAATATTTTAAGAAATTCTTGGAAGTCTTCAAGAAATTGCATATCAACATCCCTTTTGCTGAAGCCTTGGAACAGATGCCCAGCTACGTTAAATTTATGAAGGATATTTTGTCAAAGAAACGTAGGCTGGGTGATTTTGAAACGGTGGTACTATCTGAGGAATGCAGTGCAGTGTTGCAACAGAAGCTTCCCCCAAAGCTGAAGGATCCGGGAAGCTTTACTATCCCTTGTGCCATAGGAGAGAATTTTCTGGGTCAAGCATTGTGTGATATGGGGGCAAGCATTAATCTTATGCCCCTGTCCATATTCCAGAGGTTAGGTTTGGGGGAATGCAAGCCCACATCAGTGACCCTCCAGCTAGCCAATCGTTCCTACACGTATCCAAGGGGAATAGTAGAAGATGTCCTAGTTAAAGTGGACAAATTCATATTCCCCGCGAACTTTGTGATCTTGGATATGGAAGAAGATAAAAGGGTCCCATTGATCCTTGGCAGGCCATTTTTAGCTACAGGGAGAACACTCATTGATGTACAGAAAGGTGAACTAACAATGAGAGTTCAAGATCAAGAGGTAACCTTTAATATATTCAAAGCAATTAAGTTTCCTCAAGATCAAGAAGAGTGTTCTTATTTAGGGATATTGGATAATATCATTCATGACTCATTCCAAGCTAATATCCAAGAAGACTCCCTTGCTGTTGCATTGGCTTCTCCAATTGATAATGATGAGGAGCTTAGGGACGAAGTGTCTGATTTTATTAAGCACCTAGAGGCAGTCCCTAGGCAATATCAACCTCCCAGGTTTGAACCCTTTGAGTCTGAAGCAAGGAAGGAGGCATTTAAGCCTTCTATTGAGGAACCTCCGACACTTGAATTGAAGCCTCTGCCTACTCATCTGCAGTATGCATATCTAGGAGCGACCTCCACTCTCCCAGTAATTATATCATCATCCCTTTCAGACGATCAAACGGATAGACTTCTTCGTGTGCTGAGGCAGTATAAACATGTTATTAGATGGACTATTACTGATATCCAAGGCATTAGCCCTTCTATCTGTATGCACAAGATCCTGTTAGAAGATAATCAAAAGGGAGTTGTGGAACATCAAAGGAGGCTCAATCCGATTATGAAAGAAGTGATGAGGAAGGAAATGATCAAGTGGCTGGATGCAGGCATAATTTATCCTATTTCTGACAGCCCTTGGGTCTCACTGATTCAGTGCGTGCCCAAGAAAGGTGGCATGACGGTAGTCACCAATGAAAACAATGAGTTGATTCCCTCTCGTAAAGTCACAGGCTGGAGAGTATGCATGGACTACCGCAAGTTGAACAAGGCCACCAGAAAGGACCATTTTTCGCTTCCGTTTATAGACCAGATGTTGGATAGGCTAGCAGGAAAGGCTTATTACTGCTTCTTGGATGGTTATTCTGGATATAACCAAATTGCCATAGCTCCTGAGGACCAGGAGAAGACAACTTTTACTTGTCCCTATGGTACATTTGCGTTTCGTAGGATGCCTTTCGGATTGTGCAACGCTCCTGCAACCTTTCAGAGATGCATGATGGCCATTTTTGCAGATATGATAGAGCATGGTTTGGAAGTGTTTATGGATGACTTTTCAGTGTTTGGGGATGATTATAATAGCTGTTTGCAAACTTTATCATCCGTGCTGAAAAGGTGTGAAGAAACCAACCTCATCCTGAACTGAGAAAAATGTCACTTTATGGTACAGGAAGGAATAGTCCTAGGCCATAAGGTTTCTATTAGAGGGATGGAGGTGGATAAGACAAAGATTGAGGTAATAGATAAGCTTCCTCCGCCTAATGCAGTGAAAGGAATCCGCAGTTTTCTTGGCCATGCGGGTTTCTATCGGAGGTTCATTAAGGATTTTTCGAAGATAGCCAAGCCTCTTTGCAACCTTCTGGAAAAAGACATCCAGTTTACCTTTGATAATTCATGTCAGGTTGCGTTTGAGGAGCTAAAGAAGAGACTGGTCTCAGCACCAGTAATTATTACTCCAAATTGGCAACTACTGTTTGAGCTTATGTGCGACGCCAACGATTATGTTGTGGGTGCAGTGTTGGGACAGAGGAAGGATAAAGTGTTTCGCTCCATATATTATGCGAGCAAGACACTTAACGATGCCTGAACCGAACACACAACAACAGAGAAAGAGAGCTGCTGGCGGTTGTGTTTGCGTTTGACAAGTTCGAGCTTATTTGGTAGGGACTAAGGTAATCGTGTATACAGATCACTTTGCCATAAAGTATTTAGTGAGTAAGAAGGACGCAAAACCTCGATTGATTAGATGGGTTTTGCTTCTACAAGAGTTTGATCTGGAGATCAGGGATAAGAAAGGTGCGAAAAATCAAGTGGCAGACCATCTTTCTAGACTTGAGAATGAAAAGACTCAAGCTGAACCGATCATAATTAGGGAAACATTTCCAGATGAACAACTGTTTGTAGCCACCAC
The DNA here is from genome assembly GCA_029884595.1 of Ormosia semicastrata. Lineage (NCBI taxonomy): Eukaryota > Viridiplantae > Streptophyta > Magnoliopsida > Fabales > Fabaceae > Ormosia > Ormosia semicastrata. The sequence goes on along the minus strand of JAQQTO010000057.1, from coordinate 201,074 downwards.
TCCATCCTGTCCATGGTATGCAGACATGGTGAATTATATTGTAAGTGGTGTGTGGCCTCTTGATTTAACCTCTCATCAGAAAAAGAAATTCTTGTCTGATGTCAGGCATTACATTTGGGATGAGCCTTTTTTGTTTAAACAGTGCTCTGACCAGATGTTGAGAAGATGTGTACCTATGGAGGAAGTGGAGCAAATCTTGAATGAATGTCATGCTTCTCCATATGGTGGGCATTACAGTTGTGCTAAGACAAAGCAAATGAAGGTGCTCCAATCTGGCTTCTATTGGCCAACGTTATATAAGGATGCAAATTCGCATGTTCAACGATGTGATCGGTGCCAGAAGTCTGGAAGCATCGCCAGAAGAAATGAGATGCCTCTCAACTTCATTTTGGAAGTTGAAATCTTCGATGTATGGGGCATTGACTTCATGGGCCCCTTTATTCCCTCCTTTGGGAATCAGTACATACTTGTGGCTGTGGACTATGTGTCCAAATGGGTGGAGGCATGCGCATTTCCTACCAATGATTCAAAGGTAGTGATTGGCTTTATAAAGAAGCAAATCTTCACTAGATTTGGAACACCTAGGGCCATCATCAGTGACGGGGGGTCACATTTTTGTAACAAGTGCTTTGAAGCCCTCTTAGCCAAGTATGGTGTGAAGCATCGGGTTGCCACTCCCTATCACCCACAGACAAGTGGGCAGGCAGAAATCTCTAACCGCGAAATAAAGCGGATCCTAGAGAAGACAGTGTGTCCAACCAAAAAGGATTGGTCAAGGAAGCTAGATGATGCACTGTGGACTTATAGGACTGCTTATAAAGGCCCCATTGGGATATCTCCGTACAATATGGTGTTTGGGAAAGCATGCCACCTACCAGTTGAGCTTGAGCATAGTGCTTATTGGGCAATAAAGCGGCTCAATTTCAATTTACAAGTTACCGGTGAAAATAGACTTTTGCAACTCAATGAGTTAGATGAATTCAGGCTACAAGCCTATGAGAATGCAAAAGTATACAAGGAGAAGGTTAAATTTTGGCATGACAAGAAAATAGTCCAGAAAGGATTTACCGAAGGCCAGCAAGTTCTCCTTTATAATTCCAGGCTTAAACTCTTCCCTGGAAAGCTTAAATCAAGGTGGTCGGGACCCTTTGTAGTGAAAAAGGTGTATCCCCATGGAGCAGTGGAAGTAGCCCCGTTGGATGGATCAACAAGCTTCAAGGTAAATGGCCAACGCCTAAAACCTTATTTTGGAGGAGAAATTGACAGGGAGAAGTCCTCCCTCATACTATCAGCTCCAGCTTGAGTTCATCAAAGTCCTGCCGGGACTATAAATTAGGCCCTTCTTGGGAGGGAACCCAAGGGATTGTTTCTTTTCCTTTAAGTATTTAAATAGCTTATTACGTAGAATTAATTTTTTTTAGCATGTCTTTGTGTTACATTGTGTAATAAATAATTTGGACATGTTTTAAAGGTGTGGAAGGCCTAAAAGAGGAACCAATTGGCCAGAAATGAAGTCTGCTGCAGAATTCTGCAGTCAGACTTCATGCGCCGCAGCCCCCACAGGTGCGTGCGCCGCGGCCCTCTGGGTATTCAGGCCAAAAACCAGGGGCATAAGGGCCGCGGCCTTCATGTTATGAAGGCCGCGGCCCAGAATGACGGCCGCGGCCCTTACTTATTACCGCCGCGGCCCCCAAGTTAAAAAAAAAAAAATTGCCCTAGAGTGAAACGCGCGTTTCACTCAGTTACGCCATGCGGCCCTGACACCATGGGCGCCGCGGCCCTAAGCGGCGAACAGTGTTAAATCTGGCCCCCCTCTCATTTCTGTCACTTTCTCCCTACCCTCTCTCGGTTCCTCTCTTCTTCCTTCCCATTTCTCTTCCTCTCTTGGTGGTTTTAAGGCTCCATTCCCTCCCCTTTCTTATTGTCTTCACCAGGTAACAAGCTTTAAGCCTTTTTACCATTTTTTTTCTGAATTTTTTTTAATTTCTGTGTATTCGTTAGTTGTAGGGGCTTGATGTTAGTTAATAGGTATGTAATCTAGTATAATGTCGCCTGTTTTCCTGGTGTTATTTGCTATATGTTGTTATTTGCTGTATGTTTAGGGTAGCCATGGAACAGGGGAGCCATTTCTACGCTTCTAGGTTTACGCGCCGCGGCCGTGACCTTTGGGAGCCGCGGCCCTCTCACTCAGAATGCCCAGAAATGGTTCTTTCCCCTTTTAGGTTGTATTAGGTGCCCTATTAGCTTCATTCTTGTCTTGTTCCTATGTTGTTATCTTGTGCTCTGCTTTACCTTCCTTTATCTTTTCTATTTTCTAATTTTGAGCATTCTTTTTGCATGGTTAGGTACTCTGTAAGCTCCACCATGACTTCCAGACATAGAGCTTCCTCCAGTCGCGCACAAAGGGAACCTTCGCCACCTGTGTTTGATCGGCGAAGGTTTATTTCAGCGAAGGCGGCTGAGCGCTATAGCGTCCTGGTTAAAAAACCAGTCATTCCTGAGCGCGGCTTCAATTTCACTCTGGGTATCCATCATGATATCCAAGACCTCATCACTCACCATCACTGGCAGAGGTTCACCGTTCATCCGGAGGCTGCTGTTCTACCAGTTGTTCGCGAATTCTATGCGAACGCTGCCTTCTCCGCTAGCCAGACTACTGCGAGGGTGCGCACTCGCACTGTTTCGTACTCCCCGGATGATATCAGGCGCATTCTTGCGTTGGACCCGGCACCTAAGATTTGTGATTATGAGCAATTTATGCGATGGGAGCCGGAGGAGGGGATTGACCTCACGGTTGTCACTGCTCGTATTTGTAATCCTGAGTCTCTCCCGGTGCCATGGACATTGACAGTGGATACTCAGCGCCCTCGCTTCTTTCCTAGGCGCTGCTTGACTCCTGAGGCCAAGGTGTGGTATCATTTTATCTCTCACTGCCTCACTTCATCTGGGAACATGTCCCAGGTTACTAGGGATCAGGCGATTCTTCTATATGCTATCCTCGAGCACCACCACATTGATGTGGCTCAGGTCATCCATTCCCAGATTAGGCGCGCGATCGAGGAGGCCTGGACTTTGTACTTCCCCTCCCTCATCCAGGAGCTTTGCCGGGCAACACATGTTACATGGGAGACTCATGAGGAGTTGTCTGAGGTGAAACAGCCCATCACCGACTCCATCATTGAGCGATTGGGCGGCCCTCCTGCTCCAGCTCCAGCTGCTGCTCATGCGCCTCCGCGACCTCGGCGCCAGCAACAAACTTATGAGGCGTCTAGCTCCGCTCCTACCTCTGATGTTGCATGGCGTGCCTCTTTTGATGCCCAGCTTGCCTATATTATTCAGACTCAGCGGTGGATGGCTCAGCAGTCCGGCTTCCCCATGGATCACTACCCTGTGCCCCAATTCCCACCTGTGGCGGTGGCTGGCCCATCTAGTCCGCCGCATGATTCAGATCATGATGAGGATGATGAGGACACGACTTCTTCTGATGAAGATCTTATCTGATGCACACAGGGCATCTTTCCTTTTAATTTTTTGTTGACACTTGCTCATACTATGTACAGTGAGGACACTGTTTCCCTCAGGTCTGGGGGGGTGTCTATAACTGCTTTTGATTTTTAATTATATAACTGATTATATCTGCTTGTTCATACATGCTAATCATAGAGCAGATAATTTTTGTTGGTATATATGAAGTGCACATGATAAATTTTTTTTTTGATACATTGTGCACAACATAGATTTTGTTGATTGTTTAGATGAAATTAATGCTTTGCGCAAATGACTAGTGTGGTAATGATTGTCCGATGATATGAATGTTTACAATTTGCCTCTTTTAGTGAAACCTTGCGCGATTTTGAAGTATGAGAATCATTGTTTGTCTCTTCATATGCATGGTTTTGTTTCCCACTTGTATGCTTGCGTAGCTTGAAAATGAGTTGTATGCATGTTTAGAAAATGTTTATGGGAAGTACTTGTATAGATTTCGTTTTTCTGTAATATTGTTTTGAAACTCTCTTAAAGCGAAATCCTAGATTATGCATGATTGAGGAAATGATAAGGGCATTGTGTGGACTGTTTGAGCCTTAAAAAGCTTACCTTGACATAATCATATCCTTAGGTCCCCCTTTGAAGCTATATATGTGTTGGCCTTATTTCTTTTATCATCTACATATACCATACCATGTAACCATTCTTGATGCATGTGAAAACATCGCATTTGTTATCTTACCATCATTGTTGGTTGAGTTCATACCATATGATTTCTTGTTGTGAGTTCTGTAATTAAGTTCAATAATTAGGGGTATTGTATAAATTAAGTTCAATAATGAACCTGGAAGAACCATCTGCAAAAAGAAAAACTTTGCTTTGCTGATCAGTTAAAAAAAAAAGAGAAAAGAAGAAGATGAAGATGAAGAAGAGAGACAAGCAAAGTAAAAGAAAAGAAAAAGAAAAGTTAACTACAAAAAGCATTGAATGGTTCTAAGGAGTTCTGATTTTGAATACCATGATAGTTTTAATTGAGCTCATGTCTTGAAATCGTATGATTATGATTCTCAATGTTTGTGTTAAATCCATTCCCCTTTGTTCTTCATCCCATAATTCCTGGCCTTACATTACAAGCTATGAAAGACCCTTTTGATCCTCATTGGTGTATGATTTACATTAGTGGAGAGAGATTTTTGTGACAATCTTGTGGATTTGGTGAAACATATGCCTGTATGCTTATAAACTTATCCGGATGTGTATGAACTGAAAAGTAAAAGATTAACTTGCATGCTTGTGGGAGATGTCATTTTTGGATAAGAGACCTTGAATGTTATCATGCTAAAGATGTGCATGAGTGAAGCTGATTATGATGCATGAGCAATCTTTGAGGCTTATACAATCATTGAACACTAGATTAGGTTAAGTGAAAATGAAGTTCATGATTAGATGCTGGATGAATGCTGGTAATAATTTGTTTTGCTCGAGGACTAGCAAAAAGTTAAGTGTGGGGGTGTGATAACTCCTTGAAATGTAGTTATTTCTGCTCCAATATGTGTGTGTTTTGATTGCTTAGTCCTTGTTTTGAGGCATGAATGGAAGACTTTAGTTTGATTTTCACTCAATTCCATGATTGATGTTTTCCGTTCTGCTTTTGAGAAAATCTTTCCAATTTGTTGTTGAATTAAGTAGATTGTGCATATATGCTTAACTGGGTGAAATCTTAAATGTAGATAGGCTCAAAATGGATGATTTGATGCAAGGAAAGACCCAGCATAGGGTGCAGAAGCTTATGGAGCATTTCAATATGGAGGGCCGCGGCGCACACATATCAGGGCTGCGGTGCTTGGTGCATCAGCAGCAATTCAAGATTTCTTGACCCGAGGCTTTGGGGCGGCGACATGTAGTGAGGGCCGCGGCCCCAGTGACCTAATTGAATAAGGCCGCGGCGCTCAAATGTCAGGGCCGCGGCGCGCAGAAGCTATTTTCGTCTATAAATACTGTTTCATTAGTTTTTTCTTGAGAGATTACGTAGAAATAGATTCCAGCTGCTAGGGTTACGATTTTTGGGTAAAAGAGAAGCTGAAATAACCAAGATTGGAGGCCTTCTTCACCTTGGTGGAGGATTGAAGCTTGAAGGACCATCTCCCTAAGCTTTGTTCTTCCTTTTTCTTCTCCTCTCTTATCTCTATCTCCATGACTCTGATTAATCTTGTTGTATTTTCATTTGTCATGGCTGGCTAGGCTGTTAAAGGGTTTTCCTTTGGATCTTCCTATGGATATTAATTAAACTTGTAATCCTTGAGTTATATATATGATTTGGTCTCTTCAGTTATATAGTGCGTAAAGCTTTGTTAGTCGATCGCTTTCAATTGATTTGTTTAAATCTAATGAACCTAGACATAGGAATTTGGATTTAAGATCAAGTGTATGATTGATGCATGTTCTATTTCATTCAATTGGGTTGGATGCGATGATTCGTTAATAGGATAGAAATATACCTATTGACCATGCATAGTAATTAGTTGGGAATAGATCTTAATGAGTGGATTTACTCTAGTTCTCATGGAAACATAATGAACTAGGTAATGGAAGCGGGGTTAATTGACCTAGACATAGGCTTTTAACTAATTGTGATTCTCAAGCTAACCTAGACATTTCGTTTATATTGCTCTTAAGGATTACTTGTTATCAATTAAATTAGGAAGTGAAAAAGGAATCCCTATTCTTGAATTATTTACTCTCACATTACTCTCATAGTTTTAAGTTCTTAAAATTAACAAGTACATGAACTCTCCAATTTATATATCCTTGAATAGAAGTATTTGAATTATTGGTTTATACTTAGCACTTAATTTAACGTTGTTTCCTCGTGGGAACGATATCTGACTCCTGGCTAAATTACAAGTGCGATCCGTGCACTTGCGGTAGCAAAAGAGCGAACAAACCACAACCTGTGCATAATGATTGTATAACACTCAAAAAGTACTAATGCCTCATAATTAGCTCCACACATACACAATCCTTAACATACTAACAATCCAGGCAACCTTTTATACAATTCACATTTTTCACAAACATGCAAGATAAACTTCTCCTAGTCAAGTCATACACATCCGGATAAGTTTATGATCCTACATGTATATGAATCATAAAATCCATAAAATTGAATCTAAACTCTCTCTCCACTAATGTAAATCACACACAATTGAGGATCAAAAGGAAATTTAATAGCTTGTAATGTAAGGTCAGTGGTAATGGGCATAAAAAAAGAATTGAAAGGATTTAACACAAATATTGAGAAACATAAACATGTTATTTCAAGTCTTAAGCCACTAGCTGATATTAGTAGGGTATTCAATAGTGAAAGAAGAAAACTCGCTAGAACCATTCAATGTTTTTAGTACTTTTCTTTTCTTATGCTTTGCTTTTGCTTTTTCTTTTCCTTTCTTTTTTTTTTTTATTTTGTAAGCAATGCTTCTTTTCTTTGATTGCATCTGGTTCCTTTAGGCTCATTTTTGTATTGAATATGTAATTATACCCCTAATCAATAGACTCACTTCAAGAAATAACATATTATGTACTCAACAAATAATGATGGTAGGAACAAAATGCAATGCTTTCATATGTATTAGAATAGTTAACAGGTTAACGAATACAATGGTGGTGAAAAACATATAAGGCTAAACAATTATAAGGCTTCAAAAGGGGACCTATAGATATCATATCAGGGTAAGCTTTTAAGGCTCAATTGATCCAAACAATACCCTAATCATTCCCTCAATCATGCATAATCTAGGATTTCACCTCAAGAGAGTTTAAAAATAATTTCTAGGATAATCGAAACTTTACATGTACATCCATAAACTTTCTCTAGACATGCACTCTTATCATTTCAAAGTTACACGTGCTTATAAGTGGGATATAAATCATACATAAAAAATGACTAAATTGTTTCACATGCTTCATTATCACAAATGGTTTCATCGAAAATGGGGCAAATAGCAACCTTTCATATCATTGGACAACCATAACAACACCAGCAATTTGGCAATATGTCATGTATTCAAATAGATCCAACTTTTTCAATTTAAGCATGCATAACATCATGTGCATAATATTAAAAATTGAAACTTTTTCTCTAAACCTATTAGTAATAGCCAAAGCAATATAACAATATGATAACATGATGGCTATCACTACTGCGTACAGTAAACATCATCACATGCATACTTAATACATCATAATAATCAAAGCATGTAATGATCTCCCCTAAACTGAAGTGAGACAATATCCTCACTTTCATTGGTGCATTGGTTACCTAAAACTTTTAAAAAATTATGCACACTATTAGTTTGAGCATAGTAAAATATGTACAAACTTGAAAAATAAACAAACTATGTACAAAACTTTTGAATTTTTTTTCCACAAGTTTTACAGGCACACCACGACATACAGAAGTTCACGTCGCGGTACTGAGCTCCTTGGAATTAGCCCAAATGCGCATGAAAAGCCTTCACGCCATGACGTTACAAAGCTTGCGCCACGACATGAGGAGTCAGCCTGCAGAATTCTGCAGTAAAATCAGTTTTGCTATAGGTTCTGCCCCAAAATGGTCTCCAGCACTTATAAAACTTGTCTAAAATATTAAATTACAATATATATAACAAAAATATAATAAAACCACAAAATCAATGTACTAACATATTTAAGACTTAAAACATAACTAAAACATAAAAATTAACAAAAGCATAAAACTACCAAATTAACATACTAACAAATATAAGTATTAACTTAAATAAGACTTAAAACTTAACAAAATCAACATACTAACATATAAGTATTTGATGTGGATATCGACAAGTGCACCGAATCGACAAAAGTAATAAAGAGTGAGTAGAGTATTGTCCTACGAGAATTAAGTTATTAATTACTAAATTTGCCAAATCGATACTATTTAAGCTATCGAAAATAGGGTTGTTGCAAATTCAATTAAAAAGAAATATAAAATCAGCAAACAATACATCAAAGGGGTGAAAAATAATGATGTTAAATAATTAGGGTTCAAATTTCACTTGAACTCTTTAAATGCACATTCAAATATTAGTTTAACTATGTTCTATTTCAATGATTTATGGTCAATTCTCAAAATTAATTAATACTCAATTCCTTGGTATATTAATCCTCTTACGCTAATTGGAATTACTAATCCCTTAGTCTAACCCCAATTAGAAATGTATTATCAAGAATGAGGGAATTAAAAGAAAGACCACATAACCCACAACGTCTATTCCTAGCGATTGCAGAAGTTATGGTGTTTATCACAAGTTTTAGGTTCATACAAATTTTTCCAAATCATACATAAACCCAAAAAAATTATTCCCAAATTGATCAGGTTTAGAAAAGCATTAAGAAGAGAGATAAACGCGTAAATCATGAAAAAAAACATAGATTAAACTCATAAAAGAAAGTTACATCATCCAAGAACAAGATCCATCATCCCCCTAACAAGGGAAAATTAGTTACACGTGGAAAAAGAAGAACACAAAGGGAAGAATATGATAAACTCCATTGTAGAAAGGTGGAAAGGTTAAAGAAAATCCCTAATCTTCAAGCCTAATTGCGCCTACACCACATTAGGGTTTGTGCCTCTTGACGGCTACTGCGTTTTGTCCAAGTGTGTGTTGCATTTGGTGTAACTTATGAATTTATAAGAAAATAACGTAGGCTTTTTGCACATCCAGCGCTCAGATGCTATGTTATTAGCGCCTAGGCACTGACCCATTAAAACCACAGTGTTTACGTATCGAGCGCCTAGGCGCTCTAACTTCAGCGCCTAGAAGCTAAATGCCCAGAAGACCTCCTCCTTTGCCTTGGGCGTGGGCTTTCCAGTGCCTGGGCGCTGGACCACCAGAATGCAAAATCAGCTCTCTGTCTTATGCAATCGTCTAGTCTTTTTCCATGCATAACTACCTGTCAAAAACACATAAAAAATATAATTAAAACATAATATAAAATAACTAAAAACAAAAGAAACTTGAGAACAAACTCAATCAAAAAGAATAAAGGAGAATGAAAACCCAATACTTTAAACCGTAAAAAAATGAATTTTTGCAAGTTCATCACTCTCCCAAACTTAAGCTTTTGCTTGTCCTTAAGTAAAAAGAAAAACAAAAAACTAAACAAATAACAACTCAAAACATACAACCAAAACATGGCAACACCAGGTAGTGAATATCATATATATCCTCAAAAATTGCTTCACAATCTAATCTCAAAGTGTCACACATGAACAATCCAATTGTCACATCATCTCTCACATGCAACTCTTATGCATAAATGACTTCCCAAAAACATGAATGAAAGACTCAATCTCCTCATAAAGAACAAACCCAGATAGGTTCATAAAACTGCAAGTGCACATCAAAGCCACATCCATAAGATTATTTTTCATCTCTCTCTCCACTAATGTAAATAACACACAACCAAGGATCAAAAGGGACTTTACAAAGCTTATAATGTAAGGCCAAGGGTGTGGGTTAAGAAAGAAGTGGTAGGAAAATGAAAATAAAAATTGAGATACAAAATCATGTAAATTTCACAATTCAAGCCTCAAAATACTGAACAAGTGCAAAACAGAGCAATAAAATCAACACAACATTCATTCATTTTTTTTCTTTCTTTCTTCTTTTTCAACAATCTCCACCCCCAAACTTATTTCTTTGCAATACTTTGGGTGAAACTTTCTCTTCTTTTCTTTTGCTTTTTGAATTTTTTTTCTTTTTTTTTTTTGAAATTTTTCAGCTCCACAAAACTTCATGCACAAAAATAATGAAGACTTGAATAATAAAATACAAGATATGCACTCAACAAAAGTTATGTAAGAGAGGAAAAATTTTATTTTCATATGGGTATGGGAAAAGAAAAATGTGGGTAAAAGAAAAAAAATAGAGGCCAAACAATAACATGGCTGCAAAAGGGACCTAGGGATAAACTGTCTTCACAGGTTGACTTGAAAAACTTAAACGATCCAAAGAAGGCCCTAATCATTTCCTTAACCATGTATTGCTTAGGATTTCGCCTCAAAAGAGAATCAAACAACTTCTAGATGCAAATAATCCACACATATGCAATCTCATAAACTTTCTCTAAGCTTGACATGTAATTAAATTTCAAGGTCTATCAATCATAAAGATGGGAAGAATATCCATACACAATTGAAACAATAGAGATAAATGCAACTTATAAATTCTTATGTGATATCCCAAGAAATCAGATCAATCCACAATTCAAACAATCATTGGATATTCAATTCAGCATACCGGTATGCACAAAATGACTCAAAACACAAACAAAAAAGGCGATGATGGTAAAATAAAAATAATAAAAACAAATGACTAAAATAAATAAATGCAAGAAAGGAAAAGAAAAACTCTTTTTGGTGGCCGACAACTATATACATCCCCTACAAAGGTTTCGAACTCAGGGAGGCACTTAAGCCGACTCATCACTACCTTCAAAACAAAAACAAAAAAATAAAGAATAAAAAAATAAAAACAACAATAAAATTAAAAGAGAAAAAAGAGAAAATTTGGGTTGTCTCTCAAAAAGCGCTTGTTTAACGTCATTAGCTCGACGTTGCCTTTTCAACTAGTCAAGGTGGCTTGAAGTAAGAGAAATAGGATGACATTTTTCTCTTATCAGTTCTTTGCCTCCATCCTTTGTCATTGCCTTTGGAATCAATCTGTAATAAATCAATGGAAGCTGGAGGATCTTTTTCAATTGCAGTAATTTTTTAAAGAGGAGGACCTTTCTCCTTTTCATCCATAATCTTGGAAGTGGGAAGATCAACATTGATTGATAATGAAGGGATCTTACTAGCCAAATCCTGTAGAGACTTGTCTTGAATGCATTTGACAGGGGCATAAAGGTCTGATGTCGGTGCAGATTTATCAAAAACATTAATAGTCACCTGATCTCTATTTACCCTCAAAATAAGCTCTCCTCTAGGGACATCAATCAACGCTCCTGAAGTAGCCAAGAACGGTCTTCTAAGAATCAGAGGAATATTAGCATCCTCATCCATATCCAAAATCACAAAATCAGCTAGGAAAATAAATTTGTCCACCTTCACTAGCAAATCTTCCACTATACTATATGGATGTTTAATTGACTGATCAGTTAGTTGAAGAGGCATTGTAGTTGGCTTCACTTTATCAATCCTAAGCTTATAGAGAATTGAAAATGGCATTAAATTGATGGTAGCCCCTAAGTCACGTAGAGCTTTCTCAAAACTCACCAATAGTGCATGAAATAGTGAAACTACTTGGATCTTTCAATTTAGATGACAGTTTCCTCTGAATTATAGCACTGCACTCTTTAGTAAGTGTCACAGTCTCATCTTCATTAAGCTTTCTCTTCTTTAAGAGCAAATCTTTCATGAATCTAGCATATGAGGGCATTTGCTCAAGTGTTTAGTAAAGGGAATGTTTATCTGCAGCTTCTTGAAGACATCTAAGAACTTTGAGAATTGCTTCTCTTGGTTCTCCTTCTTTAACCTTTGAGGAAATAGGAGTCTAGCATACAATGCAAGGTCAACTATTTTCTGCTCATATTCCTTCTTTTTCCTCTGCCACTTTGGTTGCTCCTCTTTAACTTCTTCATTACAATACTCTGGAGTTAAGACATCCACAACAGGAACATTAGTTTTTTCAATTCTTGATAAATCAAATGCTTCTTTAACTTGCCCTTCCAAAGTCTTACTGCTTCTCAGTATAATTGCATGACATTACTCCTTTGGATTGACTACAGTATCACTCGGGAAGGTACCTGGAGGTCTCTCTTGAAGCTGTTTCGCTATTTGCCTGATAGCTACATAGAATGCAGTTATTTGTGCCCTATCCTTGTGCTAGAATGAATGTTATGTCCTTGTTTAAATGCATATTTGGAGGGTTTTGTGTTTATATTTGATATATTTGGAATCTAAGCCTTTCTGATGTGTTATCATGCAAAACTGAGCTTTAATGATCATGGATTGAGTAGATTTATATATGTTATTGATTTGGTGTTTTCTCTAAGATAGGAGGGGCTCTAAACAAAGTTAAATATGGAGCAATTGAGCTTAAAGAGCAAGAGGAAGCCAAATTGGCATTCCAGCAAGCAACGTCGCGGCGCAAGGCAGAGCACGCCGCGGCGCAAAGAGGATTTTCAGCTTGGTCATACTTGCACCCAGGGCAAGAGCGTCGCGGCGTAATGAAGTGAACGTTGTGGAGGTACATAGACCGACCCATTGTGCGCCGCGGCGTGCATATGTGGGCGCCGCGGCGTGAAGGCGGCTGCTGAGCCTATAAATAGATTTTTACACGTTTTTCTCTAAGACTCTCCCCATTCTCTCCGTTTTCTCTCTGTTTTTCTGAGTTTTGACCATTTGGCCATCTCTCTCTTTTTAGGTTTTGTTAGTTTAGTTAGGTTAGGTTAGTTTTAGGTTAGATAGCTTGGCTAGATCTTCATTGCTGGTGGATTGGAGGCCAGGATCAAAGGATTGAAGGAAGATTCAAGCTTCAGAGACAAATCAATGAGCTTCTTTCTGTCTTTTCCCTTTCTCTCTTCTCTTCCTTATCTTTTGTATAGCTAAGCTTTGTTTAGGATATTTTGGATCCTTTGATATATATTAATGATGTGTTTTTCTCTGAGTTTGTGTGGATGTTTGATTATGGTTCAATCATTATCTGTGTTTAATGCTTGTTCTTGGTTGGCCTCAATTACATGATCTCAATATTGACAAATGAACTAGATATAGGGATTTGTTGATATGGATATGGTATGATTGATACATGTTCAGCGAGTTCAATTGGCTTGGATGAGTTGATTCGTTAATAGGATAGAAATATACTTATTAACCATGTATAGTGTGTGATTGAGAATAGATCGTTCATGAGTGGAAGTTGCGCTGGCTCTCAAGGAAACTTAGTGAGTTGGGCAATTGAAACCAGGGTTGATTGACCTAGACATAGGCTTTTGACTAATGAAGATTCTCAAGCTAACCTAATCAATGCATTTGTGTTTATGAGGGGAATTGCATGTTGTTGATAGATGTAGGGGGTGAAGGAGGATTTCCTAAAACCTAACCGCTTTTAGGTTTATTACTTTTGTAGGTTAGATAGTTTGTATATTATTTTCCTATTTTTATGTCCTTGTCTAGAATTGATTAAGCTATTGGTTGGTATTTAGCTTTATATCGTAATATCCTCGTGGGAATGAACTTTTACTCTGTATCTGTATTACTTGTGCGACCTGTGCACTTGCGGTTAGCAAATGGGTAACACGTTTTGACCCTTCAACACTGCCCCACTTGATTCTCTACATTTCTAATAACAGCTCCTTGATTCTGAAAATTTGCCTTTGTTTCCTCCATAAAAGCAGAAGTCTATTGCACAAAAGCAGATGTTTGTATAAAGAGTTTCTTAAGTGCAATCACAAAAGGAGACTTCTTCTCTAGTTGAGGATTCAATGGCACTATTTGATTACTCCAAGAAAAATTAGGATGATTCCTCCACCCAGGATTATATGTATTCAAAAATGGAACATCCTGAGGCTTGAAAGGATTACCCATATAATTTACCTGCTCATGAAAACTGAAACTAGAATTGCTTGCCTCACATCCACCATTAGCATGATTACCTCCACAGAAATCACAAATTAATACTTGGTGGTTCACAGAATTTATCTGTATACTCTCAACTTGCTTGGTGAGGTTAGCTAACTGCTGAGAAATACTTTTGTTTTGAACAAGTAAGGCATCAAGAGTACCAAGCTCCATCACTCATTGTCTGACTACTGCTCTCCCATTAAGCAACTGATATTCATTGGTCGCCATGGTCTCAAACAATTCTTGAGCCTCTTCAGGAGTCTTAGTATTCAGAGATCCACCTGCAGATGCATCTACCATAGCCCTGGTAGGATGATTTAAAGCATTAGAGAAAATTTGCACCTGCTGCCAAACCTCAAATGCATGGTGAGGACATCTCCTTAAAAGTTCCTTAAATCTCTCCCAAGATTCATATAATGACTCGCCTTGATTTTGAGTAAAACAGGCTATTTCACCCCTCATCTACACAAACACTGATGGAAGAAAATACCGAGTGAGAAATTTTCCAACCAGATCCTCCCAAGTAGAAATGCTCCCTTGTGGCTGGGCTTGTAACTAGCTCTTTGCTTTGTCTTTGAGAGAAAATGGGAACAGTCGTAATCTAATGGCATCATCAGTAATGCCATTATACTCAATAGTATCGCAGAGCTGCAAGAAATTTACAATGTGTAAGTTTGGATCTTCTGCATGGCCTCTCCCAAATTGATTATGCTGCACCAGCTGTAGAAGTGCTGGTTTAATCTCAAAATTATTGGCCCGAATAGCAGGACGCACAATACTGGTAGAAATACTTTCAGCATATGGAGTAGCATAGTCAGCCAATGTGCGTCTTCGCTCAGCAGTTACAACTATTTCTGCCATCTTTGATTCTATTTCTTCAAGCTTCTTCCTTTCTCTAGCTGCTTTCATGTTTGCTCTAGCTGTTCTCTCTATCTCTGGATCAAAAAGTAATTCTTCTAACTCTAGAGAACCTTGCATAAACACATAAACAAGCAAATAGAGTGAAGTAAAGGAAAAAATTAAAAATTAAAATTAAAATAAATGACTAATAAAATTAAACCAAGAAAACAAAGAAACAAATTAAAAATAAAATTTAAAGAAATTAAAAATTAAAAATTAAAATAAACAATTAAAAAGTAAATTAAACAAAGAAAAATAAATGTTTAAATTAGTGTCTTTTCAACTACTATTTAATATTAATAACAATAATCCCCGGCAACGGCGCCAAAAACTTGATGTGGATATCGGCAAGTGCACCGAATCGATAAAAGTAATAAAGAGTGAGTAGAGTATCGTCCCACGATGATTAAGTTATTAATTACTAAATTTGCCAAATCGACACTATTTAAGCTATCGAAAAGAAGGTTGTCGCAAATTCAATTAAAAAGAAATATAAAATCAGCAAACAATAAATCAAAGGAATGAAAAACAATGATGTTAAAGAGTTAGGGTTCATATTTCACTTGAACTCTTTAAATGCACATTCAAATATTGGTTTAACTATGTTTTATTTCAATGATTTATGGTCAATTTTCAAAATTAATTAATACCCAATTTCTTGGTATATTAATCATCTTACGCTGATTGGAATTAACTAATCTCTTAGTCTAACCCCAATTAGAAAGGCATTATCAAGAACGAGGGAATTAAAAAAAAGACCATATAACCCATAACATCTATTCCTAGCGATTGCAGAAATTATGGTGTTTACACTACAACAATTTTAGCTTCTGGCAATGAAATTTTTGGCAAGGCTTAAAAAATATTGCCTAAAGTTGTATAGGCAACATTTTTTGTGAGTTGCTTTTAATTATAATTTTAGGCCACATTTTTTAGGCAACGTTTAAGAAAAGTTGTGATAACAAGTATAGGCGACACTTTATAACTGTTCTCTAAATTTAAACATGTTCAGACAACACTATTTTAGACAAGGTTTAAAAAACGTTGCCTATAGTCTAATGGGCAACGCTTTTAGAATGTGCCCTTTAATTTATAAGTTTAGGCAATCAAAGACAAGATTTCATAAATGTTGTCTAAGTAATCAACTTTTATTTGAACAAACTTCACGAACCCACCAATTTTTCCTAAGTCGTTAGTTTTACATTAGGTGAACCCTATGCCCTAATTTCTCTGCCCAATTATGAAGAAGACGAAGAACGTCACCACCCTAGATGCCATCGTCAACGTCAACTCCCTCTTCACCCTCGCTGTCTTCTTCGTCTTATCCTAGAACCCCAACGACCCCACAGTATATATTTGTTAAATCACCAAATCTGTTATGAAATAAATTTTCTGTATTTATGTATACACAAACCCAACCCTATTTGTCTCTCACGCAGTTCTCTCTGCATTAATCGATTGCTCATTTTCTTCATTTCAAGATTTTTTTTATTGATTTCAAGAATTTCTTCTTCGTTTTATTGATTTCAGTTCAGCTTCTTTTTCTATTTTTTTTCTGATTTATCTTTTTTTTGTGATTCAAAATGGTTGCGTTGCAGGAGGGTTCACCGTCACCATCTTGTTGCTGCTGTACTCCTCCGCCAGAGGTGGGGGTGCCGGTGACGCCCTCGCCGCCGATGCACCAAACAAGAAGCGCAAGAACTATAACTATAACTTCTACAGATTTTTCTAGAAGAGAAGCATAAGAAGCAGAGCACTGGGGAAGCAATTGAGGCTCAGAGAAGAAAGAATTTACGCACTTTGATGTCCATGTGATGATCAATTAAACCTCCTCTTCTTCCTCCATGAATCTGGTTAGTTATTCCTTATCCTTTCGCCTTTTTCCCCTCTAAATGGATTGTTGTTTATCTTTATGGAAAATAAAACAAAATAAATGGGGTTGTTTTTACCTTTCAGAAATCATGCATTTTTTAGGTTAAATTAATATGCAGGTGTTTATTTGTTAATGAATCTTCTGCTTGTTAAGAAATCATTTACACATTTAAACACACCTAAATTGATTCATAAATTGGTCGCTACAGCAAATACACTTAAAAATAACTGAACTAACTATTACTAGTAGTGGTAGATTTTCTGTAACCTACCTTCTTTGATTTCATTTTCATTGTTTCTTGTTCTATATCTACCTTTATAGTGATCAACAAAGGAAAGTCATTCTTTTTCTAGAGTTAATTTTCTGTTTATAAGATTCCATTTTCATTGTTCCTTGTTCTGTATCTATGTTTATAGTGTATTTAACATGTTTAAACAAATATATATATAGCATCTCTAGAAAGTGTCCTCTATCTGTTAATGTAGATCCAGAGTCTAAAATTGTTATTCCTCATAACCATAATCTATAATAGATAAAATTTTCAATTATTGACTTTTGAAGGCTATTAGTGCTTTTACCAGAAAGAGGTATATATGATGCTTTGCTATGACAGCCTGAGTGGCTGTGTGATTTTGATATATATATATATATATGCAATAATCAAGGGAACCTGTTATTTGTCATTATGTTGTTGTTATGAGATGAATAACACTTAATGACCTCTGTATTTCCAAGTGGAAACTGATGCATTAGAATTTGGTGGATCTCCCACGACTTGTCCAAAGTTTTCTAGATGTGGTAAGACACGTATATATATATATATATATATATATATATATATATATATATATATATATATATATATGAAGAATGTATCATATGTAAGGTAAAGTTACTATGAGATATTAAAAAATAAAAGAATCTGAGTTAAAATCTCTAAAACTATATGATTGTTTTAATTGATCTTACAACTTTTTGATTAGTAATAAGTTTCAATTTTATTCTCTTATAATAACTAAACTATAATTGAGATCTGGGTTAGAATGAATTTATTTCCTTTTGACTTGTATAAGATATTTGTTATGCTACTTGCAGAATCAATGGAAGGAAATGTTTCCGTGTTTAATATCAAAGGCAGCAACTATTGATGTTATATGCAATAGAGAAGGTTCTAACAGGAATGGTGCAATGCAACTGGTAAGGGGAAAATGATTACTGCTGTGTTAGGTAGTCACACTAAATGTATAATACCTACAAAAAAGTCTCATTTATCTTCAATCATCTTCATTTGTATATCAGAAACAAACTATTCGAACGTGGAAATTTTTTTTTCTCAAGTGGTCCAACCATGAAAAACACAAAAAAAAAGAGAAATTCCAATATGCTTTTGAAGCATAATTAATGCATATTCTAAGAAGAATTTCAATAATTTATTTTGCATAAATTTTAAGTCATTAATTTAAAATTAATAATAAAAATTAATATTAAAATATATATTTATTGTGCTTCAGGAATATAAGAGTATATAATAATTTCTATGAAAAAGAATTTGGTTTAACGAACTAGAATCAGAAGTGAGAAGAATCACGTTCTTTGGCCAATAGATGTTACTTGCTACCACGTATCGTAATGTAATTTGAGTTATGCCACTATTGTGAGTTTGAATCTTACTCTATCTTTACCTCTTGATATTTTTATTGGTTTTTTCTTTAATTTATGGGAGTAAATACAATTGTTATGAAACTTGCACATTGTCTCTCAAAATGAGATGCTAATTAGATTAGTTCAAAGTTTTTGGTGTAACTGGATTTTTATTATTATGCAGAGAAGAGCTAACTGTGAAAAACAAAGGGGTGAATGCAAGGAAGGAAATGGTGGGTCAGAAAAAACTATTTTCGAAATGAAGACTACGTTTGCACCAACTCTTTATCTTAGATAACAATTTTGCTTCATTGCTTGCCTTGTAATGTGAATTCATTTCATTCCTTTACTGGATGATGTGTTGTTGTAATCATTACAGCTTGTGTAAAGCTACCCATATTAGTAATTGTAAAGGATCTGTAAGCTTCTTTTTATTTATTATTTACTAGAATTTGTTATGAGATCAATTCTGTGGGCCAGTTTGTGCTATCGTAGTAAATACTAGGGAAGAAAGCTTTTTTTTTCAGATTACTTATAACAATTCTGTGTAAAATCTACAAAAGATTACTTATCATATGCCTTAAAAACATATGAATATAGTTGTCTGTTAATATGGCTTTTGGCAATGTTTTTTAAAAGTTGCCTAAAGCTATAAATATAGGCAACATTTATTAAACGTTGCCTGAAGTTATAAATATAGGCAACAATTGTTAAATGTTGCCTAAAGCTAATGAACAAGCAACATTATAAAAGCGTTGCCTAAGCTTATGATAGGCAACTTTCAAAAAACGTTGCCAAAGTGTAAGAATAGGCAACACTTTATTGAAAAAGCATTGCCTTAGGTTTTAGGCAACGCCAGCTTAGGCAACAGCCTAGCAACAACTGAAAAGCGTTGCCTCAGAGTTTAGGCAACGATTTTGGTTCTATGGCAACGTTTTTTAGCCCTTGCCAAAGGGCAAAAATGTTGTAGTGTTATCACAAGTTTTAGATTCATACAAATTTTTTCAAATCATACATAAACCCAAAAAAAATCATTCCCAAATTGATCAGATTTAGAAAAGCATTAAGAATAAAGATAAACGCTTAAATCATGAAAAATAAACATAGATTAAACCCATAAAAGAAATTTACATCATCCAAAAATAAGATTCATCATCCCCTTAATAACGGAAAATTAGTTACACATGGAAGAAAAAGAACACAAAGGGAAGAATATGACAAACTTCATTGTAGAAAGGTGGAAAGGTTGAAGAAAATCTCTAATCTTCAAGCCTAATTGCGCCTACACCACATTAGAGTTTGTGCCTCTTAACGACTGCTGCGTTCTGTCCAAGTATGTGTTGCATTTGGCGTAACTTATGAATTTATAAAAAAAATAACATGGGCTTTCTACATATCCAACGCTCAGGCGCTACGTTACCAGCGCCTAGGCACTGGCCCATTAAAACCATGATGTTTACATATCGAGCGCCTAGGCGCTTTAACTTCAGCGCCTAGGCGCTAAATGTCCAGAAGACCTCTTCCTCTGCCTTGGGCGCTGGATCACAAGAATGCAAAATCAGCTCTCTGTCTCATGCAATTGTTCAGTCTTTTTCCATGTATAATTACCTATAAAAAACACATAAAAACATACAATTAAAACATAATATAAAATAACTAAAAACAAAAGAAACTTGGGAACAAACTCAATCAAAAAGAATAAAAGAGAATGAAAACTCAAGACTTTGAACAGTAAAAATATAAATTTTTACAGGTTCATCAATATTAACATATAAGTATTAACATATAAAATCAATATACTACATATTTATGCAAAAAGTAAAGACAAGAATTAACATAAACTTGACTTTCCTCCCAAGAAGGGTCTAATTTATAGTCTTGGCAGGACTTCGTCACCAAAATGGTTTGTGCAGATGAGTGGTTTTCTTGAACTAGATCGAAGGTTTTCCTTTTGAGGAGTCGCGCACTCCCTTAAGTGCCTCGTATGATTATGGTCATCTGACTTTTTTATTGTACCTAAAACTTAACATAAAGAAAATTTTAATTAAAATAACCTATATACAACTTGAATTAGAACTAACTAAACTAGTTGTTGATATTAACAATATAGAATTAAACCATTATCCCTAGCAACAACGCCAAAAACTTGTTAGACCATTTGTGTACCGCAAGTGCACGGGTCATTCAAGTAATACAATGAAGAGTAAAGTTCGTTCCCATAAGGAAATTGGCTTCCAAAGCTAAGTATCAATCAATAGCTTAATTAATTCTATTCAAGAACAAAAAAATAGGGAAAGTGCAAATAAACTAAATCTAAACTACAAAGCAATAAAGATAATGTTTAGAGTTTTGGGGAATCCTTCTTCACCTCCTACTTCAACTAATGATATGCAATCCTTACAAACAATATCAATGAATTGTTAAGTGAGCTTGAGAATCTTATTTAGTTAAAAGCCTATGTCTAGGTCAATCAACCATAGTTTCATTTACCTAATTCACTATGTTTCCATGAGAACTAGTGTAAACTCCACTCACTAAGATTTATTCTCAAACACCCGCTATGCATGACTAAGAGGTATATTTCTATCTCATTAGTGAATCAACTTATCCAAGCCAATTGAATGAAATCAAACATGCATCAACCATACGTATGATCTAAGATCCAAATTCCTATGTCTAGGTTCATTAGATTTCAACAAATCACTTAAAAGCTAATCAAAATGTCAAGAGCATTAAGAACCATATGATTGAACAAAACTAAACATCAATATAAACTCAAAGAAGTAAAAAATCATCAATATTCATAAAAGAATTCAAAGTAATCCCTAAATATAGCTGAGCTACTCAATGAACACAAAAATATACATCAAAAATCATATTCAAGATAGAAGGAAAAGAATGAAGAAGAGGGAAAATATAAGGAAGCTCATAGATGTGATCTTTGATGCTTGAATCCTCCTCCATGAGGAAGATGACCTCTAACCTTGACTCCCTTGGCTTCCTCTCAGCCTAGAAATGAAAACTTAGCCGGAGCTTCTCTAAACTTAACATCCTTTCTCGACAAAAACTAATAAAATAGTATTTATAGGCTCATAAAATAGAGTCACGTCACGGCATTAACATGCCTACACCACGTCGTGTGTTCAATTTAGGTCACCAATGCCGCGACATCCACTCCTTTGACCCGTGGTGCTCTAGCCTCGGGTCCTCTGTACTGAAGCAGGGGATGCACCACGTCGCGACATTAACATGCTTGCGCCGTGACGTGAGCTGCTGATATGCAAACTTGGCTTTCTCTTCCATTTTTTGTCCAAAATCTCTGAATTCCAACTTGTTTGGAGCCCTTCCTAAAATAGAGAAAATAAAAAGTCAATCACAATTGTAAATCCACTTAATCTCTTATAAAATACGCACAATTTGCTCAATACCATATAGGAAGATATCAAAATTAGAATTTGATAATTATAAACCTAAAACCTTCCATATATGCAGAATAAACAAGGACTAAACATTATTTATATCACCGATATAGGGCACAAATAACTACATTCAATGGAGTTATCAATTACTAAACATGCATCTGGATTGAATTAATTAGTTAATGTATAATTGATCGAAATCTCTACATCAAACACATAGAATTCAACACTAGATAATTACCTAGAATTAAAATAACAAACGATTCACAAACCTACGATCGTTAGATTCATGCAACCTATGCTAGTTTAATAACCAGAATTCAATTAACCTAAATTAACAAATCTACCAACCTAACTGTCTTCAATTCATGTGATTAAACTATAATTAATCAATTACAACTTAATCACAAATCTCAATTAGGATTAAGAATCTAATCGGATCACATCACCCAACAGAAATCTCTAATCATACAATTCGAATCCAAATCAAGAGAAGAAGAAGATAGTTCAAAATCAAAATTAAGTACAAAATCTCAAAGCCAAACCATAATTTCCTCAAGATCCTTGGATTGATCTTATATGTTTAGATTTCTATGGCTGCAGCACAGGGTTTGCAAAAGAAATGAGACAATTATAGGTAGAAGAATCAAGTAGTACGACTTAGGGCTTCTATCTATCTCAGGTCCCCTTTTTTTACAAAAATATCTTACTTTAAAATTAAGAATCCTAATTTGTCCCTAGGTTAAAATTAATCATTTGCCTCTTAGCTTTCCTGGGCCACTGAAATAACTTGATTTGGGCTTAATAAGAGAGAGTTATGCCCCCAATGACTCTTAACAGGTCTCTAATCTCGTCAGCTGATGTAAAAGGATGAAAACATCACCAAAACTTCACAGTTTGTATAAATGGTCTTCATAAAAGTTGAAGATCTATCTTTTAGCTTTCAAATATCATTGGTTTCAAGTCCATATCACACCTACATCCCGAATTATGGACCAATTAGTTCACACCACTAGGTTTACACGACAAAACCCCGTGTTCTAACTTCCAAGCCCAATTAGGTCTACTAGATATCCGATTCAGTTGTGGGGCTCTTCATGAAAGTTGTAGAGCTCTTTCTTATCTTTCCTACAAGGTAAGATACATAATTTGTAAATATCTAGAACTCAAGATAAAATCCTAATAAAGCTAGAAAGATCAATTAAGCCCAATTTGAGTCCAAACTTAGAAAACATAGCCAAGTTCAATCAATTAAGTATATGGAGAGTATCAATTATGGATAAATGACCCTAGTGTGTTTTGATTAATGACTAAACTGAATATGATTATTATTTCTTTAATTCACTGACTACTTGTCAAGCTTGATTTTTTCAATGAGATTTAATGGAGCAAGAAAAGTGGATGCAAAGAATCATGGAGCAAAGTATTTCAATGCAAGGATCATGAAGGAAAACTTGAAGAAGGAGCATCATGAAGAAGGAATTCAAGGAAGATCATTAGAAACTTTTTGTAAAAAAAAGACTTGGTATAATTCTTTGATTAAGCTATCTAAAATAAGTAAAAATGGTTTTCAAAAGTAAAAATAGACTAAGAATGAAAAAGGTTAATTAATAAGTTTATATATCTATGTGTACATCTATGTACTTTCAGTTAATTAACAAACTTTTAATGAAAACTTATGTGTACATCTATGTATACATATTATACATCTATGTATACATCGATTGATTTTGGACTTACTTGATCAATATGCACGTTTGCATATATACATCGAATGGTACATCGATGTATAAATCAAAACAGAAGTAAGAATGCATTTTTGCTATATATACATCGATTTGTACATCTATGTATAAGTTAAGACAAAGAATTTGACATATATACATCGATTAGTACATCTATGTATAAGTCAACACAAAGCATTATATATATATATATATATATATATATATATATATATATATATATATATATATATATATATATATATATATATATATATATATATATATATATATATATACATCTATTGATACATCGATGTATAAGCCAAAACAGAAGCAAGAACGTTTTGAAATAACTATACAATCGATTAGTTAATCGATGTATAATTTTCTGGGCTAAAAATATAAGTGTTTTTCAAGAACAACATTGATGTATTCATATGTGTATCATTCAAGATCAAGAACATCCAAGAAAATAATCGATTAGGCAATCGATGTACACATGTTATAAAAGTGAAATCTTGTTTAATACATCTGTGTACACATCGATTGACTAATAACAGAATTTTTTTGATAAGTCTGTTATGATCTTAATTGACTTATAAAGTGTATCCAACGAATCTATTTTGAGATAAACCTATACAAGGACATTGGGAAACACCTTTTACAAGGGAATTAATTCAAAAATTTGAGAACACACACACAAATATTGAGAGAGCTTTTCATTGAAGATAAACTGAGTATTTTTCTCTAGAGCTTCAATTTATAATTTCTGATTTCTTGGAATCTGATTCAATCTTTTCAAATTTTGTAAAAGAGAGATAAGAGAGAAGGTTCTCTCGCTGGTTAGATCAAGAGTAAAAGGGACTCTTGGTGCTGTGCAAGAGTAGAAGGAACTCTTATGGGAATTACAAGATTGCTTTGACTGAAAAGCTATCATTTGGGTATAAGGAACCAAGAAGTGGAGCTTTTGTAAAGAATCTTGTATATTGATTTTCTATAGTGGATAAATCTCACAGTGGTGTGGGGACTGGATGTAGGTTATCAGTGGAGGTAGCTGAACCAGGATAAATCTCGGTTTGTAATTTTCTCTATCCATTAACTCTTTATTTGCTTTATTATTGAATGTATGAATTAAGCAATATATTAGGGATGCTTGTATGATCTGATTTGTTAATGATCTTATTCTTATCTGAAATCAATCTTACTGTTAATATTTCTTTATAAGTTTCAATTCTTGATTGCAATACATCTTGCAAAAACATATTTTAGTTTGTTGGTTGACAAAATCTCTTTCTTGATTAAAGAAAAGAATCAGTTTTTGCAAAAAAGGGAAAAGTTTCAAAAACTTATCATACTCAATTCAACCCCCCTTCTTGAGTAATCAGAAGCCACAACCAACAAGTTGTACCAGAGCTTTCACTCTTGTGTAAAGCTTAACAGCTTAAGAGGATGGCTTCAAATGACATCTTGGGAGAAGGGGCTTCCTTGGCAAGACCCCGTGCTTTCAATGGCACTACCTATATGTATTGGAAAGAAAGGATGTTAATATTTCTTAAGGCAAGTGGCATTGATGTTTTAGATGCTATTGAGAATGATCCATATATTCCTCACTCTCTTGATGCTAATGGCAACAAGAAAGAAAAACTTAGAAGTGATTGGGATGATGAGGACAAAAAGAAAGTAGGTTATAATGCTAAAGCTAAGAATATTAAAACTGCTACCTTGAGTTATGATGAATTTTTCAGGGTTTCAAATTATAAGATAGCCAAGTAAATGTAGGATACGCTGCAAACTACTCATGAAGGAACCAGTGATGTAAAGAGAGCAAAAATGAACTCACTCATGCACGAGTATGAACTCTTTCACATGAAGAATGGTGAAGACATCAATTATATGCAAAGAAGGTTCACTCACATAGTGAATCAGCTGAATGGACTAGGAAAGAGCATTTTAGATGAACAACAAATCAACAAGATCATGAGATGTTTGACAAGAGAATGGCAACCAAAGATTACTGCTATAGCTGAATCAAAGGACTTGGAAACCATGAATATTGCTACACTATTTGGAAAACTCAAAGAACATGAGATGAAGTTGCATAGATTGAATGACCATGAAGAGAAAAAGAAAAAGAAAAGATGCTTATCACTCGAAGCAGATGTCTCTAAAGAAAGTCTTGACAGTGATGAAGATGAAGAAGTTGAAGATGAAGATGAATCTGAAGAGGATATGGGACTGCTAGTTAGAAAGTTTAAAAGATTCCTCAAAAAGAAGAAAACCTACAACAAAAGGCTCTCAAACTTCTTTTCCAAGAAGAACTCTTCAAAAGCTAAAAGTTCAACATCAAATGTGAAGTGCTATGAATGTGGCAAACCTGAAAATTACAAGAATGAGTGTCCTAAACTTCAAAAGAAGAACAAGCATGACAATCATGAGTCCAAGGACAAGAAGAATAGAAATCCAAGAAAAGCATACATAGCTTGGAAAGAGAATGATATGGATTCCTCTGAGCATTCTGAGGAAGAAGAGACCAATCTTTGTCTCATGACTAATCATCAAAGTGACAATGAAGATGAGGTAAATGAAATTCACCCTACCTATGATGAACTACAAGATACTTTTGATGAATTGCATAATGAATATCTGAAAATTACTAAATAATTAATGTCATCTAGGAAAGTCATTGCTAAACAATGTAGTGAATATGCATCTCTTTAAATTAAGATTAAAGAATTAGAAGCTAAAAACATTAAGCTAAGTACATCTAATTCTACATGTTCTAATTGCAACATTCTGGAAAAAGAAGTGGAAAAACTAAAAACCACTCTATCTAAATTTACAATGGGAAGAGATAATCTAAATGCCATGTTAGGACAGCAAAAAGGAGTATATGACAAAGCTGGAATAGGCTATAAACCAGTATTACATGAAAAGGCTCTTAAGAAACTCTTTGTTGCACCTAAATCCTCTACTAGTCCTTTTGTTAAATGTTTCTATTGTGCAAGAAAAGGACATACAGCTTCTACATGCTATTTTGGAAATTCTTCAAGGATTTGTGTTAAACAAATTTGGGTCCTAAGGGAACATATGTTATGACTAACACTAAAGGACCCAACAAAGTTTTGGTACCTAAGAAAAATGCTTAAAATCTGTTTTGTAGGTGTGTTTGAGAGCCAAAAGTTCAAATTGGTATCTTGATAGTGGCTGCTCTAAATATATGACTGGAGATATCACTAAGTTCTCATCCTTCACTCCTAAACAAAGTGGAAGTGTCACCTATGGTGATAACAATAAAGGAAGGATCCTAGGAATTGGAATAATTGGAAGAAACACAACTACCAAGATAAAAGGTATACTATATGTTGAAGGGCTCAAGCACAATCTACTAAGCATCAGCCAACTATGTGATAAAGGTTATAATGTATTATTTAACTCTAGTAGTTGCATTATAGAAAACAAACATGATAAAAATGCAAAGCTGATAGGTAATAGATTGAATAACATATATATGATAGATTTAGAAAGTATTTCTACTAGTGATGTATGTTGTTTGATATCTAAGGAAAAGAAAAATTGGCTATGACATAGAAAAATAGGACATATTCACATGGATCATCTAAACAAACTCATTTCTAAAGAATTGGTAATTGGACTTCCAAAAACCAAATTCTCAAAAGATAGTTTATGTGATGCGTGTCAAAAGGGCAAACAAACTAAAGTATCTTTTAAGACTAAAAATATAGTTTCAACTGAGAGACCTTTACAACTACTACACATGGATTTATTTGGATCCTCTAGGACCAAAAGTTTTGGAGGAAATTTGTATGCATTAGTTATAGTTGATGATTACTCTAGATTTATATGGACCTTCTTCTTAGCACATAAGAATGAAGCTTTTACAGCCTTTAAGAAAATGGCTAAGTTAGTACAAAATGAAAAAGACATGAAAATAACTACTATAAGGAGTGATCATGATGGAGAATTTCAAAATGAAGAATTTGATAATTTCTGTGAAGAGTTGGGAATTCAACATAATTTCTCTGCTTCAAGAACTCCACAACAAAATGGAGTTATGGAAAGGAAAAATAGATCCTTAGAAGAAATAGCAAAAACTATGTTGAATGACTCAAACATACCAAAATATTTTTGGGCAGATGCTGTAAACACAGCTTGCTATTTAATGAATAGAGCCTTGATTAGACCAATTTTGAAAAAGACTCCATATGAACTCTATAAAGGTAGAAAGTCAAATGTTTCATATTTCCATGTTTTTTGTTGTAAATATTTTGTACTAAATAATGGAAAGGACAATCTAGGAAAGTTTGACCCTAAAGCTGATGAAGGAATATTTCTAGGCTATTCATCATCTAGTAAAGCTTTTAGAATTTTCAATAAAAGAACACAAACAATTGAAAAATTTGTACATGTTACATTTGATGAAACTAACCCCAAAAGATTGGGAAAGGAATTTATTGATGATATTGCAGAAACTTTAGAAGAGATTCAACTTGAGGAAAATCAGTACAATACCAAAGTGGATGAAGCAGTGGAAATTTCAGAAGATGCTCAACATGAAGATCTACCTAAAGAATGAAAAACTGCAAGGAATCACCCTCTAGACAACATAATTGGTGAAATATCCAAAGGGGTAACCACTAGACATTCCTTAAGAAATGCATGCAATAATATGGCTTTTGTATCACAAGTTGAACGTAAAACTATAGATGAAGCAATTATTGATGAAAACTGGATTATGGCAATGCAAGAAGAACTTAATCGGTTTGAAAGAAATAAAGTTTGGAAACTTGTTCCTAAACCTAAGGACAAACAAATAATTAGTATAAAATAGGTGTTTAGGAATAAGCTTGATGAAAATGGTATCATAATAAGAAATAAAGCAAGATTAGTAGCCAAAGGTTATAATCAAGAAGAAGGAATTGACTATGATGAAACATATGCACTTGTGGCTAGATTAGAAGCAATTAGAATGTTGTTAGCATATACATTATCATGGATTTTAAATTGTATTAAATGGATGTTAAGAGTGCATTCCTAAATGGATATATACAAGAAGAAGTGTATGTTGGTCAACCCCCTGGATTTGAAATAAATGAATTTCTTAATCATGTGTATAAACTCACTAAAGCCTTGTATGGACTTAAACAAGATCCAAGAGCTTAGTATGAAAGGTTAAGTAATTTCTTACTTCAAAAGGGATTCATAAGAGGAAAAGTTGACACAATACTATTCACAAAAAGAAAAGTACAAAATATACTACTTATTCAAATTTATGTTGATGATATTATATTTGGTGCTACTAATGAATCTTTGTGTAAGGAATTTACCAAATTAATGCAAAACGAGTTTGAAATGTCTATAATGGGAGAGCTTACATACTTCATCGGACTACAAATCAAACAATGTGATGATGAGACTTTCATAAGCCAAACTAAGTATTGCAAAGAACTATTGAAGAAGTTTGGAATGGAGAATGCAAAGGAAATGGCTACTCCAATGAGTCCATCATGCTACTTGGACAAAGATGAGAAAGGTAAATCAATAGATGTTTCTAAGTACAGAGGTATGATTAGTTCCTTACTCTATTTAACTGCAAGTAGACCTGATATAATGTTCAGTGTTTGTATGTGTGCTAGATATCAATCCAATCCTAAGGAATCACACTTAACTACTTTAAAAAGAATCATGAAATACTTGTTAGGAACTAAAGAAATAGGATTATGGTATCCTAAAGGATCAACATGTAACTTAGTAGGATATTTTGATTCTGACTTTGCTGGATGCAAGTTAGATAGGAAAAGTACTAGTGGAACCTGCCACCTACTTGGAAACTCATTAGTTTCTTAGTTTAGTAAGAAACAAACAAGTGTGGCTTTATCAACTGCTGAAGCAGAATATATTGCAGTAGGAAGTTGTTGTGCACAAATTCTTTAGATAAAACAACAACTTATTGACTATGGTGTTTTCTTAGAGAAAGTATCAATCAGATGTGATAATACTAGTGCTATAAATCTCACTAAAATCCTATAATGCATTCAAGAACCAAACATATTGAGATAAGATATCATTTCATAAGGGATCACATTCAAAGTGGAGATATAATCATTGAATATGTTGATACATCTAAACAATTAGCTGATATTTTCACTAAACCATTAGCTAAAGATAGCTTTTTCTACATAAAAAGAGAATTAGGAATAATTGATCCTACCTATGCTTGGTGTTTTGAATGTTGAATGCGTGATATTTTGATGTTCAATGTTATACACCGATTGCACAATCGATTGATATAAGCATTATATACTTAAAATAATTAGAACATCAATTTGTACATCGATTGAAGTCAAAAATCAGAAAACATGACTCTCTGAAAATCATTATGCATCGATTGGACAATCGATTCATTTGATTAAATAGGTACAATATATGATAGGTATCGATTGACACATCGATTGACCTGATATGAAATTTTAGCAATTCCAATTTAATCTGATATAAATCGATTTACACATTGATTGAATCACGAATCTCAAATGCACTACTCACTGTAAGTGACTATGCTCGATTGCTACATCGATTAGAATGGTTTTAAAAACACTGACCCTGTGTATACATCGATTGTAACATCGATTAAGTAATAATTCCAAAATTTAGAACTCATAGACTTACTCTACACATCGATTTATACATCGATTAGATGTATGCTGTAAATTATTGGACTCTCTGACATTGCTTATACATAGATTCACACATCGATTAATTTCAAGTTTTTAAAACTTGGTACTCTCTGACTTAGCTTATACATCAATTAATACACCGATGTACCTGATTTAAACTAAAATCCTGATGCTAAGTACATTGATTAGCATGTGTGTATTGGAGGTAAAAACCCTTTAACATATCGATTGAGAAATCGATTGAGAAATCGATTGACTGTTCTGGGTTTATTAATTTCAACTTCCCTCCAAATTCTTCACTCGGCTAAACCAAATTTCAGAGAACCTAAACCCTAACAGAGCTCAAAATCTTCTCCAATGGCTCGTGTGAAGCATCTTGAACCCTCTACACCTATTCCCTCTAACTCCACATCTTCCTCCTCAACTCAATCTTCCACACCTCAATGTGTTTCACCCATAGCAACCCATGTTCGCCCCAAAAGAAAAGGAACTGAAAAAACTCAAGTTTCTCAAAGGATAGACAAGTTTCCAATCAAAAGCTTGAAGAAGAAAACATAAGAAAAAGGCAAGAAAGTTGCTGAATCTTCAAAACAAGCACCTAAGAAATAAGAAAAGAAGAAGAAAGTGGTGAAGGACACACCCAAGAAGAAGACTGTTCAAAAGAAGAGAAAATAGACAGAGGAAGAAGAAGAAAATGATGAAGGAGTTACTGAGATTAAACTTCTCAGAAGGTATTTCTCTGATGAGGAGTACATTATGCTTTATAAGAACAATTTTAAACATAGAGATACTCATGAGGCTAGGACTGTCGATTTCAATTATTTTGAGGCCAACGAGTTCACTTTTCATAAAATTTTAGAGGAGTATAATCTGAGTCAGTTTCTGCAGATTAAGAGTGATATTTACCCTACATTGATCAAAGCATTTTATTGTACATATGAAATGGACAATGAGGGATTCTTTGCAGAAGTAAAGAGCACTAGAATTGAGATGACTTTTGCTGAGTTTGCTCAATTTACTGGACTAGATTTCAAAGGAAGTAATCTTGTTGGTACTGGACCAGACAGTGCTTGGATTAAGAATTTTGACAGGGAAGAAGCCAAGAATATGCTTCTAATAGAAAATGCACCAGAAGGAAGACTGATAAACATCAGCTTTATGCACATTCAATTAGATAGGCTCCAATATTTGTTTGAAAGCGGATACTTCTACCAAGATCAGGAAATCATGCTGTGGTGCAGAACAATGATATTTTGATGCTTTGGGCTATTATGTTTTTATTATTTTAATTGTGTTCTTATTATGTGTTTTTATGTGTTTTTGATAGGTAATTGCACATGGAAAAGATTTGACGCTTAAACGCGTAAGAAAAAAAAGAAGAAATTCTATTCAAGAGCTAGCGCCTGAGCACTGGGTATCTCGCCACTTGAGTGCACAACACGCGCAGGAGAGTTCCATTTAAGTGTCCCAGCGCTTGAGCACTGGGAAAGCAGCGCTTGAGTTCTGAATGTGTAACAATAGCGTGATTTCTCTTTAAAAAAAAGTTTCACCAAATTGAACACCCACTTGGACAAAACGCAGTAGCCATCAAGAGGCACAAATCCTAAAGTGGTGTAGGCGCAATTAAGTTTGAAGATTAGAAATTTTCTTCAACCTTTCCACCTTTCTACCGTGGAGTTTGTCATATTCTTCCCTTTGTGTTTTTCTTTTTCCATGTGTAACTAATTTCCCTTTGTTAGGGGGATGATGGATCTTGATACTTGAATAATGTAACTTCTTTTATGGATTTAATTCATGTTTCTATTTCATGATTTACGTATTTATCTCTATTTTCAACACTTTTCTAAACCTAATCAATTTGGGAATGATTTTTGGGTTAATGTATGATTTGGAAAAATTTGCAAGAGCCTAGAACATATGATAAACACCATAATTTCTGCAATCACTAGGAATAAACGTTGTGGGTTATGTGGAGTTAGACTAAGGGATTTGTTAATTCCAAATAGTGTAAAAGGATAAATTTACCAAGCGATTAAGTATTAATTAATTTTGAGAATTGACCATAAATCATTGAAATAGAACATAGTTAAACCAATATTTGAATGTGCATTTAAAGAGTTCAAGTGAAGTTTAAACCTTAACACTTTAATACCATTATTTTTTCACCCCTTTGATTTATTGTTTTGCTTACTTATATTTCTTTTTAATTATATTTACTACAATTCTTTTTTTCATTGGCTTAGATAGTGTCACTTTGAGCAAATTTAGTAATTAATAACTTAATCCTCGTGGAATGATACTCTTACTCACTTTTTATTACTTTTGCGAATCAGTGCACTTGTAGATTTCACAACAACACCCATTTCCTTAAACACTCACCTCAAATCCAATCAAAATCCACCATTTAAACACCCTTTCCACTCAAACCCATCTCTTCCCACTAATTAAAACCCAGAAAATTTTCCAAAATTCCACTCTTTTCATTTCTTTTTCTATCTTAAACCGTGCCCTAAACCCTTTTTTTTCACCATAGCCAGCAACTCTCACCCAAAGAAGCCACGAACCAAGAATCCCTCGGTTGCTAAGCAAGCTCCTATGTTAGAATTTTTTTTATGGACTAGCATAAATCATATTATAATTTTATAAAACTCATATTAATTAGATGTTAAAGATTATTAGAACATTTTGTTTAGCCCAAATTATGATCACTATTATTAATGGGCTTATTGTTGTTAAAGTACTGCTCATATGTGAGTTTTGTTTTATGGGTCCTGTATATGAGTTTACCATAGTGGGTAGATTTAACCCATTTTAGTTACTCTATATATACAAGGAGATGCCTCTATTCCTAGCCACTCTAGTGTGTACAATTGCCCCATTGATACTGACACGTGAGTGACTACTATAGGATAAGAATAATATATCTCCCTCATCGAGATTAATTTTCAGGTTTTCAACAATGATTTCCTTATCGGCGCATTTTCAATGTAACCCTAGAAACTCTTTATATGTATTGATATACCATAAATATTGAGATTAATAAATTCGATAAATTTCTATCAATTGGTATCATAGCGATATTAATTCTAATTATAACTATCAATTTTTGTTTTACCCAAAAAAATCTTATGAGGTTTAAAATTGAAGAAACTTGAAATCCTAATGTATGTTATGTTCAATTCAAAAAAATTTATGATTAATTTATTTTTTGAAAATTGGGTGAAGGCTTTTGTAGATTAGGTTATCTTGAGTCTAAAAATATTTATATTGCATTATAATTTTGTGAATTCACAAAAAAATTTGTTGAAACCCATGGAACCCTAAAATATTTAAATTTTATTATTTGTTTTTTCTTTTGATGATCAATTCAAGAAATTGACTTAGGAGTTTTATATATGTCAATTTTATGAATTTAATGACACTTGAATCGTTCATTTTTGTTGAGAAACGATGGAGAATTTGCTAAAATACAATGTTGAACCCATATTTTTGTGCTCACTTTTTCAATCAAAAGCCCAAAAATTTGATGTGAAAATTTTAAAACTTTTTAAAGGGGTTTAGTAGATCTTGAAATTCTGAATCCAATGACGCAAGAATCGCGTCAAACAAATGTAAAATGAGAGAGATATAGCAAAAAACCCATCACACCATGAACTAGGTCAAAATTGGGTCAAATGATCTGAATTCAGTCAAATAGGTGAGGAAGAAGGTGGTCTTCTACCCACGCTCACGCCCACTCACGATCCTAGAGAGTGCAGGAGAGTATGATTTATAGAAAATTGATTTTTCAATTCTATTTTTTGCATTGTTCTCCACGCGCCATGATTTATTTTTTTAGTGAATTTTATTTATTTTTTCACACCTATATATTTTTTATTCCAAAATTTATAGAGATTAAAATAGTTAAAAATATGTGGTACTCTCCTCTTTTGCCTCTAGAAAATTTTATGTATTATTGTGATGTTTCTAGGCATGATATATATTGCACACTATCGGACTTGGTGTCATTTGATTATTTAAATAATTTTGATATTATGTTTTATATATATAATCTTGCATAATGTTAAAAATTATAGTATATTCTCCAAGGTTTGACTTGAAATTTTTCCAACATGATTGTGACAATATTGAGAGTGTTGTACAATCTATACTCTCAGACTTGATAATGTTTAGTCACTGAAATAATTTTCAGTGTTATTTTGTACATAAAATGCTATATAAAATATTGTATATTATTACTTTTTGTTATTCTTTATGAAATTTTGTTCTAAGAGTAATTATTTAAAACGTTGTGGAACTTTTGGGCACCTTTCACAATTGTGAACTTGCCTTCGCAGGACCAATTATGTTGAGGTACCATTTTGTTGATATTTTGTTAATAATGTTGTATTAAGGATTATATTGATAATGCATTTACTTTATCAGTTTACCTTTATTAATGTAATTCTTAATTATTTTTTAAGTGATATTATTTTGGGGCACTTTTCATGATTATGAGCTCGCCTTTGCAGGACCAATTGTGACAAGGTGCTATTTTATTGATAAAATATTGTTATTTTGAGGCATTGGGGATTGTGTTGATAATACGCTTACCCTATCAGTTTGTCTTTATTAATATAATTTCTAATGATTTGTTAAGAGTATTGAGGTTATGTCTTTAGAGTTTTTAGTATCCTCTCAGTACTAGCTTTAGGGGCATGATTTTAATGTCTGTGAGAGTCTACTCATGTGTTGTAATTTGAGACTCTTAGGCGGGATTACAATTGCATGAGAGAGCTCCATTATAGTTATTCTTCATCTTGTTTATTGAAATACTCAACAAGAAAATCTCTCTTTAAAATAATGATTTAGCTTTGCTTAAGAAAATAAATGTTTTAACAAAGTTGTGTGAGACCAATTATGAGGACTGAGTTGAGTCAATGACTTTATTTCTGGTCATCTCTGTTATTGATGTTGCTCTCATTGTGGATGAGCCCTGAAGCCCATAGATATGTTTTCTGCTGCGATTATGGTGAAATATGAAAGGTGGGATCATTCAAATAAAGTTCATCTCATGACAATAAAGTATAGTATGAACAAAGCCATTAAGGACAGTTTTCATGAAGCGAATAAGGTCAACCAATTTTATAAGGCTATTGACACATCTAGAAGGGCCTGTGACTTCTCTGTGTTGACCAAGACTAAGCATGATGGTGTGAATGTGATCGTGAACGTGCCACTAAATTTGTAGATTGGCTCAAATAAGCTAATTGTATAGAGTTTAATAATTGGATTAAGGATAATGAAGTTGAACCCCTGGCTCTAATGTGTTTTGAATCCAATTTTGTTAATGTTCGTTCTAACACTTGTTGGTTAGATATTGGTGCAACTACTCATGTTTCAAGCTCATTACTAGAGTTCAAAAATAGGTGAAAGCCGAGTGAAGGAGAATTGATTATCACAGTAAGAAATATAGTTAGTGTCAAAGTAGAGTATATAGGTGTTATTTCTGTAGAGTTGTGTACTTGATATTCTTTAGGTTTAAAAGGCATCATCTATGTGTCCTCTATAAGAAAGAACTTGTTTCTGGTTTCTATTTTGGATAGTTGCACTATCATGTCTATTTAGTGATAAAAGAGTTTTCCTACCTTATGATTCTATTCTGATTATTTATAGAGTTTTGTCTAATGGCCTTTATATGTTAAATATTGACCGCTTTTGTTGATCTAACGACATTTAGATATTAATAATGTTGTTGGGAACAAGCATGATAGAGTTGATGAAAACTATTCTATGTTGTGGCACAAACGTTTAAGACACATCTCTAAGGAGAGAATAGAAAGGTTGATTAAGGAGAATATTCTTCATGATATGGTTTGATACCTGTGTTGATTGTATAAAAGGAAAACTTACAGTAGGAGCCAGGAGGAGTGGGGTTCCCAGGAGGAATGATGAGTACTATAATAGGTATGATGAAACTAATAGAAATCTTGAACCTTTTGCTAAGTTCTTATAGGACTATGGTATTGAGGCACAATACACCATGCTTGGCACTCTGCAACAAAATGGAGTTGCAGAAAGGCGAAACCGTACTCTTTTCGATATGGTGAGATGTATGCTTAGTCATTATACTCTTCCAGAATTCTTGTGGGGAGATACCTTGAAGACTATTGTTTATATACTGAATCATGTGTCAAGTAAATCTGTGTTGAAGACTTCATATGAGCTTATGACAGGTAAACGACCTACCTTAAGGCATTTTCGTGTTTGGGGTTGTAAGGTGGAGGTGAGACCTTATAATCCACATTTAAATAAGCTTGATCCCAAAACTATCAATGATTTCTTCATTGGTTATTGTATTAGCTCAAGGGGTTCTAGGTTCTATTTTCTTTCTTATACTACTAGAGTGATTGAATCCGATCCAGCTGTCTATTTTCAAGGACTCTGAGCATGGTGGAACTCAAGAGCTACGTATTGTTAATTTTAGATAGGAGCATGTTGTTATTCCTATTCCTATTGTTCCCTTTCCAAGGGATAGTGTCATCTCCTTTTATCCATAATGGTGATATTGTTGATGTTGTTGATAATGTCCATGTCCTTCAACAAGTCAAAAATATTGTATAGAATCTAGATATTATTGTGACTCCACTGAGAATATCTGAGTGGGTTCCTATACCAACTGATTTTACCAGATTCAGGGATTATGTTGTATACTTGCAAGAGCGTGAGTTTGATTTAGTTGAGGATTCTGTTCCTATTTCCTTTCAAGAGGCCATTTTGTCCTGACAGTGCACAATAATTGGTGGCTATAAAGGATGAGTTGACTTCTATGAGAGAGAATAATGTTTGGGAATTGGTGGAATTACCTACTAGTTGTAAAATTGTTCGTTGCAAATAGGTCTTTAAGACTAAACGTACTGCTAGAGGTGAAATTGAGAGCTATAAGGCCAGACTTGTTGTTAATGAGATATAACCAGAGAAAAGGCATTGATTATAAGGAGACTTTCTCCCCAGTCTCCACTAAAGACTATTTTCGTATTGTGATGGTATTGGTTGCTCATTTTGTTTTGGAGCTTCATTATATGGATGTTAAGACTGTCTTCCTAAATGGTGATTTGTTTGAGGATGTGTATATAGATCAACCTGATGGTTTTATTGAAGATGGTAAAGATCATATGGTATATAAATTGAGAAGATCCATCTATGGATTGAGATAGGCTTCCATGCATTAGTTCTTAAAATTAGATTATATTATTGACTCTCTTGGCTTTAAAGAAAATACAATTGACCAATGGGCATTAAGATTCACCATGACAGATCTCGTGGTATTTTTAGCTTGTCTCAGAAAGCTTATATTGAAAGGATTCTGAATAGATTTAATATGAAATTTTGTAATCCTTGTGCTACACCTATTTAAAAGGGTAAAAGACTCTTTAATACCTTGTGTCCTCAAAATGATAAAGATGTTACTGAAATGGAGAAAGTCCTATATGCTTCTGCTATTGACAGCCTTATGTATACTTAAGTTTGTACACGTCCTGATATTATTTTTG
Organism: Ormosia semicastrata; assembly: GCA_029884595.1. Classification (NCBI taxonomy): domain Eukaryota; kingdom Viridiplantae; phylum Streptophyta; class Magnoliopsida; order Fabales; family Fabaceae; genus Ormosia; species Ormosia semicastrata. The sequence goes on along the minus strand of JAQQTO010000057.1, from coordinate 163,156 downwards.
TTGTTAGTGTACTTGGGAGATACTTATGCAAACCTGGTGTGGCTTATTGGCAAGCTGCAAAACAAATCATGAGGTATCTAAATGCTATCAAAGATCAAATGTTAACTTATATAAGGTTAGATCACCTTGAGGTGATAGGCTATTCTGATTGGTTGTCCAGATGACCACAAGTCCGCATCAGGACATATCTTTATGTTGGCAGGAGGAGTTATTTCTTGGAAGAATATTAAACAGACACTGCAGCTACTTCGACTATGGAGGTAGAGTATATAACTTGTTATGAGGCTACGCGTCTAGCGGTATTGTTGAAAAATTTGATTATTGAATTTCGTGTTGTAGAGAGTATTTCGAGGCCTCTTATTATTTATTGTGATAACTCTGTCGTAGCATGCTTTTCTCAAATCAATAAGAGCTTTAAATACTCAAAGCTTTTAACACAAAGTATATGTTTGTCAGAGAGAACATTCAGGAGTTTCAAACTTATGTTGAGTATATTCCTACATAACTTATGGTTACATATCCCATATAAGTATAGTGAGGTCTTTTGATGTTTTGGGTTAGTGAGAGTTTGTTTTGTAATTTTATTATGACCTCATTTTGTTATTATGTCTCGAGACCATAAAAAAAAATATTTTTATTATTATCGTTGTCATATAATATTGTTATTATTATTATCTGCGCAGTTTTGTTTGTTTATGATATGACATCTTGCGGAGACATTTTGAACCTAGTCTTATTTTGTTATTATGCTAAGAGGTTTGTTAAATATTAGAAAATATCTTGGGCAGATGCTTGGGGCCATTTTGTTGGATAATGTACTTTGATCTCATATTAGCATGCAATTTTGAATGTGTTTTTCCATTACCTATATACCAAATTTTGTTGGGTCATGGAGATATGAGTATCTTGTATGTATGATATTAGTACTCCTTCGAGTATGATTTTCTGCATTATTGAGATATTTATAGTCTCATTTTAGACCTGTTGTTGAGAGTGCTAACTCAATTTTGACATCATGTTATAGTCACATATTGTTTGATTAATCTGGAGAATTATTTTTTTATTGAAATAATGTAATATGATTTATGTAGTCCAAGTGGGAGAATGTTAGAATTTTTTATGGACTAGTGCTAATCAAATATTTTATACATTAATAAACCTTATTTTTAGTCATTTACACTTTCCATGTACTTAATTAATTGATGTTTGGTCATGTTTTGTAAGTTTGGGCTCAAATTGGGCCTAATTGAATTTTTCTAACATTATTGAGTTTTGACACTGTTTCTGTATTTCACTCATAACTTGAGTTCTAAATATCTAAATATTATGCATTTTACCTTGTAGGAAAGCTGAAAGGAAGCTCTACAACTTTGATGAAGAGCTTGAAGTCTCAATCGGATGTCTAATGGGCCTAATTGGGCCTAGAAGTTTAGACTCGGGTTTGAGGAGCATATAGCATTAAAGTGAGCATATCTTGGTCAATTCAAATCCAATTTAGATGAGACTTGGGCCATTACATTCCTACAATGCCCAGTTATGTTTGGGAAGTGTAATAAGGCACTAGAGGCCAATTTATTAGGTAGTTTATAGCTTTAGAAATAAAAATCTGAGATCAGTTTTTCATTCCACACTTTTCTCACCTTCTCTCCCTTGATCTAGATTTTTTTCTCTTCTTCCTTCTTCTTCCTCAAGCCCCTTCGTGGTGATGGCCATGGAGGGATAAACTCCTATAATCAATTTTGAGATTTTTGAAGAAATTATGGTTTGAAGTCTTGAGATCTTTGTTCTGGTTTTGTATTTGAATTGCAATTGGATTCCTCTTCTTCTTCTTCTTCTTCTTTTTAATCTTGAATGCATGAATGGTGATTCTATTTATATTTGATCTGATTGGATCTTGATTTAAGATTGAGAATTATGATGAATTTAGGTTGATTGATCTGAATTAATCACGAAATTAAAGAGGTTAGGTTACTGATTTGTGCCTAGGTTAATTGAATTCGGAGATCAAATTAACATAGATCCCAATATGAATTATGCGGTTGTGAATTTGTGTATTAATTATTAATTGAATTCTAGATGATTATCTAATATGAATTCTGGATTTGATGCAGAGATTTCAGTTGAATCCAAATTAATCATTCAATTCCATTTCAAATGTTTATTGAAAGATCTGTGATAGAATCAACCTAATTTCGGATAAGTTTATGAATTGATTGCTCTTTTAATTGAATTTCTTTTACTATAATTCTGTTATTTTCATATTTTGAATTCTCAAATAATTTCCCACAATCTCATATTGATTTGATTAAATTGCATTTACAATCCTTGAGAGATGTTCTGGTGTTGTTTCCTATACTACAAGTCATAGGCATAACTCGGTTGCAATTTTGATTGAGTTCGGCGTTCGTCAACTAGCATAAATCATATTATAATTTTATAAAACCCAAATTAATTAGATGTCAAAATTATTAAAGCATTTTGTTTAGTCCAAATTGTGATCACTATTGTTAATGAGCTTATTGTTGTTAAAGCACTGCTCATATGTGTGTTTTGTTTTATGGGTCCTGTATATGTGTTTACCATAGTAGGTAGGTTTAACCCATTTTAGTTATTCTATATATATAGGGAGAGGCCCCTATTCCTAGCCACTCTAGTGCATACAGTTGCCCCATTAATATCTCTCCCTCATCGAGATTATTTTTCAGGGTTTCAATAATAACTTCCTCATTGACGCCTTTTCAAGGTAACCATAGAAACTCTTTATATGTATTGATATGTCATAAATATTGAGATTAATAGATCCGATAAATTTCTATCATCCTATGCTAACCTATGACCTGGATCTTCCACTGAGCTTGGACCACAGAAGGTACTTCTCCCATATGGCTCAAATGAATAAGTATCATCTTGAGTTTCAAGCTCGCAACCTGATTCAACCTAAATACATGAACTTTGACTTCTTTGTTAAAGAAGGGTTCACTTCTCTCACTAAGCTCTTGGAGCACCATAGGTTGAGAACTTTCGTCACCACCTATTGTGAGTATTATCTTGACCCCAGTAAAGTTTTTTTCTGCAATCTGGCTATAAGTGGAGTAAATTTGGTCACTGAGATCAAGAGGCACAGAATCATTGTGAAACCTAGTGATTGGAATCATCTTTTTGGTCTAACTCATTATGTGCAAGCTTTGATGGAAGAAAGTCACAAAAATTGGGAAGGATATGATAAAACAATAGTTGTCCAAAGATGATTAAACTAGACATTGAAATTCTGAAAGGGTCTTTCATTGTTGGGATTTTGAATTATGAGGATCGCCTTCTTTATTATATCTTGGCACACATCCTTGTTCCTAGAGCAAGCAACTATGCCTTGCTTGAGGAAGAGGACATTTTCTTGTTATAGGCCATGAAACAGAGGATGCACATCAATTGACTTTTTTATATCATCCACTATATGATGAAGGTAAAAGGAAAGCTCATGATCGACTTCCCTTATGCCATGATAGTTGCCTATATTCTCAATCAATACAAGCTAAGCCTGAGTGATAAACGAGTTTTATGTCTCACTTATCACAACAAATTCACGAAGTCCACTCTCAACAATATGAAAATGAAGAAAGAAGATGGTGTTTTGGGTCTATGTGTTAGGCATGATGCAGCAACACTAGAAGGAGGTGTTTCTGCTGCCATTGTTAATGTGGTCATGGAAGAGGCCTCTGCTGCGAATGAAGACCAGATTCAAGCTGCCATTGTAAGTCTTCAAGCCCAGCTTACGGACTTTTGAGTCTATGCGTAGCTGATAACTCTTTGAAAGTAGAGTTATTTGAACTCTTTTTGATCTTTAAATTGTGCTAAATCCTTGTTTTATTGTCATGATGAGCATTGGAAATACCTTTTCTTTGTCAAAGTTGAGTATGATTATCTATCTTTAAGTATCTATGATTATATGTGATGAATTTGAATGATTTCTCTATCATAGTGCTTTGATTACTGAGTTTCTTTCTACTGATGGAAAGGTTAAAAACTTCAATGGAAAAGAAGAGATTGAGAAGACATCATTGGCAAGATGGAGATGGTCTTTAGGACATAAAGAAGTCATAGAAAAGCATGAAGAAAATACAAGCTTGCTGGCTGCCACAGCATTAACATGTCCAATGCCGCAGCAACCAGCAATGAAGAAGAATTCCAGAGCATGCAAAGTTGCTGGATGCTGCGACGGTAGAAACTCCAATGCTGGCACGCCGATTCGTGAATGAGTGCCTGTTCAGTTTTGTAACAGCAGAATTAAAAAGGTTATTTAACAAGGGGCCATTCTCAGCTGAAAAAAAAAAGAGAGGAGGAGGAGGACGAAAATAGAGCATGGGAAGGCAGGAATCTTGAAGGAAAGAAAGGAAAAATCAAGATCGGAGTCTTGGATTCATCGTCTACAACTCCGTATTTACGGTTTTTCTGAATTTCTGAGTTTTTCTTATGAGGGCTCCTGTTTCTAAATTGTTATTGTTGTTCTCAATGTATGCCATGAACTAATTTTATTTCTAGGATTGTAATCAAACTTCTCATGTAATTTGAATCATTACTTTGTTGAGTTCCTATTTCAGTTTATGCAAAATATTTACTCATGCTTGTGTGTAATGCTTCTGATTGTCTGATCATCAATTGGATGATTTTATGGATTTGAATTGAACTTGGGAAAGGGAATTTGAATCTATGAACTAGTATGAGTAACATATGTTTGAACCAATTGTTGTTAATTGGGAAAAATTTGTTCTAAGGATAGGAATATCTGTTAGAGCCATATGCGATTTCAAATAGAGCTTGATCATGAATGTAACCTGTTTGATGTATTGTCTCATAGGAATATAGGGATTAAAATTAAATGGGTTAAGTTTTGTATTGCCATCGGAAGAGGGATACAATTATATTAGAGCTCTAGATTGATATTTTGAGTAAATTGGAATAGGAAAAAGTTGTTTTAACTGCAATTCAAATGAAGTGAGAAGAAAGATTACAATCCTAGGATCCAGCAGAATAGAGTTTCTAAATTATTCAGTTCTTGATAGTTTACGTTTTTTTTGCAATATTATTTTTAATCTAATTAAATTGATCAAAATTAAATTGTTGTTTGAATAATAGTAAGAGTTCTGAATGTTAGTAGTTAACTATAAAATTTAGTAATAAATCCTCGTGGGAACGACTTTTATTCACTACTTTATTACTTGATTGACACGTATACTTGCGTTGTTGGATTTATCCCATCAAGTTTTTGGCGCCGTTGCCGGGGATTTGGTTTCTAATTTTATGGTTAATATTAACACATAGACTTGCTTATTATTAATTCAAATTGATTTCTGGTTATATATTCATATTTGTTTTATTCAATTTAATATTTTTTTTAGTTGGTTTTACTAATTTCAGGTACTATTTTACTTTATATGCACCAAACTTGTCAAACGCAAAATCTTGAGTTAGTACCTTTTGATCCTGAGATCGAAGGAATACTCCGAGGAATTAGAAAGGAGCGTTCAGAGTCGCAAAGCAACTCTCAATCAATGGCAGAAGAAACGCCAACAAAATCTTTGAGGGAGTATTCTGTCCCTCAAGTTCAGAGTCTGCAGTCTAGCATTCGGAGGCCGGCAATCCAAGCTAATAATTTTGAAATCAAGCCAGCCATTATCCAAATGATCCAGACTTCTGTGCAGTTTGGAGGTTTGCCTAATGAAGATCCAAATGTTCACCTGCTGAATTTTTTAGAAATTTGCGATACTTTCAAGCACAACGGAGTTACAGAAGATGCTATCAGATTGAGGCTCTTTCCTTTCTCTCTCCGAGATAAGGCTAAGAATTGGCTTCACTCACTTCCAGAAGGGTCTATCACTACCTGGGAAGCCTTAACTGATAAATTTCTTGACAGGTTCTTTCCACCTGGGAGACAGCCCAAATACGGAAGGACATCATCTCTTTTGTTCAGTACGACATTGAATCTCTATTTGAAGCATGGGAGAGATTCAAAGAACTCATCAGAAAATGTCCGCATCATGGCATTACTAAGTGGTTGCAGGTTCATACTTTCTATAATGCTCTGAATGGACCTTTGAGAACTACTATTGATGCAGCAGCTGGAGGAGCCTTAATGAGTAAGTCCACTGATGAGGCTTTTGATTTGCTGGAAGAAATGGCTTCTAACAGTTATCAGTGGCCTTCAGAAAGACAAGTACCCAGGCGTGCAGCAGGAGTTTATGAAGTGGATGCTATTACTGCGTTAACAGCTCAGATTGCTTCTTTGTCAAAGAAGTTTGATGGCCTTGGTATTCAATCTGCTGCAAGTCCTTTTGTTACCTGTAACTATTGTGGAGAGGCTCATTCTCCAGAAAATTGTTCATTAAATTTGGAGTCTGTGAACTTTGTGGAGTGATTTAATCAAAGAAAGAACAATCCCTACTCCAACACATTTAATCCAGGATGGAGGAATCATCCAAATTTTGCTTGGAGTCAAAATCAGAATGTTGGTGCTTCATCTTCTAGAGCACAAGGCCCTCCTCCCGGTTTTAATCAGCAAAATATTATTCCGCAGCAGGAGAAGAAGCCATCACTAGAGGACATGTTTATGCAATATATGGCAAAGAATGATGCCATGATTCAGAGTCAAGCAGCTTCTCTCAGGAGTTTGGAGAATCAGGTGGGCCAACTAGCTTCTGCTATTAATAGTCGACCTCTTGGAACTCTTCCTAGCAATACGGAGGCAAATCCAAGATTGGAGGACAGGGAGCATTGCAAAGCACTTACACTTTGGAGTGGCAAAGAAATTGAGAATGATGTGAATAAAAATTCTAACACTTCAAAGGAAGGCCAGATCGAGAAAAATCAAGATAAAGAGGAGGCAATTTCGAATCTTATTCCTCCTCCTCCTCCATTTCCTCAGAGACTCCAGAAACAAAAGAATGAAGCTCAATTTAAAAAATTTCTGGATGTCGTTAAGAAGCTGCATATCAATATCCCGTTTGCTGAAGCACTGGAACAGATGCCCAGTTATGTGAGATTTATGAAGGACATCCTATCCAAGAAAAGAAGGTTAGGTGAGTTTGAGACGGTTGCATTGACGGAGGAATGTAGTGCTATCCTTCAAAACAAGCTACCTCCTAAGCTAAAGGACCCCGGAAGCTTCACTATTCCGTGCACCATTGGGAGCCATTTCTTTGGTAAGGCATTATGCGACTTGGGTGCAAGTATTAATTTGATGCCATTGTCTATTTTTCAAAAGTTGGGATTAGGAGAAGCTAAGCCTACATCGGTCACTCTCCAATTGGCGGATAGATCATATGCTTTTCCTAGGGGAATTATAGAGGATGTGCTTGTAAAAGTTGATAAATTCATATTCCCCTCGGATTTCATTGTGTTGGATATGGAAGAGGACCGAGATGTGCCAATCATCCTTGGGAGACCTTTTCTCGCAACTGGAAGGACTTTAATAGATGTGCAAAAAGGAGAGCTTACTATGAGGGTCCAAGGTCAAGAGGTAACTTTTAATATTTACAAGGAAATTCAACACCCTACAAATAATGAAGAATGTATGTGTATAAGAGTGCTTGATGATGTTGTTGAAGATGTTTTTGTTGCTTCTCAAGTTGATCCTTTGGATGCTTCGTTATGTATGTTGGCTTCTATGGAGAGTTGTGAAGAAGTGGAAGAGTGTGTGAAGTGGTTGGATTCATTTCCTAAATTATCTAGACTTCCACGATAGTTCAAATCTCTTGATCTTCCTAGTGGTACTAAGGAGGCCCCTATGGATGACACGTTTGTCTCTCGTATTTTGAGTGGAGCTGATGGTCCTTCATTAGAGCAAGTTCTTCTCAGTCAGCGACCATCTCATGTGCGTCCCCCACCTCCGAGTTGGATGTTTGGATGAGAGGATCCACCTATTGATTAGTTCTTTACCAGGGAAGTTTCTTTTTCTTAATTTTCTTTCTTTTCTTTCTTTTCATTTACTTGTTCTTTGTTAGTTTTATGATTGGCACATTGAGAACAATGCACCTATTCCATTCTTGTAATATGTCCGTTGATTTGTGTGCATGATTGATTTTCAGCTCCCATGATAGTTTTAAATCACTCATTTTGCTTAACTCTTGAGAACACAGAAGATTGTCTGAGGTGTGCTTAGCTTTGTTGCAATTGGTTTGGTTAAGTTGAGTGGCCCATAAAAACATTTCCACTTAGTCTCTTGCTTTGAGATGCATGTTTGTTTAGAGAATGTTTATATAATTTGTGCTCTCTGTTTGCGGGATTTTACAATAATTGTGATGCTCTCTTGAGGCAAAATCCTAAGTGTGATCCTAGAATTTAGATATGATTTAGGCAATTTTTGGATCGTTTGTGCCTTTCAAGCCTACCATTTGTGATATACATCCTTAGTACCTCTTTTGAGCCTTGTGATACATAAGCCTTTTATTCAACCATAACATGATCAACCTGGATGAGCCTATTTATAATTGTCAAACCTTATCAAGTTTTGGGTATTATGTGGATGCATCTACTTTGAGTCTGGGCATTATTTGATTATATTTGAGGGTGTCTCAATTTTGTGTTGTAAAAAGCATCTGTTTCGAAAAAAAAAATAAAGAAAGAAAGAAAGAAGGAATAGAAAAGAGAAATGAAAATATGTAAAGAGGGCACCAAAGTCAAAAGACGAGAATTTTGATGGAAAGATCATTTGTAAAAAAAAAAAAAAAAAGATTTGATGCATCTTGTGATACCCAAATTTTGTGATATCCATCCATTTATTCATAACCAAGTACCCTGGCCTAACATTACAAGCTTGAAAGTCCTTCTGATCTGAGAGTTTTGGGATCATGCCTACATTAGTGGAGAGAGAGTGGAAATGAAAGTTGTAATGTTCATGCATTTTGATGAGTATCATTTTGCTTAAACTTTTTTGGATAACATGCAACCCTTTGCTAAGAGGCAATGCACACAAACACAGAAGCTCAACTTAACTCCTGATTTGTGGCTGAGTGAAAGCATATTAGGATGATATTTGAGAATATTGAGATGTTAAGTGAATGTGATGATTGTTTGAGAACTGAGTGAGAATCTAGTTTGCACAGTTGTTGAAATTAATTTGATAAATCTTGAGTGTTGCTCTCTGTTGTTCTTTTGCTCGAGGACTAGCAAAATCTTAAGTTTGGGGGTGTGATAACTCTTTGAAAGTAGAGTTATTTGAACTCTTTTTGATCTTTAAATTGTGCTAAATCCTTGTTTTATTGTCATGATGAGCATTGGAAATACCTTTTCTTTGTCAAAGTTGAGTATGATTATCTATCTTTAAGTATCTATGATTATATGTGATGAATTTGAATGATTTCTCTATCATAGTGCTTTGATTACTGAGTTTCTTTCTACTGATGGAAAGGTTAAAAACTTCAATGGAAAAGAAGAGATTGAGAAGACATCATTGGCAAGATGGAGATGGTCTTTAGGACATAAAGAAGTCATAGAAAAGCATAAAGAAAATACAAGCTTGCTGGCTGCCGCAGCATTAACATGTCCAATGCCGCAGCAACCAGCAATGAAGAAGAATTCCAGAGCATGCAAAGCTGCTGGATGCTGCGACGGTAGAAACTCCAATGCTGCAGCGGCCAGATTCGTGAATGAGTGCCTGTTCAGTTTTGTAACAAAGTAAATTAAAAAGGTTATTTAACAAGGGGCCATTCTCAGCGAAAAAAAAAAGAGAGGAGGAGGAGGACGAAAATAGAGCATGGGAAGGCAGGAATCTTGAAGGAAAGAAAGGAAAAATCAAGATCGGAGTCTTGGATTCATCGTCTACAACTCCGTATTTATGGTTTTTCTGAATTTCTGAGTTTTTCTTATGAGGGCTCCTGTTTCTAAATTGTTATTGTTGTTCTCAATGTATGCCATGAACTAATTTTATTTCTAGGATTGTAATCAAACTTCTCATGTAATTTGAATCATTACTTTGTTGAGTTCCTATTTCAGTTTATGCAAAATATTTACTCATGCTTGTGTGTAATGCTTCTGATTGTCTGATCATCAATTGGATGATTTTATGGATTTGAATTGAACTTGGGAAAGGGAATTTGAATCTATGAACTAGTATGAGTAACATATGTTTGAACCAATTGTTGTTAATTAAGAAAAATTTGTTCTAAGGATAGGAATATCTGTTAGAGCCATATGCGATTTCAAATAGAGCTTGATCATGAATGTAACCTGTTTGATGTATTGTCTCATAGGAATATAGGGATTAAAATTAAATGGGTTAAGTTTTGTATTGCCATCGGAAGAGGGATACAATTATATTAGAGCTCTAGATTGATATTTTGAGTAAATTGGAATAGGAAAAAGTTGTTTTAACTGCAATTCAAATGAAGTGAGAAGAAAGATTACAATCCTAGGATCCAGCAGAATAGAGTTTCTAAATTATTCAGTTCTTGATAGTTTACGTTTTTTTTGCAATATTATTTTTAATCTAATTAAATTGATCAAAATTAAATTGTTGTTTGAATAATAGTAAGAGTTCTGAATGTTAGTAGTTAACTATAAAATTTAGTAACAAATCCTCGTGGGAACGACTTTTATTCACTACTTTATTACTTGATTGACACGTATACTTGCGTTGTTGGATTTATCCCATCAGTAGCATAGTAATGAAGCTATCTATGACTGCTTAGGAGCTATCAATGACCGCTTGGATAGGATTGAGCATTGTCTTCTACCACCAGAGGATGATGGGGCTTAGGCATGGATCACAACTTTTAGATAATCTAATTCTGCTTTAGCTATATTGTTATGTTTCAGGTTATTTTGAGCTATGTTGGCTTCTTAGTGGTTATGATCCTTTAATGCTCATCTAACCATAATGGATTTATCTTTTGGACATGATGTTAATTATCTTAGCTTATATTACTTTTGACTCACAAGGCTTGCATAATTTATATAAAATTTGTTAAATGATAAATTGTTAAGTCTTAAATTATATTGTAATATTTGAAATTAATATTTTTGGCAGTATCTTTGATAATAATATATTTTATACATTTTTTATAATCTTTTGATTGGGCTTCTTAAAGTTCAATTAGGCTTAATTATGTTGATTTTGTCACATTCTATGATATTGAGCCTAATTGGATCATTGAAAGAATTATTGTATGAATTAGCCTTAATTTATCTTTTTGGCAGTATTCAGTAAACTAGCTATAACTTGAGTTTCAAATATCTGGTTGATGTGATTTTGGTCTTGTAGGAAAGCTAATACAATTCTCTACAACTTTCATGAGACCTCAAAGGCCAAATCACACGTTTGGATAACTCAAATTGGAGTTGAAGTAAGAACTAGGGTGCTGATCCTGACAGCTTAACCTATGTATACTATTCATAACATAGCTCAAGTTATAGGATGTCAAATGGGCTGAAATTTTGATGGTTAATATTTAAGACCCAAATCTACAACTTTCATGTTGAACACTTTTCTAGAATCTGAGGTCTAATGGATCATATTGGGCTTGGAAATCAGAACAGAGGAGCTATCACTGGGCCAGAGTAGTATAAAGTAATCAAACCATATCTTGAGTTGTAGAAATGATTTTTGACCCAAACTAATGGCATTTGAAAGGTAAGATTCAGGCCTACAACTTTCATGAAGGCTACATTTCTCAAAAATGATGAATGTAATAACTTCAGAGTTAAATGATTTCAGAGACAAAGAATCTCCATAATTTTTCACTCATCAAAAGTCATTTGACATTTTTCACTCATTTTTCACTCATCCACTTACCCATGACTCAGCCCCCTTGTCATTTTGTATCCCTAATCCTCTATAAAAGGCACCATTGGCAGATCATTAGGTGGGTCTTGGTCCTAGAGGCCAAGATCATGCTATTATGTTGTTGTAGTTTTCCTTTGTTCTAAATTGAAGTTATGCTCTTCTTTTTCTTCTTCTTTCTTTCTTTCTTCTTGTCTATGAGTAATTAAGTTTCATTTTACTTGGGTGAAAGGGTGAAGCTATTGGTAATAAAAGTAAGGTTAGATTCATTCCTTTCTTGTGCTTAAATGATTTATTTTTCAAGCAGTCATTATATGTATTGTATTTTATTTCCAATCAATTTAGAAACCCTCCTTGTAAAGTGGAGTTCTTGATTTGTTGTAGACAAGAGATTGACACAATGAATGCTTGAACCCATTTACAAGTGTTGGTGTTAGAAACTCTCCTTGTAAAGTGGAGATCTTGATTTATTGTAGACAATATTTTGGCACAGTGAATGCTTGATCCCATTTATGAGTGGTGGTATTAATAGATGATTAAAGGAGGCATAATATAATTACGTATATACTTTTTAATGAACTTTGAACGATGTATTTTTTGATTGGAACCTCCGTTATGTGTGGATTCTAATTGAGTTATAAAAAGAATTAATCTTGTTCTTATTTTATTTACCAAGAGTGGATCTCCTAACCCAAGTAAAGCTTTTTTATTTGTTGTGACAAAATATTTACTTTACCTTAATTAATTTTTCTTCATCAAGTCTCTGTGGTTTGACCTCGGACTCACCGAGAATTTATTACTTGAGATAACCTGCACTTGGATTTGCAACTTTTAATCCACATCAAGTTTTTGGCGCCGTTGCCTGGTACTTGATTTTAAGAATAAATTTATTAAGGTCTTTTCTATATTTTGAATATATTTTTGTATATTTTTTCTCTTTTTTTACTCTTTTAAATTTTTTTTTGTACATACTAACGTACTAACTCTTTTGTACTCTCCTTTATTCCTCTATAATCTTCAATCATTAATGAAATAATCTTGACTCTTCTCTTCTTCCTCCTTCGCAGTTCGGTGGGGCTCTTTTCTCGATTTTCATGTTTTAAATTTACTTTCTGCACTTTATTTTCTGTATTTTATTTTTTGTATTTTATTTTTTGCACTTTATTTTCTCGTATTTATCTTCTCATCATTTATTTATTTTTATTTATTTGTTGTCATTTATTTTTTATCATTTATTTTTTGTTATTTATTTTCTCATTCATTTTTGTTTACTAACTTACTAACTTAATTACTAACTATCTAACTATCTAAATTTTTAAGTTATCTGCTTACTAACTTATTTGGTAGTTAGTTTATATCACATCCTTGTTAATATTTGTTACTACGTGTTAATATATATTTGGCGGCTGGTTTATACCCTATCCTTGTTAATATTTAATGGCAGGTTTATATCGTCTACTTGTACATTTTCTTTTCTATTTTAAGTTACTTGTTTATGTTTAAATGGTATCGTGATTTAAATTCTGGTTGTTTGGTTAAAATTAATCATGGTACTTTACACATTGATTTGTTTGAATCATAATCACACACATCAAATACAATGACTAAAAATGAAAGTGTGCATGATGAACATGAAAATCAATCGTTGCGAACCATGCGTGAGTATTTACAACCACCTCAAAATTCTAGTCTATCATATTTTATCTTTCCACTCAATGCCAACAATTTTAGATTTAAGCTAGATTCATACAATCTGGGATGGAGAAATCACCCGAACTTTAGTTGGAGGAATAATAATCAAGCACAATTCATGCAACCACCACCTCCTCAGGCACAACAGGGCTCTCAAAATTCTCAAGGATATGCACCTTTTGTCCCACCATACAGGAATAACCTTGAAGAAACATTGCATGCATTAATAGAAAAGCAAGATGCCATTATTAATCAAAACACTAAAGCCATGATTGACATAAAAGACACTCTTACTAAACTTTCTTCTGTACTCACCATTCACGAGAAAGAAAAATTTCCTTCTCAATTTCAACTAAATCCCAAGGGTCAATACAGTCTAAATGATAGTAATTTAGAAAACCAACAAATAGATCAAGTCAAGTCAATGATAACCCTTAGGAATGGAAAAGTTGTTGAAGAAAGTAAGGAGATAAAGAGCCAAGTGTCCAAAGTGATGAACTCTTTGAGTGTGAATAAGCTAGAGGATGTTGAAAAGAATCAAGATAGTAGTGATGCTGAGTTACCCAAGAAACCTGAGGTGACAAAAAGTCTTGTTAAGCTAGAAAATGATGACGAGAGCCACCAGACATACATGATTAACTTAATCATAGATAGGGGAGTTTCTACAACTCATGATGTTGATCCCATTGAGAATTTTCTTGTCAATTTTGAGTTTGATTCTATCAGTAATCCCTCTGATATAGTTGATATTTCTACTATTTTTTATAAAACTTAGGATCATGACACTCAGGCATGGCAACCAAAGTTTAAGGAGTTTCCTAAGAAAGGTTGGAGCATTACTGATAAAAAAGGTGTTCGTCCTTTGATTTGTTCTTATAAAATTAATTTAAAAAAAGGTAAATGGTCAGCGATTGAGGCCATAACTTGAGTTGAAGGATCCAGATGTAGCAGAGACTTTGGTAGACGATCCTGTCTACTAAAGCTGAGGTAAGTTTTTAGTATTTCATGTTTTTATTGAGTCGGATTAAGTGCTTCCCAAATTTTAGAGCCTTTGTATGGGGATGTAAATAGTGTCGGCCAAAAAAAATATAAAACAAAAGAACAAAAAATTTTTTTTTTGCATGCTTGTATATTTCATTTTACTTTATTTTGTCTTTTTTTTTTTTTTTTGTCATTGTTAACCATTGTCAAGATGTAGTTATTCTCTTCTCGTCTAAGCATTTCGGGTATGTGACTTCTCCCCATTACTTTGTTTAATTTTGTCCCAATAATCTTTTTGATGTATATTGATGATTATTTCTTCAGAATGGATTTAATTTTTAACATTGAGGACAATGTTGTGATCTGATTGGGGGGAAAGACAGTTGTGTGAATAGTTATGTAAAAAAAAATAAAATAAAAAACCAAAAAACAAAAAAAACTCAAAAAAATAAAAAATAATTAGAAAGTGTGTTTATTAATATGTTTGTCAGCAATTTACTAACAGTAAAACCAATTAGGGATGACAGAGTAAGGAGTAATTTTACTCTTGAGATGCATCTAGATTGGGGTAGTAACTATTTTGTGTAGAAGTAGCAAATGGATTCAGGGATCATGGCATGGTTGAATAAATTGTCTTCTTTCTTAAATTTCACATACTTGGTTATGGATGTTGAATTGATAGATTGAGAATGATGGATATATGCCTTGTGAGATTTTGAGTCTATCGATGAATGGATTGAACATCTGTATCATTCTCTTCTTTCTTGTGTGATTTTTTTTCACTCATGGAATTGTTATTCTAGAACTTGTTTTGATTCTTTTTGAGGCTACATTTTCACATGCATACATAAAAATGATTGAGACATTTTGAAATAGCTACTTTGACCAAATAGCCAACCTTACATATTTTTCCTTGTGTAAACTCCTTTGAACTTATTTGACAATTCCTTATTTTTAGCTCATTACGTGTTCTAAAAAAATATGTTCTTACCTAACTTTAGGGAATAAGAGAACATTGACTTTGTTATTGGATGAGTTTTTAAACAAGTGTGGGGGTGTGTGTGCATAATGTTGAAAGAAAAAAAAAGGAGCTGACCACCGCTGCAATCAAAGGATTATCAGACTCTCCTAATGTACCATTTGACATATCCATACCTAGAATGAAGGTGGATGCTTGGAAACAATAGGAAGAGAAGGAGAATGTTCAGGCTTAACAATGAATTCAACCCATCAATTTGGCGTTGATCTTCAACAAAACATTAGTCAAATATTAGTCATTGTCTTTTATGAGAAGGAAGCAAACAGAGATGGAACTAAGAAAACCTTAGGAAATTTAAACTGAATGTTCTCAAACATCTTCTCCACTCTAACTGTACCCTAATGCTCTTCTATTCTCTTTGGTATTTAACTTGTTATATTCATATTACCCCTCTCCTTTATCATAGCCTCATTACAATCTTGAATAAAGTTCTCTTGATTTTTATGTGCATGTGTTTTTGAATAGCGGAGAAGTAGAAGATAAGCAAGCTTATGGTAGTGCAATTATTCATGAGTTGAATAGAGTGAAATACTTATCTTTTAAACACTTGAGAGATTGAGAGTGAATTCTGTGAGGATCTATTATTCTTGATTCATTCTTTTCAACTGAAGTTTCCTTGCTTGTTGGTTTGAGTTGTGAAGAAATGTTACCTCATGAATGTTTTGATCCCTTGAATATCTGGTTGCTCTTCTTGATTCATTGAATCTTTTAGAGTTTTTAGCTTTTGAGTCTGTGTCATTTTTTCTTTGTTCCCTAGTTTTTTTTATGTGTTTTGCCCAAGAGTGCAAAAGTTAAGTGTGAGGGAATTTGATAACAATATATTTTATACATTTTTATAATCCTCTCATTGGGCTTCTTAAGGTTCAATTAGACTTAATTATGTTGGTTTTGTCACATTCTATGATATTGAGCCTAATTGGATCATTGAAAGAATTATTGCATGAATTAGCCTTAATTTATCTTTTTGGCAGTATTCAGTAAACTAGCTATAACTTGAGTTTCAAATATCTGGTTGATGTGATTTTGGTCTTGTAGGAAAGCTAATACAATTCTCTACAATTTTCATGAGACCTCAAAGGCCAAATCACACGTTTGGATAACTTAAATTGGAGTTGAAGTAAGAACTAGGGTGCTGATCCTGACAACATAGCTCGAGCTATAGATGTCAAATAGGCTAAAATTTTGACGGTTAATATTTAAGACCCAAATCTACAACTTTCATGTTGACCACTTTTCCAGAATCTGAGGTCTAATGGATCATATTGGGCTTGGAAGTCATAACAGAGGAGCTATCACTGGGCCAGAGCAGTATAAAGTAATCAGACTATATCTTGAGTTGTAGAAATGATTTTTGACCCAAACTAATGGCATTTGAAAGCTAAGATCCAGACCTACAACTTTCATGAAGGCCACATTTCTCAAAAATGATGAATGTAATAACTTCAGAGCTAAATGATTTCGGAGACAAAGAATCTCCATAATTTTTCACTCATCAAAAGTCATTTGGTATTTTTCACTCATTTTCCACTCATCCACTCACCCATGACTCAGCTCCCTTATCATTTTGTATCCCTAATCCTCTATAAAAGGCACCATTGGCAGACCATTCGGTGGGTCTTGGTCCTAGAGGCCAAGATCATGCTATTATGTTGTTGTAGTTTTCCTTTGTTCTAAATTGAAGTTATGTTCTTCTTTTTCTTTTTCTCTTTTTCTTTCTTCTTGTCTATGAGTAATTACGTTTCATTTTACTTGGGTGAAAGGGTGAAGCTCTTGGTAATAAAAGTAAGGTTAGATTCATTCATTTCTTGTGCTTAAATTTATTTTTCAAGCAGTCATTATACGTATTGTATTTTGTTTCCAATCAATTTAGAAACTCTCCTTGTAAAGTGGAGTTCTTGATTTGTTGTAGATAAGAGATTGACACAATGAATGCTTGAACCCATTTATAAGTGTTGGTGTTAGAAACTCTCCTTGTAAAGTGGAGATCTTGATTTGTTGTAGACAATATTTTGGCACAGTGAATGCTTGATCCCATTTATGAGTGGTGGTATTAATAGATTATTAAAGGAGGCATAATATAATTACGTATATAATTTTTAATGAACTTTGAACGATGTATTTTTTGATTGGAACCTCCGTTATGTATGGATTCTAATTGAGTTATAAAAAGAATTAATCTTGTTATCATTTTATTTACCAAGAGTGAATCTCATATCCCAAGTAAATCTTTTTTATTTGTTGTGATAAAATATTTACTTTACTTTAATTAATTTTTCTTCATCAAGTCTCTGTGATTTGACTTCAGACTCACTGAGAATTTATTACTGGAAATAATTTATACTTGAATTTACAACTTTTAATCCACATCAATCTTTTAGAGAAAAAAAAAAGTAATATGGAGATAATTTTTGCAATCAGAAAAATAATTAGAATAAGAAGATAAAAATCGTTGACCTTTGCTTATGAAGATGATAAAAAATCGAAGAATCCTCTTTCTCTTTCTCAACAAACGTAGAGAATACATGAATCTTTCGATTCATTTGACTCTTGCACTCAATTTCCAATGCTGAATATTGGACAAGAGTCATGTTCTTTTTTTATGTTATTTTTTTACATATATTTATATTCAAAATGGTATTTTAACTTTAAAATAAAACTATCCAAATGAATGATGATTTTATGATAATTATAATTATAATAAATAAGAAATGATTAATTATTAATTTTTAAATGTAATTTATAAAAATTTACGATTAGGTTTTTCTAAAATGGTAAAAATATATTTGCATTTAATTAAAAAATGTTATTAATTAAATACTCCTAATACCGGAGTTCATTATTTTATGTTTTAAAGAAAAAATGGAAATAACTAATTTAACGAAATATCTGATGTATAGTTTTTTGGTTTTCCAAATTAAATATTAATTGAATATAGAAAAGAGGTTGAAATTGAATAAAACTTGGTTAGTTTTGTCGTATATTTTTTTATTGTTCAATAAATGTTGTTATGGACCGGATTAGGGGCTCACAGAACTAGAGCAACTTGACTTGTCAGGCTGACACCCAAGCGTACGGTGCACATGAAGCAGCTTAAATGTCAGGTGTAACGACATGAACAATTCCTGATCGTATCTTATATAAGCAGACAAATAAGGACAAATGAATAGTTATCTCTATGACCCTATCCTCACGATCCTGTCTGTGTCACCATGATCCTAAGAAGCAGCATTTGACACGCATTAAATGCTCAAGCACCACATATCCTAAAACTCTTATATAAATATAATAAGTAAGAAAGACAATATATGATCTAATTCTAAAAATCACACTATATTCTCCTTGCACACCTACTGATTTGAACGTCAGAGTGCTACAAAGGAGCTCATCTTTTCACGCCTATACTGGTAACCCTCAGAACCCAGTTATGAACAAATGTAAAATTATGGTTTTATATTTTTCTATTTAGTGCCAAAAATTTTCATAAACAAATGAAACTAAATTAGACACATTTTTAAATATTTAGATATTGAATAATTAGTTTATAGTTAGAGTTATAAAATTTAAAACAATCATTATAATCCATGGAAAAGAGATTTTTGAGTAATATATATTATAATTTTTAAATATATTTTTGAAATTTTGTTTCATTAGTTTTTATACTTTATTAGTTTTTATTTAGTAATTACACTCTTTGAATTTTTAGCTTTATTATATATTGATCAATTAGATTACTGTTTATATAATAATTTAGACTCTTAATTGAAGTTTTTAATTTAGATTAAGCAATAACTATATATGAAAATAAATAAATTTATGTAATGAGATTAAGTTAAATTATTATATATAAATATAATAATAATTTGGTATGAATTGTTATCCGTACATCGCATGGATCCAAAATGCTAGTTATATATATATATATATGGGACATATATAGTGAGAGGAGTTTTTATTGTGAGAGGGTGAGAAGATTAAATATTGACCATACAACCATACATAGATGGTCAAGATTAAAAGTTATTTAAAGGTCATGTGACCACTTAAAAAAGTCACATGCATTTTTGTTCTAATCTTGATCATTCATGTAAGATCCAATGGTCAATATTCACTCCTCTCACCTCTCACAATAAACACTCCTCTCACCTCACATATCCTATACATATATATATATATATATATATATATATATATATATATATATATATATATATATATATATATATATATATATATATATATATATATATGGGGATATATCTAGTGAGAGGGTGAGAGGAGTAAATCTTGACCATATAACCATACATGAATGATCAAGATTAAAAGTTACTTGAAGGTCATATGACCACTTAAAAAAGTTACATGCATTTATGTTCTAATCTTGACCATTCATAAAAGATCCAATGGTCAATATTCACTCCTCTCACCTCTCACAATAAACACTTCTCTCATCTGAGTAAGATTATATATATATATATAGGGGACACATCTAGTGAGAGAATTTTTTATTGTGAGAGGGTGAGAGGAGTAAATTTTGACCATACAATCATACATGGATGGTTAATATTAAAAGTTACGTGAAGGTCATGTGACCACTTAAAAAAGTCACATACATTTATGTTCTAATATTAACCATTCATTAAAGATCCAATGGTCAAGATTCATTCTTCTCACCTCTTATAATAAACACGCTTCTCACCTGAGTAAGATCCTGTATGTATATATATATGAAGTATATCAGACGAGAGGAGTGTTTATTGTAAGAGGTGAGGGGAGTGAATATTGACCATTAGATCTTTCATGAATGGTCAAGATTAAAAAATAAATACATGTAACTTTTTTAAGTGGTCATATGATCTTTAAATAACTTTTAATCTTGACCATTCATGTATAATTATATAATCAAGATTTATTCATATTATATTTTTACAATAAAAATTTCTCTCACTAAACATATCCCGTATATATATATATATATATATATATATATATTGGTACATGTTCTAATATAATGTAATTTGTCTATTTGACCTCTTATTCTCGTATCATGTGCTTTTTTTTAAATAAATTCTATTATACTGAAATGCACAAAATTTAATCATATGTGGAACCCAATAATAATAGTCAATGACCATATCTCAGTAAATAATTCATTCTTATATTATAAATGAGAGTATTTTATTTTAAAAGTGTGATATTTTTTTATCATATTCTTTTTTATGATACTTTTTTTTCAATTGTTGCTATCATTTTTTTTATTTTAATTCTCCTTTTAAATTTATTATTTCTATTTACTCAAATTTTCACTATCTCTTTTACTTATCAGTTACAAGTTATATTTTGTTATCAAATCTTCTTAATAAAATTTTAAATTTGCTTTATCAATTCTTTATTAATTCCTTATATCTTTGCTTAATCAAATATCAAATTTATATGAATAACTCTTAAATTCAAATACATTTTCATTTCTTTGCTTAAAAAATCTCTTTTAATTTTAATATTATGGACTTTTTTAAATTTTAAACATCATTTTTAATTTAAAATTTTAAAATTCTATCTAAATAAAAAAAAATCATGTGAGATGCACTGGGATATATAATAGTTAAAAAAAAAAAAGGCAGAACAAATTTAAAAAAAAATGGCTCTCTGTTAACGAAATTAAAAAAACAAAACGACACTACTTCGAAAAAATGGCAGGATAGTTTTTTAAAAAAAAAATTGCTCTTTGTTGATTTAGCAACCAGTGCGATGGCTCATTGTTATTGATTTCTGGGTATAAAAAATTGAAGATGCAAAGAAGCAATTCATACACTATAGATGACGGCTCTAGCCCATGTTGATGATGCTCTCATAATCAAAGGCAGACGGCTTTCCTCCATTTTCCCTTGACAAGCGCAAATTGGTTCATGTCAGTGGAGTTGTTTCATAGTTCGGTGCAAAGGCGGCGACGACTCTGGGTGAGGGGGTCGCGTTCGATTCTCCCAAGACAATAAGCACCATTTCGATCTGATGTGCAAAACAAACAATGGCGTCGCGTCAGGGAGTCGAGTTTTATTCGCCAAAAACAACAACCTTCATTTCGATCCGATGAAGCCACTCCCTTGCCAACAACAGCCTCCATTTCAATTTCAGATACAAGGTCCGCGATGGTGCTTGGTTAGGGGAACGGGTGGGTTCTCCCAGAACAAGAATCTCCAATTCACGAATTTGGGAAGATTGTATTCTCTTTCATACTCTTGCTTCTAATTTTTTTTAGGAATATTTGGTTGCTTTGACAACTAAATTTTGATCTTTACATGTCTAAATTCGTTTTGATCAGGGTAGACATTAAACAAATTAGGAAGGAGAATAATTAAACACTATTAGTGATTGCCTTAATTGATTAAGTTTAAATCATATTAAATTAGTCAAAAAAATTGCATGCGTTAATTTTGTTGACAATCACAACCAAAATTAGAATTGATTTCCCTACTATCTTTCAATCACAAACATTTCCTATTTTATTTGCTATTACCTTTCTATATATTTCCTTTCATGAGAATGGTACTTTCAGCTTCTACCAATTACCTAAACTAAATCATGTGTCCCACTCTCACTTTCAGCTAACTGAACAAGCACCTTACTGCTGTAATCACACAATTTATCTGTCCTATTATTAGACTCAATAGAGAATGAGGCACTTACAAAATATCTCTCTTTCTTTTGCGTAGGTGCGTGAGGCTAAAGGTCCAATTTCTGAAGATAGTCCCAATTATGAATTGCCATTTAGGCTTTTACATGGGAATGATAGTGTACTCACCATATCTGAAAGTTGTTCTCAGCATTATTGTTAAGAACTTTATTTTATATATGATATGTGGGTCTTAGATTCAAACCTTTTTTGAATTGGTTTAATGCAGAATCGGTTATTGAACTGGTCTCAAGCTATTTCATAACTGATTTTTAATGGTTTTTGAACTGGTTCCATAAAAAAAAAAGAAACTGATTAACTGACTCTTTATAACTGGTTTCTTAAGCTTTTTTTTAACTGGCATATGAGAGAGCAGTAGCCAATTTCCTCCAGTTGAGAAGAAGCAGTTCTGGCAGTGCTATATCTATATGAGGTATGTTTGATTTGAATCATATTTTCCATTTTGTTATTTATCAGTGTTTTTTTTTTTTTACTTGGTTTATGATAAGACACAATGATATCATTTGATCCATGTAGTCGACCCTACCTAGTAAAAAAAGACTTAGTTGTTGTTGTTATTTATTAGTATATTTTTACATTTTCCCCTAATAGTTATTATTCGTCTATCTGTAACTTAGGAGTAATTAAGTAGTCTACGAAGAGCTTGATGCCGGAGATGTGGAAGCAAATAAAAGAGTATACATGTATGCGGCCTTTTTCTGTTAAGTTGAAGTTTGGAAATTGATAATCTTATTGGGATTACTCTTACTACCGTGTTAAAATCTCTGTTTTATTCGTCAATGTAATTTACAAATTACTTATAAATTTGGCAAGTAGGAAACTGGTGAAGCGTAAAGAGAATGTGATGTTTTAATTAAGCATATGTAGTTGTGTAATAGTTGACACCATGATTAGGAGGAGTATTAATTTTATATGCCTACAAGAAACTGAGTTAAAGAAAACACAAAGGAACTCGACATTTTGGGTTTTAAGTTTTAGTACACTAGTAAGGTAAAATCTAGAAATAGAGTAGGTATAATAGTAGATAAGAATTGAAAGAATAATGTTGTAGATGTGAGAAGGCTCGAAGATAGGATCATAGATTTGAAGTTTGTTGTGGAAAAAGAAACTTTTAATGTTATCAGTGCGTATACACTCCAAGCAAGATTAGACGAGTACTACAAGATAAAATTTTGAGAAGATTTAGAAGGTTTAGTTCAGGGAATATCATTAGGAGGGAAGATTTTTCTAGGAGGAGACCTAAATGGTCATGTTAGGAGCGAATCTAAGAGGTATGAGGATTTGCATGGGGGGTATGGTCTAGGAGTGGCTAATGCAGAAGGTAAAGCGACTCTAGATTTTTTGGTAGCTTTTGATTTTATAATAGCTAACATTTGTTTTAGGAAGCGAGAAGAGCATCTTATCACATACAGAAGTGAGGGTTCTTGCTCTCAAATTGATTTTTTTTTTCTAATAAGGAAATCTGATAGAAAGCTTTGCATGGATTGCAAAGTCATTTTAATTATGGATGTACGAGTTAATAAGATGAGAGTAAGGAGAAATTATCGAGACAGAGTCCCAAGGATCAAATGGTGGCAACTAAAGAGAGGAAAATAAATGCTCTTTCAAAGGAGGATTATGGAGGAAGACATTTGGGAGGTACAAGGGAGTACTAATGATTTGTGGGACGAGATGATTAAAGGGATTACGAAGGTAGCAAAAGAGATAATCATTGAATCAAGAGGTTTTAGACTCAAGGATAAATAATCTTGGTGGTGAGACGCAAGTGTACAAGATAAGGTTAATGTTAAAAGAAAATGTTATAAAGCTTGTCATGTGTGTAAAAACGATGAAAATTAGAAAAATATAAGGTAGCTAAAAAAAGATACTAAGAAGGCTGTGAGCGAGACGAAAGATAAAGCGTTCAACGGGTTATATTAATCTTTGGGCACCAAAGAAGGAGAAAGAAATATTTACAGTCTTGCTAAAAGTATGGAAAGGAAAATAAAAGACTTGGATAAAGTGAAATGCATTAAGGATGAAGAGGGTAAAATTTTGGTTACGGAATAAGACATCAATGACCGATTGAAGAGGTTTTTTCACAAGTTATTTAATGAGAGACATGTGACACTAGGGGATTCAGACATTCTAAATACTAGAGAGGAGGACCAAAATAAAATCTTTTATCATAGAATTCGAAAGTTTGAGGTAAAAGAAACATTGGAGAGGATGGATAATGGAAAAGCGATTCGACTAAATAATATACCTATTGAGGTATGAAAGTGCCTAGGAGAGAAAAGTATAAGCTGGCTCACAAAGCTGTTTAACGAGATAATGAGGTCTAAAAAAATGCCAAATAAATGGAGGAGAAACACTTTAATCCCTATTTATAAGAATAATGGAGATGTGCAAAACTGTACAAATTACAAAGAGATTAAACTCATGAGTCATACTATGAAGTTATAGGAAAGAGTAATTGAACGGAGATTAAGACAAAAAACTCATATTTCAGAGAATCAATTTGGTTTTATGTTTGAGAGGTCAATCATGGAAGCAATCTATCTTCTACGAAGATTGATGGCGAGGTATGATAGGAAGCAAAAAGACCTATGTTGTGAAATCGACAAGTGCACCGAATCGCAAGAGTAATAAAACGTGAGTAAGAGTATCGTCGCATGAGGATTAAGTTATTAATTACTAAATTAGCTCAAAGTGACACTATCTAAGCTAATGAAAAATAGAGTTATTACAAATATAATTAAAAAGAAATATAAGTAAGCAAAACAAAAAATCAAAGGGGTGAAAAGTAATGGCATTAAAGTGTTAGGGTTCAGACTTCACTTGAACTATTTAAATATACATTCAAATATTAGTTTAATTATGTTCTATGTCAATGATTTATAGTCAATTCCCAAAATTAATTAATACTCAATTCCTTGGTATATTAATCATCTTACATTATTTGAAATTAACTAATCACTTAGTCTAACCCCAAATAGAATGACATTATCAAGAACGAGAGAATTAAAAGAAAGGCCGCATAACCCACAACGTCTATTCCTAGCAATTGCAGAAATTATGGTGTTAATCACATGTTCTAGATTCATACAAAATTTTTCAAATCATACATTAACTCAAAAGATCATTCCCAAATTGATTAGGTTTAGAAAAATATTAAGAATATAGATAAATACGTAAATCATGAAATAGAAACATAAATTAAACTCATAAAAGAAGTTATATCATCATAGTTCAAGATCCATCATCTCCCTAACAAGGGAAGATTGGTTACACATGGAAAAAGAAGAAATCAAAGGGAAGAATATGACAACCTCTATTGTAGAAAGGTGAAAAGGTTGAAGAAAATTCCTAATCTTCAAGTTTAATTGCACCCACACTACATTAGGGTTTGTGTCTCTTGACGGCTGCTGCGTTCTGTCTAAGTATGTGTTTAATTTGACAAAACTTCTCTTTTTATAAAGAATTCACGTTGCTGTTTACGCAACCAGCGTTTAAGCGCTACCTTCCTAGCGCTCAGGTGCTGGGACACTTAAGTGGAACTCTCCTATGCGCGTTGCACGCTCAAGCGGCGGGATATCAAGTGCTCAGGAGATGGCTCCTGAATAGAATTTCTTCTTTTTTCCTTGTGCGTTTAAGCGTCCAATCTTTTCTATGCGCAATTACCTAACAAAAATACATAAAAACACGTAATAAGAACATAATTAAAATAATAAAAAATATAACAAAACTTGAGAACAAAACTAAATTAAAAAGATTAAAAGAGGATAAAAACTCAAGAATTTGAACTACAAAAATATGAATTTTTGTAGGTTCATCACTCCCCCAAACTTAAGTTTTTGCTTGTCCTCAAGCAAAAAGAAAAACAAAAACAAAAAACAAAAAAACTAAACAGATAAAAACTTAAAACACACAGACTCAAACATGGTACTACCGAGTATTGAAAATCATTCATATCATTAGAAACTGCTTCACAATCTAATTTCAAAGTGTCATACATGCACAATCCAATTATTACATCGTCTCTCACATGCAACTCTTATGCAAAAATGACTTTTCAAAAACATGAATGAAAGACCAAATCTACTTAAAAAGTACAAGCTCAAATAGGTTTATAAAAATGTAAATGCACATCAAACCTGCATCCATAGGGTTGTTCTTCATTTCTCTCTCCACTAATGTAAATAACACATAACCAGGGATCAAAAGGGTCTTTACAAAGGTTGTAATATAAGGCCAATGGTGATGGTTAAGAAAGAAAGGATAAGATAATAAAAACAAAAGTTGAGATACATAATTATGCAAATTTCAAAATTTAAGTCACAGAATGTAGAACAAGTGCAAAACAGAGCATAAGAAACAACATTTTATTCATTTTTTTTTCTTCTTTTCTTCTTTCTTTTTTTTAACAACCTTCACCCCAAACTTTTTCCTTTGTAATACTTTGGGTGGACTTTCTCTTTTTGAATTGAACTTTTTTTTATAGCTACTGAAATACTTCATGCATAAAAATAACGAAGGCTTGAATAATAAAATAATACAAGATATGCAGTCAACAAAAGGGTGTGTAAAAGAGGATTTTTTTTTTTTCTTTTTCAAGTGGGTGTGGGAAAAGGAAAATGTGGGTAAAGAAAAAAAAAAGAGCCCAACATACACAAGGCTGTGAAAAGGGACCTAAGGATATACTGTGTTTACAAGTGGGCTTGAAAGGCTCAAACGATCCAAAGAAGACCTTTATTATTTCCTTAATCATGTACTGTCTAGGATTTCGCCTCAAGAGATAATCAAACAACTTCTAAATACAAATCATCCACACACATGCATTCCTATAAACTTTCTCTAAGCTTGACATGCAATTAAATTCCAAGGTCTATCAAACATAAAGATGGGAAATACATCAATACACAATTGAAACAATAGAGATAAATGCAACTCATAGATTCTCATGTGCTATATCAAGAAATCAAATCAATCCACAATTTATGCAATCATTGGATATTCAATTCAACACACTGACATGCATAGAATGACTCAAAACACAATAAGATGATGATAACAAATCAAAATCAATAAAACTAAATGTGAAAATAAAATAATAAAGAAAGGAAAAGAAAAACTCTTTTTTTTTGCGGCTGACAACTATATACATCCTTCTACAAAGGCTTCGAACTGGGTAGGCACCTAAGCCGACTCAACATTACCTTCAAAACAAAAATAGAAAAATTGTCAGTCAATAAAATAAAGAAATAACAAAATAATAACAAAAACAAAAACTAACCAAAACCAAAAAGAATAAAAGAGTAAAGAAAAATAAAGAAAATTTAGGTTGCCTTCCAAAAAGTGCTTGTCTAATGTCATTAACTTGACGTTACCCTTTTGTTTATGGTGGCTTGAAATAGGAGAAATAGAATGATGCCTTTCTTGTAGATTTTTTCCTCCAAACTCAGTCGTTGCTCTTAGAATCCTCTCCAAAAATTTTCTAAACTGGAGTTGTACTTATTTGTCCAGAAGACACCTTAGCATTTGTAACTCCGCTAGGCCATGGGATTTTTAATTTATCAACAGGTATGGTACCAAGTTTCAATTTGCCAGAAAAATTGAGATCCTTTTGCAATAAATTTTGAGAACTGGAAGGACTTTTTTCCATTTCCACCATCTTGGAGGTACAAGAATCAACATTCATCGGTGGTGCAGAGTTCTTACCAATCGACTCCTTTTGAGCTTTACCTTGAATACAATTAATAGAAGCATGAAAATCTGATGTTGGGATAGACTTATCAAAATCATTTATAATCACTTGATCTCCAACCACCCTTAAAATAAGATTTCCTCTAGGCACATCAATTAATGCTCCTAAAGTTGCTAGGAATAGTCTTTTAATAATTAATGGGATATCAGCATCCTCATCCATATCTAAAACTACAAAGTCAACTGAAAAAATAAATTTATCTACCTTCACTAACAAATCTTCCATAATACCGTACATATGTCTGATTGATCAATCTGCTAATGTTAGGGTCAAAACGTGTTGCCTATTTGCTAACCGCAAGTGCACGGGTCGCACAAGTAATACAGATACAAAGTAAAAGTTCGTTTCCACGAGGATATTACGAAATAAAGCTAAATACCAACCAATAGCTTAATTAATTCTAGACAAGGACATAAAAATAGAAAATAATAATCTAAACTAAACTAATCTATAAAAGCAATAAACCTAAAAGCGGTTAGGTTTCAGGAAATCCTCCTTCACCCCCTACATCTACTAACAACATGCAATTCTCCTCATAAACATAAATGCATTGATTAGGTTAACTTGAGAATCTGATGTAGTCAAAAGCCTATGTCTAGGTCAATCAACCCTGGTTTCAATTGCCAAACTCACTAAGTTTCCTTGAGAGCCAGTGCAACTTCCACTCATAAACGATCTATTCTCAATCACACACTATACATGGTCAATAGGTATATTTCTATCCTATTAACGAATCAACTCATCCAAGCTAATTGAACTCGCCTAACATGTATCAATCATACCATATCCATATCAACAAATCCCTATGTCTAGTTCATTTGCCAATATTAAGATCATGCAATTGAGGCCAACCAAGAATAAGCATTAAACACAGATAATGATTGAACCATAATCAAACATCCACACAAACTTAGAGAAAAACACATCATTAATATATATAAAAGGATCCAAAATATTCCTAAACAAAGCTTAGCTATACAAAAGATAAGGAAGAGAAGAGAGAAAGGGAAAAGAGAGAAAAAAGCTCATTAATTTGTCTCTGAAGCTTGAATCCTCCTTCAATCCTTTGATCCTTGACTCCAATCCACCAGCAATGAAGATCTAGCTAAACTATCTAACCTAAAACTAACCTAAACTAAGAAAAACTATCAAAACCTAAAAACTAGAAATGGCCAAATGGCCAGAACAGAGAAAAACTGAGAGAGAATGAGAGAAAAGCGCATGAAAATCTATTTATAGGCTCAGCAGCCGCCTCAGCACCGCGGTGCCCGCATATGCGCGCCGCGGCGCTAAATGGGTCGGTCTATTTACGTTGCGGCGCCCACTTTACTAGGTCGCGGTGCGGCGCTCTTGCCCTGGGTCCAAGTATGACCAGGTTGAAAACCCTCTCAGCGCCGCGGCGTGCTCTTTCTTGCGCTACGGCGTTACTTGCTGGAATGCCAATTTGGCTTCCTCTTCCTCTTTAAGCTTAATTGCTTCATATTTAACCTTGTTTGGAGCCCCTCCTATCATAGAGAAAACACCAAATCAATAACATATATAAATCTACTCAATCCATAACAATTAAAGCTCAATTTTGCATAATAACACATCAGAAAGGCTTAGATTCCGAATATGACAAATATAAGCACAAAACCCTCCAAATATGCATTTTAAACAAGGACATAACATTCATTCTAGCACAAGGATAGGGCACAAATAATTGCATTCTATGTAGCTATCACACCCCCAAACCTACATTTTGCTAGTCCTCGAGCAAAACAAAATAGAACTAAGTAAATCACTTAAACATTCAAATCAATTTTTCATTCAGCAAATATATTTCAATCTTCTTATTTTCAATGAAAAACAAATACTAGTGTATACTGACTGCATCAATCTTCAAAAAGTGCAAATGTTCCATAAACAGTTCCACACATATACAATCCTTAACATGCTAACAAGCCAGAAAACTCTCCATGCAATTCACATTTATCATAAACATGCAAGACAATCTTCTGCTAATCAAGTCATACACATCCAGATAAGTTTATAAGCACACATGCATATGATTCACAGAATCCACAAGATTGTAAATCAACTCTCTCTCCACTAATGTAAATCACACAAGATTGAGGATCAAAAGGGACTTTATCAGCTTATATTGTTAGGCCAATGGTATGGGCGAAAGAAATGAACGGGAAAGATACAATACAAATATTGAGACACATAAACATGATATTCCAAGACATGAGCCAAAACATGATACTAGCAGGGTATTCAATTGTGAGATCATAAAACTTGCCAGAACCATTTTCGATGCTTTTTGAACTTTACTTTTCTTAAGCTTTTGCTTTTCTTTTCATTTTCATTTTTCTTTTTATTTTCTCTTTCTTTTCTCTTCTATTTTTGCAAAGCAATGCTTTTTCTTTTCTTTGTTTTGCATCTGGTTCCTTCAGGCTCATTTTGAATTGAATATTCATACCCCTAATCATCAGACTCATTTCAAGAAATAACACATCATATACTCAACAAACAATAAGGGTAGGAAGAAAATGACATGCTTTCACATGCATTAGAACGGCTAACAGGTTAACGAACACAATGGTTATGAAAAACAAATAAGGCCAAACAGTTTAAGGCTTCAAAAAGGGACCTAAGAATATCATCATATCAAGGTAAGCTTTTTAAGGCTCAATCGGTCCAAACAATGCCCTAATCATCTCCTCAATCATGCACAACCTAGGATTTCACCTCAAGAGAGTTCAAAAACAATTTCCAGGATAATCAAAACTCTACATGTACATCCATAAACATTCTCAAAACATGCACTTTTATCATTTTCAAAGTTACACTTGCATCTAAGTGAGATGTAAATCATGCATCAAAAGTAACTAAATTGTTTCACATGCATCAAGATCACATAAGGTTTCACTGAAAAGAGGGCAAATAGCAACCTTTTACATCATGGACAATCAAAAACAACACCAGCATTCTTGCAACATGTCATGCATTCAAATAGATTCAACTTTTCAATTCAAGCATGCACAACATCTTTTGCATAATGTAAAAATTGAAAATATTATCATCAGCACATCAATGATAGTCAAAACAGAATATAATCATGAAAATATGATGACTAAAACACTGCATACTCAAAATACCAATACATGTTAACATTAAGTACAAAAGAATTAAAACATGTAAAGATATTCCCCCAAACCTAAAATGAAATGTATCATTAATGGACATGGTCTATAGGGAACCTGAGACTAGTACTGAGCATTACTAAATATTTAAAAACAGAATAAATAACAAAAATAAAAACAAAAACAGCAAAAACAGGGATCAAGTGCCGCATGCTACCATACTGGGTCGCGGCGGCCACAAAAAGCTGCAGAATTATGCAAAACGCCCATAACAAGCCAAGCGGTGTTCATTACCTTGCGCCATGGCGTGACTACACAAGTCTAAATTTAGCAAAAAGAAACACGCTTTTTTCTTGGTTTGGCTTTTATGGGTCTCTAGCTGCAACAAAACTTGTTCAAAAAGCTAAATTACAAAAATGTACAACACACACATAATAACACATATAAACAACTTACTAACCTATATACAAACCTAAACACACTTAAAACTTTAAAAACAAACAAAAACATTAAACGAACCTAATGAACATATTAACCTATATACTAACTAACACAAACAACACTTAAAACCATAAACTACAAAAACTAACAGAACTAACACATATATTTACTAACATACTAACAAAAACATATTAACAACTAATAAAACACAACATCCTAATATGCTAACATATTTAACATAAACACATTAACATACTACCTATTTATACACAAAGTAAAAGCAGAATTAAACATAAACATGGGAATCCCTCCCACGAAGGGCCTGAGTTATAGTCCCAGCAAGACTTTGTCACCAAAATTGAAGTGCCACGGATGAGTAGTCTTCAAGAACTTGATCCAAGGGTAATCCTTTCAGGAGTCGCGAATTCCCTCAAGGGCCTCGTATGATTCTAATCACCCGGCTTCTTATTTGAAACTAAAAAAAACAGAAACAAAACATTGATTATATACAACTTATATACAACTTGAATTAGAACTAATCAAACTCATTGTTGATATTAGCAATATAAAAACTATCCCCGGCAACGGCGCCAAAAACTTGTTAGGGTCAAAACGTGTTGCCCATTTGCTAACCGCAAGTGCACGGGTCGTACAAGTAATACAGATACAGAGTAAAAGTTCATTCCCACGAGGATATTACGAAATAAAGCTAAATACCAACCAATAGCTTAATTAATTCTAGACAAGGACATAAAAATAGAAAATAATAATCTAAACTAAACTAATCTATAAAAGCAATAAACCTAAAAGCGGTTAGGTTTCAGGAAATCCTCCTTCACCCCCTACATCTACTAACAACATGCAATTCTCCTCATAAACATAAATGCATTGATTAGGTTAGCTTGAGAATCTGATGTAGTCAAAAACCTATGTCTAGGTCAATCGACCCTGGTTTCAATTGCCCAACTCACTAAGTTTCCTTGAGAGCTAGTGCAACTTCCACTCATGAACGATCTATTCTCAATCACACACTATACATAGTCAATAGGTATATTTCTATCCTATTAACGAATCAACTCATCCAAGCCAATTGAACTCGCCGAACATGTATCAATCATACCATATCCATATCAACAAATCTCTATGTCTAGTTCATTTGCCAATATTAAGATCGTGCAATTGAGGCCAACCAAGAACAAGCATTAAATACAGATAATGATTGAACCATAATCAAACATCCACACAAACTTAGAGAAAAACACATCATTAATATATACAAAAGGATCCAAAATATTCCTAAACAAAGCTTAGCTATACAGAAGATAAGGAAGAGAAGAGAGAAAGGGAAAAGAGAGAAAGAAGCTCATTGATTTGTCTCTGAAGCTTGAATCCTCCTTCAATCCTTTGATCCTTGACTCCAATCCACCAGCAATGAAGATCTAGCTATACTATCTAACCTAAAACTAACATAAACTAAGAAAAACTATTAAAACCTAAAAACTAGAAATGGCCAAATGGCCAGAACAGAGAAAAACTGAGAGAGAATGAGAGAAAAACGCATGAAAATCTATTTATAGGCTCAGCAGCAACCTCAGCGCCGTGGCGCCCACATATGCGCGCCGCGACGCTAAATGGGTCGGTCTATTTACGTTGCGGCGCCCACTTCACTAGGTCGCGACACTCTTGCCCCGGGTCCAAGTATGACCAGGCTGAAAACCCTCTCAGCGCCGCGGCGTGCTCTTTCTTGCGCCGCGGCGTTGCTTGCTGGAATGCCAATTTGGCTTCCTCTTCCTCTTTAAGCTTAATTGCTCCATATTTAACCTTGTTTGGAGCCCCTCCTATCATAGAGAAAACACCAAATCAATAACATATATAAATCTACTCAATCCATAACAATTAAAGCTCAATTTTGCATAATAACACATCAGAAAGGCTTAGATTCCGAATATGACAAATATAAGCACAAAACCCTCCAAATATGCATTTTAAACAAGGACATAGCATTCATTCTAGCACAAGGATAGGGCACAAACAACTACATTCTATGTAGCTATCAGCTAATTGAAAGGAGCCCATAGTAGGCTTAACTTTCTCAATTCTCAGCTTGCGCAAGATTAACAATGGCATTAAATTCATACTCGCACCTAAGTCACATAAAGCCTTATCAACATTCAATTTTTCAATGGTACAAAGGATGCTAAAACTTCTTGGATCTCTTAACTTCAGTGGTAGCTTCCGTTGAATTATGGCACTGCACTTTTTAGTAAGTGCTACAGTCTCATCTTCTTCCAATATCCTCTTCTTAGACAACAAGTCCTTCATGAATTTGGCATAGGAGGGCATTTGTTCAAGTGCATCAGCAAAATAAATGTTTATCTACAACTGCTTGAAAATATCAAGGAACTTTGAGAACTACCTCTTTTGCTTCTCCTGATTTTCCTTCTTCAATCTCTGAGGAAATGGAAGCCTAGCATACAGTGAGGGGTCCAATGGTTTACCCAAAATTGAGTCCTTCTTCTTTCTTCTTTCTCTCAGTTGTTCCTCTTTCTATTTGTCCATCTCAACCTCTTCTTGTCGAGCATCTTTTTCTTGGACTTGTTTAGGAAGATCAATTCCTTCCTTAGCAACATCTTTCAGTTGAGGGCTAACAATTCTTCTACTTCTTAAAGAAATTGTCAAACACTGCTCCTTTGAATTGGCCACTGTATCACTTGGTAAGATGCTTAAGTCTCTCGAAGAGTTGTTTTTCTATTTGACTAACTTGATTCTCTAAACTCTGAATAGTCGTCCCTTGATTCTGAAAATTAGCCCTTGTTTCTTCCATAAAAGTGAAGGTTTGTTGCATAAAAGAATAAGCCTGCTGCATGAAAGAAGATGTTTGTTGCGAAAGCTTTTCAAGTGCAATCTCAAGAGGAGACTTCTTCTCTAGTTAAGGATTCAATGACACTATTTGATTGCTCCAAGATAAATTGGGGTGTTTCCTCCACCCAGGATGATATGTATTTGACAACGGAGTACCTTGGGGTCTTGAAGGATTTCCCATATAATTGACCTATTTTGGTGAAATGAAACTAGAGTTGCTTGCCTCACCTCCACCATTAGCATGATTGCCTCCACAGAAATCGCAAATCGATACTTGATGGTTCATTAAATTCAGCTGCATATTCCCAACTTGCTTGGTGAGGTTAGCTAACTGCTGCGTAATACTTTTATTCTGAGCAAGTAAAGCATCGAGAGTACCAAGCTCTATAACTCCCTATTTGACTACTGCTCTTCCACTAGGCAACTGATATTCATTGGTAGCCATAGTCTCAAACAAGTACTGAGCTTATTCAGGAGTCTTAATGTTCAAAGATCTACTTGTAGATGCATCCACCATAAGTCTTGTGGAATGATTCAAACCATTATAGAAGATTTGCACCTGTTGCCAAACTTCGAAAGCATGATAATGACCTTTTCTAACCTGCTCCTTAAATCTTTCCCATGCTTCGTAGAGAGTTTATCCTTGATTTTGAGTAAAGCAAGCAATCTCATTCCTTATCTTCACAAACATTAACAGAGGAAAATATTGAGTGAGGAACTTACTAACCAGATCATCCCAAGTGGAGATGTTTCCTTGAGGCTAAGCTTGTAGCTAACTCTTGGCTTTATCTCTCAAAGAAAATGAAAAAAGTCTTAATCGTATAGTATCATCATTAGCTCCATTATATTTGATAGTATCACAGAGTTGCGAGAAGTTAGCAATGTGCAAGTTTAGATCTTCTACTTGACCTCCCCCAAACTAATTATGTTGCACCAGCTGTAGAATAGTTAATTTAATCTCAAAATTATTTGCTTGGATAGCTGGTCGCACAATATTGGTTAAGACATTTTCAGAAGATGGAGTAGCATAATCAGCTAAAGTGTGTCTTCTTTGTGCATTAATATTTTTTAGCCATATTTTCTTCTTCTAAGCTCCTTCTTTCTCTGACTATTCTCTTGTTTGCTCTTTTTGTTTTTGTTATCTCTGGATCAAAGAGTAATTCTTTTAACTCTACGGATCCTTGCATAAATAAACAAACAAGCAAATTAGAATAAAGTAAAGAAAAGAAATTAAAAATAAAAATAAAAATAAAAATAAATGACTAATAAAAAATAAACAAAGAAAATCAAGAACAAGAATGAATAAAAAGAAACAAATTTAAAAGAAAATTAAATAAAGAACAATAAAATTAAATAAGAAAAATAAGTTTCTCAATTAGTATCTTTTCAAACTACTATTTAATATTAATAACAATAATCCCCAGTAACGGCGCCAAAAACTTATTATGAAATCGGTAAATGTACTGAATCGCAAAAGTAATGAAAAGTGAGTAAGAGTATCGTCTCACGAGGATTAAGTTATTAATTACTAAATTCGCTCAAAGTGACATTATCTAAGCTAATGAAAAAGAGATTTGTTGCAAATATAATTAAAAAGAAATATAAGTAAGCAAAACAATAAATCAAAGGGGTGAAAAACAATGGTATTAAAGCGTTAAGGTTCAGACTTTACTTGAACTCTTTAAATGCACATTCAAATATTAGTTTAACTATTTTCTATTTTAATGATTTATGGTCAATTCACAAAATTAATTAATACTCAATATCTTAGTATATTAATCCTTTTACATTATTTGGAATTAACTAATTACTTAATCTAATCGCAAATCAAAAGACATTATCAAGAATGAGAGAATTAAAAGAAAGACTGCATAATCCACAACGTCTATTCCTAATGATTGCAAAAATTATGGTGTTTATCACATGTTCTAGGTTTATGCAAATTTTTTCAAATTATACATTAACCCAAAAGATCATTCCTAAATTGATCAGATTTAGAAAAGTATTAAGAATAAAGATAAACACGTAAATCATGAAATAGAAACATAAATTAAACTTATAAAAAAAGTTACTTCATTAAAGTTCAAGATCCATCATCTCCCTAACAAGAGAAGATTAGTTACACATGAAAAAAAAAAGAACACAAAGGGAAGAATATGACAAACTCCATTATAGAAAGGTGGAAAGGTTGAAGAAAATTCCTAATCTTGAAGCCTAATTGCGCCAACACCACATTAGAGTTTGTGCCTCTTGACGACTGATGCATTCTGTCCATGTGTTCAATTTGACAAAACTTCTCTTTTTATAAAGAATTCACGCTACTGTTTACACGACCAGCGCTCAAGTGCTACCTTAAGCGTTGGGACACTTAAGTGGAACTCTCCTGCGCAGCGCTCAAGCGGCAAGATATCAAGCGCTCAGGCACTGGCTCCTGAATAGAATTTCTTCTTTTTTTCTTGCGCATTTAAGCGTCCAATCTTTTCCACGCATAATCACCTATAAAAACACGTAAAAACACGTAATAAAAACATAATTAAAATAATAAAAATATAACAAAACTTGAAAATAAAACTAAATCAAAAAGATTAAAAGAGAATGAAAACTTAAGATTTTGAACCTTAAAAATATGATTTTTTGTAGGTTCATCAACCTACACATGATTTTCATTGATTTGGAAAAATCCTACGATAGCGTACCGAGAGAGGTCTTGTGGAAGGCTATGGAGAAGAAAGGAGTTCGTATCGCTTATATTCGAGCAATCCAAGATATGTATGATGTGGCTCAAACTAGTGTGAGAACACATGGTGAGGTCACAGAAGATTTTCCTATAACTATAAGACTACACAAAGGGTCAACTTTGAGTCTTTATCTTTTTACCTTAGTCCTGGATGTGCTTACTGTGCATATCCAAGAGCTGGTGTTACAATGCATGCTTTTTGCAGATGATATAGTCTTAGTTGGAGACTGGAGAAAGAAAACAAATGGGAACCTAGAGCTATGGAGACGAGCTTTGGAAGAACATGATTTTCGTCTAAGTAGGAGTAAGACGGAGTATATGAAATATAAGTTCAATAAGAAGTGTGCTAATACTAGCTTAGCGATGAAAATTAGAGACTATACCATACCACAAGTCACACGGTTTAGGTATCTTAGTTCTATCATACAAAATGACAGAGAGATAGAGGGATATGTAAACTATAGGATTCAAGCTGGATGGATGAAATGGATGAGTGCTTCAAGAGTTATTTGTGATAGAAAAATGTCTCTCAAGTTTAAGGGTAAATTTTATCGCACAACTATAAGACCTGTGATGTTGTATGATACTGAATGTTGAGCAGTAAAAAGCCAGCAAGAGCATAAGATCAGTGTCGCTGAGATAAGGATATTATATTGGATGTGTGGCCATATAAGATAAGATAGGATAAAGAATGAATGCATTAGAGAGAAAGTAGGGGTAACACCTATTGTAGAAAAGATGGGAGAATCTTACTGTAGGTGGTTTAGACATGTAAGGAGAAGACCTTTAGAAGTCCCTGTAAGAATAGTAAATTAGGTGGAAGATAGCCCAATAGTTAGAGGGAGAGGGAGACCATGAAAAACTATAAGTGAAACGATTAAAAAAGATTTACATTTGTATGACATTTCTAAAGAGTTGGTTTATGATAGGATACAATGACATCGTTTGATCCATGTAGCCGACTCTACCTAATGGGAAAATACTTGATTATTGTTGTTGTTGTTGTTATTGTACTTGTGTAATATTTCCTATGCTTGCTTTCTTGAGTTTCTCCATATTTGCTATTGGAGGTTTTTTTTAATCAAATTATTAGTCTTCTAATCATATTTTTTTTATGCAAAATATACATTTTCATCTCCTATCTTTTATTTTTTTAATTTGGTCCCTTGTCTTATAAATTATCTATCAATATGGTCTTTCATCACAGCTCTGGTACAAACCTTAATAGAAGTGATGACATGTCACTAACAGTGATGGTGTGTCACTGACGTGGTGATGATGTGTATATAACATGAAAATGATGTGACTCAACTAGTGAATGATATGTCATCACTTATGTTAGATAATGAAATTGTGATTGAAGGACCACATTAATAAACGATTTACAAGATAAAAAATTAAATAAAAAAATAAAAATATGGAACCAAATTAAATATAAATAAAAATAAAAAACCAAAATACTTATTTTGCCTTTTATTTTAGTCTAATCTCCTTCAGCGTATCAATGGAGATAAGTTTTGTCATATATTATAATCATATTTTATCAATGAAGAGAATTCACTGCCTTCTAATAATTTTTTTGTCTTGGAACTAATACTCATAATCAAGGGGGATTCTTTTCATTGCAATAGGCTTCTGGTATTGTGAGATTACTTATCTGGACTAAAAAGCATACAATAATTAGCCTTATGCCCACACTATCTAACATTCACAATGATATCTCCTCTTGACAAATTTGACTAGCATAGAACATTCGCATGGACAGAAAGAATTAAGTACGTTAATTAGTTTTGCACTTTTATTCGATGAAGACAAATTAACACCATTATGGATTTCCCCAAGATATTGAAATAGTATATTTGAACCAGCCTATGAGAATTTGGCTTTTCATTCAAACTTTTTGTTAGCTTAGATATGTTGCTACTTTGTACTTCACATTATTATATTTATATCCATGTGTTTCATTTATTATATTTATATATTTGTTTCACTTAAATATTCTTGATGTGGTGCTCTTTTGGTAAATAAATATATGGCAGCTTGACTTCTTAGTGACCAATGGCTGAAGAACAAGTCGTTAGGAATTGGGAGTTTATCGAAATTACTGAAACTTTAGTACTTCCCAAGTTTCCTTAACTGATTGAATAGCTTTTAATAATTTTCATAATCAATTTGTCATTTTTGATGAGGTGGGCTTATGGATTTGTATTTTTTCTCTTTCCTCTCTAATGAAATTTCTTATTTTTATATATAAAAATATGATACAAGATGGCCTGCCTGGAAGGTCTTTGATCCAATAACATGTTATGTTTCATTTTTGTCTTGAAAAACTTCCATTGATCTAGTAACATTCAAATAACCATCTTTAGTGTAAATGATCTTGTCTGTTTAACCATTCTTTTACATGCCTCGTGTAGATTAGACATTCCTCCTTGTCTTTTCTCTTTCATACCTATTAAATGTTGCTACATGATTGCATCTATATACTTGTGTACTAAGCAACCTTCCTAGATTTACACACCTGGATAGGAAGGAAGGTGGAAATTGAGCCGATGCACGTCAGTTATAGCCCTTCAAATTGCATCTGATTCTTCCTCTTAATATGAAAGTTCGAAGATATAATTTTCAAGAAATCTTCTAATGAACCAGTTTCTTAAGTTTGTGGTGCTTCAATT
Source organism: Ormosia semicastrata (assembly GCA_029884595.1). Lineage (NCBI taxonomy): Eukaryota > Viridiplantae > Streptophyta > Magnoliopsida > Fabales > Fabaceae > Ormosia > Ormosia semicastrata. Next base: position 123,397 of record JAQQTO010000057.1, on the reverse strand, counting down.
ATAAGTTGGTTAATTCAATATCAAATATGTACTAAAAAAAATTCAACATCACATATGCATTGAATTCTTTGCTTACTGTTGCTACATGATTTGCATTGCGCAGCTGTCACCTTGTTATATAAGAAAAAAAATGTGAGTGGGGATGTATTGGTTGATCTTGAAAATGATTTAGTTTTGCTTTACTAAGGGGATTGGAAGTGGAGGCACCAAATTGAGAAGCACTCAATCAACATTAATATTCTCTAGAAATTTCAGATGGGTGTGATATTGGGTTCTACAGTTGCACATTAAAATTTATTCATATATTTCACAAGCAATAATTTATTTATATATTCCATAAGCAATAAGGTAAATATCAATTTTTATTTAGTTATGTGCATTCAATAACAAAAGTATTTTATCAAGAAAAATAAGTATGCGGTACACAAAAATAATTAGAGCATGAAACTATTAATATTTCTGATTTTAGATAATTTCATTGCATATAATTTATTTATTATTATATTTATCTTTATCATTTAATTCTTAATTTATTTCATGGATACAAAATCTAGTTAAACAAAAAAAAAGAAGCGTTTATCTTTTTTCCATTAGATAATACTGAACAAAGTAATAGAGAAATCTTATACTTTTTCTCTTTTTTGGTTTTTCTATTGTATTCTACCAAATAAAGCATATGAAACCATGTAACAAGCCCCCACAACACATCGACATACGCACAAACGCCCAACATATGCGTGTCTCGCTATTTTTGTAGTTATAACCAATGTTTTTAGAATTTGACCGCTCACTAAATTAAAAATGAGAAAGAGTCAAGGTTTTAATATTCATCCAGAGTTAAGTTATATAACTTAACTTAGGTTTAATATAAAAAACGTATTTAATGAGATGAATGTTTATTATAAAAAATGATATGAGTGAACTTTAACCATTAAATCTTACATAAATAGTTAAGATTAAAATAAAAATACATGCGACTTTTTTACGTAGTCACATAATCTTTAAGTAACTTTTAATTTTGACCATCCATATATAGTTGTATAGTCAAGATTTACTATTCTCATTCTCTCTTAATAAAAATTTATCTCATTAAATATGTCTTATATATATATATATATATATATATATATATATATATATATATAGCATATCAGTAGAGAAGTACTCATTTGATAAGAATGAATCTTGACTATTGGATTTTACATAAATAATCAAGTTTAAAATATAAATACATGTGACTTTTTTAAGTGGTCATATAACTTTTAAGTTATTTTTAATCTTGATCATCCATATATGATTGTATGATTGAAATTTACTCCTCTTACTCTCTCACAATAAAAATTTCTCTTACTAGATATGTCTCATATATATATATATATAATTATATATATTAATTGTATAAATAATTAATGTTTTGTACTCATGCGATGTAGGAGATAAATAATAAAAATTATTTGTACGTGGAATAATTAATGAAATAATTACTTATACAGTTATTGTAAATATGGTTAAAAATTTATTTGTTCATTTATAAAGCATCGATATTAATAATAAGAATATAACATATAACAAAAAAAAAATAAAAATAAAGATAATATTCAAACAATTAATTTCAGTGTATAAAATATATTTAAAATTATTTTCTGAATAAAAAGTTATTTTAAATATATATAATTAGTTAATTTGTATTTCTATTGATAAATTACATTTCAATTACTTTTATTAAGTTTTATTTGAAGTTTTAATCTCGTAATTATTTATATTAATATAATTTTATGCCAAGTTTTCAACATCATAGGTTGTAAACATAAAATTCAAACAAAAAGAGCAAGTGACAGCATACTTTCTAAATTTTATCACTTTTGAAATATGATGATTGAATAGCATCCTAATTACGTATATAACATTTTATTAAATATTTGCGTAACAAAAATATGAACTTTAGAATAAAACATCAAATGTCTTTATAATATTAAGTACGTATTTATAATGAAAAAGAAAAAGAAGATAATGATTTATTTTTATTGACAACGTAAGTCATTAATAAAATAATGCATGTATTATATTTTTTTCCTTAATTGATAATGTGAGTTTTCAAATTTTAAATAATCATTTGAATATATGGTACTCTAAATGTATATAGACTTATTTGAAATTTGAGTTATTAGATAATATATTATTCAATGAAAATTTTTTGAATTAGAGGGAAAAGAGAGTATATCAAAAGGTGATATTTGTCCACAAGTTCCATGAAATGAGTCTTGAAATATATATTATTATATAAAACCGATATAAATATAGATTTCTTTGATACTTTTTAACATATATACACATAATAAGACATTTATTAAGTATCTATCTTATTTTAAAGTAATTGAGTTTATCTAGTACAATAAGTAATATTTATGTAATATATTTAAAAAAATGAAATGCATTTAAAATATGATTATACCATTTTATTAAAAAACTTCATTTATTCTACTTAGCAACAATGTTTTGGTTATTTTGCTCCCTAAATATATTTATTTGCATCATTTTAGATCCTGCATAAAACATATACAACATAAAAGTGTTTTTATTTTTATTTTTTTAATTTTGACACATAGATAATACAAATACTTGTTAAAGTTTTAGAAATACGTAAAATTGGTATTAGAAGTTCTACAGGATACAATAACCAATTACAAATATATTTTTAGCAATGCATATATTGAGACATTGTTTACTTATCTAGACACGTTAAATTTAGGATAAAATATAGCAACTCATGTCACAAAATCACTATAATGATAGAAAGCTTCAACACACAAATGCCTAATATCTACTTTATTCTCATACACCAAATATGTGCCAAGGCTACATCTTTAAAGTGGACCAATCATTAAAAAGTCCCAGGAAGTTTTAGCAATATGTGAAAGTTTTTGTTTTAAAATTGTTTGTGTATGTATCACCACTCTAAGATAAATGAAAGTATCAAAATAGAACCCTAATACTTGATATAATTCAAAGTAGCAGAAGATGAAGTTAAGAGGATATTCTTTTCTTTGTTAACCACAAATTCTTTATTCAGTCAAATGTTAATGAATTAAAATACTAATTATAAAATAAATCAAGAATAACTAAAGTTTGACATAAAATTAAATTAACCTTAATCTCGATAGGTGTTAAGATTTTTATTCTAATTGGCATAACTATAGGGATATGTAAGACTATTTGTCTGGGTAACTTGCTTAGTCATGGTTTTTTAAAATTATTTCTAATTTAATCAAATATTTAATGCAATTTAACTTACAAAAGTTAAAAAACAATCAAGCAATAATTTTCTATTATAAAATGAGGCATGTAATAGTTTATGGTTTATGGTTTATAATTGATAATTGATATATCCTTTATTATTTGATCTACCACGTAACAAAAAAAGGACAAAGTTAACTGATTAGTTATTATCAATTGTGATTACGGGTGTTACTCTCTATGTGATTACAATCAAATTTAGTTGATTTGTGTCTATTATAATTGTTAATTAATTAGTTTTGATGGAGTCAATTATAATTATTAATTTTGTAATTGATAATAATTAATCAGTTAATAATAGCTAATTAATTTATTATTTTAGGTTATTTATTTTCAAATATTTGTGCTTTTAAATTTAGAAGGCGATACATAGCACAAGTTTTTTTATAAGAGATTTCAATTGTATATTATATAGATATAAATATAAATATAAATATAAATATAAATATAGATATAGATATAGATATGAAGGAAAAATATTGAAATATATTTTTAATATAATTAAATTCATTTATGACATAAATAAATATTAAACTAAAAGTATTATTATATTAATACAAGCATAAGAGATAAAGTTTTTTATTATAAATTGAAACTAAACTTATTGTATTATAAATTCTTATTTGTCTTATATTAAACAAATTAAGAAGAAAAATAATAAATTTTGGTTATAAATTAAGAACTAAATAATTAGTGTGTGTTTGATAAAGTTACAAAAATTTGATTATGCTTAGTAATCGATTATTGTATAAAAACTTTTTGTTATAATCGATTTATTTTTATGTTTGGATGCATTAACTGTAAAGCGATTTTAAGCTAATCTGATTCCTTTGGATGATATAAAAAAGAATCACTTTTATGCATTAAATTACTAAAATGAGTATAAAATGATTTAAAAAATTATTTGATTGAGGACAAAATGATATTTACATATCAAAGTGTAAAGAATAATCTATAAGCTAAAATCACAAGCTTCAATCTTTAGCATTATGAAAATTAACTTTAAAAATTTTTTATTTTACATTAAATTTCGTACAAAAGTTAAAATTGATTTTACCAAACATGATTAAATATTATTACAACAACTTTTTTTTTTAAAAATTAATCATAATCTATACCAAACACACCCTTAGTATCTTAAAAAAAAAATTAATTTTTTTTAAATTGTATAGTTTTATAAAAGAAAGAAAACTTAATCGATTCAATCGTGGGAATTGTGACCGATTTTGGACCAATTTCTGAATTTCTTTTTATCATTTTTTAAAAATTATTTTTTGAGAGTTGATTGAAAATATGAAGAACTGATTTCCAATTTTTCTGGTTCAACCGCCTGCTTGGTCCAATTCGGAAAACTATGGGTATAGCTAATGGAACCTACTACGGTGATAACAGCTATGCCTTGGACTAGCTAACACATTTAGACCTGATCAGAATGTCCATGCTTTTGCAATTGCATCCATAAATACCCGCGCGTAAGCTCTCAGTGACATTGTATTGAGAATTTTTATAGTATCTTAATAGATATAATATTAAAATAAATTGTTAAATATTTATTAAATATTAATTTTGTAATAAATATTTAAAAATAATTAATAATCAATAAAATTATTAATAACTATTGTAGCTTAAAAAAAGATAGATATAATAAAATTCTCCATTAAAAAAATCATCAAATCCGACTTATTGTACTTTGTACATCTATTTATATATATATATATATATATATATATATATATATATATATATATATGAGAATAAATTAAATTACAATAGTATAAAATTTGACATACTTATCTTATTTAATAATATTTTATAGAATAATTTTTATTAATTTAATTATTAAATTATAATTATCTAATATCTTAATTATATGTGTCAAAATTTTTTTAAAAAATAAACATCAATAAAAATTTAATCATTCTTATTTTTATATATTTTAAAAATATATATTACGTTAATTTAGACGTATATTAATAAAATATATATAACATATATAAATGAAGTATTAATTGATTTAAAATTAACATAAAAATTTATAAAGACGATTTATATAATAAAAATTTTGAATTCAATAATAGATTTAACAAAAAAAATTTAATAAAAAATTATTCATTGATATAAAAATAACTTTTATTTATATCGACCCTTATATATATTGGATAAGAAAGAGAAAACTAAGCTTGCAATTAAAAAAGTAAACAGAAAATGGTAGTTTCAAGAGAGTAGAAATGGCTGAGAGAGAGAGAGAGAGAGCGCTAAGCTTGCAACTAAAAAGTAAACAGAAAAATGGTAGTTTCAAGAGAGTAGAAATAGCTCAGAGATAGCGTGTGGGCCTGACTGCCAACTCTAGACTAGGTTTGATTTGCAGTTCTTGACCATTATCTTAAACACCAAAAACAATGACAAAATCTTGTTTTGGGAGCGCTAGTTATAGGATAATCTATCTTGTATCATTTTCTGAGTGACTAGTGAAATGAGGAGTTTTGTTATATTTTTAAAAAATATTTTTTTAATATTTAATAGATAAAGTATTAAATATAAAAATAAATATATTTAATATTTTAAAAATATAAAAAATATTTATTACTTTTTGTATTTAATAAGTAAAAATATTATTAAAATAATTGTTTACGAGAATCTAAATTTATTCGTGAAATAAGTCTAATTCAAAGTCGACTTCCTTTATAATATATTAATATAAAGATTTTTATTAACATGTTAAATAATTAAAAATAAAAAATATTAAATAAAAAATATAAATATTTAACATATGTTAAGACATAAGATAATATTTCTCATATAATTAAAATATATATATCATATTTATATTATAAATTTATATAAAAGATATGTTAAATTAGATTACATATTACTATAATTTTTTTATGAAACACAAAATAAATTTATGAAAGAGTTGAATAAAAATTTAAATATTTTAATTAGACAAATAACGTTGTTGTTGTAAGACATATGTTAACATTACTTTAATATAAATTAATATATATTAATATAATACGCCTTTGCCTCAATCTTAGGTGCCAACTTTTCCATAAGGTCAACGTGAACCGCGTGTGTATGCTTGAGTGAGAGAAGCGCATTCTCGGATCTAGAACCCTAATCACATTCATCTTCTTTTTTTTTTTTTTTCTACTTAAATCAATTGAAAACTGAGATTGGAATCCTTGTTAAAGGTAAGTTTGATATATGTTTCATTGAAAATGGAGTTGAATAGCTCAGAGATTATTTTTTCTATGGAAAATTGTATATAAAAGAAATTCTCAATTAATTATTCAGTTCCAATTTCAAGTGAAATCAAACTTATCCCTAAACAAAATTATGTACGTAAAAAAATTCTTAGATGTTTTCATAGTATAAAATTTCTATTGCTTTGTATAATTCAATATATATCACATCAATTTTGTAAACATTATTATCTCTCATTTTAATTATATTTTTAATATTATAACTGATATAGTATAAATTAAATAATATAAAACAAGATATTTCTTTTATTTCAAGAAGCCTAAGAATATATCATAAGAAAATTTATATAGTATTCATATTTTTTCTTAAGTTTAGTATTCAGAATGAATTATCAAATATTTTATTAGTTATTAGTTATTTTTAAATATTTATTATAAAATCAAAAATTAATAAAATTTTGACAAGTACTCATCCTAAATACCATCCCATCATAATACCATAAAAATTCTTATATTACAGACTCCATTTTATATGAAAAGTTGAAAACCGTAAAGTAACAGTAATTATATCTACCATCTAGGTTGGACATCCCCAGCATTTTGTAGGAGATTTTTTTTTTTTGATAAGCAAAAGTATATTAAAGAGGAGTACAAGGGATACTCCAACCCATTACATCAGATTACACCATTAAAAATTCTGGAGACATACTAAAGGATTGATACACCAATCTGAAAAGAGAAGTCTTGAATTTTTAGCCTCTTTACAAATAAACCACTCCCAGGATACAATCTTTATCTGAGTTATTATAGAGGAGAAGTCAACACTTGCTCCTTGGAAAATAACCTTATTCCTCAATAACCACATAGACCAAACAACAGCATTTTGTAGGAGATTGGTAAGAAAAGCATTATTTACCTCTAGTTCTCTGACAATTAAATATAAATTCTGTTTTAAAATATCTATTATTTAAGATTTTTATAAAAAAATTCAGGGAGTTATTAAATACTCTTATTTTGAAAAAAAAATATAATTATATTTGACTAAATTATCTTATTATTTAATTAATATTCTTTCTCATTATATTTAATAGAGACATTAATTTCTTTTTTATATTTTAAAGTCACAGATAAAATAAAATAAAATCTATTATCTAAAATTACAGAGATTCTAAATCAGAGGTAGAAAAAAAATCATTAAAAGCCTAAAAGCTAATAGTGCTACCAACATTTATATTGATAAATATGAGTCATACAATATAGATGACTAGAATCTAAGACCATATAAATTAGAGTAAGGAAAACTACCTGCATATTGTTGATATTTGAAATAGCACAGATAAATATCTCTATATATGTATGTGCAGTTCATAAATACAAATGGGTCATTACTTGAAAAACATGTTGCTGTACTCTCGGTTCGGCTCAGGGATTGGATTCCACTCCCACTGTCGGTCAGAGAAGGCGGTTGGAAGTGAATTGGATAGCGAGTGGAGAGCCACTGGTGGTGGTTGCATTAGCAAACTAGAGAACTGATTGGGGTAACTTTGAACGTTGAAGTATTGTTGTTGATAACTTACTAGCCTATTGAGATCATCCACCATCGCAATGTTAACGTTCGATGACACTGAAGAAGAGCCCGCCGGGAAGAAGGTGCCACAAGCAGGGACTAAAGAGGAGGCTGCTTGTGCTTGCTTAGATTGCTGCATGAGTATCAACCCTTCCTCCTCCATCGGAACTGGTAGTCCTATTGTTGTGTTAAGTGTACGATAAGCATTGTGCTTGGAAAGCCCAAGAGCTGTAGTGACATCCGAGCCAGTACTGCTTCCCTCTATTTCATTCATTTTGTGAACTATTTGATCAATTTGCTGTGGTTGGCCCACAAATCCCATGTTCTGGTAAACTATTTCATTTTGCTTCTTGTCTGAATGTGAACCTCTTGATGAGGATGGCCGGGTTGGGAGACAACGAGGGAGGGAGGGATGGTCATCCACACCAGCTCTCTTGTAGACACGGCAAAGCGATATCTCGGCCTAGAAAACAATATAGAAACAATTCTACTTACAAGAGAGGAAGAACTTGGTGATTGATGAAGAAATTTTAGTGAAAACAAGATTTTCACTAAATTCAACCTCTATGAGCAAATTATAGTCATGAGAAGTATTCGAAGAATTCAATTCATCAAGTGGATTTATGGTCACTGAATCTAAAGTTCATGCATGTAGTTATAAATATTTGGAAGAAAATAATAAAGAAAGTGAATTATTAATGAACAAGCGCTGCTAGCTAGTTGTTTTCCTGCTGCCAATTCCTTTATTCTCGTCCCTTGTTTTCTATCCCATATATTAATTGCTCCATCTCGGCTTAGCCGCCGTCGTTTTCAATCTGCTAGTATTTTAGTGAGCAATTTGGATCTATGTTTGGAAGTAGAGCATAGCAACAGCGATTAAATCTTCAGAAGTTTAAGAAAATGAAGACCCAAAATCAAGATGAATTATTCTGGCCAGCTTTTAAACTAGGGTTGACTCATGGGGAGCAGAATATAAGGGTTGGGCTTTAAAGCTACAAAGAACTTCTTTCATATCTTGATAGAAGCATGAGAAACTAAGGATTCCATGTAAGTGAGATAAATTCCAAACAAGATTTTGGCCAAAAACTCCTCTCAATCGAAGATATCCATATTTTACTTGATTCAAGTTTTTTAACCATATTTTACTTGATTCTTAAGCTTACTTATTAAACATTTATATGTGTAGGTATATGCAGATATGTGGTACCTTTTGATATCTTTCAGTTTCATGTTGTGGCAAGCGATACTCATTCATGATCCAACTGGTTCGGATGCCTTTTGGAGCTTTCCCAGAATAGAAAACTAGGGTTTTCTTCAGCCCGATTGACCGGAAGTTCTCGGTTCGGATCATCCTATCAGCTCCTGTTGCTTTCCAATACCCAGAGGTTGTAACACGATTGGGACGATCACCGTTGCGATACTTTCTATCTCTAGGCACATAGAAGTACCACTCCTTCTCACCAATTGCTGCCAAGGCTGCTCATGGAATATACATGATCATATATCAAAACCCCTTTAAATTGAGATCAATTCATATTGAATAGATATAGGGCAAAATTTCACATACCCATATGTGTGTTTGAATTGACATAGATAGATAGATAGATGTTTATGAAGCAAAAGCATATAGGAATATATTAAAGGGATAAGGAAATTGAAAAAAAAGGCAAAGTGGGCTTCAAGAATTCCTTCAAGAAAAGGGAAGCTCTAATATATTATATACCAGGAAGCTCCCAAGGGTCATAGCGATAAAGATCAAGGAAAGTAATAAGCTCAACATTGAAACGCTTGCCCTCCACCTTACGGCGAAGGTAGAACTCCACGAGCTCTTCTTCAGTTGGATGGAATCGAAATCCGGGCATCACCATATCGTGCTCATGATCATCTAGCTTGTTGTTGTTGTTGTCATTAGTGGTGGAGGTGGTGGCGTCGTCATGGCTATGGCTCTGGCTCAGGCTCTGGCTCATGGTGGGTGATGAGGTTGCTGCTGCAATTGCCATAAACTATTTATATAATGAACAAGCAGTTAATCAGGGGCAGGGCTTCAACTACTCTTTGGTTTGGCCTCACCTCTTTATACTCAGATAGTAATTTGTACGAATTGGGTGGTGCACTAGTGGTAGGCAAAGATAAGAGATTGATGGTTAAAATGTACTGTAGTACAAATCTAGAAATTGAGTTAGGTTTTTTGTCCTTCTCTTTCTCTTTCTCACTCTAGAAAATGGAAAAAGCTTAATTAGAGTGAGAAAAAGACAAGAGAAAAGAAAGAGAGTTAATAGAAATATCTACATAACTTTCAGGCCCTACATGAGAAGAGAGTATGCGCTTAGGTGTTTTTAATATGAGACAGTGATATTTCAAAAACAGGACAGGGTGGCCACAGCCCCAAAGCGATGCCCTTGACCTTTCTTCCACCATAAAAGCTTGTAAGAATTCCTCATCTCTATAAACCTTATGTATACTACCTTAACCAAAATAAATAGCAACTCTAGTATCATTCTTCTCTTAGATAATTTTTTTATATTATTTTTTATATTATTAATTATATTATTTTTTCTCATTATTTTTTTTAGTTAATCACATCATTTTTTTTCATAGATTCCTTTTCATATTATTTTTAAATAATTATGATTAAGTAAGACAAAATGATAAAGAAAAAATAATATAATCAATAATATATAAAGTAGTATAAAAAATATTGTAAAAGATAAATGATATAAATAAATCAGAGTTGAATATATATTATTGTAAACCAGATTACGAGTCCCATAACACTCGTGTGCTGTTTCTTTCTCTTTTTTCTCCTCCTTTTTATCTCTTCCCAATATATATAATCACATTTCGTTATTAGGTCTAAAACTAACTATTTTAACTAAACAAAATGTTCACGAAATATTTGAATTTTAGCTGATGAAGCTACAAATATGCCAAAATGAGAAAAGATATGATTACAAAGCGCTCAATACTGCCGAAAAGAAAATTATTTTAATATTAACTGCATGCGGGATAATATAAAAGAAAATATAATATATAAATAAATAATAAAAAAAATATATAGTTTTAAAAATTATTTTTCAAAGAGAATTTGATTAGCCAAAATTTAAGACAATAACTTATTTAACAATATAAGATATAATATATATCTTCAACCAAATAATACAAAACTTTACATTAGATAGCCAATAAAAACCAGAAAGAAAATCAGATTTCACTTACTCTTTCGACAAATAATTACTTAATCATGTAGTTATTTAGTCATTGCATAAATAGAAAATTTATAACGTTGTAATACCATAGTTGAAAGTAAATGAACATTAAGGAATTACTCTAACTCGAACTGAGAAATTGGAATCTTTGTCCTTGACTTGATGAGAAGAATTTCGGAGGTTCTAACAATCCATCTCAAAGCAAACCATTTTATACCAACACTTCAGATGTTCAAGTGCCTATCCTTCAGTGAAACAAATGATAAAAGACAAAAGGTCAGTTGATATATAATTTAATATTTTGTTTGGACAGTTTGAGTTATAGAAGATCATACTACAACATCATAAACCAGGTTAAAAATAAAATTTAAAATGCATACGTGGCAATCACTTTATCTCAATTCAGTGAAATCTATTTTATCCCTTTTTTTAATTTTACAAATCAAATAATATGTTGATATGCCCTTGAGGGGAAAAAAAATGAAGATGAAGGGGAGGAATGTAGAGCTATATGTAAACATTAGAATTCCATAAAGGCTAAATTTCTAGATATCACTGAAAAATCTATGTAGGATGTTATATAATAGGGGGTACATGCGAGAACGTGTGCCGATTTTTAATCCTTAAATTTGATTGTAAAAGCAATATGCCAAAATGAGAAAAGATACGGTTACATTAAGGTCACAAATTTATGAAAATAAAAAAAGTGATAAATTCAACCAAAAAACAGGTGATAAATTGTAATTCATTTTAATATTATTTAATTCATCAGTTGAATTAATTTCAATTAAGGAACGTCTAAATTACACGTATTTCTCTTTTTTGAAAAAAAATTATACACATATCTCTCCTATTTTAAATTATTATTAGCTAAATATTTTTTATATTAAAAACACTCACACAAAGATATCGTAGTGTGATTTCTAAAATGAAAAGAAATATTATTTAAATTTAAATATTAGACGAGTTCAATCTATTGTCATTACCTGGTTATGTTTACATTATTATATTTTTTTATTGATTTCCAATTAATTCATATTTGTAATTTTTTATATTTATTATTCTTTGATTTTATCATATATCATATTATTATATTTATTTCTTGATTATTTTTTTAATCAGCTCTTAATTTCTCACATTAACATGTCTCGTATTCTTTATTTAGAATTTTTTATTTTATTTCTCAGAGTATCCCTCACCCGATAGGTAAGAGACTAATCTCTCGAGTTACAGTCAGATACCGAAGTAAAGACTCCTTCTAACTGTATTATTTCTATACACATAAATTTTAAGATCGAATCTAGGACCAAATGCTTAAGAGACCCGAGTCTCTTTCTCTCGGACCAACACACGTTGATTCTTTATTCAAACTTTTCAGTTAATTATAATTAAATTTTCAAAAATTGACATAATCTAAAATTAATAGAAATTTCTGGGTAATAAAATTAATAAGAATTTGATTCTAATATATCATAAATTAATTTTATTATATTATATTTTATTTTTAATAATTTATTTTTTATTACAAAGAGGGGACAATGCCCAATTTTTTTAAAATTTTTTTTACTTAATTTCTCTTGTTGATATAATCGAAAAAATAATACAATAAAATATCTTAAATTGATTTTAATATATTATTATATTTTTTATATTAATTTTTTAATTGTCATGGTTCATTCATAGTCTACTTATTTAACTTTGTTGGTAATTAAATTATAATTTTTTGTTTAATTAGAATTAATTTTCACTAATAAATATAATAACGCCGTTTAATTTATATATCTAACTCTATCTAGTTGAAAAAAAGCTCTACTGGGGATGAAATAATTGATTGTGATCGTGTTAGCTAGTGCCTGCTTGTAGCTCTGTGCTCACAATTAGGGTAATTATGATAGTTTAATTTGGAAAGATATGGTCACCAAATAGGGTAATTAGGATAGGTTAATTTGGGTAGATGGAAAATGCAAAATGAAGTAGAAGACTGTTCTATGGTTGCACTTCTAATATGGTTAACTTTAAATTTTTTAACTGGACCTAAATGAGACCCCCACCTTATGTATCACATCTCGTGTCATGATTTAATTAATGTGATATAGCTAGCTAGGCAGCATTCGAGCCGCAAAAGGAAAATTTTACATTTATATGGTAGGCTTTGATTTTCACCCTATATAAATAATTAAATCTAAGAAGGCGCATTTGTCCACTTTCATAAATTAGTAGTACAATTTTTTAATAAATTAAAAGTTTTAGTACATTTTAAATTTTAACTGATATTTTTAAATTACTCAGAATTTTAATGAGTTATAATTGAAATATGACCCGCATGATCTCTGCATGACATTTTAAAGAAAAAAATTACATGCTTAAAATATTATATTATTTTCTTATTTTTTCTCTGAGGGAAATCCTAATATCTATATGAGAATGAGATAATCATTCCAAGATCAAAATAATAATTGATATACTATTTAGCAAACCAAGTACTTTTTCTTTTAAAATATTACGTAAGATCATATGATTCAAATTTCCTTTGCGATTCATGAAGATTTTGAACGAATGGGTAATATTGAGTAAAAAAGAATGAATGGGAAAATGTACTAAACTCTTTTTATTAGGGAAAAATACACAATTTGAGTAGTATAGATAAGCTTTTAATTTATTTCCAAGTAGACAGCCTACTAAAAACTACATATTACATATCGTAACTCCAAATCCTGCCAATAAATTGATAGAATTTCTTGTATGTGAGGAAAATTCATAAAATGCCTAATCGTTTATTTACAATTACAAAAGAGGTCCTAAATATAACGAAGTATGAGGTTTTTTGAAAAAAAAAGAAGAAAAAAAGATATTGTTAAACAACAAAATGACCAGTAAACTTGTTTTCTTTCAATAAATAAGACTAATATCCTATGTTTCTTTGTCTCACGAAAATGTGATGTGTTTTATTTTTTTAAAAAAATATTTGCTATATTTTACAGCGTTTAAATGTTTTTATTTTATTTTTTAAAGCCGAAGCACTTAAAAAACATAATTTGTACTTTTTTTGAGCTAGAGTTTAAATAATTGTTGAAATTTAAAAAGTACTCTTCAAATTTTATATTAAAAAATGAAATAACTTTTACTTTTGAAAATAAAAATAAAAATAAAATCAAAGTAAAAGTTCATTTGAACCAACCCTATATATAATCAAGGATACTCTATAAGTCCATATTTAAATAGGTTCTTATAATTTAAAGATTTTAAACGAATCTCTATATTTTAAAAAAAAATTTAAATTGGCTCTTACTGATTAATTAATAGCTATTAAACTCCGTTAATAAATATTTATAATCATTAGTAGGTTATCATGTATTATTGTTACAAAAAGTTTCAGAGATTGAATTATAATATTTCAGAATTAGTAGGGATTTAATTGAAACTTAACTATAAGGACCTATTTATAAATTTCGAGAAGCATAGAGATCTCGTTAAATACTTTTAAACTATATAAGAATTTATTTAAAAATTTAATCATGAATCTGTAAAGTAATTTAACTTATAACCACCATATTGTGTGACCAATTGTTAGGATCACTGCCGTTTATCCATAAAATATTGTGCATCAATTATACTATGGTGCTTAATTAATTCACACTATCCCAAATGATTATTTACTAAAGTTAATTTGCTTTTTTTTTCCTGGAAGGAAAATAGTTAATAAAAGTTGATTAATCGTACTAATTAATCCCTTGATAGGAGGAACCCCGCTCATTGAATTGAATGGTAAATTTCAGGTGATTTTTTTTTTCTCGGCTGGGTTAAGTTCTCTTTAAACGATTTTTAGAATACACTTTTTACATTAATTTAGTATAAAAAGAGAAATTAATTAACTCTTTTAATTTTTAATTCAAAATTCAAAGTCGAATTGACAAAATATAAAACATATTTTTTAACTACTAAACTAATCCCTTAAATGAAAAGATCAAACTTTTACTTTTAGATATATGAGATTTCTAAAAAAGGCAGTTGAACTCCACGTATAATATACTACATAAATATCATATAAATCAGTATTTAACACATGTACATTTATGACTTGTGGGTTAGCATGAATCAGGAAATGCACTGACTAATAAAATTTCAGTCAAAGTAATAATCAATGATATATATATAAATAATGGACGAGTGTGCTTTTATATATATATATATAGAGAGAGAGAGAGAGAGGGGGGGGGGGGGGGGAAGGTGTAATGATGTGATTGGCAAGAGGGTGAAGATGGTATGTTAGTGTCTGCTGAAAATTTATAAGGAGGGAAACAATTTTTCTGGCAGAGCTTACGTGAAGAGATATGTAGATATAGATACGTGGAGAATGGGCGGCATGAACATATATACGAAGGGAGATCCATTAGAGTATGTCTTGACACACTTAATTCATTAATAATTTTTTGTCAATGTTGATTTTTGTCAATCCAATTATTGAATTAAAAGTTCTTACTAAATAGATTGAGTCTATAAAATATCATATCATTTGAATAATTTAATACTTTATCAGACTACTTTATTTTAATATATAATATATAGCATCTGAATTTAGTATGCAAACTTTCAATGGTTAAATTGGTTTATTTACATTTTACAAATAGTTATTCAATTGTGTGTGTGTCTGCGAGTCAAGAGAAACCCGTGACCACTTTCTTCTCTTAATTAAAGTCGCGAATGGCAACGAGCCACTTTGTTTTCTTCTAATTTTTTTATGAATCCTTCTTCATTCATTTTCAAAATTTTCTTTCTTACCAAACCAGTAGTTAATATGTTAATCAATGCTATATATCGCGAATCCGTTTCCGTGAAATCTCCACGAATACGCTAATTAAATTCTTTTTCAACTAAAACATTTTAAATGGAAATTTAAAATTAAAATGAAAAGTCATTCAATTCTAAATTAAGACCTTTGTACCTGATTTCACGAAGTACATTTTGTGGTATTTAGCATTTCTCATTTCCAATATGATTATACACCACGAATTATCTTCGAAAACTTTTTGCATCTATTATAATGACAAGTTGTAACTTCATATCCGGCTTGTTTAGTTCACCTTTTTGGTGGACGCGAATCAGCATTCATCTAAGGAACTCTCATGTTTCTGTTGTTAAATGTTTATTGAAAAGCGTAAATCTTCCTTTTGCGGCAACCAAAATCAGAACGAAACAGGTAGATCAACATTTAGTGCCATCAACTTTTAATCTTTTATCATCACAATCATCAACGTGATATTTTTCTTTACACGAAATACATTTATTCAATATCGCTATAAAGTAATGGCACATATATATACAATGGTTTAACCATTACTTTTCATAATAAACAAAATTTTTCGGCCATATATGATTGAATTTGTGATATTTTTGTATATCAAAAGTTTATGTTTCTATTTTCTTCCTATTGCTATATATCCAAGTGTAGCTAATGTACCCGTTCGTTTGCAACTCTTTGTCAGGTAAAAGCCAAACCGTGTCGTATTACAGTGACAAATAAATCATGCAGCTAAGCCTCCTACTTAAAGAATCCAACAAAAAGAAAAATCGTTCTTGTAAGTCTCGACAATCTCCAACCGTTCTTTCTCTGTCCCGAGATAAATACATATCTAATAAGAGTTTGTACGAAGTGAACAAAATGCTTTTTACATTGTTGTTATAAGTTCAGTCATGCTAAGAAAATAAGAAAGGTGAGAAATTTAATTTTTATGAATTTATTATGATGACTTAAAAAAATTGCTTAAATCGGGTGAGAACTTACCCTAATGCTTACAAATTATCTATCAAACAAGATTATTAACAATAATAATTAAACAAGATTTTCAAGCAAAGTATTTCGATTTTTACTAGCAGAACTACTCCCTTTAGTATATATTCATTCAATTTGATATAAAAGCGTGTGAAAATAAAACGGAGTTTGTAGGCGAAATGGTTGCAACTGGTAGGTAGATTTTGGTCTCTGTCTCCGAAGGGTGAAAGAAAAGTATCGAGAACCATCGCTTGACTAGTGCATTATGGGAGGCTGCTCACATATGCATACAAAAGTAAGAGAGAGAAATTTCCCATGAAAATACAAATAAAAGAATAATTTTTCAAAGAAAGTGACAGCCCTCCTTTCCCAATATTATTATACCTCCCATTAAATGAAAAAGAGATGGAAATGAGAGAGAGTGATACAGTGAGCACTAGTAGTACCATTCCAACTAGAATCCCTTGTTAACAAGATTTGGTCACCGATTTTTATTGATCATCATATATTACAGTTAGGTGATGTACTTTAACATGAATGGTGCGAGTTAGGCCTATAAACTTCACCCACCTTTTAATTAAATATACATAATCTGGCCAATAGATATATTGTCTTTTCTGTTTGAAAATTTCTTAATGAAGTTATTTCAAAATAACAAAATTAAGCATTGTCATATATTAATTTCAATATTTTTCAATATGGACCAACCATATATGTAATAAACCTCGTTCTATAAGATTCAAACTAATTTAAATGACTTACATTTTGCTATTCATATGAATGAAAAGCTTGTCATAATATTAATAATATTAATGTCATTTCTGAAAATTTGTAGCCCTGCCTGACGCCGTACTGTGATTCCCTTAAAAATCGACCTTGTATTTTGCCACCTTTTTTTTCCCTTTATTTGTTTGACATGAAAGATAATTCTTTGGGTGTAAAACATTTGGACATTTGCAATAAACACTCCTAGTTCAATATATATATATATATATATATATATTGACTTCTAGTTCTAACTTTGGAATTGTATGAAAAGTATAAACAATTAATAAATCACTAAAATATCATGTATAGTAATCATGAGATGAGTGAAATATGTCGTTTGTTAACAATGACGCTAGTGATTGGATATCGAAGCCTTTTTCTTTAAACATTCAAGTCAAGTTGGCTGATAATTTCAATCAATAATGCCGTGTAACATTAGATTTCATTTAGTGTTTTCTAGACAATGAAATTATGTCCACCTTAGACAAAATGGTTTCAGCTCCCAAAACCAAAAGACGGTGGAAAAGGAAATGTGAAAAGCAGAGAACTGGTAGAAATGAGACAAAAATTATTAATTTTGCTTCTCCACGTTGTGAAAGTGAGCAATCAAATGAGAAGTATTACCGGTAATAAGAAGCTCCAAAGAAGTGCTTTTCAAATGAAGCCAGCTTGAACTATATGAAAATGTATTTGTGCTTAATTAATTGATCCCATTAGAATTTCGATATGATACTAATGTACTTAAACAGGAAGTATATTCAAGACTTCACACACACGTATGTATGTATAAGGGAACAAGCCTAACTGCAGTCATGCGTATCCTTTAGAATGACAAGTGACAACATAATAAATTATGTAAGTTGATTCTGTAGCACTTGTTTTAGTTTTTGCTCCATGATTTTCTGCCGAATGATTCTAAACCCAAACGTGCATTTGTTTACTCTTTTCTAGTTCCTTTACTTCTAATATCACATATCTGCATTCTGATCTCCATTTATCAGCCTCAAGTTGAAGTCATGTTTTCGGTTATATGGGTACGCAGGCACCCAAAGTACAATGTCTCTTTTTGGTAAACTAAAAAGGTCACCAAAGACGCATTGGTAGGTGAATGCTAGTAAACAATCAGTGACTATTGGTAATTTGATCGGAGAAAAAGCGAATTCTCCATGAATGGGCCGGTCACCTCGTTTTCTGCTAAAATATCGTCCAAAGGATGAGAAAACGAGCTAGAGAGGCACATCGCAATGATTTAATGGATGATAACAATGAGCAAATATTCCTTTTTCTGATTTTTGAAAAGAATATGTATAACGAAAGAGTGGTGGTGGCATTTCTGGTTGGAGGTAGTGGCTGATGAGGCTTACATAGGCCTGCCCTAGCAGTTTATGGGTCATTTATTAGCACATAGCGTGGCCCCATTTGGGTTTTTTGTGGGTGCCACATTAAGTGGTTGCACAAACTCACAAGAAGCTCGTGGCTTGGACCATTTTGTCGGTCGTCTACCCTTCCATCTTGCATGGACATGCGACTGTGTGAGAGTGAGTGAGAGTAGGTCACAGAAGAGATTCCAGATAGGCATGTGTAGTTGTGTACAAACAAGTTGATCCTCTATGATATATGACTCATATGAACTGAGGGACACCAAATATTAAATGTACCAAATCCACAGAAAGAGAGAGAATAATTACACGATATAACACTAGCAGCGTATCTACATAGAATAATGATATTTGTATATAAAAAATTTATATCATCTTTATATTTTGTTCTTTTGAAAAATAGAAGGTAGAAAGAGAATGTATTAAAATATATATATTTCTACTTATTATCTAAAATAAAAATAATGTAAAAAAATAATTCATAAATATCATTTTTCATCTACATATGCATATATGGTTTGTTTTCTTTGGTCTTTTATGTGCATGTATGGTTTATATGCATGGATGGACATGAAGAAGGACGAGTTGGTGTTGGGCCAATCACCGACCAGATAAGAATGGCATGTCAGATGTATCATACTATCATGTATGTATGGTTCCTGGGTTTAATTTAACCGTCCAACCAATCTCTTTGTGAAAGAACATTCATGTTTATATTGGTCTCTCTCGTATCTCTCTAATTCATGTCCAAACAAAAATTATCGTTGCTGCCAAGGTGGTTGGCTTACCGACCTTATGTTCATGATAATATTATGATTTTGGATTTGAATTCTGAAATTTTTTATTAATAATTCATATGTAATTTTATTGTAAATAAGATTAATGATTTATCTTAATTTTAAAATGAAAAGAATCTCTCATCATTTTGAATTTTTGTTAAAAAAAAACCATTCTTGTTTTTTCTTTCAAAGTTTTATCTCTTTCTCTCTTTTAGCTACACATCATCATTCATCACCCTCGGTTATCATTCCACGAAAATCATGGCATAGGAGTCAAATAGAGAGAAATTCCAGTAAGTTTTGGAGCATAATTAATATATACTCCAAATAAATCTCTATAATTAATTTTAAATAAATTTATATAAATTTTATACCATTAACTTAAAATTAATATTAGAGATCTTTCTTAAAATATGTATTAATTATATTCTAAAAAATATAATAAATAATTTATCTTCAAATAAATCTACCCCAAACCCATATAAAAAAATCTACCCCTAAACCTTTCATTAATTCTCTCAAATAATATCCCTGAGAAAACTTGCTAACTAGTCAAATAATCCCAGTCAAAAAAATAAAAAATAAAAATAAAACTGGTCAAATAATAAGGATGCCAATCCCTCAATTCCCCTTAGTCCAGGTTAATTTGACTTTTGATGTTAGTGTCATATCGAACACTTTGGTTCATATTATTGGAAAAAGATCTCAAAGTGAATTTATTTTTAAAATGAATAAATAAAAATATATTTATTATTAATTTAATTTTAAATGTATTATGATTTTAATTTATTAAAATTTAATAATAAATATATTTTTATTTATTTATTTTAACAATAAATTTACTTTAAAAAAATTATCTTATATTATTAGCGGGTAGTTTAATGTACATTGATCGAAATTATTATTTGGAGGTGTCTGATATACGTTTATTATTTTTTTTTTTTTTTTGAGGTACAGGATATAAGTCTATGATTGATATGCTCACATTGTATTAGAGAATATGAGAATAGGGTTTATTTAATTTTTTTTTTTGTAGAAAGGCATATTATATACTGTAGATAAATTTTATGGAGATATAATATAACTTTAAAGATGTTCATTATAGATATATTAGTTAAGTTATGAGTTCCAATTTTTACACACCATTTTTATTACTTTTTTTGCACTATTTTTTTTAATAATAAAGTGTGAAATATATTTTTCAATACATACTCTCTCTTTCTTTTTATTAAATTAAGTAAATTTTGTCTTTGTTTCTATCTCTAATAGAGATGAAATTTTTTTCCGACTCTCTAAATCGAAAACTTTTAGTAGTGGTAGTATAGGAAAAAAATAGTGTTTAGTGAACATTTTCCTTTAAGTTATTAAGATTGGATTAGTAGTGAGAGATTTATTAAGTAACTTGCAGAAAGTCATACTAAAAAAACAAAATTGTGCTAGCTTGTATTAATTAGTTTCTGCTATAAGAAGTCTAACTTCTTAAGACTCAATCTCTCAAAATGTCTACTTCTCCGTAAAACAATTATTTAACAAAAATGAGTTAAGATTGTTGTTTCCCTCTACTTATGTAGAAAATGCAGTATATTGCTTACTAATTAACAGCCTTTTTAAATCAGTGCTTGCAATGACAGCACCCCAGTGGTTTTGATTCGTTCATAAAAGCTGGATAAAGCAATTGTTGTTCACCTTTATCATTTCTTGATTTTTTTTTACCCTCCAAAGATCCATGTTTTCCTATATATATATATATAAACACGTTTCCGACAAGTTTACAACACTCTTGTATGCAGAAGAATTTTTTCACACCAATTTTAAACTTATTAATGATGTATATTATTAACAAAATGATGGTAATTGATTACTATAAATAATACACATTATTAATCAAAATTTTGTATATTGATATAAAATTAGTGTGCGAATTCCGGTGTGAAATCGCCATGCATTTTCCATAATCTTATTGTTACGTGGTTGTTCTTTTTTAATTCCAATTTCCAAATACTATAATATCTTGCATGGTAGCGTTTTGGCAATAGAATTATAATCATATTCATTTATTACTGTCAGATGGGAAGCACTAGAATGTCGATATGACAAAAGTGTAAAAGAATTTTGTTTTTAGTGAAGCAGGGCATCGGTGGAGTTTGGTAATGCCATAATAGCACTAAAATGTGTGAGAAGGTTTAGCAATCCCTGTCCTCTTTGCATATAGCCCACACAACTTTCAAGCAATCACCATCCGAACCACCTTGACCTTATCCCAATTCCCAACCCCATCACAGAGCCCTGACCCATGTCGAGGTCAAGTCAGGGTCAGACAAGCCTTAGCGGTGAATTCTATGACAACCACGCACATACTTAGACACTCACGTAGACATGTCAAATACCAAAAACCAGCACTATGCTGCTACATCAAATGTAGCAATTTGTCAGATGTGTAAATTGAAGCAGAGGGAAGGAGCTATCTATTTTGTAGTTAGTTGAACAAGTTTTTGGCTTTGACAATCCAGGTTTGCCGACTCTTGATTTCAGAAGAGAAGAACTGCTGTGCATTTCGATATTGAAATGCGTAAGTGTGTGACAGGGTTGCAGTGATAAATTGTCTCCCAGAAAAATAAAAGGACAAAATCACAAGAAGGAGGAGGCAGGGAAGGTGACTTGACAAGGGCTAGAGGGTCCACTATCAAACCGTTGGATCCATCCATTTAATGGGTCTTTGCTATTTGGATCCAAATCAAAGCAGTGATCAGTCAAGCATTTGACCATCTGACCCTGACCAAATTTTGACTCTCTGACTCTGCATTTATTGCACTTTAGAGTTAAAAAGACGTTGGAACTAACCTTTTGTTGATTGGTTTTATTTGAACCAAAACAAAAGGACCATTTTTTCTCCCTGCATGTTTCGATTGATTCCATAATTTGTATCCCTGGGTCTTCATCAATAGGACCATACTTAATTTGCAGCCGAGCATCCCGTGATTTGCAAGCCTGCATACAACATGACAATGCTTACTGATTGCTCTGTTTTTTCAATTCCACTTTTCTATTGGTCATCTTATCTCTTTTGTACCACATTTACATTAAATTACAATATGGTTGGTAGAGGCAATCAATTTGTGGAAGCTTATCTGTTAATAATCCTATTTTAACTAGTCAAGCATAATTAGAAAGTCGAATTGAAGAGAACTGCATGTCTAGTAACCACTTCTTTCAAGTTTTAGGGACTTAATCCACATTGTAAGGTGATTTCTACTATGCACTCTTGATCTAAAGGTGCATCATGCATTTTGGATCTTAGACATTCATTTATAATTAAAAAATATGAATGGTTAGATTCAACAGCTTGCTACCTGATTAATTAGTTTTTTAAAACTACAAACCACTCCTCCACTATCGGAGTCGTCACTAGCCAGAACCACCATTGGAGTTGTCACCATCATAACCACGCCGCCGCACTGCCACCACCACGCTTGAATCTGAGTCCCAGCCTCACGCTCGTACTCGCCGTCACATTCCTCCCCACACCACCAAACGCAACCTGAAAATCACCACCACCACAACCATGTCACCATGCATCCATCCACGCACTGCCAATAGTAGACCAGCTCACATCCTACATCGTTATCGTCACTTTGTTGTCCTCCAGCGACCCATGCTGACCATCCACCACGAGGAAACGCCATCACGAACCACTAGCCTTCACAGTCGTGGTCGCTGCTGTGAATAAGAATTAATGGCATTGTTGAAGTGGTGGCGGTAACTGTGGGGGAGGGATTTGAGGATGGAGTGGAAGGTGGTGGTGGAGTGGGTGAAGTTGGGTTGTTGAGAGGCCCATTGGATCCTCTATGGCGGCTTCGATAAGGCTGGATGGCGGTTCTAGCTTGGGGTTCGACTCAGATATTGATAGAGGCAGCTTTTAGATGGGCATGGATCTTGGTGGTTGGGTGTTGAGTTCAACTGGGCAATCGGGTTCATAGGTTTGTGGACGGTGCAGCTCGTGGCGGCTTTGGTTGATGTTGCTAGGTTGCTTACCGACCAGAGTTATAGCGGTTCATGATAAGCCTGTATTTTATAGCCCTTAAATGGATGAATTGTGATGATTTGATTGTGATTATTGATGAATTTTAGATGAATTTTTATCAATTATCTTCGTTTGTGCAGAATAAGAGAGATTTAACACATTTAAAGTGAAAGCAAGCGAAGATATCTCATTTTCAGACTAAAAGAGAGCAATTTTGGCTTAGACAGAGTCCTATGTCAACTCAAAAGCGATTTAGGAGTTAGACATGACCCTATCTAACTTGAAGAAAGCTTCTGACTAGGAGACACGGTCCTGTCTCTTGGTCACACGGCCGTGTCTCCCCTAACGCTGAAGTTACAAAAATCTGGTATAAGACACGACCCTGTCTTATGTGAACAAAGCTTCTGAGTATGAGACACGGTCGTCTTAAAATGTTGAAATATCGTATCGCAAGACACGGCCGTGTCAAAGGGAGACACGGCCGTGTGAGTCCTTCTGACGTGAAAAAAGGGAAATTTTGCCCCCGAATCATTATAAATAGGACAAAAACACTAAACGTAAGAGGACTCTTGGCTAGAGACTTGTGTGACGACAGGTTTTGAGAGGACAAGCGCAAGGATTCAAAGGTGAAGGTTTTGAAGGCAAGAGCAAGACTCTTTGAAGATCAACCATTGAAGTTCTTTTCTCCATCTCCATCTTCCATTCTTTTCTTTTCATTCATCAATCATGGTTGTTTCTTTAATCCTTGTTCTTATTTGTGTTACAATTGCCATGAGCGGCTAAACCCTTTTTTTCTAGGATTAGGATGAAACTCTCTATTTCCCTATTACAAATTGTTAATTTAATTCTTTGTTAATAAAATTATTATTCTTGATTCATTCTTGGTATGCTTAATGCTTGTGATATATTGCACACCATATTTACATGATTCTAGGCTCTAGGTGAAGGATCGAAAGACAAAATCTAATTGCTTGATAATTCATGAATCGAACTTAGGAATTGAAACATAGACATATACTTAAATCCTTCGAGGGGTAAACGATTGTAATGAATCTTAATGGGTTAGAAGTTGGATTAATTGCCATGAGAATGAGGTTAGTGAAGTTTTCGCACATTTTTAGTGCCAAGAAATTGGGTTTTAAATAATTTAGAACAAATCCCTTCAAGAACATAATTGAACATTAACAAAGATAGGATTACAATTTATCGTAGGGGGTAGTGTAGTGGATTCTGAATCCTAGAACTTTAAATCCTTGTTAAATCTCATCTTTTCTAGTTTCAATTGTTTACTTTATTGCTTTGCTTTTCATATTAATTTTAATTGAACATTCTCTATTGATTTTATTCGCTTTGACAATCAAAATAGCTGTAAGAGTTAGTAATCAATCGATCCTCGTGGGAACGATCTTTATTTACTACTTGTACGATCCGTACACTTGCGAAAAATCCACAACAATTTACCGATGACTTTGTTGAAATTTAGTGAACTGAGCTCAAAGTGGCGGTGGAAGGGGGTGGGTGGTGGTTCTGGGTTGTGTCAAAGAAAAAAAGAATAAAAAAATAAAAAATAAACTACTGCAGGTCAGCTCAAGGGGTGCATCATGCACCCTAATGTAATACCCTTAATAACATGTTAGACTTGTATATGTGTACATAGGTAGCATATTACTTGCTTGACATGTCGGTGTAATTTTGTGACAAACTGAATTTGTTTAGGCACTCAGTTGCAACCCAGAAGGTGAAAAGTTGCTTAAAATAATTCAGATATATAATAGCATATATTAGATGAGAGAAATAAATATGAATAATTTATTTTTAAATTACAAATGTATGAAATAAGATATAGTTAAAGTTTCAAGATAATCGAAGTTAGTTTAGTATTTTTAAACATACTGGTTGTGTGTTTTAATACTGGATTGACTTGTAGCAGATATGGAAAATAATAAAAAGGATGAAATAACAATTTAGATGAATCTTAATATTTATTCTAAAGTTGTTGAAAGTTAAGAAACTTGAATCTATGATATTAAAATATTCCTAAGAGATATAAGTTTCAGTGTATGACCTTAATGACTATATAAGTCAATGTTTATGACTCCTCAATCATGACTCTCCCATTTGCAAAACAGAAACAGAAAACGTGAGGAAAGAAGATGAAGGGAAGAAGGAAGATGAGAAAAAGAGGAAAGCCAAAGAGAAATCGAAGGTGTAAAGTTTAGCGACACTTCAAGAGGTAGGGGAGCCTAACTTCATCTTTCTCTTGCTCACCTTCTTTATGTCTTAGTTTTCCTTGATGAATAAAAGAATGTGTTCTTGAGATGTTTATGAATGTTAAAGCTTGAATCTTGCTTCTATAGTTGAAGTGAGTTTGATAGTAGCTTGTTTGATGCATGGTAGTTAGTTTTCATCCCTTGGAATCCATGATACTCATTTGAGTAGTTAATTGATTAATAGGTTTTTAGGTTTGTGTTATTGGCTAAATCCTTGTGTAAACAAGTTAGAGTTAGTATTTGATGATTCTAATATGATTAGAGATCATGTTTGGAATTGGATATCACTTAAAATACATAGTATAAGAATTAGGTTGGTGTTAGAAATAGGTTTACTGCATGAGACAATTGGTTTCCTGGTTTTCTGCAGGATGTAATCGATTACCAAGTCTCTGGAAGCGATGTAATCGATTACAAGAGCAATGTAATCAATTACCAAGTTTCTGAAACACGAGAAGAAGCAGGATGTAATCGATTACAAGAGAGATGTAATCGATTACCAAGGTTCTGGAAATGATGTAATCGATTACAAGAGTAATGTAATTAATTACAAAGCTTTTGACGTGAGGTTTTCAGTTGTTGTAATCGATTACAATAGGGATGTAATCGATTACAAGCCCTCTATTTTTCCAAAAACAGAGTTTTTGCACCCTTAGGGTTAAAAGTAACCCTAATAAACCTATGTGTTGGTGATTAGTGATCTAATTAAGATAAATTAAAGATGGTAAAAGCTCTTGGAGCTTTAGTTTCATCCTTATGGTTGAAAAGAAGTATATGCCTAAAGAGTTACCCTTTTTACTTCAACAAGTTAGTCTAACATAAAAAGTTTGTACAAGTTTAAGTCTTTAAGCATTCTAAAAGTTGTGAATTGCTATAGATAAGTGTCGAACACCCTTAGCAACTTATTGTTGTTTTAGTATCACTTGAGATGTGATGATGTGGTGTACTGCAAGTAAACTAGGATGTATTGGTAGTGTTTTGGCTATGAGTGTGACCTTACATGGCATTCATTACTATTTAGTTAGAAGGAAGGGAGTCAGAAGTTCCTAAGGGAACAAGTCATTTTTGACCAAGAGCTAGGGTTACATTTAGTATGGGGTTTTAATCTTCCTATTTACAGCAGGTAAACATGAGAAACCTGAGTTCCTTGTAAAACATGCTTAGCTCTTAAATGAACTAAGTATGTAAAAATGTATGTATGTTTAACTTGGTTTATGTAGTTATTAAAGTTAAATCTTGTAAAGAATTTAAGCATGTCTTACTCCTTGACTATTAAGATTATGTTTATCATGTTATGTATGATTGGTTTTGGTTACTCATACTGAGAATTATTGATTCTCACCCCGTTGTGTTGCCATGTAAATTCAGGTGAAGATTCTCCAAAGAAAACAAAGAAGAAGGAAGCTAAAGAATTAGTTTAGTTCTAGTTTACTTTGTTGTCATTACAAAAATTATTTTTATTTTCACATATTTTGTAATCTATCAGAGTTATGTATTACTTCATGCCTTCACGAGAGGGTAATGTTGTATTTTTATATGTTTGCATGCTTTCCGCATTTTATATGACTCTCTGTAATGATTTCAATGTGCATTATGGATATATTATCATAATATTATGTATATAGTGACGTTACAATGATATTTATCTTTGTAAATGTTTCATATATGGAGATGTCAGTATTAGGACGTTACACCTAATATAGGAGGGTGCATGATAGAATTGACCAACATTGCAAAGCTTCTGTCTCTCGAAAGTTGAAACCTTCCTAATGGTCTTCACTTTTCATCATAGTTGTATGAACACCAGCCCGCCAACTACCCTTGAGCTGGTTTGGTTCTTGCTTCTAATGGTTTTTTGCATTGAACCAATTAAATCTTAGTGACTGGCCTGGATGGTTAGACCTTTTTTTTTAATGGATGCTTCAAAAATACAAATTGTCATATTTGAACATAGAATCTAAAAGTCACTTGTGAATTGTGATGCTTATGTTGAATAATATTCTCAATTTTTTAATTTATATTATTATTTAATCAAAAGATTTTTTTAGTATAATCAATAGATTATTATCATTGTTATTATTTTTTAATTTAATATTTTTATATGAAGTAAACTTATCATATAATATATTTTTAAAAAAATATTTTCTTATTTCCGAGATTTTCGATTTGAACAACTTGACCCACGTACTGGACATTCTGACCAGGTTGATTTCCTATTTGAATTATACTATACTTTTGATTTAGCTAGAATTATATTTCAGTAACGAGAGAAAACATAAATAGAAGAAAAAAAACTTGGATTGCTGGCAAATGTATTAAAATGTAGTGCAGTAAATAAATTTTTGGAAAATGATTAATCTTCCTAACTCATCCTCCTAATAATTTTCTTAATTACTAAATGAAGAAAGTATTGAATGCTTTTTATATTCTCAATATATTAATTGTATTTAATTATTTATTTAATACTTTTTTATTAAGTAGTAGAAAGATTATTAAGATGATGTTTTAGGAGGATATAACAAAACTCTAAATTTTTACATAAACTTAGAGTATCTAATGTAAATTTATTAGGCTAATTATATTATTAATTAATAAATAATTATTATAATTAATAACTTTCTCCATTCCTTTTTATTTGTCTTTTAAGGATTTTGTACAAGAATTAATAATACCATTAAATAACTTTAAATTAAGTGAAATATAAATTGACATGACTAAATTACCTTTTCTCACTCCATTAAATATGTGTAGGAAATTGTAGAAGTTAATTAATATGTGTAGTTATTAGGTTTAGTGGAATCAATAAATAGTGAGGTAAAATTGAAAAAAACTAATTAATACATCCTTAAAATTCTCAAATGACAAATAAATTAGAACAAAATAAGCTTTCTAAAAAAATAAATAAAAAGCAATAGAATGAGTAATAATTAATTATCATAATATATCATAATTAATGATATAATTGACTTAAATAGCTTAATACAACTAACTTAAGTGCAAGCAGCTACAATGGGGTGTTAGTGAAACAACCAGTATAATATGTTGTACTCATTATTTAGCAGCAACTGATTACACCCAAAGAAAAACGTGCTAGTTGCAACACAGCTTTGGAGTATCGATTCCACATAGAGACAAATTAAAAGAGTAGTTAAAGGAACAAAGAAACTAAAAAATATATTAAATAATTAATAATAAATAAAGATTAATTTTAAATGTAAATTAAAGTGAAGCAAACGAAAAAAGTACTTAAATTTGATGAATAGTAAAGCGTCGGGAATCCCTTGCACAAATCTGGTATTTTAATTATTCTTAATTCATTGAATAACTCAATTGGGAACTCAATTTCCAAAATTCCCAATCGGAAAATATAGATTTATAAACTAAAATTAAACTAAATGTAACCCTTTGAAAAATCATTCACCACTTTTAGAATACATAAATTATTATCCTTATTGAGAAAATTCAACGATGACAATATACTCATAGAGCGATATTGCAGCAAAGAAGTAAATCAATATAGATAAATAATTGATCCAAACATAATCAAAGAACTAAACCATTCAATAGAAAAAGTATGACTGAACCCATAAACAGAATAAATTCTATGATTATTCAGAGAAGAAAACATCAACAATGAATTGAGAATGATAAAACAAAAGAGTTTTAGTAATTGAAAATCAAATACATAAATTAAAAATAAATTAAAAAAACCATCTAGTGATTAAGTTCATCCCTAGCCTTACTTGAGAATTTAGTTCTCCATACTATGACGATAGACAAATAAATTCTAGAGAAAAAGCCTCTAAGTCTGTCGTCTTTGTGCGTCCTCTGCCTTTTCCTGCGCTGCTTCACTTTTTCTTCTCTTTGTCTATTAATAAGAGATTTTACTTAATAGGAGTGTATCTTGCACAAAATCTCTTTAATTTGTTTCCAAATAATAAAAAGATATAGATTGGATATAGGAAACTAAATTTAGGAAACTCAATCTCATTAATTGGTCTCCAAATAATAAAAAAATTGATTGAATTTAGGAAACTAATTTTATGAAACTCAATCTTCTTAATTGGTCTCCAAATAATAAAGAGATATTGATTGGATTTAGGAAACCGATTTTAGGAAACTTAATTTCCTTTATTAAAGACTGCCAGATTTTTATCTTTTTCTCTCTTTATTTGTCTCGTCACTTAGATGACAAAATTAGCCTTCGAGGTCAACGGAAGAGTTGTTTCATTTTCTGTTATCTTTCCAACGCTGCAAGAATCACATTGATTTGATATCTGTAACTCAAAATATGGTCCAAATACAATAGCATAGTTAGAAAATAAGAGTTGAATCTAAATTTGCAACAAATTTCCTACAATTATCACGATAATGAAATTAATGACTTCTTTAAATAAGTAAATTAATAGTATTATAAAGTCACTAAAATTAAATATAATGAGATATAATAATGTCTATTTTTATAAGAAAAATAGATAAAATTTAGGCTATTATCACAATCCCCAATTAGCTTATTGCTAGTTCCTAACAATGGAAGCGATACTAAACAAAGCTCACAGTGAAAAACATCATACTCAAGAATATTAGTTATATATCAGAACACCACAATTGTCACAAAAACTTTACCATCATCAAAGTCAAAGTGTGTGAATAATATAATTACTACGACATATACTCACTGTCTCCAGATATCATAACTAGAATTCTCATCAGAAAACATCTTTCAACCACATACAATGCTCACAAGAGTTGCACTCAACAATGAAAATTACTCGGAAGTATGATGTCACTCATAACAAGTATATGTGAGTAGAATAATAGACAGAAATCAAAATAAATATCTAACATATAAAATGATAGAAAGAACACTGAGAAAAATAGATAAATATCGTTTTATGAAAAGATGCTCAGAAAAAACTTTACATCACACCTTAAGATTAGTCATGTACATTGGAAGAACCATGCAATCTCTTAAGATCAAATAGGACTTTATTATGATTTTTATGTAGGTAAATGGAAAATATGAAGGCTAAGGAAAATAATGAAAATCAAAAGTGTTTTAAGAATATTTAGAAGCTTGATTTCTATACTTTCAACACAATTTTCTTTACCTTCTTTAAATTTATTTATTTATTTTACTTCTTTTCTTATTTTTTTTTAACTTTGTAACTTTTCAAATTTTTTTCCTTTTTTTCCTTTTTTTTTCTTGCACTTTCACTTTGCCTTCTTTTTTTTTTCTTTTTGTTCCTTTCCTTTATATCTTCTCATATTACAATAATATTGCTTTTTTCCTGACACAGTTTGGGAAAGGATTAATAAAGAAAGACTCAATAAATAGACTCAAAGAAGTGACTAGCGGCAATATGTGAAAGAACAAAAACATTATCAATGGCTTAAAATAAGAAACATGGCCTAATATCATATATCAAGTGTGACTGGCATGTATCCGATGAAGAATATGTTTTGATGATAACAAACTCAAAGATGTTGCAAGATCAAGTCCAAGATTATCAAAACCATCAAGTATAGCTTTTAGGACTCTAATCTCTGTGTAAAGGTATATAAAGATTCACAAATAAGGTTAATCTTGCATTTTGTAATAGCACACAAGTTTTCAAGGCTTCAATATGGTTTTTTAACTTCCAAAGAATTAATCACATCGTGTCCATAAATTTACAAGATCATATGGAATCAAGAGGAGCATTTTAAAAAGCTCAAAACATGTTTTCAAATGTATTATTCGAATAAGGAGTCCCTTATTCGAATAACACAAGTCAGTGATTCCAATTTAATCTCTCAGGAAAGGGCTTATTCGAATAAAGCTATGCATTATTCGAATAAGAGTTTCAAATATATTTTGGCACGAACAAGTTATTCGAATAACAAAAGTGTTATTCGAATAACACATCTCAGGAAGTCTGTTCATGAACTGGTTATTCGAATAACAGAGTTGTTATTCGAATAACAAGGCTTTCAAAAAAAACCATGCTAAATTGGTTATTCGAATAACGATGTTGTTATTCGAATAACAGGAACTGAAGCTCATTTATTCGAATGAGTTATTCGAATAACATTCATGTTATTCGAATAACGTGTTTTCCGAGAAAGCAAATATTTATCCGGTTATTCGAATAACCAGGATGTTATTCGAATAACATACTACGAGAGGAAAACACGGTGAAAGCTATTTCAAGCGTTATTTGAATAAGAAACATGTTATTCGAATAATGAAGATTTCCAGAAACAGAAATTAACGGATAGTAGCATAACATTTAATGCTCCAACCACCTCCAACGGCTCTAATCTTCAATGACTTATAAATAGAAGTTGTTGGGCATTTATGGGGGTTAGACAATCAATCTGAAAAACCTTGGTTGAGCATTAAAAATGAGCTTTCATCTATTTCTCCATTAATACTCTGTTTCTGAGCGTAAATCGTATAATATATACCAGTTGAGTTTCCAGTTGTAATATCTGCTCTTTCAAGAGAGTTTCTATCCATTCAAACTTTGTAACTTCTGTAGAGAGGGTGAGGCATCCCTCAAAACTATAAAAGGTGAGGTATCCCTTGGAAAATAGAGGTTCAAGCATTAGGGTGAGGTATCCCATTGTGTTGAGTGCTCAAGGTTGTAGTGGTTTTCAAGCACCCATTGAAGCTTGGAGATACATAGTGGAAAATCTCAAGTTGTTGCTTGAGGACTGGACGTAGATCACAAGTGGATTGGTGATTGAACCAGGATAAACGATCGTGTCTGGTTTTCTCTAAACCCTCCTCTGTTTATTTTGTGCACTATTTCATTAATTTTCTTGGATATTGTCTCCGTAGGCTATCATATTTATAAGTAAGTGATTTTATCTCTTTCATCCAATCATCTCTAATTATTCAATAGCTTCAACGAAAATTAGTTATCAATCAATTTGCGAAAGATTTGCCAACTTGTTTTACTTACTCAATTCACCCCCCCTCTTGAGTATTGAGGCCACTTGGTAACAAGTGGTATCAGAGCTAGACTCTTGTATAAAGAGCTTAGCAGCTTCAAGAGAAGCGATGGCTTCAAATGGTTTTTCAAATGAAGGTTCTTCTATAAATAGACCTCCTTATTTCAATGGGGATGATTATGCCTATTGGAAAGAAATGATGAAAATTTTTATTGAAGCTATTGACTTAGATGTGTGGGACGCCGTTGAAAATGGTACTTTTTTCCCAACACAAACTAAGGATGGTGTGACAATTAATACACCTAGAAGTGATTGGACCGATGATGATAAAAAGAAGGTTCAATATAATTTGAGAACCAAGAACATCATCACCACATCCTTGGGGTATGATGAATTCTTTAGGGTGTCAAATTGTAAGACCGCAAAAGAAATGTGGGATACCCTACAAGTAACTCATGAAGGTACTAGTGAGGTAAAACGATCTCGAATAAACACTCTTACTCATGAATATGAATTGTTTAGAATGAACCAAGGTGAGAGTATTCAAGATATGCAAAAGAGATTTACTCACATTGTTAATCATCTCATCTCATTGGGAAAGACATTTCCTAATGAGGATCTTATTAACAAAGTCTTGAGATGTCTAAGTAGGAATTGGCAACCCAAAGTAACGGCTATTACGGAATCAAGAGATTTATCGACAATGTCTCTAGCCACCCTATTCGGGAAGCTTCAAGAACATGAGCTGGAACTAAATAGGCTCAACCAAAGTGAAGAGCATGATAAAAAGAAGAAGGAAATTGCGCTCAAAGCCACCTCTTCCTTACTTGAAGATGATGATGAAGATGGTGAAGAAGATGCTGAAAATATTGAATCAAGTGAGGAGAATCTTAGTCTTCTTGTGAGAAAGTTTGGAAGATTCTTGAAGAAAAAGGGATTTCAAAGAAGACCACCCTTTCCTCAAAAGAAAGCATATCACAAAGGAGAAGGATCCTCTACTCCTCCAAAATGCTATGAATGCAGAAAACCGGGGCACATGAAAATGGAGTGTCCTATATATCTCAAGAAGACGGAGAAATTTGAGAAAATGCCCTCCAAGGAAAAGAAAGGAAGAAGAGCATACATAGCTTGGGAGGACAATGATTTAAGCTCTTCCGACGATTCAGAAAATGAAGAAGCTCATCTTTGCCTCATGGCTCAAGGAGAAGAAAGTGGAGAAAGCGACACCGAGGTAACCTCTTCTAACCTAGAACCTCCACCTTCTTATGATGAATTGCAAGATGCCTTTCAAGAATTACATGATGAATCTTTGAGGCTCACAAAAATGATTTTGTCTTCCAATAAAACAATCTCCCTATTGACAAAGAAAGTTTCCACTTTAACTAAGGAGATAAGTGAACTTAAGATCGAAAATGAGACCTTAGGACTTATAGATGCTAATTCATTATGCATGACTTGTTCATCACATGATAATACATCCATATCATTACCTTGTTTATCATGTAAAGCTTTTGAAAAAGAAATTAAAGACTTGAACAACACTCTTGCAAAATTCACTTTTGGTAGAGACAACTTGAATGTGTTGTTAGGGAGACAAAAATGTGTTTTTCAAAAAGCCGGTTTGGGATTTAATCCAAACAACCATCAAAAGTCTTATAAAAACTTCTTTGTTTCCTCAAAAACTTCAAGTAGCCCCTTTGTTAAATGTTTTCATTGTGGTAGGAAAGGGCATAGTGCATCCACTTGCAATGTTAGAAAGAACATAAACACCAAGGTTGGAATCAAAAGGGTTTGGGTCCCTAAAGGTACCATACCTAATTCTAACACACAAGGACCCAAAACAATTTGGGTACCAAAAGTTAAATCTTGAATGTGTGTTGTAGGTGTGCTTGAAGACCAAGAGCTCAAGTTGGTATCTTGATAGTGGTTGCTCCAAGCACATGACCGGTGATGGCTCCAAGTTCTCCTCCCTACACACAAGAAACATGGTCATGTCACATATGGTGACAACAACAAAGGAAGATTCTTGGAATTGGAAAAGTTGGTAAGATCCCTTCATCATCTATTGATAATGTTTTACTTGTTGAAGGACTTAAACATAATTTGCTTAGTATTAGTCAATTGTGTGATAAAGGAAATAGAGTTATATTTGATTCCTCTTGTTGCATAATTGAGGGAAAGGATGATAAGCAAGTTAAGTTTGTTGGTCATAGGGTCAATAACATATATATGATTAGTCTTGATGATATTTCCTCAAATGATGCTAAATGCTTTATGGGTAGAGAAAATGATTCATGGTTATGGCATAGAAGAATTGCTCACATTCACATGGATCACTTAAACAAATTGGTTTCTAAAGAACTAGTAATTGGTCTTCCAAAGCTCAAATTTGAAAAAGACAAACTTTGTGATGCATGTCAAAAGGGAAAACAAGTAAAGGTCTCTTTCAAAGCTAAAAACATAGTTTCAACTTCTAGACCTTTACAACTTTTGCACATGGATCTTTTTGGACCCTCTAGAACTATGAGCTTTGGTGGGAATTACTATGCATTAGTGATTGTGGATAATTTTTCTAGATTTACATGGACATATTCTTAGCCCACAAAAATGATGCTTTTCAATCATTTAGAAAACTTGCCAAAGTTATCAAAAATGAAAAAGGTTTTTGTATTGCATCCATAAGAAGTGATCATGGTGGTGAATTTGAAAATCATGAATTTGAAACTTTTTGTGATGAACATGGCATTGAGCATAATTTTTCTACCCCTAGAACACCACAACAAAATGGTGTTGTAGAAAGGAAAAATCGATCTTTAAAGGAAATGGCAAGAACTATGCTCAATGAGGCCAACCTTCCTAAGTATTTTTGGGCGGATGCGGTTAACACCGCTTGTTATGTTATGAATAGAGCCCTAATAAGGCCAATTTTAAAGAAAACCCCATATGAATTGTACAAAGGAAGGAAACCAAATGTTTCACATTTGCATGTCTTTGGATGTAAATGCTTTGTTTTGAATAATGGAAAAGATAACTTGGAGAAGTTTGATGCAAAATCTGATGAGGGAATATTCATTGGTTATTCTATTCATAGTAAGGCCTTTAGAGTCTATAATAAACGAACTATGACCATAGAAGAGTCTATACATGTTGCATTTGATGAAACTAACCCAAATGAGCCGAGAAAGGAGTTTGTTGATGATGTTGCAAAATCTTGGCAAGGACGCACTTGGAGAATCAAGAGAAAGAGTCCAAGAAGGAAGAAGAGAGACACCTTGATCATACATGGCAAAAGATTCAGAAATCTTGGATCTACCCAAGGAATGGAGGACTTCAAGATATCATCCTCTTGACAAGGTGATAGGTGATGTATCAAAAGGGGTAATCACTCGAAACTCACTTAGAGATGCATGTAATCACCTAGCCTTTGTTTCTCAAATTGAACCTAAAGACATAAGTGAGGCCATTAATGATGAACATTGGATCTTGGCCATGCAAGAAGAACTAAACCAATTTGAGAGAAATCAAGTTTGGGAATTAGTTCCAAGGCCCAATGATCATCCAATAATTGGCACCAAGTGGGTCTTTAGAAACAAACTTGATGAAACGGGGTTAATAATAAGAAATAAAACTAGGCTTGTAGCTAAGGGTTATGATCAAGAAGAAGGCATAGACTATGAAGAAACTTATGCTCCCGTAGCTAGATTAGAGGCCATTAGAATGTTACTTGCATATGCTTGCATCATGGATTTCAAACTCTATCAAATGGATGTTAAAAGTGCCTTTTTAAATGGTTTTATACAAGAAGAGGTGTATGTGGAACAACCTCCTGGTTTTGAAGATTTTGAATTGCCCAACCATGTTTTTAAACTGAAAAAGGCCTTGTATGGCTTGAAACAAGCTCCTAGAGCTTGGTATGAAAGGTTGAGTAAGTTTCTTTTAGAAAAAGGTTTCTCTAGAGGCAAGGTTCACACTACCCTGTTCATAAAACACAAAATGCATGACATACTTCTAGTTCAAATCTATGTTGATGATATTATATTTGGAGCTACTAACAACTCTCTTTGTAAAGAATTTTCAAATATTATGCAAAGTGAATTTAAGATGTCTATGATGGGGGAGCTCAATTTCTTCCTTGGTCTCCAAATCAAGCAAACAAGGGAAGGAACGTTCATAAGCCAATCCAAGTATTGCAAGGAGCTGCTCAAGAAGTTTGGAATGAACAATGCCAAGCATATGGCTACTCCTATGGGCACCTCTTGCTATTTGGACAAAGATGAAGGAGGTAAATCGGTAGAAATTACAAAATATAGAGGTATGATTGGCTCACTCCTTTATCTCACTGCAAGTAGGCCTGATATAATGTTTAGTGTATGCATGTGTGCTAGATATCAAGCTAATCCTAAAGAATCACACCTAAGTTTTTGTTAAAAGAATAATGAAATATCTAATGGGCACATCACAAATGGGTTTATGGTACCCTAAAGGTGCCTCATGTAGTCTTATTGGATATTCCGATTCTGATTTTGCTGGATGCAAAATGGATCGAAAGAGCACTAGTGGGACATGCCACTTGCTTGAAGCTCACTAGTTTCTTGGCACAAAGAAGAAACAAAATAGTGTGGCAATCGTCCACGTGAAGTTTGAATATGTTGCGGTACCGGGAGTTCTTTGTGCTCAAGTCCTTTGGATGAAACAGCAACTCTTGGACTATGGTCTTGAGCTTGATCACATTCCCATAAAGTGTGATAATACTAGTGCAATCAACTTGTCAAAAAATCCCATTTTGCATTCTAGAACTAAACATATTGAAATAAGACATCATTTCATTAGAGATCATGTTCAAAAGGGTGATTGCACACTTGAATTTGTTGAAACAACCAAGCAACTAGCTGACATTTTCACTAAACCCCTAGCAAAAGAAGCATTTTTCTACATTAGAAATGAACTTGGCATTTTGGAATAATCATGCATATATTGACATTTTGATGCATCACATCTTATTGTTTTCTGCATAATAATGCCATCTTGCTGCATAATTTCTAAGCTATTAATCATATTTAAATCCAAAACTGACTTGAGCGTCGGAGATTTCTCCTAAGTTGTTTTGCAGGTGCTCCTCATGATTCAAGTTTCCCAAACAACTCAACAATCTCAAATTTGAGATCCTTGGTAAAAATAGCACTCTTGCAAAATTGAGTAATGTGAAACATAATATGCTGAGGTTATATATGCTCGTATAATAATTTTGAATTGATTTTGTATGTTCTGGAACTGATTTGAATTGATTTTGTATGTTCTGGAACTGATTTGAATTGATTTTGCATGTTCTGGAACTGATTTGAATGATTTGAAGTTGATTCTATGTTATTTGGAATTAAACTGGCATGTCTATTGTCCTATAATTTGCTGCATGTCACTAACTTTTTTTCACATGCCTTATTCAAATAAGAAGCCTCTTATTCGAATAAGAAGTCTGTTATTCGAATAAAACATGACAGCAAAACCCAGTCATTGTTCAAACACGGTCACATTATTCGAATAAGGATTCCCTTATTCGAATAACACTTCACAGTATGTCCCATCATGCTGTCGTTTTTAACTGGTTATTCGAATAACCAATTGGTTATTCGAATAAAGCATGTCAGTGGGCACAGCCGTTTTCATGTTATTCGAATAACACATTTGTTATTCGAATAACAAAAGACAGAAGAATTCACCAATATCTGCGCTACTACACTGTTATTCGAATAACAGCATTGTTATTTGAATAACGCTTGGCAGTGAGCCAAGACGTTTCAGGTACCACTCCATTATTCGAATAACACCACTGTTATTCGAATAACACGCGGTTTATAAAAGGGGTCCCGAGGTTACTCTGCCATTTCATACGTTCTCTCTTTTCCCACCTTTCTCTGTTCTCTCCTCCTCATAACTGTCCATCTCCTCCTTCTCTTCATCACCCACCAAAATTCAACCATGGCTTCATCCTCAAAACGACCACGCAGCAAGACCGCTCCCACCAACAATCCAATTGACCTTCATCGACTCTCGTCAAACACTGATGATCTCAAGCGCTTCAGGGAGGAGTTCTGGACCAGAGACATCATCCCACCCAAATACATGGACCATCAATTCTTCGAGGACGATGGTGGATTTAACTTCCTCGATGATCTCTCCCATCGTACTGGCACTTTGCAGCTACAAGGACTCCATTTTCCCAGATTTGGTGAAAATGTTTTATTGCAACCTGAAGCTGGACAGTCCAAATATCATCTCTGAGGTCAAGGACCAAGAAATTGTCATCACTCCTGCTGATTGGATGACTCTCTTCAATTTGGACGCCACCGGTGCTGCAGTAGAGCCAGACAGCAGGCCCTACGTGAAAGCGTATAGAAGAGAGGAAGCTGTGTCCCTACTGGTGAAACCTGGCAAAGCCTGGTCCAAAGTTGGTCTAAAGTGTGGAATGTTGAAAAGCCAAGAGAGGCTGCTTCACTACTCATACGCCCATATTCTCGCTCCTCGTGGAGGCAACTATGCCTATCTCACCGAGGATGACATCTTCCTTCTCTGGGTGCTGAAGAAGAACTGGAAGATCAACTGGCCAAATTTCATTAGGAAATATATGATGAAGGTCAAGACGAACCAAAATTGTGACCTGCCATATGCTCTAATTATCTCAACTTTTTTTCAAGAAATACTCTTTGCTCCGCCAGACTGAAAGGACAGTGCCTCTGAACCACTTCAACATATTCGGTGAATTTACTCTGAAGAAGATGAAGATGGTTCCAGACGATGTTGGAGGATGGGTATACCCTGATGAGCTGGAAGAAGCTGCAGCAGACGAAGCCATTGCTGATGACCACTGCTCTGCCGATGACCCCGCTCTGTTGAGCGAATGCCCGCTGTAGCCCCTGCTCCTGCTCCAGTAACTCTGGAAAGCATCATGACAACTTTGCTCGACAACCGCGCTTACATGGAACACACCTTTTCTATTCTCTTTGACAGAATAGAAGGTGTTGAACGCGAGCTTGCTGTATTGCGAACTGGACCTCCTGCCCCTGCACCAGATTCCCCTCCTCCTCCACCAGACACTTACTTTTGATTATAGGACTTTAGTTTTGCCTTCTTTATGTTTTTGATGTATCTCTGGCATAATTTATATCTGAAGTTGTACATCTTGACTATAATTGCCAACATTGAATAAAGAATAAATTGTTTTTCCTACTGACTTTGCAATCTCTGAGCTTGATCTTGCCTTCCAATATGATTGTTTACATTCTTGGTTCAAAAGTATATAGGCATTTTATAGGTTTATGCATGTCTTGTTATGCATGTCTTGCCCCATCTTTTTGATCATGACAAAAGGGGGAGAAGAACAAAATAAGCTAAAAGTTAAGTTTACTCTGTTCATTTGCACTTAAAGATAAACATAATCACTTCTGACATTTTTGGTTTTGGAGATTGTGTTGAGAAACGACAGATCAGAAAGACTCTTTTAAAAAGGATCAAGAGACTCCAAAAGAAAGGGGGAGCTGCGCTTATCTCTGATAAATAATGCTCCTCTTACAAACCAGAGGGGGAGTAAGTCTCCATGATTAATACTGTGATTTCCCATAAACTAACTTTTTCTCAATGGTTGTTTGTCATCATCAAAAAGGGGGAGAATGTGACTGGCATGTATCCGATGAAGAATATGTTTTGATGATAACAAACTCAAAGATGTTGCAAGATCAAGTCCAAGATTATCAAAACCATCAAGTATAGCTTTTAGGACTCTAATCTCTGTGTAAAGGTATATAAAGATTCACAAATAAGGTTAATCTTGCATTTGGTAATAGCACACAAGTTTTCAAGGCTTCAATATGGTTTTTTAACTTCCAAAGAATTAATCACATCGTGTCCATAAATTTACAAGATCATATGGAATCAAGAGGAACATTTTAAAAAACTCAAAACATGTTTTCAAATGTATTATTCGAATAAGGAGTCCCTTATTCGAATAACACAAGTCAGTGATTCCAATTTAATCTCTCAGGAAAGGGCTTATTCGAATAAAGCCATGCATTATTCGAATAAGAGTTTCAAATATATTTTGGCACGAACAGGTTATTCGAATAAAAAAGTGTTATTCGAATAACACATCTCGAAGTCTGTTCATGAACTGGTTATTCGAATAACGAGTTGTTATTCGAATAACAAGGCTTTCAAAAAAAACCATGCTAAATTGGTTATTCGAATAACGATGTTGTTATTCGAATAACAGGAACTGAAGCTCATTTCTTCGAATGAGTTATTCGAATAACATTCATGTTATTCGAATAACGTGTTTTCCAGAAAGCAAATATTTATCTGGTTATTCGAATAACCAGGATGTTATTCGAATAACATACTACGAGGAAAACACGGTGAAAGCTATTTCAAGCGTTATTCGAATAAAAACATGTTATTTGAATAATGAAGATTTCCGAAAACGAAATTAACGGATAGTAGCATAACATTTAATGCTCCAACCACCTCCAACGGCTCTAATCTTCAATGACTTATAAATAGAAGTTGTTGGGCATTTATGGGGGTTAGACAATCAATCTGAAAAACCTTGGTTGAGCATTAAAAACGAGCTTTCATCTATTTCTCCATTAATACTCTGTTTCTGAGCGTAAATCGTATAATATATACCAGTTGAGTTTCCAGTTGTAATATCTGCTCTTTCAAGAGAGTTTCTATCCATTCAAACTTTGTAACTTCTGTAGAGAGGGTGAGGCATCCCTCCAAACTGTAAAAGGTGAGGTATCCCTTGGAAAATAGAGGCTCAAGCATTAGGGTGAGGTATCCCATTGTGTTGAGTGCTCAAGGTTGTAGTGGTTTTCAAGCACCCATTGAAGCTTGGAGATACATAGTGGAAAATCTCAAGTTGTTGCTTGAGGACTGGACGTAGATCACAAGTGGATTGGTGATTGAACCAGGATAAACGATCGTGTCTGGTTTTCTCTAAACCCTCCTTTGTTTATTTTGTGCACTGTTTCATTAATTTTCTTGGATATTGTCTCCGTAGGCTATCATATTTATAAGTAAGTGATTTCATCTCTTTCATCCAATCATCTCTAATTATTCAATAGCTTCAACGAAAATTAGTTATCAATCAATTTGTGAAAGATTTGCCAACTTATTTTACTTACTCAATTCACCCCCCTCTTGAGTATTGAGGCCACTTGGTAACATCAAGGAAACACATAATTCTATCAACTTCTATCAACTTTCATGACATCAGATTAAATGTAAGTGTGATATAAAAACTCTCTTTAGCCAAAACAATAATGAAATGATCTAATGAAAAAAAAATCATGAGTGCCACAATAAACATTGGATGACCAAGAAAACACTCTCATAATAAAAAAATGAATGGCTCTAAACTCACTTGGGAAAAATATGGTTTCCACATGCTTTCATCAAGTTTTCTAATTATTTTGATTTTTCAACAAAGAGACATATAGAAGCAGCTATCAATAATGTGAAACAAGTTGAGCTAGATGATAAAAAAAATTTCCTCACAAAGGTCGCATAATGATAACATGACTAAAATTCAAGTAACTTCCTCACAAAGGTGACATAATGATAACATGATTGAAATTCAAGTAACTTTCTCTCCCAATCAAAACCAAACATTGTCCTTAATGTTTTAAATTAAATCTAGATTTAAGAAATAATCATCAATATGCATCAAAGAAATTATTAGGACAAAAATAAATAGAGTAATGAGGAGGAGTTACATACATGAAATGCTTAGTGATTAAAAAGAAAAGACTAGAAGAAGATAACTACACCTTGACAATGGTTAGCAATGACAAAAATAACAAAAATAAAATAAAGTAAAATGAAATAAATAAGCATGCAAACTAATTTTTTTTTAGGTTTTGAATTTTTTTAAATTTTTTTGTCGACCGACACTATTTACATCCCCATACAAAAGTTCTGAAATCTAAGAGGCACTTAAATCGACTCAATAAATACTAAAAACTTACCTCAACTTTGGTAGATAGAATCGTCTACTAAAGTCTCTTCTACATCTAGATCTTTTAACTTAAGTTACAGTTTCAATCGCAGACCATTTACCTTCCTCCAAATTAACTTTATGAGAACAAACTAGGGGACGAGCACCTTTTATATCAGTAATACTTCAACCTTTCTCAGGCAACTCCTTAAACTTTGGTTGCCATTTTTGAGTGCCATGATCTTGAGTTCTATAAAAAATAACACTAATATCAATTACATCAGCTGAACTACTAATAAAATCAAACTTAGAATTAACAAGAAAATACGCAAGGGGATCAAAATCATAGGCTGTAGAAACTCCCTTATCTATGATTGAGTCAATCATGTATGTCTGGTGCCCTTTGTCATAATCTTCTGGTTGTTTCGCAATATGAAAGATATTCACCTCGAGAGTCATGTTTCCCAAAGATAGCTTCATGAGCCCTTTCCCTAGATTCTCTAGGATTTCATTGTTAGGATTTAGAATTTGCTTGCTTGATTTTAAAGCTTGAGGGAATGGTATCTTTGTCACATCAAGTTCCTTAGGCAACTCAATATCACTACTATTCTGATTCTTTTCCACATCGTTTGATTTGTTCATTGTTGAAATGTGTAATGATGTACCACTTTGTGTCACAATGGCATTCACATCCTTCAAATTCTCTTGCGTCATGTGTTGATCATGGGGTGCGAACTGAGCTTGAAAAGGGAACTTACCTTGCTCATTCATACTCATGGATTTCATCACTTTGGATACTTAGCTTTTTATCTCCTTGTTTTCTTTAACAACCCGCATAATCAAAGATTCAATTTTTTGTTAGTCTTACCATGTGCCTCAATAAAAGGATGCAAAATGTCTTCTAAAGGACTCTTAAAAGATGAAGGTACATGATATGGTGCCAGATATGATCTAGGGGGTTGTGCAGGTGTTGTGATATTGGCAAGTGCAC
Source organism: Ormosia semicastrata (assembly GCA_029884595.1). Lineage (NCBI taxonomy): Eukaryota > Viridiplantae > Streptophyta > Magnoliopsida > Fabales > Fabaceae > Ormosia > Ormosia semicastrata. The sequence continues at coordinate 79,222 of JAQQTO010000057.1, read as the reverse complement.
CAACTTGCAAAAGTAATAAAGAGTGAGTTAAGTATCGTTCCCACGAGGATTATGTTATTAATTACTAAATTCACCAAATCGACACTATTCAAGTTATCAAAAAGAGAGTTAGTAAAAATAATAATAAGAAAGAATAAGAAAAAATAACAAGAGTAAAATTTAATCAATTGGGTAAAGATGAAAGACAATGATATAAAAGTGTTAGAGGTCAGATTTCACTTGAACTCTTTTAATGCAAAATCAAATATTGGTTTAATCAAGTTTTATTCCAATGATTCATAGTCAGTTCCCAAAATTAATCAATATTCAATTCCTTAGTATATTAATCCTCTTTATACTATTTAGAATTAACTAATCCCTTAGTCTAACCCCAAATAGAGAAGACATTATTAAAAACGAGGGAATTAAGAGAAAGATCACACAACCCACAATGTTTATTCCTAGCTATTGCGAAAATTATGGTGTTTATCACAAGTTCTAGGTTTGTGCATAATTTTTCCAAATCATACATAACCCAAAAATCATTTTCAAATTGATCAGGTTTAGAAAAGTATTAAGAGAAGAGATAAACACATAAATCATGAAATTAAAATATATATTAAACCCATAAGTGTCCGTTTGGTTCTTGGAATTGAGTATGAAATTAGAACTTAAAATTGGAATTGGATCTCTTAATTCTAATTTTTATATTTGGAATGTATTTAGAATTGGAATTGTAATTTCATAAACCAATTCCATGGAATTAAAAAATAACTAAGTTAAGTTTTTTTCAATTCTTAGCCTATACCTTAAAAATTATTAATTCCATAACTTAAAAATTAAACTCTCTCTCTTCACATTTATTTATGAACAATCATATTTATTGAGATTCTATATTTATATAGAATTTTTTTATATTTATATAAAAGTATTATAATAGCTATTTATTTTTTTCTAAAAAAATTCATGAAATTTTTTTATGAAAAAATGACTATTATATTATAAAATATTATTGTATGAATATTTTTATTAATTTTAATTTTTGTAAATAATTTTTTAATGTTTTAGATCATACATTTAAATAATAAAATTATAATTGAATTTAGAATTAGAATTTCTTATTTTTAATTCTTTGTCAACTCCAAACATAGAAGTTAAGATTCTGGACTAATTCTAATTCTGAAAGAATTGAAATTAAAATTAGAATTCTACATTTCAATTCAAATTCCGCTATCCAAACAGATCCGAAAATAATTTACATCATCCAAGTATCAAGATCCATCATCAACCTAACGAAAGAGGTTTAGTTACACGTGAAAAAAAGAAGAAAACAAAGAAAATGATTCAACAAACTCCATAGAAAACATGTCGAAAGGTTGAAGAAAATTCTTAATTTTCAAACCTGGATGCGCCTACACCAGGCTAAGGTTTGTGCCTTCGCTTTGCTCCTTGACGGCTGTGAAATTTTGTGCCTGTCTGTTGCTCTTTGGCGTAACTTTTTATATATTAAAATAACGTGTCAGCTTACGCGAGGCACTGGTTTCTCAACGCTCAAGCACTGAGCGTCTTTTCTGAATTTTCCTAATACGTGATGTGCGCCTGGGGGGCGTTGCCTTACCAGCGCTTGAGCATTGAGCACCCAGAAGGATTTTCCATGTTCTGCCTTGCCAACGCTTGGGTGCTAGATTTCCAGCGCTTGTGTAACATGGTGTGTGAAATCCGCAAGTGTATGGTTTCGTCGTCAAATAATAAAAGATCGAATCCACAGGGACTGTGTCTATGAATACCAATTAATTAATTAATTCAATTAAATTAAATAAAAGGGAATATGATTGTGGATTAAGAAGAACGTAGTAACAAAGTAATTAAATAAATAAAAATTAAAGTACAGAATTTAGAACAAAAATAACAAGTTATCAAGAATGGTATTCAAATTCAAGAAAGCTTCCAAGATTGGGGTACCACAATGATACAAGACAAATCCTAATTGACAACATTTTTATTAAATCTGAAATTCAATTGAAGATGAATTACCCTAAATTAGTTAATGTTCTTTCTCAAGATACAAGATCCATGCCCAATTAAACCAATTCCTACTCTCGTGGTAATTGAATTTAAATTGAACTCATTACGCTTTGTGGTACTTCATTGAATCCTCGAAAGGCTAAAACTACTCTCGTGATTTAGACCTTAAGTTCAATTCTTATGGTTCCAACACCTAGGTTCACCTCTCAGTACGTCCCTAAATGCCTATGAGATGCAAATAAGTGGCCAGCGAATTCACATGAATAAGAGCAATAAGGATTGAATCAAAGAACATTCAAGATTAATAAAAGGGAAAACAAAGTCAATTAATCATTATCAATGTATCAATGGGCATTGCCCAATCCTAGAAACAAAAGAAACTACTCAGACATAGAGAAGAAGGAATAATAAAACATATTTATAAACATCCAAACCCGTAATCCAAAAGAGAAGAGGGAAGAAAGATCAAGAATCAAAGCCTCCAATGTGCCTCATTGAAAACCAAATTAGAACCCCTTAATTGTATTTAGAACATCTATTTATAACCTAGGGTTTTAATTAGCTAAAAAGCCCCCAAAAGAAATAAAAATAAAAACTTAAAAACTGCTGCGCACTGCAATCCACGATTGTGGATGGTTCTGCCAAAAAGCCAACTCTGGTTCATTTGAGTTCCACGGCCGTGGAACTCTCTGCAATTTCTGTCATGCTTCTTCAAATGCTGCTCGATCCATGGTTGTGGTTTGATCCATGGGCAGGCCGTGGATCCCTCTGGAATGGTCTTTTTGCACCTTTTTGCTATCCATTAAGCTCCAACTTCAAACATGCAAGCATTCCATTCAATCCAATATCAATTCAACATTAATCCTGCACAAGAACACCAAAAACACTGTAGTTATCCAAACTAAGGGAAAAACAAACCAAAAAGGGAAACTAAAATGCCTAAAATGCTAAAAAATACATGCAAAACAAGAACAAAACATGATGTTATTTCACACACATCAAATCCCCCCAAGCTTAAGACTTTGCTTGTCCCCAAGCAATAACTAATGTCAAACCAAGATGTGGGATTAGGAGACAATAATGAATGAGGAACTCGAGAAAACAATATCCAAGCAATAGGCTAAGGCAAATCAAGAATCTGAGAGGTAATCAAAATCAAGTCCAATTAGATGCTAAGCTCTCAGAAATCATGCATCCTCACTGATTGAATTAAGTTCACTCCACTAACCACACTCAAAGTATTTAAGAGTGAAAACCATACGCTCAAAATCCTTCAAAGAAAATGCACATCCATATGCTTGATAAGAAACCAAATTTCTACTAACAATCAGCATGCATGCAAGAATCAAAAGGTCTTTCAAGGGTTGTAATGGGGCCATGGGAATGATGTTAGGTAAGGTAGAGAAAGGAAGGTATGCACAAATGGCTCATCAAAATTTTTAATAAGCACAAGAAATCCAATAGAACATAAATGGTGCAAATATATATATATATATATATATATATATATATATATATATATATCAAACAAGATCATAACTCCATATTTCCAAGTATTTTCTTCTTTTCTTTTCCTTCTTCTCTTTCTCTTTTTTTTTTTTTTTTTTCAAGCTTCCATCTTATGATTTTTTTTTATTTGATCTTTTTTTTTATTTGAGAAAGAGAAGGGTAAAAAACATATAATTCCCAATACATCTTTACACAACTTTCAAACCCAAATTGCTCCATTTAATATTCTAAATGATTACCAACAATGTATCATCATAGGCATCTAGAAAAATAATTATGCAATAGGCTCAAAATGGGCAACTAGAGGATGAAAGTGTAACAATTTCAGAAGGCCAGAAAAATACCTAAGATGCCTTAATCACATTCAAGCATGCACCAAAAATTTTGCCTCAAAATGGTTTCAAATCAAGTTCTAAAGCACAAGATCAATGAGGAATATCACTCAACACAAAGAATGGGAACAAAAATCATACGTGCATAAGTCCCATATAAGCTCAAAACTTACATTTAGAGGTTTAAAAATTCAATGAGAAGCACAAATTCAAAGAACATATGCTAATTATCAACTATCAAAAGATCACCTTTACTATCAATTAGAACAATGCCTGTTGCCTGCCACAAGAATCAACAAATTGGGTTCCAAATGAATATCATCTCAAAATCCTCAAAAGAGAGGGGCACAAGTTCAACTAAAAACCCAAGAGATATAATGGTGTGAAAATACAACATGAAGATGCAATGCAAAATGAGACATGAAAAAGCATGAAACTAATGATCTAATATGAAAATGAAAATACTCCCCCCAAGCTTAGAACTTACATTGTCCCAAATATAAAAATCTATAACTAGAGGAAGGAGAAAAGAAAAGAACTCATTGCGGTGGTGGGAAATCTTCTGGTGGTCAATCCATGGCCATGGAAATTTCCATGGGCCTGGTGTGGAACTTTCTGACTTCACTCTCCTACTAATTTGAGCTTCAAAAAGGATCAAACCTAGACAAGATCCATGAGACAAACACCAAACAAACAATCTAACACACTAAATCAAAAGAAAAAAAGGGAATAAAAATTAAAAATAAGAAAACTTGGGTTGCCTCCCAAAAAGAGCTTGTTTAAAGTCATAAGCTCGACTTTGGTCTGGTTTCTGTGCTCAGGTGACGTCAACGGAGTAGTGCTCAGTCCCCACTCCTTCAAAGTGTTTCACCCTCTGGCCATTTATCATGAAAGGCTCATGGCCTTCTTTCTTCACCTCAAGCACACCATAGGATAAAACTCAAATAATCTCATATGGTCCTGACCATTTCGACCATAACTTATTAGGACAGAAACGTAGAAGCGAGTTATGGACAAGGACTTTATCCCCGAGTTTAAATTCACACTTCTCGACACACTTGTCATTCTGCTTCTTAGGTCCTTTCTTACAGGGCTTAGACTCCTTAAATTTTGTGGTACCCTTGGGCAAGGTCTTTTCTAGCATAGCATCAGTCACTAATTCTTGCACACCTGAAAGCACAACACTATCCATAACATTAGTAGCATCTACGCGATTACATGAATTTGAGAAATTAGAATTATTTTCAGATTTAAAAATATCAAAAATTACTTCCTCATCATTCAATCGCAAAGTCAATTTTCCTTCGTGGACATCAATGATCGCCCTTCCAGTGGCAAGGAATGGACGCCCAAGTATGATCGGCATTGTAGCATCAGCTTCCATATCAAGCACAACAAAATCCATCGACATGTAAAACTTACCAACCTTAATGGGAACATCCTCCAAGATGCCTATGGGGTACTTGACAGACTGATCCGCTAATTGAAGTAAGATTGTTGTGGGTTTTAGCTCACCCACCTCCAATTTCTTACACACAGAAAGGGGCATAAGACTAACACTAGCCCCCAAATCACACAAAGCTTTATCAAAATTAGTGTTGCCAATCAAACAAGGAATAGAGAAGCTACCTGGATCCTTTAACTTAGGAGGCAATTTATTTTGAATTAAGGCACTACACTCCTCAGTTAAAGCTACTGTCTCATAGTTTTCTAGCTTCCTCTTATTAGACAAGATGTCCTTAAGAAACTTACCATAGGTAGGCATTTGTTTTAACGCCTCAGTGAAGGGTACATTAATATACAATTTCTTAAGAACCTCTAAGAACTTCCCAAACTACCTATCTAACTTCGCCTTAGCCAATCTTTGAGGGAAGGAAACCAGGGGTTGGTAAGGTTTAGGGGGTACATACTTAGACACCTTCTCAGTAGTGTCCTCCTCTTCTAAGGGCTGTGTCTTAGTCTCTTTATCCTCAATTCCCTTATCTTTTTCACTCTCCCCCTTACCCAAGGAATTCTCTAATTTCTTTCCACTCCTCAAACTCACAACTTTACAATGTTCATTGCCTGGGTTGACTTCAGGTTGACCAGGAAACTTACCTTGCTACCTAAGAGAAGTGCTTGCTTGTTGGGCAATCTGGGTTTCCAACATCTTATTATAAATAGCTAAATTATCAACCTTAGCTGACAACTCTTTAATTGCCTCAGTCACAACTTGCCCATGGTGCCTAAACTCCTCATTTTGCTTAGACTAACTCTCAACAAAATTCTCAAGAAGATACTCAAGTCTAGATTTCTGTACCTGTGGGACTCCAGAAGAGGGTTAAGCACTACCTTGCCCAGCTTGGTATTGACTATTTGTTACCAAGTGGCCTCAATACTCAAGAGGGGGGGTGAATTGAGTAGTTAAAAATAAGTTCACAAATCTTTCGCAAATCGTTTGACAATCAATTTTCGTTGAAGCTATTGAATGATCAGAGATAATTGAATAGATGAGTTAGGCACTTTTACTAATGAACGTAATAGCCAAGGAGACAATATCCAAATAAAACAATGAAACAGTGCACAAAGATAAACAGAGGAGAGTTTAGAGAAACAAACACAGTCGTTTATCCTGGTTCAATCACTACTCCACTTGTGATCTACGTCCAGTCCCAAGCAACACCTTGAGATTTTCCACTATATCTTCAAGCTTCAATGGGTGCTTGAAAACCACTACAACCTTGAGCACTCAACGTAACGGGATACCTCACCCAAAAGCTTGAGCCTCTATTTTCCAAGGATACCTCACCCTTACAATACTTGAGGGATACCTCACCCTCACTAATCGAATGTATAAGATTGAAATAGAAGAAGCTTCTCTAGAGCAAGTGTTTACAAATTGAAGCTCTAATATGCTCTCAAAGATTTTTCACGTTTTTAGTCAGAAAACAGAGCAAGAAATGATTTTAAGGATTGATTCACGTTTTGAAGTATGATGATCAGTTTTTGGTTCAAGGTCAACCGTAAACAAAGACCCAACTTGGGTATTTATAAGTTTCTCAATTAATAGAGCCGTTGAGGTAGTTGGGCATGCATTTAATGCATTTAATATAGCCGTTGGACGTTGTCGATGCGTGTAATCGATTACATATCTCGGTAATCGATTACATTATTGTTCCAACATTTTCTCGAACTTTTCGCTTTGTAATCGATTACATTATTGAGGTAATCGATTACATGGCTTCTGACTTTGCTTGTAATCGATTACAATGCTCATGTAATCGATTACATGACTTCTGACTTGCTGTGTAATCGATTACAATATTCATGTAATCGATTACATGGCTCGTCGAACGTGTTGTTTGAGTTTCTGGGTTTTGTGTAATCGATTACATTCTTGGTGTAATCGATTACATAGCTTCTGACTTTGTTTGTAATCGATTACAACATCAATGTAATCGATTACATTACTCGTCGAACGTGTTCTTTGCTTTTACGGGCTTTTGTGTAATCGATTACATATATTGTGTAATCGATTACATAACTCTCGACTTTTGTAATCGATTACATTGTTCATGTAATCGATTACATGCTTGTTGATGTGTAATCGATTAATTGTGTAATCGATTACATTGGCCTTTGAACACATTTTTCAAGTCCAATAACGCTTGTAAGTCATTTCCAACACCTCAAGATACTTATTTAAACATAAATCCTTTTAAGAGTGTTAGATTTAAAGTTGAAACTCAAGTTTTATTGAAAGCCATGTTTAACTTTGAAATTTCCCATTTATTTTGAAATCACATATTGAAAAACCATTTGAGAAATCTTGAGAGCATTTAACATTAATTTCCTAAGTCTAAATAACTAATTAAACCTTCTGTCTTCTTTCTTTGATCTTGATTTTTCCTTTTGTGCTTGATCTTCTCTTTTGCTTTTGTTATCATCAAAAACCTTTCGACATGCCTTAGAGACATAAGCATTCACACTATTCTGATAGGAGAAGTTAGGATGTGACCTCCAACCGGGGTTGTAAGTTTGAGAATACAGATCATTCCTCCCCTTTTGGTTGAAGTCATGGAAATTATGACATGATTCCACTTGCTCCACCGGTGCACCATGCGAGGATCCAATTCTAACTTGGCATTTAGCTCCTATATGTCCCTGTGCTCCATAAATCTCACAAAAAATGTTAGAGGCACCTATGGCATTACATGAGCTTTTTTAAACATGTCAAAACGTTTATTCAAAGAATCAAACTTTGACATAATTAAATCAACACCATCTACCTCCAACTTACCTCCCGAGAGCTTTCTCGGGTTATGGCATCTTTCATTAGCCCATTGGTGATGATTTGAAGCTACACTCTCAATTATCTCATAAGCTTCTGTGAGCCTTCTATTCATCAAAGCTCCACTAGCTGCGGAGTCAAGAGACACCTTCGAAGAATACTCTAAACCATTGTAGAAGGTGTGGACGATCAACCATTTCTCTAACCTATGGTGTGGGCAGGCTTCTAGCAAAGCCTTATATCTATCCCAAGCTTCTGATAATGACTCGCCATCTTTCTGAACAAAGCTTGTGATTTGGGTCCTTAGATGAGCAGTCTTGGAAGATGGAAAGAATTTGTCAAAGAAGGCTTGCTCCAATTAGTCCCAAGTAGTTATCGTCTCAGCGGGAACAGACTTCAACCAAGCTCTAGCTCTATCTCTTAATAATAGAGGAAATAGGCGGAGACGAATAGCATCAACAGAGGCGCCTTCGATCTTGAGGGTCTCACAGAACTCCAAGAACATATCCACATGATCATTAGGATCCTCTGACGGCAATCCTCCAAACTGGTTTTGCCTTATCATAGAAAGTAGGGCAGGAGGTATGGTGAAGTGCCTGGCTTCAATGTCTGGCCGAGCAATTTTAGATCGCAAACCCAGAGCATTAGGAGCTGCATATTCTTTTAACGGTTTATTATCCTCAGCTGCTGCTATGACAAGTGTTGGCTCAGATATTTCTCTTACTCTTTGCCTTTGTTGTCTTCTCCTTCTACGTAAAGTTCTTTCAATTTCAGGATCTGCTTCAATAAGAGTCCCGGAATGTCTATTACTTTGCATAAACAAGAGAAATTACCTGCAGAGAGTCAAAGAGAAAACAAGAACGTAATAACCAAATAAAAGAAAAAAGGTTTAAAATAATTAAATTAAAAATTAAATTGATATTCAAGAAAAATACAATCCCCGGCAACGGCGCCAAAAACTTGGTGTGTGAAATCCGCAAGTGTACAATTTCTTCGTCAAGTAGTAAAAGATCGAATCCACAGGGACTGTGTCTATGAATACTAATTAATTAATTAATTCAATTAAATTAAACAAAAGCGGATATGATTGTTGATCAAGAAGAACGTAGTAACAAAGTAATTAAATAAATAAAAATCAAAGTGTAGAATTTAGAACAAAAATAACAAGTTATCAAGAATGGTATTCAAATTCAAGAAAGCTTCCAAGATTTGGGTACCACAATGATACAAGATAAATCTTAATTGACAACCTTTTTATTAAATCTGAAATTCAATTGAAGGTGAATTACCCTAAATTAGTTAATGTTCTTTCTCAATATACAAGATCCGTGCCCAATTAAACCAATTCCTACTCTCATGGTAATTGAATTTAAATTGAACCCATTACGCTTTGTGGTAATTCATTGAATCCTCGAAATGCTAAAACTACTCTCGTGATTTAGACCTTAAGTTCAATTCTTATGGTTCCAACACCTAGGTTCACCTCTCAGTACGTCCCTAAATGCCTATGAGATGTAAATAAGTGGCCAGCGAATTCACATGAATAAGAGCAATAAGGATTGAATTAAAGAACATTTAAGATTAATAAAAGGGAAAACAAAGTCAATTAATCATTATCAATGTATCAATGAGCATTGCCCAATCCTAAAAACAAAAGAAACTACTTAGACATAGAGAAGAAGGAACAAGAAAACATATTCGTAAACATCCAAACCCGTAATCCAAAAGAGAAGAGGGAAGAAAGATCAAGAACCAAAGCTTCAATGTGCCTCCTTGAAAACCAAATTAGAACCCCTCAATTGTATTCAGAACATCTATTTATAACCTACGGTTTTAATTGGCTAAAAAGCCCCCAAAAGAAATAAAAATAAAAACTTAAAAACTGATGCGCACTGCGATCCACGGCCGTGGATCATTCCACGGCCTGGCCGTGGATGGTTCTGCCAAAAAGCCAACTCTGGTTCATTTGAATTCCACGGCCGTGGATGGTTCCACGGCCAGGCCATGGAACTCTCTGTAATTTCTGTCATGCTTCTTCAAATGCTGCTCGATCCATGGTCGTGGTTTGATCCACAGGTAAGCTGTGGATCCCTCTGGAATGGTCTTTTTGTACCTTTTTGCTATCCATTAAGCTCCAACTTCAAACATGCAAGCATTCCATTCAATCCAATGCCAATTCAACATTAATCCTGCATAAGAACACCAAAAATACCGGAGTTATCCGAACTAAGGGAAAAATAAACCAAAAAAGAAAACTAAAATGCCTAAAATGCTCAAAAATGCATGCAAAACAAGAACAAAACATAATGTTGTTTCACACACATCATAACACCCTGATTTTTCATTTTTCTTGATATAAATACATTTTATAATATTTATGAATTATTTTAATATTATTTTGAGTTGTATGCTCAAAGATCATTTTTTTCCTGAATATATATGAGTTTTATAATTTTTATGAATTTTTTGAATTTTTGTAGATTTCTTTGAAAATTTGATTATTTTAATATTATTTTGAGCTATGTGGGGCGGGCCCAGAAAAATAAAATTTTTTCTTGGACCAGAAAGTTTCGAACTGTTAATGCAGAGCCGAGGGATCTTACTAAATCCGAAACTAGAAACAGTTGATGAAAATTTTTTGTATCTGAGTTTTTTATTATCCATTGGATAATGTTATTATCCATTGGGTAATGCCTTTACTTATTGTGTAATGTTATTATCAATTGAACAATGACTAGCAGTAGCAATTATTCTTTGGGTAATAGTTTCTGAAAATATCTTTTAGAAAATATCTTGAGATTAGTCAACTAAAGTGGCTATGACTTTGGGAAGGACCAATAGAAATGAAGCTTACAAGTGAAGAAAGATAGAGTCAACAATAGTGGCATGGACTTTGATTTACACCCTTGGATGACAAGACTTAGTGGAGAAGTTTTGAACATCAATCATTGATCTAATCAACGGTTGAGAAGCAAGACTTAGTGGAGAAGTTTTGAGTATCAATCATTGATCTAATCAATGGATATGAAAACAAACTTAATGAAGAAGTCTTGGATGATTACCATTGATCTAATCAATGGTGTGAGAGTAAACTTAGCAAGGAAGCTTTAGATGTTCACCATTGATCTCATCAACAGTTGTGAGAGTAAGCTTAATGTAGAAGTCTTGGATATCCACCATTGATCAAATCAATGGTTTTGGAAGCAAGCTTGCTTGCTAAGTTATTGAATAGTCAACGAAAGTGTCTAACCAATAGAAATTGGTCAAGCTTAGTGGCTAAACAATAAGAGGAGAGCTCAGAGAGCAAGTTTTGACCTTCACAAAGCTTCTTGGAAAAGCTTTGACCCCTTCTTTGGATGACCACCCTCACGGCTATTAGGTTTCCAAGGAGACCAAAAGTTTTATTTCTATCACATTTCATACTTATCATCTTTTCTCTCCAAAAACCTTAACAATTTTCTCTCATTTTCCTTCCTTCTCTCATGGCCAAGCACTTGGAGTGCATGATTTTATTTTATCTCTCTTAACTTTGTGACCATTCATCTTTTCTCTCTTCTCTCTCTTCAAGAAACCAAAGCTTTTCCATTTCTTTCTTCTCCAACCTCTCAGCCAACACCATGAAAACACCATCCAAGCTTCTATAATTCTAACCAATCACACCACTTGAAACTAGAGACCATTTAGTGAAGCTTTAGTGTTGAGACCTTAACTTGGTTCCACCATTTTCAAGTTTTTCTCCAAGTTTGAAGTTTGTAGCTTCAAAGGTAAAGTTTGAGTTTTCTTACCCCTTTGTGTTTCTAAAGCCCTAATTCATGATTTGAGTTCATGGTTGCCTTGTTTTAAGTCTTGGTTGTGATGGATGTGTTTGTTTGAAGTGTTAGAGTTTGTTTGTGGTGGAGACCGAACCTATAAGGAGGAGTTTTTGGAGCTTTTTGGTTGCTAATTAAGGTAAGAGAGAGATTAACCTCATCGGTCATATGTGATGATGAGGGAATGGATTTGTTTGTGTTTGTGGGTGAAAAATTCCTTAAAAGATTTATTCATTTGATTGTGTATGTTTAAGTGCTAATATGCTATGTGTGGTTATAAATGATTTTATTGCTTTGATAATTATGCATGATTTTTATTAACCAATTACTATATGAGATGGTATGATTTTGATTGAATTGTGATTAGATGCTTAATATAATTTTATTGCTTTAATAGTAATCATGAATATGTAATAGTAGAAATATCATGAGTGATATATTGTATATGATAAGAATCATGTGGAAGGGAAAGCTATTTTGGTTTCAAAGAACCAAGAGGCTCACGGCCTCCATGAGTATTTTGGAGTAAATCACTTAAAATATTTTATTAAGTGTGGATTTTAGATGATTATGTAACAAGTAACTGGATTAAAGATTTTTACAAAGAAAAATGAGATAGGAAATGAATAAATATTTGGTTATGGAATATAACTTGATTTTTGGTTAACATGCCAAGAATTGGTATTTTAGACCAAAAATATTTTCTCAAGTGTAGTCTTAAAGGATTAATTAACAAGAACTCAATTTAGTGAATTTTGAGATGTAAAAAGAAAGTAAACTAATTTTTGTAATTAATTAAATTAATGAATTGAGGTCATGATAGAAAATAAATTTATAAGTTAAAGTTTACTGACGTATAGCTCACTCTTTGGGTTTTGAAGCGCGTTAGAAAACTTTGAGCTATAATATTTGATTAAATCATGGAAGTGAAAAATTTTGTGAAGAAAATATTAGAAAGTATTATTAAGAGAAAATTTATTGGAAATAAGATTCAAATTTTATTAAACATGGAAAAGAATTCTTTATAATTGGTTAAGTCAAGAATAACGTAATTTTCGTGAACAATGTTAAGAAATATTATTGAGTGGAGGTTTAGTGAGAAAATGTTAGAAATATTATTTAAAGGTGATTTATTAAAGAAATATTAGAATTAAAGTCCAATTTTGATATTAAATGAGAAAAGTTTTAATTTAAGCTTAGAATATGATTAAAATCTTTTATGCGATTAAAAATACGTAGAAAAACTCTTACGCAATTTAAAAATAATGATTTTTAACAACGCGATTGAGAAAATGTTTTAAAATATTTACGCGATTTGAAAACGTAACAGAAGTTTTTTGCGATTGTGAAAACGTGATAATATCGCTACACGATTGAAAGGAACAACAAGTTTTGCTGTAGGGCCAACATACTGGGCCCAAGTGGATTGTGGACTTAGCATTGTGCTTGTGGAACCGAAATACTGAACTCGAGTGGATCAGTAGTATTATGTAATTGTATGGGCGATTATATAATATCATTGATACTAATGACATTAGACAATTGTATGGACAATTGCTTCAATATCATTGGGAACAATATAACGGTGGTTTGATTTCATTGTTCATGCATTTGAGCATTATACAGTCGGCTTTTGTGCCTAGGAGTGAACGAGAACTTACAAGATAGTGTGATCTATGATAGATCTCAGGGGGCATCAGGGCGAGGTGGTTCACTTAGTGACCTGTTGTCACATTGTATACCCTTGGCCATGGAAAACTGTTGCAAAGCACTGACAAGTACCCGACAAACACTATTCTTTTCATGGTCTGACGTAGACTGTCTTTTGAGGGGGGCCAAATCTTCTGGAACATTCATCTCTGAATTTGAGTTTAGTTTCATGGAGTAGGAAATGAGTGCATTGTGCATAAGGATGGTTATTATACACATAGTGCATGTGCATAGTAAGTGTACATATTGTGCATATGCATGATCAGCATTTATACTATTGTGATATAGTATTATTATGATATAATATTATTGTGGTATTATCATTATGCTAGATATTGTGTTGCAAGTTTATTAGATTATTTATTTATTAAATATTATGAATATATCTACTGATTTTATGTTATTTTATGGATTGTATGTTGAACTGTGTTGACATGTTTATCGTTTCTTTGCTGCCATATTGGTATGCGATGTAGGGGATCTCACCTCTTTGGTGTATTGTTTATCTGTTATGTTTTTATCATTATGTTTGATAAAGACCGTAAGAAGGACGAGGTTTGATCGCCTAGGTTTGAGTTGGATTGACTTTGTTTGATCGATTTGCAATGGCTTCAAGGAGGATTTCTTGGTCACGTGAGAGTGCAGCAGTAAGAGGCACTGATGCCTGGCGATGTGATACTGATGTCGAACATGTTGTTTATTTTGGGAATTTGTCTATTAGGGATCCCGAGGAGGATTTGGAGGAAGATCCAGTGCAAGACCCTACTTTTCTAGTGTTTGGACTTGGGCTATGTTCAGTTTTTTCATGGTAATTATATATTATTTTAAAGAATATAAGTTTTATGTAATTAAGTTGTTATTAATCTATGTTATGTATGAGAGATGTATGTTATTCAGTTTTTGTGTCTTGTGTTTCTAAAATTTGGTAAGTTTATGTTATCCGCAAAAAAAATTTTTTTGAAACCTATATTAAATAATATTAAATATTTTATAACTTGGGTAAAGAAAGAAAAAGGAGATAGTCTGAAATGTGATACCCTAAGGAGGGTATTTGTTGGTGTAAATCGCAAGTGCACAATTTTATCAAGTAGTAAAATTATCGTTCCACTAGGACTGAGTTGATGATCACCAATTACGCATAATTATGATTATCTAGACGAAACCAATGATGCAAAACCGTAGTGATAAAACAAGAGCGCAGAAAATAAAATCCAGAGAATAACAAAGAAGATCAACTTTGGAATTGGATAAATGAATCAGTTTTAAAGACTCTAGGATTCGGGTTCACCACGACGGTAATTGATAAATCTGTAATCTTTCCCCTCTTATCAAACTAGATTACTTTTGAAGGCGAATTATCCTAAAGAATTATTGTTTCCTTTCAGAATACAATAACGTATCTTATCTAATCCGATTCTTATTTTCACAACAATTGGATTAGAGAGGACCCTGTAAGAATAAAATAATTCAAAGAAAGCCTGAAGAGAATTAATCTACTTTTGTGATTTAAAAGCTCAAGTTCAGTTTCTAGAGTTCTGAAATCAAGGATCACCTTTCAGTTCTTTCCCTAATATCAAAGAATCATGCAAACGTGTGGCCAAGCATATTCACAAATAGTTGGTGTGCTAAAAACTGAATCAAGACAAACTAGCATTAAAGAGGTAAGAAATTCATACATTAAACATTGTCAATACACCATCGGGTTACTCCCAAATCCTAGAACAAAGAACTACTCAAACATGTTCATCAAAATACAATCCATAAGAATGAACAAGAGCATTCAGAAAAAAACCAGATTGAAATACAACAAGGAGAAGAAAAGAAAAACTCTGATTGAGTCATGCCGTTTCTCGCCTGTTGCTCTTATCCGATCCTCCTCCCCCATTTCTTGAGTCCAATGGTTGTTTAAATCCTCCTCTCATCTCCCCCTTCAGGTCCTCTCTTCATTTTCCTTTCTTCAATTAAGCTTGTCCAGCTCACTTTTGCATTAAAGGAGTAATAACACAGATTAAATGTGTTGACGCTCTATGATCCACTGTTACCAAGTGGCTTCCAGTACTCAAGAGGGGGGTGAATTGAGTATAATTTTTTTTTTGCAAAACCTCTTTTTAATTAAAACGAATATCAAAAGCTTAATAAATAAATACACAGAAGGAATGAGAAGAAGAAGAAAAACAATAAAGAATAGTGAAAAATAAATGTGCAGTAAAATAAATTGCATAAAATAAAGAGATTAGGAAAAAGAGAAGCAGGCACAGTATTTATCCTGGTTCGACCACTAACCCACTTGTGGTCTACGTCCAGTCCTCGAAAGTCGAGATTTTTCACTAAGTACACAAGCTTCAATAGGTGCTTGCTACCGTTACAAGATAGAGCACTTTTCGCACACAGGGACACTCTACCCTTGTGCTAAAGTCTCAGCCTGCAGGGATACCTCACCCTTATACAAAGCTTGAGGGATACCTCACCCTCGATACAAAATATCAGAAAATAGATGAAGAGAAACTCTCACTCAGAGTAAGTAATACAAATTGAAGCACTATAGAGCTCTCTAACAATATCTCGAATTTTATCAAAAGAGCACGAGAGAAAAAAAAGAGAAATTATGCAAGCAAAGATATTTAGCACAAATTTAAAAAATAAATTCAAGGATTGGTGTGTTTCAAATAGTGAGAGAAGGTCTCTATTTATAGAGCCTTTGATCAGAAAAAAATGCTGAGGAAATGAATGCATAATAAATGCAAAATACGTTTGCGTATCAAATTCAAAATTTAAAACCAGAAACTCGTGGGTATTCAAATACTTATTGTGGTATTCGAATGCCTCTGATATCAGAATATATAAAAACAGTTTAAGCTCAGGTTATTCGAATACCTTATTGTGGTATTCGAATACCACTTATATCAGTATTATAAAAACAGTTCTGACCCACGTTATTCGAATACCATATCAAGGTATTCGAATGCCACTGCTTGAAAAACGTTTCAGAAGGCATTTTAGAGACAGGTTATTCGAATACTATTATGAGGTATTCGAATACCTCTGAATAAAACACGTTTTTTAAAGGCTTTTAAGAGATTGTATTCGAATACCTCTAAGGTTATTCGAATGCCTCTATTTGAAAACATAATAAACACCTTTAGAAAACAGATTAGGTGATTTCTGATTTTCACAAACTCTTTGATCAAATTAAAACCTTAATTTAGTTTATAAGAAAACATGTTTTTAGATCTTTTGACTTAAACACTGAGATATCCTATGAGAGCTCTGTACAAGAGAGATCCTAAGTCCTAAAGCTAAACTTGAACAACTTGGACTTGATCTTCTCATCATCTCATCATCTCCATATTTGTTATCATCAAAACTCATCATCAATGTTGCATGGTAATCACATTCTCCCCCTTTTTGATGTTGACAAACTAACATTGAGAAAAGCATTAGTTCATATAGGCAATAACAAAACAAGCAAATTATTATCCCCCTTTCTTTTGGAATCCAAGCGCCAGTGTTAATCCTTTTTTTTTTTTCTCAAAAAGATTACTGTTTTTCTCCCCCTTTTGACATGATCAAAAATGATACATTCACCCAATAAAGCATAGTGATAAATATATATGAGATAATCAAAAAGCGATTGTAATTGACAATAGATTAAAGAAAATACTCATTGCATTAAATGAAAGTGGCCAAGCGCCTATACAATTGTAATTAAAAAGCAATCAAAACAATAAACAGCTAAAAAAATAGAACATAAGCAACTGATCCTAAGACTAAGCAAGCTCTAGAAGTAGGCATCAGGTGGTGGAGGAGGAGAGGCAGGGTCATTGCCAGACAGCAGAGCTCGAAGGGCAGCCTATTCACGCTCAACACCAGCGATTCTGTCAAACAGAATAGTGAAGGTGTTCTCCAAGTAGGTTCTGTTATCCAACAGGGTAGCCAGGATTTGCTCATTCGTGACCGGGGCGGGAATAATAGCAGCAGCAGGGGCAGCAGGGTCATTGTCTTCATCATCAACTTCCTCTGGGAACACCTAGCCTTCATCGGTCCTGATCATCTTCATTTTGTTAAGGGTAAAGGACCCAAAAACGTGATGATGGGTTAGCGGTGTCGCTCGCTCGGTTTCCAGAATGTGTGGATACTTGCCTAAGAAGGCAGTGATGATTATGCCATAGGGAAGTTCACACCGCTCTTTACCTCTTGCCCTCATCATGTGCTTCATAATGAAGACGGGCCAGTTGATCTGATGGCCTTTCTTTAGAATCCATAGCATAAACACGTCATCTTCACTCATGTAGGCGTAGTTCCCACCTCTAGGAGCAAGGATGTGGGCATAAGCATAGTGGAGGAGCCTGTCCTGGCTCTTCATCATGCCCCCTTTGACTCCTTTTTGAGTCGAAGGTAAAGCCAACCCAGGGCGAAGAACATCTTCAATTGCTCTGTTCTTGTCGAAGAGTTGGAGAAGTGAATCTTCGTCAGCAAAGTGGCCAGTGGACGGTAAGCCAAACATCTGAACCCAATCGCCGGGTGTGATCACGATGTTTTGATCGCAGACACTGGAGTGTAGCTCCTGACCTTCAATCTTCAGATTGCAGTAGAACATTTTGACAAGGTCGGGATACAAAGCAGCAGAGAAAGAGCAGAAGCGAAGTACGCCTTGGTGGTTTAGCCGGTTTAGAAAGTCAAAACCACATTCTCTTTCAAAGAACCCCAAGTCAAGGTACTTAGGATGCACCAAGTTGCGCTCTCGAAAGTGTGTAACGAAGCGCCCGAGTTGTTGCTCATTCGAGGAAAGCCTTCGAAGGTCCAGCGGGTTATTGCATGGAGCTGTTTTTGTACGAGGACGCTTAGAGCGAGATGAAGATGAGGCCATTGAAAGAAAACAAAGGAGGAAAAGGAGAAAGGAGGGGTGGAGACGGTGAATAACCACGGTGAGAAAGGGAGGTTTGAGGAAGAGGGAAAACAAAGAGGTTTTGAAAAACTGAGAGAAAACAAAAAGGGCGTATTCGGATACGCAGGTAGGGAGGGGGGTATTTTAAAGACAAACCAGAGGTATTCAAATACCAGGAGGAGGTATTCGAATACAGCGTTTGGAAGAACTCAAGGGGCGCAGTCTTCAGGCAGAGGGTATTTGAATACCACATAAGGTATTCGAATAGATTACCAGAATGGGCTTGGTACATGACGAAGGGTATTCGAATGCTTTTAATGGTATTCGAATGCTCATGAAGTATTCAAATACTCCAGAGACAAATTGATGGTATTCGAATATTTCAGAGACAGAGGAGAAGGCCAAGGGAGTAAGTATTCGAATACGACATAATGGTATTCGAATACTCCAGAGAGAAACAGAAACAGGAAGCATCTGGGTATTCGAATAACCCTGATGGCATTCGAATGCTCCAGAGATCTGTGAGAGGGACGAGACAAAAAAACCTCTGGGTATTTGAATAATCCTTAAAGGTATTCGAATGCCTTAAACAAAAAGAACGTAGGTTTTCTCATATAACAGTAAGGGTATTCGAATACAATAAGGAGGTATTCGAATAACTAAACAAGAAAAGCACTTATAAATGTCCAGAAAATACAATTTTGAAAGACAAACGCATACCTGTTGATGAAGTACCTGCAAAAAAAGATTTTAAGATAACTCCGACGCTTAAGTCAGTAATAGTTTAAGAAGGATTAAACATAAATTTAAGCAAATAACAAGCATTTAAATGTTGGACTGATCAATTATGCCCAATTCTCCTCTTATATAATAGAATGCTTCTTTTGCTAGGGGTTTAGTGAAGATATCTGCAAGTTGCTTAGATGTTTCAACAAATTCAAGAATGCAATCCCCTTTTTGTACGTGATCTCTGATAAAGTGGTGTCTTATCTCTATATGCTTTGTTCTAGAATGCAGTATGGGATTCTTAGAGATATTTATTGCACTAGTGTTATCACATCTTATTGGGATGTGATCAAGCTGAAGACTGTAGTTTAAGAGTTGTTGCTTCATCCAAAGGATCTGAGCGCAGCAACTCCCGGCTGCAACATATTCAACATATTCACCTCGGCGGTAGACAAAGCCACACTGTTTTGTTTCTTACTATGGCAAGAAACTAAAGAACTACCAAGCAAGTGGCATGTCCCACTAGTACTCTTTCTGTCTAATTTGCACCCAGCAAAGTCAGAGTCAAAATAGCCTATTAGGCTACAAGAGGCACCCTTAGGGTACCATAAGCCCATTTGCGAAGTACCTACAAGGTATTTCATTATTCGTTTAACAGCACTTAAATGGGATTCCTTAGGGGTTGCCTGATATCTAGCACACATGCATATACTAAACATTATATCTGGCCTACTAGCAGTAAGATAAAGGAGAGATCTGATCATACCTCTATATTTCGTTATTTCTACTGATTTACCTCCTTCATCTTTGTCCAAGTAGCAAGACGTGCCCATCGGAGTGGCCATGTGTTTAGCGTTTTCCATTTCGAATCTCTTGAGCAATTTCTTGCAGTATTTTGTTTGACTTATGAAAGTCCATTCGTTCGTTTGTTTGATTTGAAGTCCGAGGAAGAAATTCAATTCTCCCATCATTGACATTTCAAATTCATTCTGCATTGACTTAGCAAAATCTTTGCAAAGGGATTCATTAGTAGCACCAAAGATAATATCATCCATATATACTTGCACAAGAAGAATGTCATGCTTTTTATTTTTAATAAAAAGAGTAGTATCGACTTTTCCTCTTGAAAAACTATTTTCCAAAAGAAACTTACTCAACCTTTCATACCAAGCTCTAGAAGATAATATCATCCATATATGCTTTGTTTCTAGTTATTAACCCATTTTCATCAAGTTTGTTTCTAAAAACCCATTTAGTTCCAATTATAGGGTGATTATTAGGTCTAGCAACTAATTCCCAAACTTGATTTCTTTCAAACTGATTTAATTCCTCATGCATAGCTAAGATCCAATGTTCATCATCAAAAGCTTCAATTAAATCCTTAGGTTCAATTTGAGAAACAAAAGCTAAGTGATTACAAGTATTTCTAAGGGAGTTACGAGTACTTACACTTTTAGATACATCACCGATGATTTGATCAAGAGAATGATATTTTGAAGTTCGCCATTCCTTGGGAAGTTCCAAAGCTTGCGAATCTTCTTGTCTTTGTTTATCCTTTTGCTCCTTGATTTCTTTTTCTTTATTATCCAAATGTGTTTCCGCCAAAACTTCTGCAACATCATCAACAACAAGATCCTTTCTCGATCCATTTGGGTCAGTTTCATCAAATGCGACATGTATAGATTCTTCAATAGTCATAGTTCTTTTATTATATATGCGAAAAGCTTTACTATGATTTGAATAGCCAAGAAATATACCTTCATCAGACTTAGCATCAAACTTGCCTAAATTATCTTTTCCATTGTTTAAAACAAAATATTTGCAACCAAAAACATGAAAGTGTGAAACATTTGGCTTTCTTCCCTTATACAATTCATATGGGGTTTTCTTTAAAATAGGCCTTATAAGGGCCCGGTTCATTACATAACAAGCTATACTTACAGCATCCACCCAAAAGTATTTAGGAAGAGCAGCCTCATTAAGCATAGTTCTCGCCATTTTTTCTAAAGAACGGTTTTTCCTTTCTACAACTCCGTTTTGTTGCGGAGTTCTAGGGGCAGAGAAGTTATGGTTAATGCCATGTTCATCACAGTAAGTTTCAAAAACATTGTTTTTAAATTCGCCACCATGATCACTTCTTATAGAAGAGATTTGAAAACCTTTTTCATTTTGAATAACTTTGGTAAGTCTTTTAAAAGCTAGAAATGCATCATTTTTATTTGTAAGAAATAAAGTCTATGTAAACCTAGAAAAATCATCCACAATCACTAAAGCATAGTAATTCCCACCAAAGCTCATAGTTCTAGAAGGTCCAAACAGATCCATGTGCAAAAGTTGTAAAGGTCTAGTAGTTGAAATTATATTTTTTGCTTTAAAAGAGACATTTATTTGTTTACCCTTTTGACATGCATCACATAACTTATCTTTTATAAAGTTAAGCTTGGGTAATCCAATTACTAGCTTTTTAGAGACCAACTTCTTTAAGTGATCCATGTGAATGTGTGCAATTCTCCTATGCCATAGCCATGAATCATCATTCTTACTTAAAAGGCATTTCGCATCATTTGAAGATATATCATCAAGACTAATCATATAGATGTTATTTATTCTATGACCAATGAATTTAACATGCTTGTCATTTTTATCTTCAATTATACAACAGTTTGAATCAAATATAACTTTATTTCCTTTATCACATAATTGGTTAATACTAAGCAAGTTATGTTTCAAACCTTCAACAAGCAGCACATTTTCAATAGAGGAGTTAGGGTTCTTACCGACTTTGTCGATTCCAAGGATCTTTCCTTTATTGTTATCACCATAAGTGACGTGTCCATGATTCTTGGGAATAAGCATGGTGAATTTTGAGTCGTCCCTGGTCATGTGCTTGGAGCAGCCGCTATCGAGATACCAATTTGAACTCCTTGCTTTCAAGCACACCTACAACACAAGTTTAGTTTTTAACTTTTGGTACCCAAACTTTCTTGGGTCCTTGTGTGTCAGTTTTGGGTATAGTACCCTTGGGAACCCAAACTATTTTTGTTCCAACTTTTGTATTTATGTTTTTTCTTGCATTGCATGTTGAAGCACTATGTCCTTTTCTTCCACAATAAAAATATTTAATAAAAGGACTACTTGAAACACTAGAATACACAAAGAAATTTTTATAGAGTTTTTGTTGATTTTTCGGGTTATAACCTATCTTGGCTTTTTGAAAAACCACTCTTTGTCTTCCTAATAAAATATTTAAGTTATCCCTTCCAAAGGTGAATTTAGAAAGAGTGTTCTTTAAGTCTTCAATTTCTTTTTCAAGAGTGTGACATGAAGAGCAAGATGAAGAAGTAGAAGCATGTGGAGGATGATTTGTGCATGCATCAATGATTCCTAAAGTTTCGTTTTCAATTTTTAATTCTTCTATTTCTTTGTTTAAAACAAGAATTTGATTTTCTAAAGAAGAAATTGTTTTCTTAGATGAAGAAATAATTTTTGTGAGTTTGAAAGATTCTTCATGTAGTTCCTCAAAAGCATCTTGTAATTCATCGTAAGAGGGCAATAAAGTAGTATTAGAACTTACCTCATTTTCACTTTCTTCTTCATCTCCTTTTTCCATGAGACACAGTTGAGCTTCTTCGCTATCTGAGCTGTCAGTTGAGTCCATGTCGTTTTCATCCCACGCTATGTAGGCTTTTCTTCCTTTTCTTTCCTTGAAGGGCTTCCTTTCAAATTTCTCCTTCTTCTTTTGATAAACTGGGCACTCTATTTTCATGTGACCAGGTTTGCCACATTCATAGCAAGTTGGAGTCGATGAAGCTCATTCGCCTTTGAAGTGTGTCTTTTTAGGAGGGAAGGGAGATCTTCTTTGCGTTCCCTTTTTCCTGAGAAATTTACCAAACTTTTTAACTAGTAAACTTAGATTTTCTTCACTTACCTCGATGTTCTCTGAACTTTCTTCATTTTCTTCATCATCATTATCAAATGTTGATGAAGTGGCTTTGAGCGCTATTCCCTTTTTCTTTTTATCATTCTCTTCGCTTTGGCTTAGTCTGCTTAGTTCCAATTCGTGCTCATGAAGTTTTCCAAAGAGGGTAGCTAAAGTCATCGTGGATAAATCTCTTGATTCTGATATTGCTGTCACTTTGGGTTGCCAAATCCTGCTAAGACATCTCAAAACTTTGTTATTCAAATCTTCGTTAGAAAAACTTTTGCCTAAAGATGCAAGATGATTAACTATGTGGGTGAACCTCTTTTGCATTTCTTGAATGCTTTCTCCTTGTTCATTCTAAATAATTCATATTCACGAGTTAGAGAATTTATTCTCGACCTCTTAACTTCACTAGTACCCTCATGGGTAACTTGCAAAGTATCCCACATTTCTTTAGCAGTTTTACAATTTGAAATTCTAAAAAACTCATCATATCCCAAAGCAGTAGTAATAATATTTTTAGCTTTTAAATTAAATTGAACTTTTCTTTTGTCTTCATCAGACCATTTATTTCATGGTGTTTCGGTCCTTACACCATCGACCTCATGTGTGGGTATAAAAGCGCCGTTTTCGACAGCATCCCATACATCTAGATCAATAGCTTCGATGAAGATTTTCATTCTTTCCTTCCAATATGCATAACCATCCCCATTGAAAAAGGGTGGTTGGTTTATGGAAGATCCTTCTGAAAAACCATTTGAGGAAGCCATGTTCTCTTGAAGCTGCTAAGCTCTTTATACAAGAGTCTAGCTCTGATACCACTTGTTACCAAGTGGCTTCCGGTACTCAAGAGGGGGGTTGAATTGAGTATAATTTTTTTTTTCGCAAAACCTCTTTTTAATTAAAATGAATATCAAAAGCTTAATAAATAAATACACATAAGGAATGAGAAGAAGAAGAAAAATAATAAAGAATAGTGAAAAATAAATGTGCAGTAAAATAAATTGCATAAAATAAAGAGATTAGGGAAAAGAAAGCAGACACAGTATTTATCCTGGTTCGACCACTAACCCACTTGTGGTCTACGTCCAGTCCTCGAAAGCTGAGATTTTTCACTAAGTATACAAGCTTCAATAGGTGCTTGCTACCATTACAAAATAGAGCACTTTTCATACACAAGGACACTATACCCTTGTGCTAAAGTCTCAGCCTGCAGGGATACCTCACCCTTATACAAACCTTGAGGGTTACCTCACCCTCGATACAAAATATCAGAAAATAGATGAAGAGAAACTCTCACTCAGAGTAAGTAATACAAATTGAAGCACTATAGAGCTCTCTAACAATATCTCAGAATTTTATCAAAAGAGCACAGAGAGAAAAAAAGAGAAATTATGCAAGCAGTATTTTAGCACAGCCAGAAAATAAATTCAAGGATTGGTGTGTTTCAGCCGTGAGAGAAGGTCTCTATTTATAGAGCCTTTGATCAGAAAAAAAACGCTGAGGAAATGAATGCATAATAAATGCAAAATACGTTTGCGTATCAAATTCAAAATTTAAAACCAGAAACTCGTGGGTATTCGAATACCTTATTGTGGTATTCGAATGCCTCTGATATCAGTATATATAAAAACAGTTTAAGCTCAGGTTATTCGAATACCTTATTGTGGTATTCGAATACCACTTATATCAGTATATAAAAAATAGTTCTGACCCACGTTATTCGAATACCATATCAAGGTATTCGAATGCCACTGCTTGAAAAACGTTTCAGAAGGCATTTTAGAGACAGGTTATTCAAATACTATTATAAGGTATTCGAATACCTCTGAATAAAACACATTTTTTAAAGGCTTTTAAGAGATTATATTCGAATACCTCTAAGGTTATTCGAATGCCTCTATTTGAAAACATGATAAACACCTTTAGAAAACAGATTAGTTGATTTCTGATTTTCACAAACTCTTTGATCAAATTAAAACCTTAATTTAGTTTATAAGAAAACATGTTTTTAGATCTTTTGACTTAAACACTGAGATATCCTATGAGAGCTCTGTACAAGAGAGATCCTAAGTCCTAAAGCTAAACTTGAACAACTTGGACTTGATCTTCTCATCATCTCATCATCTCCATATTTGTTATCATCAAAACTCATCATCAATGTTGCATGGTAATCACATCCACGACCGTGGCAGCTACCACAGGCTGGCCGTGGATCTTACTGACTTGTACGTAAATGATCCAAATGCTCCATGGCCGTGGTAGGTTCCACGGGATAGCCGTGGTAGGTTCCACGGGTGTGGTAGCTGCCACAGGCAGGGTGTGGTTCTTTTTACACCTCCTCTTTTAGTTTAGTTCTTCATATTTTGGTGCTTCAAAGTCCCAAATCCATTCACCTATGAAATATAAAAACAAAACACAGTCATCTGAACTAAAGGAATAAAAACCTAAGATATATACTAAAAATCAACATCAAATATGCAACAATTAAATGCTAACTAAGACAAAATTATATGCATGCTTCACACACATCAAACTCCCCCAAACTTAAGACATTGCTTGTCCTCAAGCAAAACATGTGTGAATTGAACAAAATATAACTAATAAAACAAAGTAATGACTAATTATCCCCAGCAAAACATCTTATCTTGTCATGTAATGGTATTCAGTGAGCACAACCTCATTATACATTTCACTGTGACTTAACTTATAAGTACCTCAGTGCAATAGTGCAAGTGTAATTAACCCCAAGGCATTGGACACCAAGTCAAGTTGTTTACTCTTTTCATTTTATTTCGCCAAGTTCCCTACTTAGCAGGCACCTACCTGCTAACAAGGCTCATCACCCTTTGTGCTTTGCACCTTCCACACTTAGTCTCAAAGGAGCACTTGATTTCAAGATTGACAAGTATTTCTCCAATAACCCACTTGGTCTCAAAGGGGTACTTGGTTGCCTTTTTGCAATATACAATCAGTATTATTATTTTTTTTCAAGTGTTTCTCCAGTAACTAAGCGCAGTGGGGGTCCTCTTGGGAACTCAAGTACTCAATTGGTATTTTAAGACTTTCTTTGGATACCTCAACACTCAAAGTCAATTGTTAAGTGACAAGAAGTTCTCACAAGGCAAGACAAAACTGTGAAAGCTCAATCCAAAAGTACTCATTGCATACCATCACAGATATCAAGGAATTGTGCCAAGGAAGTGAGTCAAAGCAAAAACAAAACTAAGATTAAAATGCCATTTTTTTTACATGATATTTCAAAGCAAAATAAATGGATGCTAAAAATGCAAAACTAGAATTAAAATGCAAAACTGAATGCTAGAATGCACTAACTAACTAACTCCCCTAAGCTTAAGACCAACATTGTCCTCAATGTAAATAGAAGCAAAAAGAGAATAATCAACACATAACTTACGAAGGTGGTGGAAAATGGCCCTGGGACAAGTGCCAGTTGTAAATAGCCTGCATCATCCCCTCCATACTCTGCAGACAGCCATCAGTAGCCTGCCCCTATTGTTGCAGCTGCTCCATCAGTAGGCGCTACTGAACCTGTTCAGCTTGAATAGCTTCAATGAAGGTTTAGAGTCTAGTATAGGCATCCTCTGAATTGCTTGAAGAAGAAAAAATAGAAGGTCTAGAGGGGCCAGCCTATGGGGCTTGGCGAAGAGGGTACTGCTCATTCAAGGGTTGGGGATTATTACCACCAGGATAGATCCAGTTAGCCAGATTTTGAACAGAAATGCGCTTAGGGTTAGGTAGTAAGAGGCCAGCCCGACCATTAATACATAAGCAATAGATATCATGTTCCTTAATAATCATCTTAAAAGCAAGACATGACTCTAAATCGATCCGGGTACTACTTGTGGCTTCCTGAAGGCCATCTAAGTCATAATCGAAATAGAGGGCTATCGGGGTGATGAACCCCGCAACAACAATCTTACCAGCTTGAGCCTTTCCTACCTTAGCAAAATGTTGGGCTAAAAAGGATCCAGAATCCATGTGGATCTCATTGAGCATGGCCCACAAAAAGAGGAGCTTGTCTTGACGAACCGCCCCATCACTGTCTCCGGGCCTAAAAATAGTATGTGACATAACACAGTGCAGATAATAGAAACAGGGGTTTTCCATAGCAGTGGCCTTGTTCTTAGAGGAATCATAGCTGCTCCTCTCAGTTATTCTCTCCCAAAAAGACTCAGCCCGAAATTCCCTCAGGGTTCTCCGTTCCCCTCCCGTGGGCAACCCGTAAATGACATTAAATTGAGCCAAGTTAAGTGTGTGTTCCTTGTTGAAGAGACGGAAAGTGATTTGTCCCTCTGTGCATCCTTCCCCATACAACACACTAACCTCAATGAAACTCAGGAACTCAAATGTCAATTTGAGATAGGTGGGGTATCTCATCCTAACAAATTCAGTCCAGCCTACCCTTCCTATCATCCAATCAATATCTTCCCTAAGTCCCAAAGCATTGAGCACATTATCATCTAGATATCTAGTGTTGACAATTTTTCTTGTGGCTAACAGATTATACCTAGCTCTCTGTTCATTATCTATAAACTCTATGCCATAAGGATTAGAGGAAACAGGATTACCTCTAGAAGTGCTCTTCCCTTTGCCTCTTGCCTTAGAGTTTGAACTAACTTCAACCCTTTGTCTCTTAGAAGCCATTGTCCCACAAAAATTAACAAAAGCAATATGCTAAGTGAAATTGCCCCCTTCCTTTTAGTGAATTTGAATTTGGGGTTAGGGTTTGAGATATTGGGGCATTTTGAATTTGAAGGAATTTTGGGTGAATGGAAGGTGGGTAATGGTATTTGATGGTGGTTAGGAAGAAATAGGTGGAAGAGTGTTAGGGTCAAAACGTGTTGCCTATTTGCTAACCGCAAGTGCACGGGTCACACAAGTAATACAGATACAGAGTAAAAGTTCGTTCCCACAAGGATATTCGATTATAAAGCTAAATACCAACCAATAGCTTACTCAATTCTAGACAAGGACATAAAAATAAGAAAGTAATAAACTAAACTAATCTAACCTACAAAAGCAATAAACATAAACACGGTTAGGTTTTGGGAAATCCTCCTTCACCCCCTACATCTATCAATAAGATGCAATCTCCCTCATAAACACAAATGCATTGATTAGGTTAGCTTGAAAATCTGAAGTAGTCAAAAGCCTATGTCTAGGTCAATCAACCCTGGTTTCAATTGCCCAACTCACTAAGTTTCCTTGAGAGCCAGCTCAACTTTCACTCATGAACGATCTATTCTCAATCACACACTATACATGGCCAATAGGTATATTTCTATCCTATTAACGATTCAACTCATCTAAGCCAATTGAACTCGCCGAACATGCATCAACTATACCATATCCATATCAATAAATCCCTATGTCTAGTTCATTTGCCAATATTAGGATCATGCAATTGAGGCCAACCAAGAACAAGCATTAAACACAGATAATGATTGAACCATAATCAAACATTCACACAAACTCAGAGAAGAACACATCATTAATATATATATAAAAGGATCCAAAATATTCCTAAACAAAGCTTAGCTATACAAAAGATGAGGAAGAGAAGAGAGAAAGGGTAAAGAGAGAAAGAAGCTCATTGATTTGTCTCTGAAGCTTGAATCCTCATTCAATCCTTTGATCCTTGACTCCAATCCACCAGCAATGAAGATCTAGCTAAACTATCTAACCTAAAACTAACCTAAACTAAGAAAAACTATCAAAACCTAAAAACTAGAAATGGCCAAATGGGCAGAACAGAGAAAAACTGAGAGAGAGTCAGAGAAAAACGCATGAAAATCTATTTATAGGCTCAGCAGCTGCCTCAGCACCGCGACGCCCACATACTCACGCCGCGGTGCCCAATAGGTCGGTCTATTTATGCCGTGGCGCCCAATTCACTAGGTCGCGGTGCTCTTGGCTCGGGTCCAAGTATGACCAGTCTGAAAATCTCTCAGCGCCGCGGCGTGCTCTGAATTGCGCCGCGGCGTGACCTGCTGGAATGTCAATTTGGCTTCCTCTTCCTCTTTAAGCTCAACTGCTCCATATTTAACCTTGTTTGGAGCCCCTCCTATCATAGAGAAAATACCAAATCAATAACATATATAAATCTACTCAATCCATGATCATTAAAGCTTAGTTTTGCACAATAACATATCAGAAAGGCTTAGATTCAGAATATATCAAATATAAGCACAAAACCTTCCAAATATGCATTATTAACAAGGACTAAGCATTCATTTTGGCACAAGGATAGGGCTCAAATAACTACATTTCATGTAGTTATCAAAGAGTGGTTTTGGTAAACTTTGGGTACGGCTATGGAGGAAAGAAGAAGATGAGTGATGGGTGTTGGTGGTGGTTTGGAAGTGGAGGGTGAGTTGAAGAGTGATGTACGTATGGTGAGAGAGGAGATGTGGTGGGGGGTGATTGGCTTGGTTGGTGGAGGAAATGGTGGAGTTTTGGTGAAGGATGGGAGCTTGGGATGGTGGCTATGGAGGAAAGAAAAAGATGAAGGAGAAGAAGTGAGGGGAATGAGTGAGTGGTCGTGCCACTTAAAACATTTTCTGGGCACGATCCACGATCGTGGCACGTTCCACGGCCAGGCCGTGGAGCTTACTGACTTGCTCTTTTTTTTCTAACATTTGGAGCAGCAGCCTGCCACGGGCGTGGTACATACCACGGTCATCCCGTGGAACTTTCTGACTTTGGCAATTTTCCCACGCACAAGGAACCACAGCCATGGCAACTGCCACAGGCTGGCCGTGGAGCTTACTGACTTTGAGGTAATTTGCTGCCCATTTGCAGTAGAGATGGGCCACGACCGTGGTATCTACCACAGGTAACCCGTGGAGCTTCCTGGCTAGCCCAATATTCAACTTTTGAAAGTTTGACGAAGTGCATTTAATTCTCAAGTTCAATTGGCTCAAGCCGAGCTTCGCTCCTTGAAATAATCCTATAAAAAATAATGAAAGATCATTAATGAACGACTATGAAAAATAAAAATAACAACAAAAAACTTAATTCAATAAACCAAGAAATAAAGAATTTGACAGAAATAAACTTGGGTTGCCTCCCAAGAAGCGCTTATTTGTGGCCTTAAGCTTGACCTCTGCAATTCTTAGTTTGAAGCACTTGGGTTGAGAAGGTTATGTATCACTCCTTTATCGATAGGTTCATTAACAAAGTAACTCTTCAACCTTTGTCCATTCACCTTGAAAGATCCTGTGGCTTTGCTCCATACCTCTACAGCTCCATAAGGAAACACTTGGCGAACTTAAAATGGCCCAGACCACCTGGACCTGAGCTTACCTAGAAATAGCTTCAATCTTGAGTTGAAGAGCAACATAAGATCTCTTTCTTTGAATTCTCTATGCAAGATATGCTTGTCATGCCAATGCTTGGTCTATTCCTTGTAAGTCTTGGCATGTTCATATGCATCAAGCCTCAGTTCGTCCAGCTCATGAAGTTGTAACTTCCTTTTCTCCCCAGTTGCCTTCATGTCAAAGTTCAATAGCTTAATGGCCCAAAATACCTTGTGTTCTAACTCAACTGGAAGATGACACGGCTTACCATAAATCAACCGAAATGGAGTCGTACCAATGGGAGTCTTGTAAGCTGTTCTATATGCCCATAAAGCGTTATTAAGCTTTAAAGACCAGTCCTTTCTTGATTTTGAGACAGTCTTCTCCAATATACTCTTGATTTCTCTATTGGAAATCTCTATTTGTTTGCTGGTTTAGGGATGGTATGGTGTAGTGAATTTGTGAGTCACTCCATACTTTTTCAAGAGGTTTTCAAACTGTTTTTCAATGAAATATAAACCTCTATCACCTATAATCGCTCTTGGGACTCCAAACCTTGGAAATATGATCTTTTTGAATAGCTTCATTACAGTTTTGGCATCATTTGTTGGGGATGGCACAGCTTCCACCCATTTTGAGACATACTCCACCGCCACAAGAATATATTTATTGCTACAAGATGACAGAAATGGTCCCATATAATCAACTCCCCAAGCATAAAAAATCTCAACTTCCAAGATAGTGTTGAGAGGCATTTCATGTCTCTTGGATATATTTCCAATTCTTTGACAGCTGTCACAAGAAAGAACATACTTACGGGCATCCTTAAAAATGTTAGCCCAATAGAACCCAGCTTATAGGACTTTTGCAGCTGTCTTTGAAGTACTGGTATGACCTCTATTGCTAGAAGAGTGACAATGATAGAGTATGTTGTCAACTTCATCTTTCGGGATACACCTCCTATACACTATATCAGCACATCTCCTATAAAGGAGTGGTTCATCCCAAATATAGTTTTTCACATCAGCAAAGAATTTCTTTTATTGATAGCTAAGTTTTGATGGCAATACTCCACATGCAAGAAAGTTCACAAAGTCCACATACCAAGGAGCATCGAGTTGGGCCACAACTAACAATTGTTCATCAGGGAATGAGTCATCAATGGGCAACTCCGCCTCTCCATCTACATGCAGCTCTTGATGCAACCTTGAAAGATGATCTGCTACCATATTTTCAGCACCCTTCTTGTCCTTGATCTCCAAATCAAACTCTTGCAAGAGTAAAATCCATCGAATGAGTCGGGGTTTAGCTTCCTTTTTGCTAAGCATATATTTGATAGCCGAATGGTCCGTGTAGACAATCACCTTGGAGCCCACAAGATAAGATCTGAATTTGTCAAAGGCATAAACAACAGCTAGTAGCTCCTTTTCAGTGGTGGCATAATTCACTTGAGCATCATCCAAGGTTTTGCTGGTATAGTGAATAACATACATCTTCTTATCGTTCCTTTGGCCCAGTACGGCTCCTATTGCATAGTCACTTGCATCACACATGATCTCGAAGGGAAGGCTCCAATCGGGTGTTTGCATTATAAGAGTTGAAATTAGAGCTTTCTTCAACCTGTGAAAAGCATCCAAATAAGCTTGATCAAAATCAAATTCAGCATCTTTAATGAGCAAGTGTGTTAAAGGTTTAGAGACCTTTATGAACTGCTGATAAAAACCAACATGTCCTAAGAAACTGCGCACTCCCTTCACATTGGTTGGTGGGGGCAATTTCTCAATCACCTCCACCTTAGCCTTATCAACCTCAATACCCCGCTCGGACACCATGTGTCCCAACACTATACCTTCTCTTACCATGAAGTGACATTTCTCCCAGTTTAGGACTAGATTTACCTCCTCACACCTCTGCAAAACTTTAGACAAGTTAAACAAGTAGTTATCAAAACTTGTTCCATACACAGAAAAGTTATCCATGAACACTTCCAATATATTTTCAATAAAATCAGAGAAAATAGCTGTCATACAATGCTGAAAAGTAGCAGGTGCATTGCAAAGACCAAAAGGCATACGCCTATAAGCAAAAGTACCATATGGATATGTCAATATGGTTTTTTCTTGATCGCTAGGATGTATTGGGATTTGATAAAAACCAGAGTATCCATCCAAATAGTAGAAATATGAATGCCTAGCTAACCTTTCAAGTATTTGATCAATGAAGGGGAGGGGAAAATGATATTTTCTTGTTGCTTTGTTCAGCTTCCTATAATCGATACACATTCTCCACCCTGTTACTGTCCTAGTAGGGATTAACTCATTATTTTCATTTCTAACCACAGTCATCCTTCCCTTTTTAGGAACTACTTGGACAAGACTTATTCATTCACTGTCAAAGATTGGGTATATCACCCCTGCATCTAACAATTTAAGCACTTCTTTCTTGACCACCTTTTTCATGTTATGATTTAATCTCCTTTGATGCTCAATAGAGGTTTTATGGTCATTTTCAAGCAAAATTCTATGCATGCAAATAGAAATGTTAATGCCCCTAATATCATCAATAGTATACCCAATGACCTTCCTATGCAATCTGAGTTCCCTAAGCAATTTTTCAGTCTCAAATTCATTCAGATTTGCATTGATAATCACAGAGTATGTAGAGTTGGGACCAAGAAATTCATACCTTAAGATTGAAGGAAGAGGTTAAAGTTCTACCTTTGGTGCACTTTCTTCCTCCCAATCTGTTGATTTTTGTTTGGGCTCCAACTTTTCAGTTTTGGCTTTTTGTAACTGTGGGCATGTGTCCAAGAGATGAGATACTCATCAATCTCACCATCATCACTTATTGAACCTTCACCAATCAAGCACATTTCCAACGGATCAACAGAAGAACATTTAGGCGCTTCTTCCTTTAGTTCCTGCTGTAACAAATCTATCCTACAACAAAGATCATCAACAGAAGGTTGTTTTACAGCATTAGACAAATCAAATTCAACTTTATCATTACCAACTATCAAAGAAAGTTTACCATTTTTCACATCAATTATGGCTCCAGCAGTGGCCAAGAAAGGCCTTCCAAGAATGATGGGAATTTGAGAGTCCTCCTCTATCTCTAAAATCGTAAAATCAGCCGGCACAAAGAACTTACTGACTTTAATGGGAACATCCTCCAAAATACTTATGGGGTATTTCACAGAACGATCCGCCAATTGCAGTGAGATTGTTGTGGGTTTTAGCTCACTCATCTCCAGCTTTCTACAAACAGATAGGGGCATAAGACTGATACTAGCCCCAAGATCACAAAAAGCTCTATAGAAGCTCATGTTGCTAATTAAACATGGAATTGAGAAACTACTTGGATCATTAAGCTTTGGAGGTAATTTATTTTGAATCAAAGCACTACACTCCTCAGTTAAAGCCACAGTTTCATATTCTTCCAATTTTTTTTTATTTGACAAAATATCCTTCAAGAACTTAGCATAAGTAGGCATTTATTGCAAAGCTTTTGTGAAATGAATATTTATGTACAACTTTTTTAAAACTTCTAAAAATCTGCCAATTTGCTTATTAAGCTTAGCCTTAGCTAACCTTTGAGGGAATGGTATGGGTGGTCTATAAGGTGTGTCTAGAAGTGTGTGACTAGGTTCCTCACCTTTTTCCTTAGTCTCTTCCTTATTCTCATCTTCCCTTGGTGGTGGCCTAGTAACCTCAACTTCCTCACTACCATCTTTCTTTTCACTTTCTTTTCTTGCCTTAAGATCTTCTAATTGCTTACCACTTCTCAAGGTAACAGCCTTGCATTAGTCATTCAGATTTGTTTCAGGCTGACTGGGAAACCTTCCTGGTGTTCTTGCAGAGGAACTAGCTTATTGTGCTATTTGGGTCTCTAACATCTTATTATGGATAGCTAGACTATCAACCTTAGATTCTAGTTGCTTAATTGCCTCACCCATGGCATGACCCTGCTGCTTAAATTCCTTATTTTGCTTGGATTTAGTCAAAATGAAATTTTCCATTAAGGTTTCCGAATTAGATTTTTGTACCTGTTGTTGAAACCCAGGAGGTGGTCTCGCATTGCTTTGCCTAGCTTGATTCTGATTGGTCTGATAGGAGAAGTTAGGATGATTCCTCCAACCAGGGTCATAATTGTTTGAGAATGGATCATTCTACCCCCTCTAGCTGAAATTATTGATAGCATCAACTTGCTCCATCGGTGCATCTTGTGTAGGAGTAATTCTTAGCTGGCAATCTGCAGCTGTATGCCCTGTTGTACCACATATCTCACAAGAGGCATTAGAAGCACAAACAACATTGATATTAATTTTATCAAATTTCTGAGATAAAGCTTCTACCTTAGCTGCTATAAGATCCTAAGCATCTACCTCATGCTTACCTGCAACTCTTTTGGGATTACCTCTTTCATTCGCCCATTGGTGGTGGTTTAGAACCATATTTTCAATTATCTCATAGGCCTCTTCCAAGTTTTTATTCATCAAAGCTCCTCCAGCTGCGAAGTCCAATGAAACCTTGGCTTGGTAGGTTATACTATTATAGAACGTGTGGATAATCAACCATTTCTCAAGGCCATGATGAGGACATTATTGCAACAGCCCTTTAAACCTGTCCCAAGCTTCAAATAATGACTCACTGTCTTTTTTTAGCAAAGTTGGTGATTTGATTCCTAAGATGAGCAGTCTTGCTTGGAGGGAAGTATTTGTCAAGGAAACGTTGCTCCAGTTCAGCCCATGTTGTAATAGACCCTGTAGGAAGGGAATGTAACCATGCTCTAGCCTT
The DNA here is from genome assembly GCA_029884595.1 of Ormosia semicastrata. NCBI lineage: Eukaryota > Viridiplantae > Streptophyta > Magnoliopsida > Fabales > Fabaceae > Ormosia > Ormosia semicastrata. Next base: position 43,937 of record JAQQTO010000057.1, on the reverse strand, counting down.
GTCCCTTAAAGAGAAAGGAAAACAACCTCAACTGGATGGCATCTGCAGAAGCGCCATTGAACTTCAAAGTCTCGCAGAACTCCAAAAACACCTCCAAGTGAAGATTAGGATCTTCCGTTGGCAATCCTCCAAATTGGTTCTACTGAATCATTGAGAGAAGCGAAGGCTTCAACTCAAAATTATTGGCTTCAATAGGAGGTCTTGTGATACTAGAACGTAGCTCTAGCGCGCTAGGCGCAGCATAGTCCTTCAATGGTTTATTTTCATTTTGGGCAGCCATGACTGGTGTAAGTTGTTTTGGGCTGCTCTTTGTTGTCTTTGCAGTCTTCTTCTTACTCGAAAAGTCCTTTCAATTTATGGGTCTGCTTCTACAAGTTTCCTAGAATTTCTAGACCTTCACATACAAGAAATAGCTGCTCAACTGCAAGGATATAAACATAAAATAAATTAAAATCAACAAAAATAAAAGTCCAGACTAACCAACATGCAAGTGAATTGATATCAACAAAATACAGTCTCCGGCAACGGCATCAAAAACTTGTTGCTGTAAATCGCAAGTGCACAATTTTATCAAGTAGTAAAATTATCGTTCCACTAGGACTGAGTTGATGATCACTAATTACGCACAATTATGATTATCTAGACGAAACCAATGATGCAAAACCGTAGTGATAGAACAAGAGCGCAGAAAATAAAATCCAGAGAATAACAAAGAAGATCAACTTTGGAATTGGATAAATGAATCAGTTTTAAAGACTCTAGGATTCGGGTTCACCACGGCGGTTGTTAGTCATGGCAACCATTACCCAAGAGGGGGGGTGAATTGGGTATAAAAACTTTTTCACAAAAGCTCTTAAAATAAACACAAATATTTAAGCTATTAAATAAAAGAAAAAGAATTGCGAGATGAAGAAAGAAAGCTTTAAGAACTGTAAATAAATAAATGTACAATAATATAAAATTATATAAATAAATGTGTAATAATATAAAATTACGTAAAATAAAGATTGCACAAAATAAAGAGATAAAGAGAAGAAGAGCAGGCACGATATTTATCCTGGTTCGACCACCAACCACTTGTGGTCTACGTCCAGTCCCCGAAACACAGTTCGAGATTTTTCACTATATGTACAAGCTTCAATAGGTGCTTGCAACCGTTACATGAAAGAGCACTTTTCACACACAGGGAAACTCTACCCTTGTGCTAAAGTCTCAGCCTGCAGGGATACCTCACCCTTATACAAACCTTGAAGGGATACCTCACCCTTATACAAATCTTGAAGGATACCTCACCCTCAATATAGAAAAACAGAGAATATAGATGAAGAGAAACTCTCACTTAAAGTAAATAATACAATTTGAAGCTCTATGAAGCTCTCTAAGGATATCTCAAATTTTGGCTAAAAAGACGAGAAATTTGGTAAAATATGTATCACAAAATAAAGCAAGAAAGAATCATTTCAGATAAATGGGTGTGTGTCAAAGATGTCCCAAAAACATGTATTTATAGTGGTATAAGAAAAAGAGCCGTTGGGTATAATTTATTTCAACATTAAAAGCATAGAAAATAGCCGTTGCTATGAGATTCGATCGTGTTTATTCGAATAAGCCAAGTCTTATTCGAATAAAACCTTCAAACGATACGTTCTGAACATCTTTATTCGAATAACAGGGTTTACTATTCGAATAAACCTTCAAAAACAAGTTCTCGGGAACGTTTTATGGGTCATGTTATTCGAATAGCCTTTGGTTATTCGAATAAACCACTAAAAGCTCGATCGATATGAATTTTAAGATGTGTTATTCGAATAACATTTGGTTTATTCGAATAAACCACTCAAATTTTGAAAACTGACTTTAAACGGTCATAACTTCTTCATTTCTTATCCGTTTAAAGCAAATGACCAGTCATTGGAAAGATCTTTGAGTCTATTTTCAAATGAAATAAGTTTAAAAACAAAACTCAAAGTATTTTGAAAGATATGATTAAAAGAGTGACCAAAGGTCAGTTTTGCAAAACCCAAACTTGGCTATTTTTCATAAATTTGAACTACCACCATAAATAACTTTTCAAAACTTATTTGTTGGGTATTTTAGCATAGAAAAATCATTTGTAAAAACATATTTGAGATATCCATAAGGCTTCGTACATAAAGACACTAAGTCCTATAAGTTATACCATTTAATCTTCCTTTGGACTTGGTCTTTGACATGACTTCGATGTTTATCAATACCTTCATGAAATAGGCATTCACATTCTCCTTTGTGTTGAGCTTAGTTGAGATCTTTTGCTTTCTTGTTGCAAGCTCACTCTTGGTACTTGGACTATCCTACAAAGTATCACTCACTTAAACAAGCATAGTTAGTCCAAAAACATAATTTAATATCTTCATATGCATGAATCATAAATATATAGCTTTAGTTAGTTTAACATGCATATAAGACATTCATAGACACATCCAAATAAGATATTTATTAAATATTAATGGATATGCTCTATATAGAATGCAACAAAGAGTATAAGCAAGATATTCTTTTTGTCTTGTATTTGTCATCATCAAAACTTAACATATAAAACCATTTGGGGCAAACTTATTTCCACAAATGGTAATTGACAAATCTGTAATCTTTCCCCTTTTATCAAACTAGATTACTTTTGAAGGCGAATTATCCTAAAAAATTATTGTTTCCTTTCAGAATACAATAACGTATCTTATCTAATCCGATTCTTATTTTCATAATAATTGGATTAGTGAGGACCCTGTAAGAACAAGATAATTCAAAGAAAGCCTGAAGAGAATTAATCTACTTTTGTGATTTAAAAGCTCAAGTTCAGTTTCTAGAGTTTTGAAATCAAGGATCACCTTTTAGTTCTTTCCTTAATATCAAAGAATCATGCAAACGTGTGGCCAAGCATATTCACAAACAATTGGTGTGCTAAAAACTAAATCAAGACAAACTAGCATTAAAGAGGTAAGAAATTCATACATTAAACATTGTCAATACACCATCGGGTTACTCCCAAATCCTAGAACAAAGAACTACTCAAACATGTTCATCAAAATACAATCCATAAGAATGAACAAGAGCATTCAGAAAAAAACCAGATTGAAATACAATAAGGAGAAAAGAAGAAAAACTCTGATTGAGTCCTGCTGTTTCTCGCCAGTTGCTCTTGTTCGATCCTCTTCCCTCATTTCTTGAGTCCAATGGTTGTTTAAATCCTCCTCTCATCTCCCCTTTCAGGTCCTCTCTTCGTTTTCCTCTCTTCAATTCAGCTTGTCCAGCTCACTTTTGCAGTAAAGGAGCAATAACACAGATTAAATGTGCTGACGCTCCACGATCCACGGCCATGGCAGCTGCCACCGGCTGGCCGTGGATCTTACTGACTTGTGCGTAAATGATCCAAATGCTCCACGGCCATGGCAGGTTCCACAGGCTGGCCGTGGTAGGTTCCACGGGTGTGGTAGCTTCCATAGGCAGGGTGTGGTTCTTTATGCACCTCCTCTTTTAGTTTAGCTCTTCATATTTTAGTGCTTCAAAGTCCCAAATCCATTCACCTATGAAATATGAAAACAAAACGCAGTCATCTAAACTAAAGGAATAAAAACCTAAGATATATACTAAAAATCAACATCAAACATACAACAATTAAATGCTAACTAAGACAAAATTATATGCATGCTTCATACACATCAGTGTTATAGCTTGAGCGCTAGACGCTGGAACTTATTTTTCAGCTTTTTCTTACTCGTTCAAATGTCTAGTCTTCTTCATGTACAATTACTTATAAAAAACACATAAAACAGGTAATAAGAACATAATTTAAAATAATAAAAATAAAATAAAACTTGAGAACAAAACTCAATTAAAAGAGATTAAAAGAAGATGAAAATCTAAAATTTTGAACCATAAAAATATGAAATTTTAAAGGTTCATCAGCAGGTGGATGATTTTTAGACTTTCAGCTAAAATTGAGGTGATTGCGCCACCCTAGATTATATGTATTAGAGAAATGTGTAAAAGACTTCATGTACATACCTAAGACATTACATTGTTCCTCGTACATCCCTCTTATCTCAGCAAATGTGGGATACTCTTGGGCAAGGTGATCTACCCCGCCACACACAAAACATAGTTTAAAAGACTCTGCATGATAGCCACATATGTTGGCTTTAAGTCCTTAGTCTTTAAAACATCTAGCTCCCTAGTGAGCATCTCAACATTAGCTTTTAGGTTATTCTTTTCCCTGAGATAGTAAATTCCACCACCATTTGGGTTTCCTGTAGGTCGTGATGTATTTATGCTCTCAGTAGCACTAGGTCCAGTTCAAGTATGAGCTTTTTCAGCAAGCTCATTAAGGTATTCTATGACCTTATCAGGATATTTTTGTAAGAACTTATCATTACACATCATCTACACAAATTGGCATTCTCTAAATGTAAGTCCCTCATAAAAATAGCTCACTAAGCCCCTATTCTCATACCCATGGTGAGGACACATATTCAACAACTCCTTAAATCTCTCCTAAGACTGATACATAGTCTCACTGTCCTTTGTACAAAAGTGGAGATTTACCTTTTTGAAGGAGTAAACCCTCATTTTAGTCCTTGAAATTGTATGCACCAATCACATTAGTCCCTTAATTTTTAAAATTGATAACTTAGTCCCTAAAAACTCAAAACATCAGTCACGTTAGTCCCTGCATCTTTTTTCGTTAGTTAAACTTGACGGACACGTACGCGTGACACGTTAAGTGCTATGTTGGATGCTGATGTGGTTCCTATCTCTCCCAAAACGATGGAGTTTTGCATTTACACCAAAATACAAAGCTCCCTTAAATTGAAATGACATTGTATTGGCCCTAAACCATCTTCCCCCACCCCCACCCCAAATTGAATTCCATTACAGTAACTAAGGGCACCCAATTCCTTTTTACAAACCTAGAAAGAATAACCCCAAATTCGTAACTTAGGTTGGCAAGGCTAAGAGATGATTGGTGGTGGAAACCCATCCCAATTTGCATCATCAAACACTGAAGGAAGCTGGAGTGGGAGTGTAGGTTCCATACCTAATTCATCTCGTTACAGGGGAGGAAAAGGCAGTGGTAAGGTTTGCCTTTGTGGTCTGACAACGGTGGTAAGAAGATCCCAAACCACGGCTAACCCGGGTAGACCATTTTATAGCTGCCCTAACTACAAGGCAAAGGTTAGAGTTTGAGTGAACTAGATCTGTTGGGATTAGCACTGTTGATTTTGTTTTTTATTTGTTATATGAACTATGTTGTGTATGTGATGGTTTGCAGGATGGTGACCATTGTAACTATTTTTGCTGGGTTCATAATGGGGCAGAAAATAATAGAATTGGGACTGCCATTGAAGATACAACTGAACCTGGTAGTAAGGCTGCTACGAGTAAGAATCAAGAATGGAGATTGAATGTTGCTGAGAAGATTGAAAGCTTAGAAGGTGAAGTTAGGATATTAAGATATTGTGTAATTAGCCAGTATATTACGATGCTTGTTTTATCATAATGTGGGGCTTAGTTTGTTTAGGGAAGTAGGTAATTGGATTTGGAATGTGTAATGGTGATGTTGTGTTATTAGTTTAGGGAATTAGGTAATTGTGATGTTATATAATTGACCATTTGGCCTTTGGGATCTAATGAAAATTGATGCTCATTGATCTCCCTTGAATTGATGTTCAACTTGATTTGTGGTTCTCAATTTTAAAATTTTAATTCTTCAAAATTATATGTAATGATTATTCTGTTATTGTTGACTCTCAAAATTATTTATTTGAAAATAATATGTGTAGCTGTATGCATTAAAAACTACATGCAATCTCCATATAATATGACTTACGGTTGGAAGTAAATATTGGCTATTTATATGGCCAGTAGCCTTTTTGTCTAGCATACATGTATTCATTTTAAAAAATAAATATGCATGATTAGAATTTTGGAGGTACAAGTAGCCCTAGATCAGATGCTACTTTATTGAATACATCACTTACAAAATCAAAGTAGTGATTACCTTTTATTAGTCTTCTTCTTGAAAATTTCTTGACACCAGGTACAAGAAAAGAAATACACAAGATGAGAGGAGCTAACCTTAACAGGATATTCTGCAATGGCCTTGTGAACTATGGAAACAGTAAGAACTTTTGTTGCAGAACAGAACCATTATTCAGAATCCTGCATCTCAACTAAACAAATCTTGCATCTAACATTTATATTTTAGGTTTTTGTCTTAAAATCATACAGAATGACCATCTCAACTTCTACAACTTCTAGGAAAAATGTTATAAACTCAGCTTTGATAACAACTTCAAATTATTCAAATGCACAGAGACTCAGAGATCAAGGACATTATGTATAATGTTTAAATCCTACAAGAACATTACTTAACCAGATGGACATTTATATAAGAAGCAAGCAACAAGTCTATTATATTTCAAATAATCTCCATAAAGATTAAAAAAAGAGTATCATGTAGTCTTTAGTAGAATTAAAAAATTACAACAGCAACCATTTGTTAGTCTCTAAATTTATTTGGTTAAAAAAATAATAAAATACAATATTAATAAAGGGTCTAGTATGAATCTACATAATCACTGATTTTCCAAAACACAAATACATAGACATTTGTGCACTAACGAATAATACTGTAAACACATCCAAAACACATCCAATTGTGTGAAACTTCTATATTGATCATTTACAAAAAAGATTCCCAATTCCCAAATGGATCATTAGCCTTTACAAGCATATTTCAAAAAGGACCAAATCCTTTTAAGACCTATACAACCTTTACAGCCAACTATCATCATTTACATTATAAGCCCTATACATCATCCAACAGGGACAGATCTTCAATTCATCTTCTTTGGTGGAGCACCTCTAAGACCAGGGGTTGGTATGAACCTCATGAACCTTGTTGTTGTACTATCACTTGTTACTGCCAGTGTTTCTGCACTTACAGGCATTGGACCAAGTCTTGCTTCAGCACTTGCTGTTGATGTAGGGGCAGGTGTATGCAGTGGCCTTAAACCAAATGGTCTGGGTCTGATAGGGAGTTTGTACCTGATTCCCTGCAGGAAAATATAAATACACAAGTCAAACAAAATACAAGTGAATCAACAGTACAAACAAGTGAATCAAAGGAAGAGCAACACACAGGATGGGAAGGTTGAGAAGAACTTTGACAAATTGGAGATTGAGACTGTGGCTGAGATCCTCAGCCTCAACTGTTGGCCCATGCTCATTACTTACCCCAGCCTCAGCCTCAGTAGTTGCTGAAACCCCATGCTCATTACTTGCCCCAGCCTCAGCCTCAGTACTTGGACCATCCCTAGAAGCATTTTTTTTTTGTCTTTTGGGTTTAGGGACTCCTTGGGCTTTGCATCCTTTGCTGTTATGCCCTGAACCGCCACACCTATAGCAAGTGAATTTAGGGTACACTCGCTTTAATTTCTGTGGGTTTTGGTTAACATCTTCCTCTTTTCTATCTTTTCTTCTCTGTTTTTTTGGCCTTCCAATAGGTCTCTTTATCAGTGGTGGAACAGGCTTAGGGTATGACGTGTGCTCCCAATACCTTTGACTTCTCAATGGTTTGACAAAATAGTCATATGTTGCATGATAAGCACCCATTGTTAGCCAAGCATGACAATAGTCCTTAAGTTTGTGATTGACATGTGCTATTGTAGCAACAACATGCAAGCATGGCAAACCTACCACAATACATTTAACTAGTTGAAGTAAGTAAATAATTAAATATTAACTAAATTTTAACAAATTAAACTAAATTAAATAAGTTTGACTAATACCTATGAGTTGCCAGAACCTACAGGTGCATGTGTGTTTGTTTAAATCAACATCCACATTGCCTGGGTAACCTTGCACCTCAAATCTATGGTGGTTCTGGTCACCAGTCCAAACATGAGTCCATTTGTTAGTCTCTTTTTTCTTCTTGTCTAATGATAGCTACATAGAATGCAGTTATTTGTGCCCTATCCTTATGCTAGAATGAATGCTATTTCCTTGTTTAAATGTATATTTGGAGGCTTTTGTGCTTATATTTGATATATTCTGAATCTAAGCCTTTCTGATATGTTATTGTGCAAAACTGAACTTTAATGATTATGAATTGAGTAGATTTATATATGTTATTGATTTGGTATTTTCTCTATGATAGGAGGGGCTCCAAACAAGGTTAAATATGGAGCAATTGAGCTTAAAGAGGAAGAGGAAGCCAAATTAGCATTCCAAATAGCAACGTCACGTCGCGGCGCAGAGCATAGCACGCCATTGCTTTAGACGAGGATTTTCACCGGTCATACTTGAACCGGGGCAAGAGCGCCGCGGCGTAATGAAGTGAACGTTGCGGCGGTACATAGACCGACCCATTACGCGCCGCGGCGCGCATATGTGGGCGCCGCAGCGTGAAAGTGGATGCTTAGCCTATAAATAGATTTTTATACGTTTTTCAAAAAGACTCTCCCCATTCTCTCCGTTTTCTCTTTGTTTTTCTGAGTTTTTGCCATTTGGCCATCTCTCTCTTTTTATGTTTTGATAGTTTTAGTTAGTTTTAGGTTAGATAGCTTGGCTAGATCTTCATTGCTGGTGGATTGGAGTCAAGGATCAAAGGATTGAAGGAGGATTCAAGCTTCAGAGACAAATCAATGAGCTTCTTTCTCTCTTTTCCCTTTCTCTCTTCTCTTCCTTATCTTTTGTATAGCTAAGCTATGTTTTAGGAATATTTTGATTTCTTTTATATATATTAATGATGTGTTTTTCTCTAAGTTTATGTGGATGTTTGATTATAGTTCAATCATTATCTGTGTTTAATGCTTGTTCTTGGTTGGCCTCAATTGCATGATCTCAATATTGACAAATGAACTAGACATAGGGATTTGTTGATATGGATATGGTGTGGTTGATACATGTTCAGTGAGTTCAATTGGCTTGGATGAGTTGATTCGTTAATAGGATAGAAATATACCTATTAACCATGTATAATGTGTGATTGAGAATAGATCGTTCATGAGTGGAAGTTGCACTGGCTCTCAAGGAAACTTAGTGAGTTGGGCAACTGAAACCAGGGTTGATTGACCTAGACATAGGCTTTTGACTAATGAAGATTCTCACGCTAACCTAATCAATGCATTTGTGTTTATGAGGGGAATTGCATATTGTTGATAAATGTAGGGGGTGAAGGAGGATTTCCTGAAACCTAACCACTTTTAGGTTTATTGCTTTTGTAGGTTAGATAGTTTGTATATTATTTTCCTATTTTTATGTCCTTGTCTAGAATTGATTAAGCTATTGGTTGGTATTTAGCTTTATATCATAATATCCTCGTGGGAACAAACTTTTACTCTGTATCTGTATTACTTGTGCGACCCGTGCACTTGCGGTTAGCAAATGGGCAACACGTTTTGATCCTAACAAGTTTTTGGCGCCGTTGCCGGGGATAGTTTTTATATTGCTAATATCAACAATGAGTTTGATTAGTTCTAATTCAAGTTGTATATAAGTTGTATATAATCTATGTTTCGTTTATGTTTTATTTTAGTTTCAAATAAGAAGCCGGGTGATTTCATTCATACGAGGCCCTTGAGGGAATTCGCGACTCCTGAAAGGATTACCCTTGGATCAAGTTCTTGAAGACTACTCATCCTTAGTACTTCAATTTTGGTGACAAAGCCCTGGTGGGACTATAACTCAGGCCCTTCGTAGGAGGGTACCCCATGTTTATGTTTAATTCTGTTTTTACTTTGTGCATAAATAGGTAGTATGTTAATGTGTTATGTTAAATATGTTAGCATATTAGTTTGTTAGTTGTGTTAATGTGTTTTTGTTAGTATGTTCGTGTATATAAGTGTTAGTATGTTAGTTTAGTAGTTTATAGTTTTTGTTAGTTGTTATGTGTTAGTTGTGTTAGTTCTTGTTTGTGTATGTTTTAAGTATTGTTTGTGTTAGTTTGTAAATAGGTTACTATGTTAATTAGGTTAGTTTAATGTTTTTGTTTGTTTTTAAAGTTTTAAGTTTGTTTAGGTTTGTATATAGGTTAGTAAGTTGTTTATATGTGTTATTATGTGTGTGTTGTACATTTTTGTAATTTAGCTTTTTGAACAAGTTTTGTTGCGACTAGAGACCCATAAGAGCCAAACCAAAGACAAAGCGTGTTTCTTTGCTAAATTTAACAACTTGTGTAGTTACTGCCATGGCGTAGGGTAGTACGTGCCATTGGCTAGGGGGCGTTCTGCATAATTATGCAGCTTTTTGTGAGCGTCGCGACCTAAGTATGGGTGCGCAGTAGCGTGATCCCCTATTTTTTTCTATTTTTGCTTTTATTTTTGTTATTTTCTCTGTTTTTAAATATTTAGTAATGCTCAGTACTTGTCTCAGGTTCCCTATAGACCATGTTCTTTAATGATACATTTCATTTTAGGTTTGGGGGAATATCTTTACATGTTTAATTCTTTTATGCTTAATGTTAACATGTATTGGTATTTTGAGTATGCAGTGATTTTAGTCAACATTTTTTTTCATGATTATATTCTGTTTTGACTATCACTGATGTGTTGATGACAAGAATTTTTAATTTTCACTTTATGCAAAAGATGTTGTGTATGCTTGAATTGAAAAGTTGAATATATTTGAATGCATGACATGTTACAAGAATGCTGGTGTTGTTTTTGATTGTCCATGATTTGAAAGGTTGTTATTTGCCCCCTTTTCAGTGAAACCTTATGTGATCTTGATGCATGTGAAACAATTTAGTTGCTTTTGATGCATGATTTACATCTCACTTAGATGCAAGTGTAACTTTGGAAATGATAAGAGTGCATGTTTTGAGAATGTTTATGGATGTACATGTAGAGTTTTGATTATCCTTGAAATTGTTTTTGAACTCTCTTGAGGCGAAATCCTAAGTTGTGCATGATTGAGGAGATGATTAGGGCATTGTTTGGACCGATTGAGCCTTAAAAAGCTTTCCCTGATATGATGATATCCTTAGGTTCCTTTTTGAAGCCTTAAACTATTTGGCCTTCTTTTTTTTCATAACCATTGTGTTCGTTAACCTGTTATCCGTTCTAATGCATGTGAAAGCATGTCATTTTCTTCCTACCCTTATTGTTTGTTGAGTATATGATGTGTTATTTCTTGAAATGAGTCTGATGATTAGGGGTATGAATATTCAATTCAAAATGAGCCTGAAGGAACCAGATGCAAAACAAAGAAAAGCAAAAGCATTGCTTTGCAAAAATAGAAGAGAAAAGAAAAAGAAAATCAAAAGAAAAATGAAAATGAAAAGAAAAACAACAGCTTAAGAAAAGTACAGTTCAAAAAGCATCAAAAATGGTTCTGACAAGTTTTATGATCTCACAATTGAATATCCTGCTAGTATCAGTTTGTGGCTCATGTCTTGGAATATCATGTTTATGTGTTTCAATATTTGTATTGTATCTTTCCCGTTCATTTCTTTCGCCCATACCATTGGCCTTACATTATAAGCTGATTAAGTCCCTTTTGATCTTCAATCTTGTATGATTTACATTAGTGGAGAGAGAGTTGACTTACAATCTTGTGGATTCTGTGAATCATATGCATGTATGCTTATAAACTTATCTGGATGTGTATGTCTTGATTAGAAGAAGTTTATCTAGCATGTTTGTGATAAATGTGAATTGCATGGAGAGTTTTCTGACTTGTTAGCATGTTAAGGATTGTATATGTGTGGAACTGTTTACGGGGCATTTGCACTTTTTGAGGATTGATGCAGTCAGTACACACTAGTATTTGTTTTTGATTGAAATAAGAAGATTGAAATATAATTGCTGAATGAAAAATTGATTTGAATGTTTAAGTGATTTACTTAGTTCTATTTGGTTTTGCTCGAGGACTAGCAAAATGTAGGTTTGGGGGTGTGATAGCTACATAGAATGCAGTTATTTGTGCCCTATCCTTGTGCTAGAATGAATGCTATTTCCTTGTTTAAATGCATATTTGGAGGGTTTTGTGCTTATATTTGATATATTCTGAATCTAAACCTTTATGATATGTTATTGTGCAAAATTCAACTTTAATGATTATGAATTGAGTAGATTTATATATGTTATTGATTTGGTGTTTTCTCTATGATAGGAGGGGCTCCAAACAAGGTTAAATATGGAGCAATTGAGCTTAAAGAGGAAGAGGAAGCCAAATTGGCATTCCAGCAAGCAACGTCGCGGCGCAAGGCATAGCACGCCGCTGCGCAACGAGAATTTTCAGCCTGGTCATACTTGGACCCGGGGCAAGAGCGCCGCGGCGTAATGAAGTGAACGTTGCGGCAGTACATAGACCGACCCATTACGCGCCGCGGCGCGCATATGTGGGCGCCGCGGCGTGAAAGCGGCTGCTTAGCCTATAAATAGATTTTTATACGTTTTTCAAAAAGACTCTCCCCATTCTCTCCGTTTTCTCTCTGTTTTTCTGAGTTTTGGCCATTTGGCCATCTTTTTTTTTTTATGTTTTGATAGTTTTAGTTAGTTTTAGTTAGTTTTAGGTTAGATAGCTTGGCTAGATCTTCATTGTTGGTGGATTGGAGTCAAGGATCAAAGGATTGAAGGAGGATTCAAGCTTCAGAGACAAATCAATGAGCTTCTTTCTCTCTTTTCCCTTTCTCTCTTCTCTTCCTTATCTTTTGTATAGCTAAGCTATGTTTTAGGAATATTTTGAATTCTTTTATATATATTAATGATGTGTTTTTCTCTAAGTTTGTGTGGATGTTTGATTATGGTTCAATCATTATCTGTGTTTAATGCTTGTTCTTGGTTGGCCTCAATTGCATGATCTCAATATTGACAAATGAACTAGACATAGGGATTTGTTGATATGGATATGGTGTGGTTGATACATGTTCGGCGAGTTCAATTGGCTTGGATGAGTTGATTCGTTAATAGGATAGAAATATACCTATTAACCATGTATAGTGTGTGATTGAGAATAGATCGTTCATGAGTGGAAGTTGCACTAGCTCTCAAGGAAACTTAGTGAGTTGGGCAACTGAAACCAGGGTTGATTGACCTAGACATAGGCTTTTGACTAATGAAGATTCTCACGCTAACCTAATCAATGCATTTGTGTTTATGAGGGGAATTGCATGTCGTTGATAGATGTAGGGGGTGAAGGAGGATTTCCTGAAACCTAACCGCTTTTAGGTTTATTGCTTTTGTAGGTTAGATAGTTTGTATATTATTTTCCTATTTTTATGTCCTTGTCTAGAATTGATTAAGCTATTGGTTGGTATTTAGCTTTATATCGTAATATCCTCGTGGGAACGAACTTTTACTCTGTATCTGTATTACTTGTGCGACCCATGCACTTGCGGTTAGCAAATGGGCAACACGTTTTGACCCTAACATCTAACCTACTTTGTTGTAGAGGAGCTAAGGTCCCTTTATACCTTACCAACTTTAGCTTATTCGCAGCCATGATCTTCATTATATAGCACCTTATCTCATCTACTATGGTTAAGATTGGCTTGCCCCTCATCTTCACAATCTTTGCATTGAAAACTTCACATGCATTGTTGCAGATCTTGTCAAATTTAGGGTATTCAGAGAAGTAAGCCTTTGTCCATGCTTCCTTAAGCCACTTGACCATATACTCCCATGCTTTCTCATTCACCCTTTTCACACTCTTTATGTTTACATTAAACTCACTCTCAGTGGTTGATCGTGCACACTCCCATATCATACCCCTTAACTCTTTGTCTTTCCACATCTTAGTGAAGTTCCTCCACTGATGCCAAACACAGAACCTATGAGGCACTCCAGGCAACACCTCTTGCATTACTGGTATCAGGCCCTGAAAATAAAATACTTCATATTAGTCCCTAACACATAGATAACTAATTCATATTAGTCCCTGACACATACACAACTAATTCATATTAGTCCCTAACATATAAATAACTAATTCATATTAGTCCCTACGATTGAGGTTACCTTCTGCATATCTGAAATGAAGTTCTAGCCATGTTCTCTGTAGTCCCCTATGTCTTCATATAACAATGCCAGGAACTATTTTCAATTGGCTTTGTTCTCCATATCCATGATGACATAGGCAATGACAAAAATGTCATTGTTGGCATCTTGTCAAACAGCTGACAAAATTTGGCCACCAAAATAGCCTTTCATAAAAGCTCTATCTAAGCCAATTAAGGGCCTCCATCCAACCTTAAAACCTAGTCTGCAAGCTTCTAAGCAGACATAGAACTTTTCAAATTGTGGTAGGGAATTAGGAATTTCGATGACACCCAACTTCACAGTAGAACCAAGGTTGCTCCTTAACAGTTCTATAGAATAATCCCATAGCCTTCCATATTGCTCTATCTCATTCCCTTCCATAACTTTCCTTGCCTCCTTCAAAGCTTTGTATATTTTGATATCATTCAAATGTACTTCACACTTGACTTTCATGTAATAAAATGCTTCCTTATAGGTAAGAGTTGGTTATTTTCTGAGTTTTCTAACTAGCCTCCCAACAACCCACTTCCTGCTGGCCTGAGAATTCTTGAACCCCCTACTGCAGTTGTGCTCATCATTGAAAGTCTTGATCTGGAAACTATTGGTGACATTACTCCATGCACAATAGATAAACCATGTGCAGTTATCATTCTTACACTTAGTTCTAGCCCTCAGCTTATCATTCTTCACCCACTTGATCTCTCTACCCAGCTTAATTGTGTAGTCCTTAACCCCTTGCTTGTATGCTGGTAAAGTCACAAACTCCATTCCAAGCTCCAACTTGACATGTCCAAATCCAGCACCTTCATTGAACTAAGGGTACACTTCTCTAGTAGTTCCTTCATCATCAAAAGAAACTGAAGTTTTCATGTATTCAAACTTCCAACTGTAGTCAGAATCTTCACATGCTTCTTCAGTGACCCCAATATTTGGTCCATAGCTTTGCTTATGTCTTAAACCCTTCCCCATAGGTGCATCAAAGTCAGTTGCTTCATCAAAATCTACAAATACATCACACCCAAAGTAAACTTGATGAATGGATCATTAATTTGAAAACTTGAAAACAAAAATATTATGAGGCAGTAAATGGCTTGGATTATTAACTCTCTATTAAGGGAACTATTAGTATCTATAAAATATTTTAGTATATACTTATGATGGAGAATTATTAGTATCTATAAAATATGATACCTTATAGCTGGTAAAGTAAAAAAGTGCAAGTAATGGCATCATACCAGAAGGTGCATCACTATCAAAGTCACTTTCTTCATCACGAGTGACAGGTGTAATTTTCTTCCTAGACCTATTTGGTGTAACATTAATCTTCTTCTTCTTCTGTAAAACCTTCTTCCCCTTCTTCATAATAGGGCTTTGAACCCTTTTATTCTTTTTCCTCAAAAGACTAGCAATAAGCTCATCCTCAACCTCATCAGTAGCAAAAAGATGAGGCCTATAGGAGCTGTTTTCTAAACTTTCATAATCATCACTAAAGGAACTTGAAGTAAGAGTGTCATCAACTACACCTTCAGCTGTATGTTGTTCTTGTTGAGGGTCACTTGTTGGTTGGGGTTGGACTTCCTCTGGAATATGTGTCTCAGGCTGGGTTTCATTGCCATCATTTGGTGGCTCCTCATTAGGGAATGACACAATTTTAGGGTCAGTAATTATGAGGTGTTCATAGTATAAGTGAACAACCTCATTGTTCAACCTTGAAGCCTCAACCATTTGTAGAAGATCAGAATCTATCTTCATGTCCATTAAACCATTTTCTAGTTCTTTACCAGGAATTAGCCAATAGCAGTTGTCTACCTTATGATAACCAATTTGTTTAGAAAAATTTATTAAACTAAAGACATTCAATATATCCTCATCAGCTTCAGACCACCACTCTTCTCCACCCCTATGATAAGAAACTTTGCCTCTAATTTCTTTAACAAAAGAACCACCATGATGGAACATAACTTTAACCATCTAAATAGATACACACAACAAAACACAACTTATTAAATACTTATACATGTATACTATATATAAATAAAAAAAATGTTGTGTGCTGTGGGTAAATGTAAAAGTTCAAAAACATGCAAGGAAACTACGTTGTGTGATGTGGGTAAATGTTAAAGTTCAAAATCATGCAATGCAGGGAAACTACGTTGTGTGCTATAGGTAAATGTAAAAGTTCAAAAACATGCAAGGCAGGACCACACACAAGGGGATCACACGCAACAACAATGGAAGAAAAATAGGGGACCATATTGGTATGAAAGACAAGTAGGATGACATTGAACTTATGACACCCTCCACCTCTAATATAGGACTAACATACACCGCTTGACACACAGCAATAATTTACAAGTCTCTCTACAAGTAGGACGACACAGGGGGACCACATTGCAGTAAAAATGGAAGACAAGCAGGACCACAATACCAAAAAAAGAAAATAGGGACCACAATGACCACTCAACACATGGAATATTTGGAGTTTAGGGAACATACCTTTGTGAAGCTCGAATCCCACGAGGAAGATGATGAATTCAACATTGCTGGGGAGCCTTAAGAGCAAAACGAGGTTGATTGTAGAGAAAAATCTAGTGAAATTTTGGGAATTCGAGATTAGAATACGAATTAGGAACTTAGGGTTTTACTCAGCCATATGACGTTGCAATTGGGGGGGAATCTGAAAAATTTCCCTCCACCTCCAATACGGTGTAATTTTAATTGAAGGGAGCTTTGTATTTTGGTGCAAATGCGAAACTGCGTCATTTTGGGGGAGGTAGGAACCACATCAGCGTCCAACATGACACTTAACGTGCCACACATGCGTGTCTGTCAAGTTTAACTGACAAGAAAAGATACAAGGACTAACGTGACTGACGTTTTGAGTTTTCAGGGACTAAGTTATTAGTTTTTAAAATTAAGGGACTAATGTGACCACTGCATACAATTTTAGGGACTAAAGTGAGGGTTTACTCCTTTTTAAAGTGTTGGTCTTATGTTGGGGAAAATATTTATTAAAAAAGGTTTGAGTCATCTCATTCCATGACCTAATAGATTATGGTCTCAGTGAGTATAGCCAACTATTAGCTCTATCCTTCAAAGAGAAAGGGAAGAACTTAAGTCTCACAACACCATCAGTTGCATCTTGACTATCAAAAGTCACAACTACTTCCTCAAACTCCCTAATGTTCAAATATGAATCTTCATTTTTCAAGCTATGAAAAGTAGGGAATAACTGTATCATCCCTATTTTAAATCCAGTTGGGGAGAAACATGATGCATGATGGTGTGGCTGTGCGTGTAGGGTAGAGGTAATCTTGAAAGGTCTTAGTGGGTTGATCTTCGTGTTCGCTCATTTCCTTAGAATTACAAGAAGTATCAAACAAATGAATAGAAAAATAAAACTCAAAATCTAACACAAGTCTACAAGCAAACCGACCTAAGGAGTCTCTATACCTGTTCACGCAATGTAGAGAAAAATGCAACACTAAAAAAAAATCTACAAAATGAAAAGAAAATAAAATAAAGATACTTAAAGAAAGGAAAATTTAAAGATGAAAAAGGACGTTGCAGACACTAAAAGAAGAAAAGAAGATGAAGCAGCAAAGGACGTTGAATAAAAAGATCTAGCAGCGAGCTAATAAAGATGCAACACTAAATAAAAAAAAATCTACAAAAAGAAAAAAAAATAAAATAAAGATGTAACAAGCTAAAAAAAAAGAAACAAAGTTATCGCCTTTACAAACTGCTAAAAAGAAAAACTGTCTAGCAATTCTTTTACCTTATCCCCGGCAATGGCACCAAAATTTGATTATGCCGAAAGAATAATGTGGTAGTTGTAGCACAACTTTGGGGTGTTGATTCCACAGAGAGACAAATTAAAAGAATAGCTAAAGAAATAAAGAAACTAAAGAAAAAATATTAAATAATTAATATTAAATAAAAATTAATTTTAAATGTAAATTAAAGTGAAGCAAACGAAAAAAGTACTTAAATTTGATGAATAGTAAAGCGTTGGAAATCCCTTGCACAAATCTGATATTTTTAATTATTCTTAATTCATTGAATAACTCAATTGGGAACTCATTTTTCAAAATTCTCAATCGGAAATTATAGATTTATAAACTAAAATTAAACTAAATGTAACCCTTTAAAAAATCATTCATCACTTTTAGAATATGTAAATTATTATCCTTATTGAGAAAATTCAACGACGACAATATACTCAGAGATCGATATTGCTGCAAAAAAGTAAATCAATATAAATAATTGATTCAAATATAATCAAAGAACTAAACCATCCAATAGAAAAAGTATGATTGAATCTATAAATAGAATAAATTCTATGATTATTCGGACAAGAAAAAATCAACAATGAATTGAGAATGATAAAACAAAAGAGTTTTAGTAATTGAAAATCAAATACATAAATTAAAAATAAGTTAAAAATACCATCTAGTGTGCAAGTTCATCCCTAACCTTACTTGAGAATTTAGTTTTTCATACTATGATGATAGACAAATAAATTCTAGAGAAAAAGCCTTCAAGTTAGTTCATCTCTGCGCGTCCTCTGCCTTTTCCTGTGCTACTTCACTTTTTTTTCTCTTTGTCTATTAATAAGAGATTTTACCTAATAGGAATGTATCTTGTACAAAATCTCTTTAATTAGTTTACAAATAAAAAAAATAGATTGGATATAGGGAACTAAATTTAGGAAACTTAATCTCTTTGATTGGTCTTTAAATAATAAAAAGATATTAATTGAATTTAGGAAACCAATTTTATGAAACTCAATCTTCTTAATTGGTCTTCAAATAATAAAGAGATATTGATTGGATTTAGGAAACAAATTTTAGGAAACTTAATATTCTTTTAATGAAAGCTGTCAAATTTGTCTTTTTTTGTCTTTATTTTTCTCGTTACTCAAATAACAAAATTAGTCTTCGAGGTCAACAAAAGAGTTGTTACATTTTCTGTTAGCTTTCTAATGTCATAAGAATCACGTCAATTTGATATATATAACTCAAGATATGATCTAAATACAACAGCAAAGTCAAAAAATATGAGTTGAATCTAAATTTATAACAAATTTCCTATAATTATCACGATAATTAAATTAATAACTTCTTTAAATAAATAAATAAATAATAGCATTATAAAGTCATTAAAATTAAATATATGAGATATAATAATAATTATTTTTATAAAAAATAAATAAAAATTAAACTATTACCAATGACATTCAATATGTTACTTACAAGTATAGTGCACGATTGATTTGGAGTAATTCTTAGTTAAATAAAGTTTATTATAAGTATTTAAATTATTATTTAATATATGTATAGTTAAAATTATCATAAAATTATACTAATTTTTAAAAATATTTTTATTCATGTTAAATAATAATTTAAATATTTAAAAAATAACTTAATAGATTATATCTACCTAAAAACTTGTTGTGATTTGTGTGAGTATTTATACCTGTGTCTACCTTAAGATTGAAAAGAACCGATAAATGTTATACCAAACAAAGAATTGAGACTAGAAAGTCATGGTTTTTATTAATCCTCTTATTTAGGCATTGTTTTATTTTGGTATTTTATTTGATATATTTTTAAATTTTCTTTTAAATAATAATTATTCACAACATAATTATTACAATAAAAATATATGTATTGTTTTGTGAAAGTTATTGTTATTGCTACTCAATTTTTCTAATAAAACACCTCATTTTTCAATATATTAAATGATTAATTACATGTTTTATTGTAGTTATTTAAAAAAATAAAAAACTAGAAGTAACATTAATCTAAAATAGCATCTATAAAAATAACACATAAATAAAAATTTCCAGAAAGATTTCGTTAGTAGCTCAAAAGTTGATAAGTCACGTATTTGGATGAATGAAAAAGGATCAGAGGCCTTGTACCGAAACGACAAGGACATCAAAGGCCCACTACTGGTGAACTATAGTTGTCTGCCCAACCAAATGATCCAACATTGAATGCTGAACGATTGGAAAGTAACTTCGGTTGTGAAACGCCATATGGTTTAAAAACAGCCTACTAGGAACAAACAATGCATTTCCTTTGATACCCAAATTCTTACTTTTTAGATGAAGAGTGTTACTAAACAATAGTTTAGGTACGTTGAATGAGCAGGGAATTTGGGCTAAATTCTAATTTTTTATAGTGAATTTTCCTTGAAACAAATAATAACCTCGAGCATAAATTCAAAGTAGCATTTCCGAGAGCTCCAGCTCAACTCTGTCATTCGAAACATAAAAACACTTTTCCATCTGGAAGCATGAAAGAATCAAAGATGTCCATTCTACTCTGCAGGCGGCAGGAGCTATAATTAGAAGTAAATGAATTCATTTTCAAGGAAATTTAATCTGCTACTCTCATTTTCAAAGAAGGCCCTTCGGATCAAGCCTTCTACAACGACAATGATCAATGTTTTCTATAGCCCAGAACTATTTCAGCACAAAACCAACAAAAATACCACCAATAGTATAATGGCTCACTAGTGCACACAAAACAAACAAAAGAGATTCAACTCTGATTTTCTTATTCATTTTTCTCCCACCTCACTTTTTACACTCCTCCTAATATAATTTATTATACATATTTTTTCCTATCACTTTCTCTCACTAAATCACATACTCTTAAAAAAAAGCGCATACAGTACATACATTCCTAAAAAAAGTGTACGATTAACTTTTCCCAAAGAAATTACAAATAGTATTGGCTCAATACAACCATTATATTCTTACATTAAACAATCAGATACACCTATTTTCACACCTCATTTAATACCATTCATTATATATATATATATATATATATATTTATTTATTTATTTATCAATTTCTCTCACTCAATCACATCCCTTAAAAATGGTGTAAACAGTAATACACCCCTAAAAAGGGGTGTAAGACTATCTTTATCCGGCTCAATAATGCAGTTGCAACACATCATGATAAAACCATCTCTAGATCACATTTGCCTATGTTTGACCATATAATGAATCACTACCCTAGGTACTTTCGGTTGGAAAAGTTGAGGTCACTCAGTCCCTCTAAGATCTAAAACGCATCCTATAGACCGGTGCAAAATAAGAAAAGGGTTAGCCTATATGGACAAGCACAATATTCATGAATATAGTATATTATTTTTCCATATCATGTAAAAGCTTCAGAAAAATATATTGTATTACTTGAAGTGTGTTTAATATATAAGTCTACTCCCTATTTATTAGAATACAACTAATAAAGGTTGTATAAATCAAGACCAAGAAGTCTTAAAAAATAAGCAAGTCTTAGAAAATAACCTAGTCAAGTCCTAGAAAATAAACTAGAATTAAAGCTCTAAAATCAAGACTTATTAATACATGACTAAAACATGATGCATGATAAAAATGTGATACATCACTAAAATCATGTTAACACCTCCTTATGAACTCAAGGTGGTAGAGCAGATCCTAACTTGAGCTTGTGCAATAAGTCAAGGAAACGCTTGCTGAAGTGAGCTTTTGTGAAGACATCATCAATTTGATTTTGTGAAGAAATAGAAGCCAGTTGAGGAGCTCCAAGTTCAAGATGTTGTTGAACAAAGTGACAATAAATCTCTATGTATTTGGTACATAGCTGTTAAATCATGAATCATATTGAGAATCATTTATTCTATTTTTGAATCGTAAATCGTAACGAATCGTATGATTAAAAAGCACATTAATAAAAAACTTAAATATACATAATTACACACTAGAAAAGAAAATACTTAAAATGTCTCAAATAAGTACTAAAATTTCACATATCAGTATATTACTAAGGAAATAGACTCAAATAGTAAATTCCAGTAATTCCAAAATACCATCATAAGCCATAAGTCATAAGTCATCATATCGTGAAGACAACCAACCAAGGTTCTAAATTGCGTTCTGCATCACCTGATGCGGCTGCAATATTGCGGTTGTGGCCTGTGCTGCAACGGCATCAGGCCACAATTTTGTTGTGAACCAAAATCACATAAATCAATTGCAACGAAACGGTGTTACAGTCGCAATGTGGCCGCAACAGAACGCAACAGGCCGTAATGGCCACGGACTTACCTTTCATTATTCAAGCTTGGTTGGCGTGGCTGTGGGCGATTGGGTTGAGAAGGGGAAGTGGGCGACGCCGCAATGATTTTTGGCTCTCTATAGGGGTGTGGTTCCACGTGCGAATCCAAGAGGAAAAGGGGGTGGAGGGGGCGCAAAAGAGATGGGTTGCGGCCATGAGTGGGGGGTGCACGTGGAAGAGATGGGTTGCGACATTTTGAAATGGAGATGGAGATAGAGAAATGAAGAGATGGAGAAGGAGAGAGACCAAGAGAGAAAGGAAGGGACTATTTGGGGATGGAGAAACGAAGAGATGGAGAAAGAGAGAGATCGAGAGAGAAAGGAAGAGATGATTTGGGGAAATAGGGAAAAATTAGGGCTGGCTATACGGGAGGGGAAAGTGGGCTTGGGTTTGAGAAGGATTTGGGGGCAAAGGGGGGAATTGGGGAAAATTGGGGAAATTCTTGAGAAAAATAGTGGAAAAATTTGGAAAGAGGGAAATTGAAAAAAAAACTTGTGAGATTTAATTTATTATTTGTGAATTGCCAGTAAAAAGAATTTTTATGATGCTCTTAAATATTTAAGATATTAATTATGAGTTTATATCATGCTTTCTTTTGCATTAAAGTCGTGCATCTTAATAGTGACATTATTCCTTGCATAATTGGTGACGTGATTAAAGTTGCAGCTAGTTATATTATTCTGAGTTAGATTCTTTTTTATCAGTGTAAAAAATATGACATATTTTCATGAAATTTATTTGAAACTTATTTAAGTTTATATATTATTTAGTTTCTTACTCTCTTATACTTATATATGCCCAAATAAAACTTTAAAAGGTCTATTAATAATTATTATAACAATAATTATGTTATTTTGGTTATGAATTCAATTTCAATTATTCTTTAAAATGGTACAAAATCTTATCAAATGTGTAAAAGCCTATAAAACATTATAAATAAAGATATATGAAGAGTTATAATAATTATAATTTTTTTTTTACCTTTTGTGCAAACTTAAAAAAATTTACGCCACAATGACCGCAATTCGCATCGCAGCAGTCGGAATGCTTGCAATCGCAGCGACCACGACCACGACCGCAATTTGAAACCATGCAACCAACTAATACGTGAAGAAGACGTGATGTGAAGATAGAGCCCTTGCAATGTGATGAAGACGCCCCTACTGTTCACGAACAGACGAATAGAGTCATATAACCACGAAGTCCCAGATACGTGATGAAGATGACCCACTGTTCACGATTGTCATGAACAAATGCACGGAGTCACATAGAAGTGATGAAGACGACCTACTGGTCATGATGTTCACGAACAGAAGGATGAAGTTGTAGAGACTAGTAACGAACAGAACAAAGACCCTTTACAATATGAAGAAGATGACCACATTCTAATGTTTATGTCTAAGAATAAGAAAACCCTTCAATTTCTTTTGCCATTTCAGATTTTGGTGAGAATTTGTGAAAAAAAGAAACAAAAAAAAACTTATCTCCCCGAATCGCACAAAGCATCGATTCATATCACTGATTCGAAATGGGATGACGAATCGGATCGAATCGCATAATTCAAATTGTGAATCATCTAATTCTAACAACAGAGTTTGGTACACTCATGAAAGATGTCATTTTATTCAATTTGAATATCACTCCTATTATCACAATGAAGAACAATAGCATTAGAATGTGCAATGCCCATATCTTCTATCAACTATCGAAGTAAGAGTAATTCAAATATAGCATCAGCTAGAGCACGATACTTAGATTATGTACTAGAGCGAGCAGTAACTGTTTGCTTTTTTGCTACGTCATGAAATAAGAGAATCACCCAAAAAGAAACAATATCCAATGGTAGAATGATGATATGTTGGATCACCAGCTTAATTAGCATCAGAATAACCAATCAACACAAGAGAATAGTGAAAATAAAAATGTAGCCCATATGATAGTTCCTTTGACATAGCGAAGAATTTGAAGGGCATTAGCAAAATGAGTGGAGCAAGGAGTAGCCATAAACTGACTTACAAGATGACCAACATAAGCTATGTCTGGCCTAGTGACAATAAGGTAAATTAAATTTCCAACCAATTAGTGATGTAAAGTAGGATTAGAAAATGGTATCCCATCCAAAGGAGTGAGTTTGACATTAGGCTCCAAAGGAGTTGAACTAGTTTTGATGTCAAAAATACCAGCTCGAGATAGTAAATTAGAAGTATGTTTTCCTTGAGAAAGAGTGTATCAATCATGTGTGGAAGTGACATTAAGACCAAGAAAGTAGCTGAGAGAGCCAATATCCTTTAGTTCAAAGTGTTGACTAAGGTAGTTTTGCAATTCAAATATACTAATATTGTTATATCTTTTAATGATCATATCATCGACATATAACAAGAGGAGAACAATGTCTCTATTAGTTTTTTGAATAAACAAGGTAGAGTAATGCAGACTAGAATTAAAACCAAGTTGAGCAATGGTAGAGCTGAATTTTGCAAACCAAGCTCGAGGAGCTTGTTTTAGACCATACAGAGCTCTTCTGAGACGACAAACTTTATGAGGTGGGTGAGAATACCCTGGAGGAGGTTGCATATATACTTCTTCTACATCACCATTGAGAAAAGCATTCTTGACATTTGTTTGAAAAAGTTTTCACCTTTTTATTACTACAACAGCAATCAAAATTTGAACAGATGTTAGGTGAGCCACATGAACAACTATATCTTCATAATCAATACCATATTCTTGGGTGTACCCTTTAGCCACAAGTCGTGCCTTATACCGTTCAATGGATCCATCATAATGAGTTTTGATTTTGTAAATCCATGTGCAACCAATTAAAGTTTTGCCAGAGGGAAAATCAACTAGGTCCCAAATGTGAGTTTTCTCTAAAGCATAGATTTCTTTTGCCATTACTTGCTACCAAAAAGGGTCATAACTAGCCTCACGATAATTGCGAGGCTCATGTAAGGTCAAATTAGTAGAGAAGCAATTAAAGTCTTTAAGATGAGAAGGAGGTGCTCTTACTTGATTATAATGACAAACTATGGGATGACCATAAGTAGTGTCAAGAATAGGATCTGCAGATGTTGAAGAATCTTAGGGAGCATATGCCATTGAAGATGTATTGAGCTCATCAGAGGATACTAGAATGAAATCAGGAGACAATTCATAGAATGGGTCAATAAAGAAAGGAGAAGATAAAAAGAATGAGGTATGAAATTTGGATACTGAGGAGAACATCGTGTGTTCTTAAAAAGTAATATGTCGAGAGGCACAAAGCCGATTAGAAATTGGATCTCAATAACGATAACCTTTCTATTCAACTCTATAACCAAGAAAACAACACAATCGAGCTCGAGGTACTAATTTGGTGTATTCATGATGCTGCAAAAGAACAAAACAAACACATTCAAAAACTTTGAGTTGAGTATAATTAAGAGATTCAAAAGGAGAAACATGACCCAGAATGGAAGAAGGTAAGCAATTTATGACATAAACTGCGGTTAAAGCTGTTTTTCCCCTAAAATGTTTTGGGCATGATGTAGAAAGGAGAAGGGATCAAACATAATCTAAGATATGACGATACTTTCTTCTTGCTGGACCATTTTGTTCAGAAGTACCAAGACATAAGCGTTGGACAAGAGTACCTTGTTGATGAAAAAAATGTAATAGAGTGAAGTCTTTGTATTCTATAGTATTATCTGTCTGAATAGTTTTTATGGTGTGAGAGAATTGAGTTTTGACCATTGTAGAAAAATTAATGTTAATTTGGGATAATTCTGATTTGTGCTTGAGGAAATAGATCTAAGTAAATCGTGACTAATCATTAATAAACATAACATAATATTTAGCACCGCCTAAAGTAGAATATGGAGATGGACACCAAATATCATAATGTATTAATCCAAAAGGAGTATCAGAAGTAAAAGTACTGTTATTAAAAGGCAAAGCTGGTTGTTTTGTAAGTTTACAATATAAACAATCAAAAGACTCAATTTTAATTGCACCTAATTGACCACTAGAAACTAAAGGATGAAGTTTACTGAGAAAAGCATAACTAAGATGAAGATGCCATTGATAAAAAGGGGACTCTGTTGTGGCAGCAAAATTGAGTTATTGAGAAGGTGTATGAAGGAAAGTGAGCTCAAACAATCGTTTAACTTTACGCCCTGTCCCAAGAATTTATCCCGTCTATAGTTTCTATACCTAACAACTATTAGAGGAAAAAGTCACAATAAGTCCAAGATCACATAATTATCCAATAGAAATGAGGTTCAAGGCTAAATAAGGGACAAAACATGTGTTTGGTAGCCTGACATTACTCGAAGAGGCATGGCCAACATGAGTAGCTTTCATTTGGGATCCATTTGCAATATGAATGATGGGAAGAGAACAAGATAGTAATTTTGTTGAAATAATGGATGAGTTAAAGGTTAAATGATTATAACATGCTGAATCAAATAACCAAGAGGAGTTACCTGGGATGATAGATAAGGCAGTAAAATGAGAGCTAGTTGAAGATATAACTTGTTTGAGAAGGGATTCAAGATCACCGAGGCTAAAGACAGATGAAGTAGTTTCCTTAAAGGTAACAACAACAACAAAGGAAAATCCTACTTTGAAAATTGACTTACTCTTGGATGGAACACCTTTGGGCCTAGGTGGTCTCTTGGATCAATTCTTAAGAATATGACCACATTCATGGCAGTATTTGTACTCAGTAGTAAGATAATTTGAAAGAACATGTCCACGTTGTCAACAATACTTACAAAAATTGGATCCTTGTTGTTTGTTCATCGGTGGTTGAGATTGATGAGTGACATAAGCAATATCTGATAAATGAGGTTTTACTAAGCCAAGCTGAGTTTCTTGAAAAATTAATTCTTTCACAACATCATCTAGAGTAGGAAGAGGATGACGATGCAAAAGAGAGGCTTGGACAGGCTTATAATTGGAGTGAAGAGCCATAAGAACCTGAATAAGATGAAGATTATCATAAATAATTTTGGCTTAAGATAACTTATGCCAAATTGGTTGTATTTTGCAAGAAAATCATTGATTAATTGATCAAGTTCCTGGTTGAAACTATGAAGAGTAATCCATAATTGGTAGTAATGAGCAAGGCCAGTCATCTTGTACTTATTAGCCAAGAAATCCCAAATTTCTTTTGCAAAATCAAATTCAACAAATTGAATTTGAATATATGGTACCGAAGTATTATGAAACTAGGAAATAATTTGAAGGAACATGTTGTCCCAATCTTCAAGTCATTCAACGAACTAGGTGACAACTTCATTTTCTTCACGGACTGGTATGATGATATCTCTAGTGATAAGGCACCAAAGGATTTTTACCAATCAACAACCTTTTCATGCTTTAAGTCCATAGGCTGTAGTTTGAACCATCAAGAATGGTCCCAATGGGTTGATAACTTTCAACTTTTTCTATAGTAGTAGACTAGAATGGCAGGAGGAATTGATTGTAGCAAGAAAATGGAAAAAATGGATAAAAAATAATGGAAATGCAAAATACAGAAGGACCAGAATTTCTGTAACAGAGACAAAAGAAATAGGAACCAAAACTGATAGAAGAATATTAGTCAATAGGAGACAAAATAGTGCACAATGGGAGCAAGCTAAAGACCTGCTCGGATACCATATTAGACAAGCTTCATAAAATATAGAGGAGTGCTAGGAACATACTTTCTATCATACTTTTTTAAACATACTTTCTTCTATTGGGTCACATCATACACTAAAATAATATTTAACCTCAATAGAGAGTTGATTACATGCTAATCTAGGTTGAATGTTATTTTAGTGTATGACGTGACCCAATAGAAGATAGTGTGTTTAAAGGAGTGTGATAGAAAGTGTGTTCCTAGCACTCCTCTAAAATATATTGTATTACTTGAAGTGTGTTTGATACATAGGTCTACTCCTTATTTATAGGAATACAAGTAATAAAGACGTTACAAATCAAGACCTAGAAAACAAGCTAATCAAGTTCTAAAAAATAAGCTAGTCAAGTCTAAGAAAATAAGTTAGAATTAATGTTTTAAAATTGATGCCTATTAATTAATGTGTTTTTTTTACTAAACTATTACTATTGGTAAAACTATTTACCAAAATATCACTCTTTTGAAACTATATACCAAATTGTTACTTTTTTGTCTTATGTGGCATTTTTAACATTTTTTGGCCACGTGGGATGCGCCAAATAGGATGGCGCATCCATTAAGGTTACGCCAACACGCTTGGCGTAACCTTCATGGATGCGCCATCCTATTTAGCGCATCCCATGTTGTTTTTGTATTGAATACACCAACACGCTTGGTGTTACCAAGCAAAATACGCTAACACGTTTGACGTAACATAAGTATATACTTAGGCCGCCCTCCCCCTTCCGTGGTATTCACTCAATTTTCTCAATTCTCACTATCTCTCTATAAATTTCTTCTCTCTAAACGCTCTCAACTCTCTATCACGTAGTTAATTTGATAGTTGCTACTAGAAGTGGTGTCTGGATCTCCATCTGTGATCAGATTCAAATAGTATTCCTTATATGTAAGTATATATTTCAATGTTTGAACTTTTTGTTTATGATTTGTTGACTATTTTTTTTATTATATTAGTGTTAATTATACATTTATGCTATTTTATATGTATTTAGAAATTCAAAAATTTTTTTCTTGACCAATTAATAATGTGATTAATAGGATACATAGTGTGAATTACATGAATTATTTGTACGTAAAATAATAGTATGAATTTTTTTCCTTGAGTACTTGATATGATTTAAATAACTAAATGTAGTTTAATTCAAACTAGTAGGGCTTAGGAAGTTATTTGTACGTAAAATAACAATAATATAAATTCATTGTTATATGTGCAATTTTGTTGTAATTGACACGTGTATATTGATTTCATATGTGTTGAATTGTTATTGTTCAGAAGTGAAATTAATACGGCAAAACCCCTTAATGTGCACATTTACTTTAATGAGACAATGTATGATGGTGAAGAGAGTCTCATGTATCAAGGTCCTCCTCCTAGGCCTATTGTGATCACAACCAATATGACTTTGGATGACTTGAAAAATATGATCCATTCAAAGTTGAGGCTCCAAGCAAATGTACATGTGTCGAAGGTTGTCTATCGATGTCCACAATGCTACAATCCATGGAGATGGATAGGTCTTCCATTAGAAAACGATGATGATGTAAAGTACATGATAAATTCTTCTGTTAAACTCCGAACATGGCCTCGATGGAGTTGTATGTTGAGGTAGAAATAAGTGGGCAGGAAGAGCTTGTTGAAGCTCTTGGTGAAATAAAATCTCAAGTTAGTCCTTCTAATCCAATTGAGCCATGCAATATGATTGTTATTAGTGGTGTAATGGTTGAAGTTGATAACTCACTTGTCAGAGATACAGTATGGGACACAAGTGAAGATGAAGAACAATTAGCTAAGGCTGATGATTCAAACATTGACATAGGCAAAAAACTTTGATGCCGAAGAAAATTTACAAGTTCCATTGTCGGTTGCTCCTCAATCCATGTTTATGCTTCCAGGCCCTGAATCAGTGTTTGTGCCACCATGCTCTCAGTTTTTTTAGATTAATTAGGATGCATTGAGTAATCCTGATAACTTGCCTAAATTAGATAATCGTGGGACTTGGAGCATCAATGATGAATTTTATGTTGGCTTGTAATTTCCATCAAAAGATACTGTGAAGTTAGCCCTCAAACATTATTTGATTCGCAGACATCAAGAGTACAAGATTGGAAATTTTGATTCACGAAGACTAACTGCTAAGTACCCTAGTTTTGACGAAAGATGTAATTGGAGAGTTAGGGCCATACAAAGCAAAAGGTCAAATACATGGCAAATTACAAAATATAATAGACCTCACAGCTACGTAAACCCAGCTGTGTCATTAGATCACCGTAAGTTGGACTCTCGTATGATCTGTTCTTGCATTTGGGAGATGGTTAAAACAAAATCCGATGCACCTGTATGCTTAATTATTGAACAGATTCGAAGCTAATTCAGTTACCAAGTTTCATATCGAAAAACTTGGAAAGTAAAACAATTAGTCATTGTGAATGTTTTTGGGGATTGGGATAAATTTTACGAGGTCTTAGCCAGATGGCTAGTGGCCATGAGAAGAGACATGGAAGGCACAGTGGTGGAGTTGCAAGACGATGAATGTTTTGTAAATAACCGACTTGATCGTTCGAAAATAGTGTTTTGTTGATTATTTTGGACATTTAGACTATGTGTTGCTGGCTTTCGATATTACAAGCTTATTATTCAGATTGATGCCACTCATTTGTATAGCAAATACTGTTATAAGTTGTTGATTGCAACAACTCAATATGGAGATAGATGACTTTTGCCAATTGCCTTTGCCATTGTGGAAGAGGAGACAAAGGATGCTTGGAGTTAGTTCTTAACCCACCTGAGGTTGCATGTCACACAACAAGAGGTCTTGTGCTTGATCTCGACATCGAGGCATCTTATAATTATTGCAAATGAAAATCTTGGATGACAGCTATCGAATGCGTATCATGTCTTTTGCATATGGCACATTGGTTCCAATCTTAACTCCAAATTCTAGAATAAGGAGTTGAAAATATTTTTGATTAACACAGGTATTTATTTTAAAATTTTCAACTTGTAATCTAATTTATTATACTAATAGTTAGTTTCTAATATAAACTCAATTCATTTGTTGTATCAGGGTATGAACCAATTGCAATCAAGTTTGATGCTAGGCTAAAGATGCTGATAGCTACTATCTAGATGGCAAATTGGATTAATGCGATTCCAAAAGAAAAATAAAGTTTGACATATAATGGTAGCCGCAGATTTGGTCATATGACTACTAATTTGTCAGAGTGCATCAATGGAGTCTTGAAGGGTAGCATAAATCTACGTATAACTGCGTTGGTTTAGTTGACAAGTACGAAATTGGTAGAATACTTTATTAACTGAAAAGATGAGGCGAATACGAAAATAATGACATTTGGGCAGGAATAGAGTGATGACTTATTGAAGCATTAGAAAATCTGTTATCAAGTGGCCTCAAACTCAAGAGGGGGTGAATTGAGTTTATGAAATATTTTCGCAAATCTTTCGTAAAACGTTTGTCTATCAATTTTCGTTGAAGCTATTGGATAATTGAAGTGAATAGATAAATGAGATTGAATACTTCACTCACAAATTAAACAAGCCAAGATGAATAACATTCAAGCAAGCATATAAAATAAATGCACAAATGTAAAGAGATAGGGTTGAGAGAATCAAACACAAGGATACCTCAAGCAAACCACTTAAGATTTTTCACTAAACTTCAAGCTTGAATAGGTGCTTGAAAACCTTTACAGATTGGAGCACTCAACAATACCTTGGGATACCTCACCCTTGTGTTTTGAGTCTCAAAACAGGGATGCTTCATCCTTTACAACCTTTGAGGAATACGTCACCCTCTTTACACCTTTGAAAGATACCTTACCTTCTTTTCAACAAGGGATACCTCACCCTTTTTCACTAGAGGGATATCTCACCCTCTTTACAGAATAAACAAAGTGTTTGAATGATAGAAACTCTTTCAAAGAGTAAATTGATACAAATTGAAGCTCTAGAATGCCCATTTTGAATATCTCAAGTTTTCTCACAAAAAATAGGGCAAAAACGTTTCAAAGATGATTCTCGAATTAGAATGATTGAAATATGTTTCTCAGTTGTTGGTTAGCCATTAATGAAGACCCAAGACATGTATTTATACGTTTTTAGATCAAAGGAGCCATTGGGTGCTTAAATGGGCAACATTAAATGCTGATAAAATAGCCGTTGGGTACTGTCAGACCAGTGGTAATTGATTACAAGCTTATGGTAATCGATTACATGGTTGTTCCAACGTGTTCTTGGCTTTCTGGGCTCTTAGTAATCGATTACTAGCTTGGTGTAATCGATTACAAGGCCTCTGACTTTCTTGTAATCGATTACCATTTCTCTATAATTGATTATAAGGCTTCTTGAACGTGTTCTTGCCTTTCTGGGCTCATTGTAATCGATTACTAGCTTAGTGTAATCGATTACAAGGCCTCTGACATGCTTGTATTCGATTACAATGAACATGTAATCGATTATAAGGCCTCTGTTTGCTATGTAATCGATCACAAACATCTTGTAATCGATTACCTTGGCCTTTGAACACATTTTTCAAGTCCAATTGAGTATGTAAGTCATTTCTAATGCTTAGATAATTGGATTAAACATAAATGCCTTCATGAATATTGAATCCAAGATTAAAAACAACATTTCTTGAAAAACATGTTTAACTTTGAATTTACAAGCTGATTTTGAAAATGATATTTGGAAAATCATTGGAGAATCATTGAGATACTTAAAGAGCATTTTACATTGATATTCTAAGACCTATAACCTATATCAAATATACCTCTTTTGATCTTGGTTTTCTTCTTTTGATCTTGATCATTTCTTTTTTATTTTGGTCTTCATCTTGCTTTTGTTAATCATAAAAAACATGTTTGATATGCTTCAAGACATAAGTATTCACAGAATCAACATGGTAAAGGCGAGCTCACACTAAGTTCGCCAGTACAATAGAGAGAACACCAAGTTCATGGTTGAAGAGGCTTTTAACCCTGTAACACAACAGGGTGGAGTTTCTTATACTTTAAACCTGGAAGAAGGCCAGTGTGATTATGGGGTGTTTCAAGCATTGCATTTTTCATGTTCTCATGCGATTGCTATGTGTGCTTTTGTGGCAATTGTCCCATTCTGATATATGCATAAGGTTTATAGGATGGAGAGCATTTACAGAGCTTACGAGTTTGAATTTGAACCAGTTCGGGCTAAACCATGGTGGCCTGCAGGTTCTGACATAGGTTTAGTGCTTGATCGTACATTGCTTAGATCTAAAGGTCGACCAAAATCAACCCGACTTAAGAATGAGATGGATTGGCGCGAAGCTGGGCCAAGACAAACGTGTACAAGATGCCATCAACCTAGACATAATTGTCGCATATATCGTGCTGGTGAATTGAGTTCCTTGAAGGATGATGGAGTGAGGCCATCTAGTTAATCTAAGACATATTTTCGTTGTCAGACTCTTGTATTAGCCAATAATCAATGTGTATTTTTGAGCCATGTTGTTGTGTATTACTCCACTATGATGTTGTATTCTAATACTATTAATATGTTAGTTGATTATCAGCGTGCACTTCATTTCTCACACATAATTTGACTCTTATATTACTTTAAGTAATCGTGTCTTCTTTTATACCATGGATAACAAATATTATATCATAATTTTCATATTGTCACACTAATTGTTGTTGTTGTTTGGAATACAGCGTGACAGATGACATTCTGTATAAACCCAGGCCTAGAGGATGGCTCAGTTTTAGAGTTGCAAGAGTATCATATTTCTCAGTATGTATGACAAGGACATAAGGACTAACACCTGCGTGTTAGACGTGCTCAAAAAATAAAACATATGGACCCCTTGCGCTGATTCTTCCATGTCTACAGCAGACTAGCTTCTTGGGGGTTACCCATATGGGCTATTGCAGCATTGATCATTGTGTTGATTGAGAGATGGCGCCCAGAGACGCATACATTTCACATGCCTATGGGAGAGTGCACCATAACGTTGGAGGACATTGGTATCATATTGAGTCTTCCTATTGACGGCGCTGTAGTTACTGGCCTTACCCATTAGACTAATTGGCTCAATTTATATGATCAGTTGTTAGGGATTGATGAGACTCCCTCGCTCATATCTGTTGCATGTATTGATATGACATATTTGTGGCAACCAAGTATTACAAACGTCATTGACGATGGTGATGATGAGTACGTGCAACAACATGCACTATATTACGTACTTAAGTTGCTTGGGGGTTTCTTATGCCCCGATCATTCTGGTAAGTCTGTGCACTTGATGTTCCTTCCATTGTTGGAGGACTTTACTGTTGCTGGGACATATAGTTGGGGGTCTGTAGCCTTGGCGTACTTGTATAGAGAGCTTTACAAAGCTACATACTACAAGGCACGCGAGATCGGATGAGCTTGCATCTTATTGTAGTATTGACCATTACACTAGCTGACCATGTTGAACCCAATGTGTTCTATAATACTGATCGTGGTTAATTATGTCTATTAAGATGATAGTCAGTTTCTTTTCATATTATTTCTTTACAATACTTTGCTCTATTACTTACTTTGCTAATTTTTCTCACCTACGTTCATAATACTTTCATTTACACATAGGTGGCACAAGCACAAAGTTTTGAGTGATACTGTGATCGGTGTCCTTGAATATTATCGCCAGTTCTTTGATCAGTTGAAGAATGATGAGGTATGTATTATTTTACATTTGATTGAATTAATTACTTATGTATATGACTTCTTAATTTTATGTGCATCTCATTTTGTAGATTATATGACAACCATACACAAATGAGAAGGTGGCATTACTTCCACCTTTGTGTGTGGCTAGTAGGGACATAGCACTAGCAGTGGTCCCTCTCATATGTTTTCACATTATTGAGTGATATAAGCTAGACCGAGTGATGCACTAGTTTGGTCTTGACAGCCCATACCATAGAGACCGCTCCAACTTGACAGTTTGCACTCAATTACATTGGCAGGCAGGCATGATGAGGATTGGCCAGCTACACATGTTGTTACATAGCCACATGGAATAGTTAAAGGGAGAAGCTTGTTAGGGGAATCTCATTGCTCGCACCCCTCGCTTCGCATTCTGAGTATATGCGTTGGTATTAAAGAATTACCAGATACTAAATTTCTCCCACTAGTGCATCTATTAGGAATGCGGTAAGCTCTTTACCAATTCGCTAGTGACTATATGTATTTTGTGTTCATTATAATGACATTTTATATCTGTTTCTTAGGCGGACATTGCAGAGCATTTGTTCAGTTCGACTAGTGACGCTGCCATTTGAGAAGCTGCTACACAGATCCTACATTCATTGTGAGAGCATGATCGCATTACAATGGAACATCTGCGTCTAGATCCAGCAGCAGGTGACATTTTAAGGCCACTCGAGGAGTCCAATGAACAGGGAACGCAGCGTAGAAGAAGGACAGGGTTAGCGAGCACTTGGACACGACTTTGACATCTTAAGGACTCTGGTTCTACAAGCTAACACATGACTCAGCCTCCTACCATTGGTACATACCCAACCACTTAGCTACCACCTACATATCACCCACCATACCCTTACCCACCCTATTCTTACCTGCCAATGGGTTGCCCATCATTTCCTTACCCACCACATGGTTACCCACCATATCCTTATCAGCCACCAGGTTACCCACCATACTCATCACAGTCAGGTCCTTCTTCCGATCCCTCTCACATGCCACCACATTCTGATGCGGGCTCATCTCGTTGACGTGTAATTATATGTCATTAGTGTATCTGAGAATGTTATATTTAGTGGTTTTGTTTAAATTACTATTGATGATTTTCTATTGTGATTTTGGTACCCTTGTTAGATTAAACATGTTTGCCGCTTAGTTTTTATTAATAATCTTGGTAACTAGTTGAATTAAATAAGTTCATGTGCTTTTGGAGAGGTCCAATATTTAGGGAAAACTCTGTCAAAATTTTCATAGAATCCGAATGATTAAACTTTGGTTGAATTATGTCAAATAGATTTATGCCCTTTTGCGTTAACCAAAAATATAAAAAAAAGGGTCACTCCTCAAAATTGGAAGGGTCATGATTCGGAGACTATTCACTAAATAAACGTTTGAAAACATGATTTTTTTGTCTCAAATAAACATGCAGGAACATACACAAAAAAAGAAAAAAAAGAAAAAAACTATTTTAACTTTAAAGACTCTTTGTTGTGATAAGGAAATATGTATGAGTTTGGTGTTATAGTTAACCAATATTATATTACGGTTTATAATTCTATATTTTATAGTCATAAACCAGATAAATTATGGTAATTTGCTTTTGTTTATTGGTGAATTTTACATAGATCCTTATCATTGTCTTTATTTTTGTAAATTGAATGAGATTTATCACATTTGAAGTGAAAACATACAAATACATCGCGTTTTCGAAGCAAGAGATGATCATTTTAACTCTCACGGGTCCTGTGAGCGATTGATGAATTACACACAACTGCATGTAACTCACAAAACACTTCTATTTGATTTTTTTTTTTGGATACATGCTTATCTTTACATTGCGCTAAAACAAATGACATATTTGCCTTAGTTACGCAAACAAGTTTGGCTTATTCTATGTAAATACGCCATCAGAGATGGCAAATCCATGTTGGATGCGCCAAATAGGATGACACATCCATGAAGATTACGCCAAGCATGTTGGTATATTTATATAGCAACTATGATGTACCAAATAGGATGACGCATCCATGAATTTCAACTGCATATATACTTATATAGCAAGTAACCTTATTTCAAATTACTAGTAATATGATTAACTGGCTTGAAACTATTCAAGTGCCTATGAAACTATTTAAGCAAGAGTGCAAACCCCAACACATCTTAATTGATAAAGAATAATGCTTCTTATATATTACTCATCGTTCACACCTCTTCACATTAACATAAATGACTGAATCAAAGTGTAGATGTACATAAATTATGATGAGACTAAATGTAATCAAATGATTAAGAATGTGTTTGGATTAGTTATGAAAAAAAATTATTTTAATAATCGATTATTTGTGTAATTAATTTTTGTTATAATTGATTATGATGAAATTAATTTTATATTTACAAATATTAACTAAAAATAATTTTAAAATAATTAATTTTATTTGAATGTTTTAAAAAATCATATTTATATAATAAATTACTAAAAAGGTTGGTTTGTCATTAAAGATGCCATTATTATTATGTGGGTTTGCTCAACAATCCAAAGATAAAAATGAGTAAGATATCTTGACTTGAAAATAATCTAAAAGCTTTTTGAAACAATGATGAAAAAGCTCTTCTACGATGCAAAAATATTTTTTTTAACTATAATTAATTTTACCCAAATAATATTAAAATTGTGGAAAAAGCTTTTATTTCAAAAAAAACTTTTTAGCCAAAATTTAATATCTACCAAACACACTAAAATTATATAAATATGAGGTAATATATGTGTAAGTGGCATTGTTCACTGATAAAAGCACGTCAACAATCATGTGCATTGAGAAGGACCAAGAAAAGATCAAATTATTATAAATCCAACTACCAAATCGCGCACCAAATATGTACCTTTGGGGACATCAGATAGAATTGGGACTAACTATATGAAATAACAACTTCCAAGCATTAAATTAAGCAATTATCTATCAGTTCTATATACTGATTTGTGATGTAATAAACATCTCCAGGCTTGAACAGTTGAACATAAATAAATATAGCAGCTAACTGGGAATGAAATTAATTGTGGCAAAAAAATAAAAATAAAAAAATCTGCAAAGAACTGCTCTCATAGATAGTTCATGTAGCAGGAGAAAATTATAATGATAAATTTGGTTGTGCACATTGAGCCATTTGTTAGCAATGTTGATTTCAATCTATATACTGATTTCTATTTTCTAAGATTTCAAGCAGTGCAATTATATCACACCCACATCAATGTAGGGATCATGGATATGCTGGTTCTGTCAATTAGAAGAAATGCTGCCTACTTAACATGATTGTGTTTCTGCTAGTTCTGAGTGCTTGATTAACTATCATTCTAGTTTGGGTAAATTCTACCTTTGATGTCAAAAAGATGACTACAATTTCATCATTTGGTAAAGCATAGATGGAATTGATTCAAGTTTTCCATTACATGATATGGTGGCTGTAAATATAAATTTGAAACACAATGTCCACATGAGTTGGCAATATATACTTATCATAGTATCCTCCTGATTAGGGATGATAATTTTACCCGTCTCTGCAGGTACCCGTGGGTAATACCCGTGATGAAGGCGGGTAATACCTGTTTAATTTCCTTCACGGGTATAAATACCCGTTGTGTTATCCCCGATTAATAAACGGGACAGGGACGGGGGTGGTTCCTCTCGTACTGGCGGGTACTCGCAAAAAAATTACACAAATATTTTATATAAAATTATTAAAAAACTTAATTATATAAATTAAAATATGGTAGAGTTATATAAATCAAAAGTATTTTAGGTGTTTGACATTATTTTTGGATTAAGTTGTGTTGGACAAATTTTGAGAAATTATGATATTATACTTTTTTTTCATTTTTTCATTTTTTTATTTCATTTTTTTTAATTTTGTTGATTTTTTTAATAATTTATTAGGTACCCGCAGATATCTATGAGTACTCGTTTACTCGCGGAAGAATGATAAATGAATACCCGCACGAATATGGAGGTGGGGCGGGAGCGAATATTATTCGCGGAGGCGGGGGATTACTACTGCTCCTCCTCGCCCCGCCCCGTTGCCATCCCTACTCCGATAAATCCTCCCCCCCCCCCCCCAAAAAAAAAAGAATTCCTCAAATCAAATGTGTTTTGCATTTCAAAACAAAACCAGGGATTCTGTATAATCATAAGCATTCGCAAACCAAAAGGTCAACTAAGCTACATGAGTAGAAAGGTCCTTCTTTTCTTAACCATTAGAAGTGCAAATAAGAAATTTATCCTCTGATTCCTTCTTTACGATAAGAACTTGATCTTTCCAAACACCCAGTGCATACTGTTTTTCGTTGGAAAAGGTCCCACAGAATATAGCTTAGTCCAACAATCCCCAGCCCCAACATTGA